>JAAALK010000082.1:54557270-55227270 GCA_019279435.1 Zizania palustris | reverse complement strand
AACAGCTGGCTGCGGCTTCTACGGCGACCACCACCAGAAGCAGCAACAGCAACAGCAGCTAGGGCATCATGATCATTGGGATGACGACGAAGCACAGCATCTGCTGATTTGGGACCAAGAAATACTAACACCATCCAACCTGGAGGCCATGCAACAAAGTGGTGCTCACTCCCTCCTTTTTATGGGACCAAATGACCATGATTAAGTTGGCAAATAACCACAAATTTCATGTGCATAGTTTTCATCTCATATCATATCATCTTTGATCAATCTCATCTGCTCTCACCTGATCTCGATCTGATCTGCCTACACATACATGAAATAACGAGGTTTTGCGAAGGCATGAGTAATTTATTGTGTGTTGGATTTTTCCCCTCTCAACGACTCTTTTCCTTCTGATTTTTTTCTGTTTGGAATGAAGAGTGTGATGTTAATTGGTTTTTTGTAAAGAGACATATACCAACCTGCATGCATGGCTGCATGGCATGGCACTTGGAGTGTAATCTGATTGATGTATCTGAGTGAATTTATAATAAACATGAGCTAGATGATGGCAACAAAAGGAAAAGGTAGAATAGCCTCCATGTTGATCTTTACTCTTTTGGATTCTTGTGCTTTGTATGTTCTATTGCGTTTGTTATGGTCCTATGGATACATGAGCCATGCATATGGAAAGTCTAGCCCCTTCGGTTTGTTTTAGACTTGTATTAAAAGTTGCTTAATAAAAGTCATTTTGCATTTTATTGTAAATTTTGGATGTTTATATCCATGAAATAGTACTATTTTTTTCTCGTTTCATGTGATATCTTTACTAATACATTGTATTTAATAGAGGTAAACAAGAAAAGTATATAGAAATTAATTATTCTTTCGTATCTGAAATCATGTGCAAAACACCTTCCTTTGAAAACCGGAGGAAGTATGCAGTTAGTAACTACTTTTTTATTTGTTTATGTCGTAATATATATATGTCATTGTTTTCGTTAATTATCTAATAAGAAAATATGTCGTTATTTTATTAATTAGTACACTCTCTCCATCACACAAAGTCTTTACATGAATAAAGTTGATAAATTAGTTATAAGAGTAAAAAAGCCAAAGCAGTTTTTATTAGTAAGAAAATAATATTATTTCAAAGTAATAGATAAGATGTAGGTTGTAAGAGGTAATAGATGGATAAAAAATTAAGAACCAATGATATATAAGAAGGTAGATTTTTTTTAAGACAAGTTAGAAGATAATTAGAAATGAAGTTTTTTTTTTATAACGAGGGAATTGTCGGTGTATAAACACAAAGAGAAAATAGGCAATCAATATTATTGCCGATTCATAACGTCAATGCCGTCATCAGTCATGCATGAGCATATTTTTAATTTATTACACTTGGGATTGGGAGTAATTAATTAAGTATATATATAGTTCCTTTCTCATCACTAATGATGTTAGTAATTACGTCATTCGTTTCATGCATGCACGTAGAGAAACATATATATGAGACTAAAGAAATTATATTATACAGAGAAATATGTGTGTGTAATTAAGAAAGAAACTATATCGTATCTAGATATATAACTGCGTACGTGAGAGCATATGCAAAAATGATAAATTATATTTTGTATGCTTACTCGTATATATATGTTTAATTTGGTGTAAATTTAATTGAGTATAGATAAATAAATAATGAACGGTTTTTAACCAAAATAATTCTTGATAAATATAACAACTGGATGGCAAAAAATTCTTCAACAGTACTGCTATAATTAACTTCAGCATTTCCTAGCTAGCTAGGTTAAGTTGAACTTGAACTTGACAATGTTATTATTCACGCAGGAATATATACATTTTACATACACACACACTCAGCTCCTAGTTGCTGCATTGCACGGTTAATTAACAAGTTAATTGAATTCCAAAACTCCAAGTGCGATTACAGTTGAGCGTGCACTTTATTTTGGATGCCACATATATATATATATATATGTGTGTGTGTGTGTGTGTATATTTTGGTCACCAGATCGAACGATTAATATCGCTGGAAAGAGATTCCTTAACAAAGAGGCAACAAAGCATCAATCCTGGTGTCAATCAAACTACTCTTTGTTAATCAATGGATTGCCGTGTTAATTAATCAAGATAGCTAATGTACTATTCATTGCTAATCAATGCCCTTAATCAACTATATATTATATTGACACCCCCTCCCAACCATACACTAAACACTACATTACTACCTACTTAATTTACATGCTCATCGAATATGTGTGTAATATAACGGTACAATAATATGAAGATAAATAAATATAGATATAAATAAATACACATACAAAGTACTTATTGCAAGCTAGCTAGCTAGTACTTCATACAACATATATATGTGTGATAGCTAGCAAGCTAGGTTCCTTAAAAACCAAGCATGAAATTCGTCAAATTAATGTCGATCGATCGAGATCGATTAACTGGTGACTCGTTGCATCGTCGTCATCGTCGTCGCCATCGCCATCCAAGAATGTTCGTCCCTACACACACTGCACACACGTATTGTCACATCGCCTGCTGCTAGCTACTACACAGTTCACACACACACACAAACGGATGTGTGACTTTCTCGAATGAACGTTAGGTGCTACGTTATTATTCAGATTTCTGCGCGCAGGACACCAATGACGTACACGACGTAATTAACCGCTTTATATAATTAGTTCATATGTAATTATGCTAATAACTAGATAGATATGTAGCTAGCTAACTGTGTGGGTAATACGTACATGCATTGACAAAAAAAAGTTGAATTCATTTTAAATTGGAGACACGCTTGTTCATGAAACATGAAAACTACGTTCGTCCAAGAGAGAAAACGACATGAAATTAAAGAAATATGAAATTTTTTCAGGATATATAAAATGCATGCAGATGCATGCAGCTAGCTCTAGCTAGTGGCCGGCCTGCAGTGCATCGAGAACAGGCGCAGCTGGGAAAAAGACTTGTTGATTGGAGCATGAGAGATCGAGCTAGCTACCATGACCATATGTACTATTTCTGTCGCAAAATATAATTAAGATATGTAAGTTGTGTATAGACCGCCGTCTAATTTAATCGTAGAATATTGAAAATTAGTTGTTTTATCGTATATATATTATCAATAATAATTATTAAGATAACGACGTACGTATATATGAAAAGCTTTCAAATATTAATCTAACTACTGTATGATATGCATCACACTAAATCTATTTTTTAACTTAATTAGCTATTAGTCGAAAGTTATAAACTTATAATAATAGGAGCGCATTATATTCCTGAATAGAGAAAGCAAACTAGCATATGCATGTATTCAGCCTAGCTATATCATGATGCAAGTAATTAAGTGCACTAATAAGTGAGGCCAATTAGTCAAAAAATGTTTATATGTGAGTTTAATTTGTATATATCCAAAACATATATATTAATTCTATTGTTGAAGTACAGGTGTATTTGTTTGATTATAATTACTTGCTAGCTAGCTATCTCCTTTCATACATACATATAAGCTACATATATAATATATTAGTTGAAGTACCTTCACTACGGGAGACTTCTTATTTGCCGAGTGCCAAAGGCACTCGGCGAAGCTTTGTTTGCGCTCGGCAAACACTTCGCCGAGTGTTGCACTCGGCAAAGAACTCTCGGTAAAAATGTTCTCGGCGAACAACACGTCGCCGAGTGTTTTTTGTCTGGCACTCGGCGAATAGGTGTTACCGAGTGTAAAAGTTGACACTCGGCGAAAAAAAAGCGATAAACGGAATGGAAAACTTGACGGTCGTTTGCCGAGTGCCAAAAGAAAGCACTCGGCAAAGAAATTAGTGTAAAATAAAAAATGGGTGCGCCACAGGCGCGGGTGCGGGCGTGGCCGGCGGCGCGGGCGACGGTGCGGCGTGGGAGACGACGCGGGCAGGGCGCGCCGGGCGGGGTCCGTGCGGCGCGCGGCGAGGCAGGTCCGGCGGCGCGCGGCGAGGCGGTGGACGGCGAGGCGACGCGCACCTGGGCGGGGTCCGGGCACGCGGCGAGGCGGGGTCCGGGCGGCGTGTGGCGAGGCGACGCGCGGCGAGGCGGCGGCGACGGTGACGGCGACGGCGTGGCGTGGCGGGGCGACGACGCGCTGCGCCGTGGAGGGGCGGCCTGCGGCGCCGAGCTAGGGCGGCACGCGGCGTGGCGGGGCGACGGCGTGGCGACGGCGTGGCGACGACGGCGATGAGGACGACGGAGGAGGAGGGAGGAGGAGGGAAGAAGAGGAGGGAGGAGGGAGAAGGAGGATGGAGGGTGGTTGGGTGGGAGTATTTAAAAAAATGTGAAATTTTTTAAAAATTGGCGCCAAGTTTGAAATTTTGCGGGATAGGACTGCGGAGAAAATTTTTTTTGGTGTTTGCCGAGTGTTGCACTCGGCAAACACCAAATCTTTGCCGAGTGCCTCAATTTGGCACTCGGCAAAGAATTTTTTTTTATTTTTAAAACTTTGATTAATTTGTTTTACATTCTTTTTCTCAATATAATTATAAAACTATAGCGCATAAGGACTAAAAATAAACTCAAAAATATAAATATAATTTTTTTGAATAATTTAGTTTATTATTTTATGCACTTTTAGCTCAACTTTGACATGTTTTAATTTAAATCCTAGAAATATAATTAAAGAATTAAAAATAGCAAACTGAACTAAACAAATATAAAATTTTTACATGGAATAATATACGTAGTATTTTATTATTTAAAAAATTTAAAGATCAAACAAAAATTTAATCATTAATTTGTTTTCAAATCTATCTCATTTCTTCTCTAAACTCCAATTCCTCCTCTCAAAATATCCAATTTGTAAACACTATACATGATAACTTTATCGAAAAATGTTTAAATTTTTATCACAGCATCTTCATATCATATCATAACACTATCTCAAGTATAATATTTTTTAGAATTGTTTTGAAATTTTTAGAATTAAAAAACTATTAAAATCTACGTTGTCAATAGAGTGTCGCAACCTAGTTTTTTCAAACTTTATTTTAATTTAGTTCATAAGAACTCAAAATATAGTAATAAATATGAATATGATTTTTCTATAATTTTTGATTCATTATTTTAGGCACTTGTAGTTCAAATGTCACATATTTCAATTTAAATCCTAGAAACATACTTAATGAATTAAAAATAGCAAACTTAACTAAATAAATGTTGAATTTTTATATGAGATAATATATGTTGTATTTGTAGTTCACAAAAAATTTCAAGATCAAACAAAATTTAATCATTAATTTGCTTTCAAATCTATCTCATTTCTTCTCTAAACTCCAATTCTTATTCTCAAAATATCCAATTTGTAAACACTATACGTGATAACTTTATCGAAACATTTTTAATTTTTTATCACAGCATCTTCATATCATATCATAACACCATCTAAAGTATAATATTTTTGAGAATTGTTTTGAATTTTTAGAATTAAAAAACTATTAAAGTCTACGTTGTCGATAGAGTGTCGCAACCTAGTTTTTTCTAAATTTATTTCAATTTAGTTCATAAGAACTCAAAATATAGTAATAAATATGAATATGATTTTTCTATAATTTTTGATTCATTATTTTAGGCACTTGTAGTTCAAATGTCACATATTTCAATTTAAATCCTAAAAACATATTAATGAATTAAAAATAGCAAACTGAACTAAATAAATGTTGAATTTTTACATGAGATAATATATGTTTTATTGTGATTACAAAAAAAATTTCAAGCCAAAACGAAATTGCAAACAACATATTGACTTGAAACAAGATTTCACACAAAATAAAAAAATATGTTGCCGAGTGTTTTTGAAAAACACTCGGCAAATCAAGTGTAACTCAAAAAAAAAAATTTTTTGTCCGCTCAAAAACGCCGTCAGGACACCCGTTAGTCTCCAGCTTTGCCGAGTGTATTTTTTGTGGGCACTCGGCAAAGAATTGATTCGCCGAGTGTTTTTTAAATAACACTCGGCAAAGTATACTTTGCCGAGTGCCCGAGATATTGCACTCGGCAAAGGAGAAGACACTCGGCAAACTTTTAGTTTCCGGTAGTCCTTGTGATCGAACATTAATTATGTAGCTTATATATATAATATTATAGGTAGATAAGTACAGAAATTTAAGTAGACGACAATGTTATTACACGTTAACAGAATAATGAAGAGTCAATAAAGGACGTACAAAACTGAGTACGTAAGGGCTGCAGAATTAAATTAAACAGTAATTGATGGCAACGAACATTAATTCATGCATGGTGCGGTGATTGGTGAGGAAGAACAATTTGCAATGCAAATGATGCGTCCACTGCACGTTTTTGACTCAATATATATTAATGTACATATTATATATATATACTAGTCAGATGCACAACAGAGAATTTTATTTTTCAACAGGGTATTTATGTAAAATGCATGTTTTTGTGTGATTTTTTAGAATCTAAGTGTTTTTATACAAATTCATACATCCGCGTAAAATTAAAAAATTAAAATACAAAAATATTTTTTCCTTTTTCTTCTTTTTTTTTCTTCTTTCTCACGTTTTCCTTTCATGTCGCATGCGGCGCCTCGCGCCCTGCGCGCATGCGGCCGGGGCGGGCGGGCAGTTGCGTGCGCGCTAGCGAATCGGTTGGTCGGTTTTTACGAGGTATAAGTTTTGGCTAGTTTTTTATGGGATGTGGGAAAGGCATGCACGGGGATGCGGAAGGAAACGACGGATTATATTATTTAAGCCGCGTAAAATTAAAAAATTAAAATACAATTTTTTTTCCTTTTTCTTCTTTTTTTCTTCTTTCTCACGTTTTCCTTTCAGGTCGCATGCGGCGCCTCGCGCTGCCCTGCGCGCATGCGGCAGTTGCGTGCGCGTCGGGCACGCTAGAATCGGTTGGCCGATTTTTACGAGGTATAAGTTTTGGCTAGTTTTTTATGGGATGTGGGAAAGGCATGCACGGGGAGGGAGGCACGCTGCGCGCGAGCGCTGCGGACAGACGATTGACTTGACGCTTTTATATAGTAGATATATATATATATATATATCAAAGGGAATATATTAATTCATCATTAGACACATATTTACATTAAAAAATCATTATATTGTGGAAAGAATAATTGAGGATGCTATTAGAACGATAAATTTCACTATTATGATTTATGATTCGTGTATAATTAAAAGTAGGAAATTATAATGAGCGATCTCAACTAGTACTCCCCGTTATATGGAAAACCTTGCGGAAAATACGAAAAATTATATAATTATATAATAATAATAATAATAATAATAAGTATATCAGTAATAAATAGTTACAATGAGAGTCTTATTCTGCACATAAGATGTATACATGTAGAAAAACTATATGGAAACGCTATTCTACACCACGTGTGTAGAATAACTATTCTACACCGACTACTTTCAGTAGTTGATTTTCTCAGTAGAATAGGAATTAAGTACTACTTTTTTTCTCAGTAGTAGATTTCTCGGTAGAATAGATATTCTACACCCGTGGTGTAGGATAGCATTTGTATATATATATAAATGCTATCCTACACTATGGGTATAGAATAGTTATTCTACCGAGAAATCTATTACTGAGAAAAAATTAGTACTCAATTGTTATTCTACTGAGAAAATCTACTACTGAAAGTAATATATATATATATTACGAGAGTGTTATTCTACACTATGTGTGAAGAATAACTATTCAACACTGATCACTTTCAATAGTATATATTCTCAGTAGAATATCAATTGAGTACTACTTTTTTTCTCAGTAGTAGATTTATCAGTAGAATAGCTATTTTATACCCGTGGTGTATAATAGCATATATATATATATATATAATATGCCTAAAAAGCATCTCTTATATATCAAGCTAGCAAAGCTAGAATTCAAATCAGACCTCCGACATACTGCACCAAGTTATATTAATTAATCATCTTTAAACATTGTCATCATGAAATTAACATATATAACTTGCAGTCTAGCTTAGCTTGTATGTGATGGATTAGGTAGAGTTGGACTTTAGCCAAAGGATTAGTTAGTTCGTGGGTCACATATCATGCAACTCGATCCATCCATCATATCCCGGGGGCCGGGTCGCTATGGAACCGACGATTTAAAGCATACATGCAGCTCAATCTTAATTTAATTGAGTTTAGTTTTATTTCTTTCTTTCTTGCTTGCTTGCTCCATGGAAAGTGTATATATGTTTGTGCCCATTAATATAATTTAGTTTTTTTGTTTCTTGTCTCCTTTCTAACCCAGATATAGTGCCAAAGTGGAATGATTTTGCAAAGGTTTCCTTCAGAATGCAGGCATATGCATCTCATCAGCTATCAGCTATCAAATTAAGAAGAAAATTTTACAGTTCTCGATGATTTATTATTAATTTTGATACATAGTATCCTAGCTAGTTATTTTCATTAAAATTAGCACTAAAAAATTGTAGTACCGTAAAATCACTCTCAAATTAAAGTTCATCGTATACTTGGCATGGATGTATATATATGTAGATGATCACTTCATTGTCGGAGCTACTTAATTTCTCTCTTCCATGCATCCAACATCAGGGTTTGTTAGGCTTTGAAATGTAGCCGACAATGAACTGTTAGGGTTTACTTTTCAAGAAAAATTTATTTGTCTGAGTCTTGAGAACCGACAGTTTGGTGATGATAAGACCAACACTGGAGGAGAGTTGAGTCAATGACACTCCCTCAGGCCTCAGCTCTCAGATCTGAATTTTGTTTATTTTCCTTTTCCTTTTTAATTTGTGCGTGTTTTCGGATGAGTAGTCGATCCACCGGAGCTACGTGATGGACTGCGACGATGAATGCTGCATGATCTATAAATTTGTATGATAAAATAAAAGTATTCATGTCAATCCTGCAAACTTCTCGTGAATCAAACGAATTTACGTGTCAGTTCTGCAAAATTCTTACGTTACAAGAAATCAACTTGACATTTTTGCCCTGTTTGTTTTTCTCCATAGATGCTGTGAAAAATTCATGACCAAAAACACTTGGAAATTAACTAAAAGGATTGAGATTGCAATATTGAACATTCGAATTTGTGAGGTGAGAATCTGCTAGTTTGTTGGTAAAACATCCATCCAGTTCGATTTTTTGACCAACGATGATCCATGATTGTCCATACAGGTCACAAACACAAGGGAAGATCCAGAAAAGCTCCCAATCTTGCACTTCGACAGAGCATTTTTGCATGCAGGATACATATCTGAAATTATCATTCAGAAAAGATTGGGTACACCAATCAGATGGCGAGCTGTTCTCCAACCATAGTACCAAGTACTGCAAGAACTAGATTCTGCTACAGCCCACCCATGAGGCCATGAGGGGTGATCAGGTGCAGATCCAATTATGCTACCGCCCCCACAACATTCTGCTTGGTTATCCTCCCTTTTCTTCAGTCACTTTCTCCATTGATAGTATGATCCACACCCTCTGTCTGGAACTGATGCAAAGAATCAAGCATGCACATGCACCAGAACTGCACTCAGTTCAGGCCGGTAAACACTTCACACATTGAATGATCAGCTAGGCACATGCCAGTTCCCAAAACATATATAGAAGGGGCATCAGAGCTGAAAACATAGGCTCCACATGAACTTAATTAGGTAGCTTGAAAAGGAGGCAGAAATGAGGTGATGATGGTATACAAAGATGTGGATTTTGGAGCATATTGTCTTTAATTCCTTCTTTTATTGATGTACCACTAATATAATGCTAATGTTTATTTGGTCAACTGTGAATATCATAGTTAACTCCCCAAAAAGTATCAGTCTATATGACTTGAATTACACCTCCTACTGCATTCTGGGAAGAAATACTGGCCCTGGTTTGTTGGGAGGGTGGAGCAACTGTCAGATCCAGATCCCTTTGCTCTGCTGGAGGATCTGACTTCTTAGGCAACGGTGAGGGGTTGCTTTGCGGACTCAGAAATTCATTAGTACATGCAGTCAGGTTAGCTTGAAATGCCGAAGCAGCTATGTTTGCAGTTGCAGGAGTCAGTGAAGATGTCCCTTCAGCGATTCTTGGAATTGGTCTGAACAGCAAGGGTGGCCTCCAGAAGCCCTCCTGAAAAGGGATGAACATTAGTTGATCCATAAGCATGGCAATGGCTCGTCACATTCCAAATGTAGCACCTAAAACGTAGAAAAAGAACAAATTTGCATTTCATAATGAGTTACTGATTGTTGACACCCTGAACCATAGTACTGGTAATCGACACTCAGTAACAAGTACACCAACTAACATAACATGAAATGCTTAGACAATTCCTGCTAAAAGAGTTGTTCTGGTACAAACCTAGTCCCCTATAGTAGCACTGTTGCTTAAATTCATGCCAACAAATATCTTTGATATTACAAGTTACAGTGTATTTCACAATTCTCATTTTTCACAAGTATGCTTCAATATTAACAGTAACTCTACCAAGTACCAACTCCCAATTCCACAGAATAATCGTGTTGGTGCTTTGGACAGCTGTTTGGGGAAACAATTGTACTGCTATTGCTTTTGGAACTGTACCGGACCAGTAGTGTGTATCTTTAAAAACATCATTTTGGATAATGCCACTGTTACTTGTTGGGCCAATGTAGTAGCTTATAGCCTAATAAGTTTGTGTTATAAGTGCAAAGGATATATCTTTATAAAGTGCAGCCTACCTATTAGATGCTCTGGCACTCTGACGAGAGGCCGTCCAAATTATCGCAAAAGATTCTACAAAGAAAAATGTTAGGATTAGGGTGGTCTAGCATGCAGTAACATTGCATGTTTTACTACAGACGACAGACAGGAGAAAGTTCACTCAACAATCAATTCTAATCTTTATTTACCTTTACCAATTATTTTCTCAAATAAATATTTTTTTCCTCGTGACTATTCCAATTTGGACTTGAAATTCAATATGGCAATTAACAATTTGACTCCAACATTATAAATTTTTCAGTTATCATTGATGATTTGGATGGTTTGAAGAAGGGAGATTGGGAGCACCGGAAGCAATTATGCCCTGCAATACCAGGGACTGAATCTGGTAATGAACCCATGCAACTTAAGTGTCCCTACAACTTATCTTCTCCACAACTGTAATATAGCTGTGTGTATCTATTTTGATTTCCCATGATTAATTAGAAAATTAACTCACTGAAGTGTGGCTTTATGGTTGAGTAAATATTCCCTTTATTTATTTACATTTTACAATATGATATTTTAAAGTCAGTAATCATCCGTGTGAAGTAATACTTAGATCAACAAAAATAATTCAAATGAAAAATATCCAAACTCTACGGGGAATCACATCATATATTATTATAGTGTGAGATATCCAGTATCTACTATGTAAAATGAAAACCAGTAATGACCTGCAAGCCATATTATAGGACCTCACGTTTGAGTAGATTAACATTCTATATACTATATATTTTGACCACAAAAAATAGAATAGTATCGTAGTAGCATTACCATGTAGTTCATTTTGCTGAGGCTTGAATCAATATTTGTTGCCTTAAAAGATGGAATTGAGGGAGGAAGATCTCTTGCAGCTTGCAGGTATAGATTATGTATGTTTGAAGATGAGACTCCTTCCTGAAAATGGGGTTGCTATGTCATATTCAGCACTGAAACTAGCATGTTAAAATGGATATCACGGACTTACCAAACGGCTGTTCTGGAGTTGTTTAGTCATAGCCATCATATCATGCACTTTTCCCATTGATGGTGACAAGATGGGGAAGATGGGGCAGTTTGGTGCTGGCGACTGCAAGTCACAAGTGTACTAAGGATTAATTAGAAACAAAACAATGTTCAGATGCCAATGCAGCAATGCAGTATTCTGTATGTTGGCAGAAGGTAGAATACCATATCGTTTTCCATCCTATCAAAAGACTTGATCTGCGCTTCTTGTTTGGATTAGCTTGTCTAAGAAAATATTTCTGAGCATGACTAGCCACTTGAGTTGCCGTCCTGGTCGTAACAAAGTTTTTAGATATACCCCTCCAGTCTCCCTTTCCTAGCTTTTCAAGACCAGCAAGAAACATTCGATGCTCTTCTTCAGTCCAAGGGACAGCTGCAGTGGAAATAAAGCTATTAGCTATTAACTGAATCGCACAAGATACAGAAATATTAGCTTATACTAGTATTGCCCAAAAAAGAATTGCAAGACATTATCTGGTTAAAATGCTTTTAATATAAGTCGGGAGGGATTTCTGTTGTCTAAGAAAGGTGACAATTTGCATAATGGCCAACAAAAATATCAAGAGAAACCAATGCAGTAAGGGAAATGCCACTGCTTCTAAAATAAATTCAGTAACCAAACCGTAGTGGGGACTGGGGACATCCTCTCCATGTGTGTATAGTCTTATCATAAATATCAAGTGTGAGCTAATTCTTTCATAGAGCAACTTCTTATCATGCAGGTTTTGAAGTATTACAACATATCCACTATAACAACTATTGTGGTAAACTGGGTTCAGCGCAGGGATTAATCCAAGATTCCAAGTGCAAAAATATCCTGTAGATTATAAGGATGTGTCCAACCTCATGCTTAATTGCCTTATGGCCTGCCTAGGCAGCAACCTAGCCTGAGTAATTAGCAAGAAATTGGCTACTGGCTAGTACATCCTGAGTCCCTGACTACTTAGAACAACCAATATTTCAGAGCATCATTGCAAATCTCTTTTTAAGTTATATCTGAATCAAACAACTCTAGCCCTTTGATGCCACATTGCTAATACCAGTGTTTCAATACTCTAAACTGTAGAAGTTGTCTTTGACTTACTAAAAGATTATACGGGTTAATATAGGTCAACCTGAGTTACTTCCTGTTTCATTCAAGTCCACAGAGCCCACGGAGCAAAAGGCCTGTCAGCTCTGAATCATGGTGCCATGCTTTGCCTAGCAACACTGTCCCAAACTCTGACTGATGGTTTTCTTTGAGAGTGGTCTATTTGGGATGGAAGTTGGAACCATAAATGATAATCGACTAAAAGTCTAAAACAATATATTTTTTTAAAAAAAAAGAGACACTAGATACATTACTTAGGCAAGCATATATAGCATCATTACTCTAATATATATATATATATATGATAAATTGGACTAATATAATTGATCAAATGTATCAACTGCAAAAAGTCAATAATTTCACTAGTACCATTGTGAGAAAAATGGGGTCCTGAAAATTCTTGTGACCTAACCTATGATACATCATGATAGTCAGAAAGCACCATTACATAAAAAAAATATGCTCATGAATACCAATGGAATAGTGACCATGGATTTTTAAAAGAAATGTCTGGTTAGCTATATATGAGCCAACCAGACACAGAAAGATAGGAGTATTACACTTCAGCAGCAGAACATCACACATCATTGCTTTCCCTACAAAAGACAGAGAACTCGTCTTTTCTAAGCACAATATAGCTAAAATACTTAAAATCTCTAATTTTGAAATATAACACATAACCAAGTCCCCTTTTCCTTCCTTAGAACTGTAACAATATAAACACTATTGCATCTTCAGCTGCCTTGATAACAGAGACTGGTAACTGTTTTGATCAATTTCTTTCATCCATGACTAAAATGAAACATCACACTTGATCCTTATGTGATTAAATATTAAATTAGTGTAAATCAGGTAATATCAATAGACACAGATTCCGACCAGGGATTGTCCAATCAGCTCCATATTCCCCAGTCACCCATCAAAGTATCAGACTATAATACCAATGCAAAATTTAATTATATAAGAAAACACTCACTAGTACACATCATTGGTTCAAGTCAAAAATAATCATAATTCAAACAACTGCAGAACATAGGCTATATAGCAGTCTATATGTAGAACTGTATCTTCAATCGACCAACATGCAAAGAACAACCAAATGGAGACTGCATACATGCTAAGCTACAACACTGACATAGAACAAAGCAAGAAAGCATGATGCATTCAATGAACAAACACATTTAATTGTAATCCAAACCTATCACCTCAATAGTCCTATATTCATAGCTTCTACAAGTCCACCACATAAAAATGAAGGTTTACACATTACATATTCAGTGAATCAATGTGAAAATAGCAGTGAAATGGATAGTGACATACAAGCTAAGCTACAGAACAAGGACAAAACAGGGGAATAGACTGGACATCATTCGACAGTAGGACGGCGTGGCATCAGACAAACAGCGTTTTCAAGTCATACGATTAGTCAGTGATTAATCGACAAATCAGTCATTCGTTACCAACTAGGCACTACACAGCGATTAGAGAGACTAGAAGTCTGATTGTCCAATTAGTCACTGACTAATCACGATTAATTGCCTAGAAAAAAACGAGGGTTATTATTTCGGTCCATGTGAAATTGCTGAGGTTTTGAGGCCCATTAGGTCTCTTTGTGCATATATATTATATAGTATAAAGATTGAACAATGTATATTATATAATATGTAGTATATTGCTACTATATCAGAAATACCACTTAACTAGTCGGTCCTTGAATGCCAGGACGACTTGGTGACCGTTTCAACCGATTGGCCGGGCTTAGTCAACCGTCTAGTCGACTTAATCGCCTGATCTGTGCCCTGACATCTAGGTTCAACTTACCGACTTGAAAACGATGCGTGGCATCACAAACCTACCACCTCATACAGCTAAATTAATGGAGCTACAAATGAAGGCAATTCTTGCTAATTTCCCCCACTGATGCATGCGCGAATAAAAAGGAACAGCATTTCTGCGTCCACTCCAGCCAACCCCGGAAAAAGCGAAAAAAACTAACAAGGTCACGGCTTTGTGCACACAAGAATTTCTATTGCGGATACGAGACGATTCATCACCAGATCTTTGTGTATTTCTACATTTCTATGCATCAAAGGAGAAAATTTTAAGCTAAGGTAAGGGGAATGGAATGGGAAAAAAAAAGGAGGCACCTTTCTTCCGCTCCTGCGCGCCCCGCCGCTTGCCGGACGACTGCAGCAGCTCACCGTCGGATAGGTACCCGTCGCCGGCGCCCCCAGCGTCTCCGGAGGCGGAGGCGGAGCCCGAGGAGGCGGAGGCGAGGTTGCCATGCTCTTACACTTGCGCATCACGTCCTCCCCCGCCGCCACCGGCGGGTTCGGGCTCGGATCCCGGTCGAGTGGATCCGACTCCAGCTCCGGCGCCGGCGCCAGCGCCGGAGCGATGGTGACGCCGAAGAGGCGCACCCCGACAGGGCGCGATTCTTGAGGCATCCCGGCTGCCGTCTCCGACGGGTGGAGCGGTGGCGTTTTATCGGGAGGTGTCGCCGTGTCGGAGGGGACGAATGTAGACACTCTTATTTAATTTGTTTGTCCCTTCAATTTATTACAGCATATCTTTTTTTCACCTTCATTTATTCCTTTTAGCTGCATTTATTGAACAAATAAATTTATTGATTTTTATCATTTTTTATTCATTTTAGTGATATTGTCGGTTTTAATCCTCGCATCACATGTTATGTTATGTTTTATAAAGTTGTGACTAACATATATATTTATTTATGTAAATATTCCATGTGATTCTAAATATAAGCCATTTATATTTGTATATAAAAAATATGAAAACATCTTAAATAATATTGCTACTCTTTATTTATACTTCACTGAAAAATATAACTATGTATTTGTGAGAAAAGTAGCATTTATTTTGTAGTGGTAAACAAATAAGAAAAATGACTAAAAATTCCAAAACGTCGTAGAACTAGAAAAGATTTGTGAAGAATAAAACATCTTGTTTTTGGAATCAGTAAACCATACTCCCTCCCTCTGGCATACGAATAAACATTAGTCATTTTAGATAAAATTACACGTACCAAGGTACTATTAAATAGAGCAATTTATATTGATTTAACTAATTACCGAGGCAAAATTCTAGTGGTGCCACCTAAGTTCAACTTTTGGTTGCCACACATATCTCATTTTTTAGTGTTTTATTGTCAAAAATACTTCAAGAGAAGAGGAGAAACGTTTCGGTTGATGTGGTGACTAATATTTGTACACTCTTAAACACCAAAATGACTATTATTTGTACACTCTCACGAGCTGTTTTTTAACCATATGAATTCACTTTCCAATTTCCATAGCTGCGGAGTTAAACTAACTGCATTTTTATTCTAGATGATACATTATCATAGTTATCTTCTAGATGATACATTAAATCATAGCTGATTCACACCAGCCATAATAGATGTCATTCGAACATAAGTTCTGGAAATATGCATCTCATTCAAAGATGTCACCATTACCATTTTATTGGATCCCATCCAAAAACAGTCTGTACTTTTCATGTAAAGTAGGCGCTTGAAATTTGTAGCATGGTCATCAATATAGCCCTTCACAAATAATAAATCCCCTTCAAACATGCAGATGTAGTTTCATGGCCTCCAAAGAAGTTGTGTTTTTTTGTTCAAGCAAAGCTGGGTCTTTGACGATCGTGAGAGCCAAAGATAACTGTACAAGGAATTTTTGGTACTTTGTACCTGCCTCTGTCGTCAGTTGTATTTCAGATAACTGCAGAAGAGAAGCATGAACTTCACCAATATTTCTTCTTTTTCCCACAAGGTTAACACCAGTGGTTGTGTCGAGCAAATGTTTAGGATCAAGTCAAAATTTCATCCACTAAATATTAAGTTCATATGGATCCCATGTTGATGTCCAAAATATACATGCAGATCAATAGGACCAAGATGCTTGAACTGGTTCCGTCCTCAGTTGGTTACTCTGTACTTCTGCAAATGAGCAAAGTTCCAATTAACTTCAAGCAATTGAAACATGTTGGCAATAATGGACTAATGGTTGTCAGCAGATAATCAAACAGAGTAACTGGAAGTTATAAACCAAATTATCTTAAGAGCAACTGAATGATATTGCAAATTCAAGTCAACAAATATACCTATTATCTCTGTGGTAAATGAAACACTGCAAAGTTATGACTACCCAGTCAAGTGTCACTGACAAAAATCGAGGAGCAAGCAGATGCCAAGGTGATGCATGATTAAAGTTATTGATAATGCGCAAATCATAATTCGGTTTTCAAAGAATCAATCTGACATACTGCAGAGTGCAGGGATAAGACATGTGGATAGAAGTGATAACTATCTTACAGTGTCGAGAAAAAATGTAAAAAGGTACACATAACAGTTGCAGATAGTATAGAAAAACTGTACCTTAACAGTGTTAAGCAGAATTTTTGCTTCACTATTGTTGTTGAAGTGGTCACGAATAGGCTGAAAATGCAAAAGGATAACACTATTAAGATAATATAAGCTATTAACAATGGAATTATACTGTCCGAGAACTTTTATCATAAAGTACATCAGAATCCAATGAAAAACAGGTAATACAAAAATGCACTGGTGCAATATTGACACCACTAAACTCTAAAAACAATCCATCGAATTCGATTGCTAGGATTGATACACCAAAATTAGGGGAAATGCATTTTTCAAAAGGTAAACAAAAAAATAGGCACCTTACTATTGAACAGAAAGTCATATTTGGGGGACCATTACCTGCAATATTTGGTTTATTGCTTTTGCTAGAGCAGGTTTAACATCAGCAGGATGCAAAGCACCACTCTCATAATCAGCGATGAGTTCATCCATGTTGGCAAATGTCCTGTTTAACAGCAATAGGACAACATTTATTATAACTGAAAGCATACTTAGTAAGCCTTGTCATATTGGAAGTTCAGTAAACTAAATTGTTGTGCTCAGTTTGCAGATTAATAGACTGGTCACTGGTGGCACATGCATTTATATGTATGATGTTTTCTCACGTGATCGATAATAAATAGGAAATTTTCGAAGTTTGGTAGCTCAGAATAAAATATTACTTGTTACCGCCATTTGCTTCCTTCCGAACCACCTCAAAACGTTCAAACCAAGGGAAAACAATATACTTGATGTACTCCAAGCATGGGTTCCCCTCAACAATGTTGGGAGGGCAAAATGCTTGTTTTATCTTCAAATTTACCGCAGCCTGCAATAAAGTCATGCAACAAGTAAGCTTACAAAACCAGTACAGTAGTGATGAACACATCCTGATAAATGAAGCCAAACTAAACAGAAATAGGTGACCAGGCACAATAGGGACATAACAGAAATCACTACAGAAAACTCAGAAAAACACACTGATGGATGAAATGCCACTTGTAGAATCAGGTGAACGATAAAGAAGCAACAAGCAAATGGTACAATTCAAACATTGAAGAGAATTTCATTTATCTACAGCAATGTGCAAAAAGGATAGACTGCAAATAAGCATGTAAGGCTACAGCCACAGTACCCATTCAAAAAATACAGGTGACTATCGACCCACACACTTTGGAAACTAGAACTAAATTCAAATCGCCAAGTAAACATGACAGTGTAGTTGTTAGAAATTCCTTTTTCTTGCATGCTAGATGACAACCATATTCTAAAACACCCTAGGTAAATATCCTTAAAACAAATTGACATATTGGCAAACCATGAAAATTGTAATGGCACAGAAGAAATTAACCCTAAAACATTTCACCATCTGCATCCATCAATGAAAACTTGTGTGTTGAGAAGCTGTTGTCTTATATTGCAGTATTGGGTGTCACTAGGTACAGAAGTATATGAAGATTGATAGCTGGAGTCTGGAAAAGTAATGGGGGAAAACCTCATCATCTTCCATAAAAATAGCTGATGATGGATCACTCTTTGACATCTTTTCCTGGCCCTCCTTAAAACCAGGAAGCATATCTGTAGTATAGATTAAGGGACCGACTGATACAGTTTTTTGCAATGTTCTAAAAACCAACTTAGCGCCTTAATTAAGTGACTGAACAAAAGAACGGTGTCATCTCCCCTGTGTTTATGTACTGCAGTTAAGGATACGATGTGACAGAATAATTGGTTTGTTTTTCCTTTTGATGTCAGTACAGTACTCCCTGGCTAGCACATTGACCTTCCTTTGGTCCATGCCCACTGGCAAATGTCTGCCTACAAAAGGAAAGGGATGATTAGAACAAATCCATGCCTATTTAAAATTATGAATGGCAGGTCATGTGCACATACTCTTTTATATTGTAAATAAATAGAATTCCCTTTCACAAAGCACAGTGTGCGATACCATAAATATACCAACCTTCAGGAAGAATATGTCAGCACACTGCATGCAAGGATAGAAGATTTGGGCAGCTGTCAATTCCTCTGAATCACTTCGACCCATAATCTGACAACATCTGCAGGTTGAGGGAAAATAGACTCACTTGCACATTATAAGAATAGGTGATTACATGTTCAAGCTTTGGAAGCAAAGAAGATTTTAGATGCAAATGCAAAATAATTAAATAAACAAGTGGTTACCTCATAATTCTTTTGACATTATTTTTACGGGCAATGTCCATTACAAGAGGCCAGTATTCATTTGCACGCTTATTGATTTCTTCTGAGGACCACAAGAATTCAACACCATCAAGATTCATACCAGCCGCTTTCCAAATTTCAATCATGTAGCGTCCAACGGTCTGGATTTTTTTAGGTCACCACCCATCTTGTTGTTTAGCTGAGCAAACCAGTCTGCTATCCAAATTTTCACATTGCATCCAGCTTTAACCATCTTGTTAACATTGATTGTCTTCACAATGCCCTAGAAATATATAGGAACATCGATCAAAATTCAAAAATCCATTCCTTTGTTCCAATCTTATCGTCTTAAAAGTTAGCTGTTTCTAAAAAGTACTAAAAGTGAGAAGATTAGTGCAAATCCCCACTCCCCAGCTAAGTAACCACTTGAATCTTGACGCGGAAACCAAATGAATCGATTGAGAAGTAACATTTCAGGTAAACATCATGCAACACATGAATGAAATCGGTAGGAATATTGATAATACAACCCAACCAATTACACCCTCTGATTCCAAATGCAAGTTGTTTTAAACATGTGCACAGAAATTTAGAAACTAACTCAAATGGGAAATTTCAGCAAAGAACATATCCAGTTCAATTTCAGCAACACGAGTCATTTCGCATTGCACTCAGAAACTCTGCAAGCAACAAATTGTGGGACTTTGCCCTACTTCCGATTTGCTCCATGACGAACCAAATTCTAGCCAACATGTAAATTCAATGTTAATTCAAGTTGCAACTGCAACAACAGCGGTCGATTCGCCGAACCTGGGCAATGTGCATGCGACCGGAAGGCTCGAAGCCGTCGTAGCAGACGGGCACGGGCTTTTTCTCCAGCAGATTCATGAGCTCGTCCTCCTGGATGCACTCCTCGGCAATGCCCCGCAGCAGCGCGAAGCGATCCCGGAGGCTCGTGTCCGCCAAGTCCTTGGAGACATCCACGTCAGCAGAGCCGGGCGCGGAGGCGTCGGCGGACGTCTCCGGCGCCGGCTGCGAGGGGTCCATGGCGGCGGGCGGGCGGGAGTCAGTCGAGTCGAGGAGGGAGAGAAGGGTTGTCGTGTTAGGCGGTGGCGGCTACGGGCGACTAGGGTTTTTATTGGATTTATCTCGTTTCACTGACAAATTGGCCCCACCAACTTATCGACCAGTGGGCCCGGAGTCAACTGTGGCCCACATGTCAATCACACAATCGTGTAAAGGCCGATTTCTACGTGGGCTTAAAAGTCAACTTGGCCCAGTTAATTAATCAGCTTCTTGCTTTTCTCTTTGGATGCAATGTATTATAGCTCAGAACAAAACTCTCATTATAATAATAGAGTTTATTATTTGAAAGATCTGTATAATCTACTATTCATATTATAATAATATAATGGCATAGTTTTATCTAGATTATAACAATCCAATAATTAAATGTGGTCTGAGCTTATTATAATATATCGCATTCACGTTATAATAATATACTCCCTTGTTCCCGTAATATAAGACGTATTTAGTCAGGTTTCCGAAGAGTTTCCTATGAGATGTTGCTGCATGCGAAAGTCATAGAGCTCATATTACTGTAAGTGCTTTGATACTTGTGAAAAATATTATAATAATCTTATAAATAAATGGATCCGATTTTTTTTTAATTTATTACAGTAAAAATATTAAAATGTCTATTACATTTTGGTGAGAATTATTCACTGGTATGTTATATCTAAATCCTAGCAAATCTCCATCCAATTAAACCCTTAAATTGGAGCATATCAAGCTGCGTTTTGCCACTGGACTGTAACAATGGCTGTGTTTGCCCGGCACTTGCGATTTCTACGACGAGTAAGTCCGGCTCAAAATTAAATCTGCCAGATTTGTCGGCAACAAGCAAACACAATTGCAATCGGTCTTTGTTTTCCTACAATTTTCTTTTAAATAGATTTGCAATTTAGAAAAAAACGTACTGTCATCGTTAATCTAGTAGCTCTAATTTTTTACCAAACTGATTAGATTATGTCCCTTAGTTAGCCAGTTTCATTCATTCTGATTTTCGTACAAACTGATTATTTGATTAGTCATTTTTAAAATTTTAAATGATGTTGTTGACTTTTATCACAATATTTGACCATTTAGTTTATTTAAAAATATTTTTGAAATATCACTTTTTTTGTTATAATATGTTTGTTATTGAAACTACTTCGATCGTAACTTGTTTTTTATATTTGTGTAGAATTTAACAGATGATCAAATCTCGTCATGAAAATCAACGGCATAATTTAAAAATAAATAAATCATAATTATATACGAAGAAAGAAAGATTGAACTTAAAGTATTTGTTCCACAAAATTTCTATGAACCGTCAAATTTACACACACCTGGTCAACGCGTTATTTTTTTCACGTCGTTATTTTTTTCAGTTTTAAAAAATATTATCGATGTATTCATCGATAGATAGTACCATAAATCACAAAAATTGACATTTTTAAAATACAAAAAATTGTAATGATCTTTTTAAAAAATTTCGTACAAGAAATGAGTCAACTTGATGCTCCGGCGAGCACGACACCGTACGGCGTTTGCTCGATCGCGACGGCGGATTGCGTACGGATTCTGTGACTTTTTCATCTCTTATAAAAGTATGGCTTCTAGAAAAATTTGTCAGTGTTAATTGCATACATATTTTTATATTGTTTGTTGCCTGTATAATTTTACAATATTTAATTAATTTATATATTAGTTTGTAGCTCATGACTTTTTTCTGTATCTCCCTGAAGCTAAATTCCTTCAAAATTTATGTTTTATTTCCTACTAACTATTTAAAGCGTTTTCGTATTCGTGTGTAGATTTATTAGATGATGTTTGGTTCTATGAATTATTAGTCCGTGTCATATCGAATGTTTGGATATCAATTTAAAGGATTAAACATGAATTAATTATAAAAATAATTGTAAAATTAGAGGATTATTCGCAGGACGAATCTATTAAGCCTAATTAATCTATGATTAGCAAATGTCTATTGTAGCACCACATTGTCAAATCATGGCGTAATTAAACTTATTAGATTCGTCTCGCGAATAATCCATCAATTATAAATGTGTTTCATAAATAGTCTACATTCAATACTCCGTAATAATATGTACATATTTGAGGTGATAGTGACTAAAGTTTAGTCCATGTAACTAAACGAGACGTCAGCTCGACGATCAGCATCAAAAACATGCTGTTGTTGTAAAACATGCAAGTCATCAATCCACACCCAATCCACCAATTTATATTATGATGGATGCATCCACCAATTTGTGATATGAAAACTCAATCCACACCCACAAATTAAACTGCAAATGCAATTAATAACTACATTGCATTGTATTAGTAATGTTACTAGACACATCATATCAACAGATCGAGTCATCAATCTCACTTGCGAGTCTTGCAAGAAATCACGAGCGATTGGCTGACGAGAAAGATTCTCCCAATTGACAAAGAGAGATTCCAAAGGAGATGTACACTTGTACCTATCTATCAACCAAATCATGCACGTTTATAAATATTTTGACAAAAAATCAAATTTTTATCACGCTAATTCATATATTATCAGATTAAATCATCCTATAATAATATTTTGGAGTAACAGATCATCAATTTGTCGCACCAATGGCAGCTACTTTGCTCATCGACGAGATGAACTGCCTGCTCGATTGACAAGGAGCCACGTGTCTAGCATCGAGACCGTACGATACATACACAGTACGTGATCACGGCCGTCCATACGTCAGATCAGACGGGCCTAAACTCCATGCACTCCACGACGAGGCCACGCTTGGGATACCACCCGAGCACCTCGAAGCTGGCCACCACGTCCTCGCCGGCGGCGGCGGCGAGCGCCGCCTCGCCGGCGGCCACCCGCCCGATCTCCATCTCCCACCACCCGTCGTCCCGCCGCGCCGGCCGCCTCGGCGCCGCGCCCAGGCCGACGCCGCGGAACTTGCGGGCCTCGGCGTCGTCGGGCCGGAGGCACACCGCGTGGCGCGCCACCACGCGCCCGCCCACCTCCACCGTCGTCTCCTGGTCCGGGAAGCTCAGCCCCCGGTGCCCCTCCGCCGCCGAGCCGTACACCAGGTACGCCGCGTACCCCGTCGCCGGCGTCAGCGCCGCCGCCGGCACCCGCCCGTAGATGTCCAGGCACGTGCAGTCCACAAGCTGCGCCACCTCCGCAAACCTGCAGATCGGTCGATCGATTTGACCATGCAGTTAATTAAAATGATCTCATTTACCACTTAATTATTAATAAACTTGCAAAATAATCTAAGCATGGAACTCGTGTTGCTCACGAATCTTCACTGATTTTGTATACTATATATATATATATATATATATATATATATGATATCATATTCATTACAACGGGAAATCATCAATGGATCGACGTCGATCGAAATAATGCAATGAGACTATACGTTTCGACGATTCAGCTCAGCTGGAACCACAGAATTATTGGTGCGTGCGTATGAATGAATTAATGGCCAATCAAGATGTCAAACAAGCAACTGTTGGAACACGTGGTGTATATGCAACTT
Organism: Zizania palustris; assembly: GCA_019279435.1. Lineage (NCBI taxonomy): Eukaryota > Viridiplantae > Streptophyta > Magnoliopsida > Poales > Poaceae > Zizania > Zizania palustris. Next base: position 55,203,285 of record JAAALK010000082.1, on the reverse strand, counting down.
ATTTCTTATACGAATTGGGGAGAATTAAGTAATCGCTCGTGTTCGAGAGTTCGAGATGTCGCAAGTTTCAGATTTGATCACAACATACTCTTGTGTCTCTATATGATCAATTGATTGTTCCTTCAAATTAGCTAACTTAATGAACAATTAAACGCGGGGTTGATGATGCGTGAGGGAGATTCGATCAAGCGCGAAGGGAAGGGGGTGGTGTAAAATAATGGAAGGAATTAAAGAGAAGAAAGCATGATACCTGGAGAGAGGGTGATCAGGTGTCCATCTCCAGCTGAACTCGCCGTCCTCCCATGGCAAGCTCAGCTTCCTCGCCGGCAGCGCGAAGCACTTGGCGCCGCTCTCCTTCTCCAGCCACACCATCTGCAAGTTTGATTTGGTATAAAAAAGTGTGTAATTTGGGATGAATTCCTCGAAAAATTGTTAACTACCATGCTGCCGTCGTCGACGGGGACGGGCTTGTCGCAGAGGCCGAGGTAGAAGACCTTCTTCTTCTTGCCGGCCGACGCCGGCGCCGGCGCCAGGCCGGGCAGGTTGGCGCGGTAGACGTCGGCCGGGAGGAAGCGGTCCCACACGGCGTCCGACTCCGCCGCGGCGCGGAACGACGGCGACACGGCGGCCAGGCGGCACGCGTCCCGCGGCGAGGTCAGCGCGATCACGTCGGCCAGGCACGCCTCCGGCAGGTCGCCGACGCGCGTCTCCTCCTCCGCCTCGCCGCCGCCTGCCATGCCAGAGAATTGATCGACAAGGACAAGGCTCAAGAGGGGGGAAAAAATCTACCAAAAGAAGGCGCGATAAAGCTACTAATGTGGAAGTAGCCAACCTGAGCTCGCCTATATCATATATATATATAGAGAGAGAACTCGCCGGCGACGGCGACGGCGACGGCGACGGCGACGGCGACGTCGCGGTCGTGGCCGGGCGGCGAACGCTGCACGCATCGGACGGCCGAGGGAAGGACACGTAGGCTTCTACACCTCTTTTGTGGTAATTTACAGCGCGGAGGAAAAGTCAACTCCCTGCAGCTGCCCGCGTAGCGGTACACCGCCGGTGTGGGCGTGGCACGAGTGTGAGCTGCCGCCTGCACGTTACACGGCGAAAATCTCAAAAACCATCTGCTATTTCATAGAATAATAAAGACACTGACAATCATGTAACGCGACAGCGCATCACATATGACTTGTAGAATAATAAAATATATATAGATTAAATCATTTAAGTCTTATAATCATGATCTATATAAGCTATATATGTAAATGGTAGCATCTGTGAGAGTGTCAGGTGAGACTTCGATGTCTCGTCCGGGCCGGGGCACGCCGCGTACAATTTTGGCGATACCGATGGGGGAAAAAACCGAGGGTTCATGTCAGTGTCGCTAGCTGCTGCAAACGAAGCTGTTGGTCCTGCAAGAAATCATGGCCGATTGGCGATTGGGCGAGCAGATTCCTATCTCACCTGCCATTTTCACACGCAGCAGCAGGTATCAGCGAGATTCATTGGGCCTGGAGGCTGGAGCAAGTGTATCTTCTCCGTCGTCTTCTTCTCTTGCTGAATTTTTATGGCAGCGCTGAAACTGACAGGCCAAGTTGACACCGAACATTTATTTCCTAGACCTTTTTTTAGTTTAGTTTTAAGGCCGTTCTTTCTTTTAAAAAATAATCTGAAGATTGATTTGTTGGTCATGTTAGCGTGGCATGGCGTACAAATGTTGTCATGCAATGAATATATAGTTGCATGTATGGATGTACCGTCCATGGTTATTTGGGACCCCAAACTTATAAGTTTTAACCTAATAAAATAAATAGGGTGGAGTTATAGATTTAAAATAATTTTGTAGGTTTTTTATAGCTCACGGCTCTCAACAATTGTTTAAATCTTATAGTCCTCATTAATCTTTATACAATTTACAGCTTAATCAAACACACCTTGAGTAACGTAATGGAATAAGTCTATATAACCCCCTCACGCATTGCTGATCGATTACTTAACCCTTGATCTAATAAACTAAATGTTTAAACCCCGTACCCTTTTAACGAGAACTCTAGGGTACATAGCTGTTACCTTTATGTAGGTGCACGTAATCAATGTGATAATCTTATCTAGCGCAACGTGCCGGCAAGACAAAACCACTTTACAAAATTAACTTATAAAGTTAATTAAACATTATTTAAAAAGTTAAGAAGTTAAACACACCGTAATTTATTAGGTCACGTGGTTAGGTAATCAATCTACACTATGTTAGGGGTTATATATATACTTATTTCATTCCATGGTGCAATAAGATATTGTTGTGTTATTGCACGTGGTAACAGTGTTTTGTCATGCCACATCTGTTTAACAGCTCAACAAAATTATTTTTAGTCACACTGGTTAGATTGATGTAGCACATCTCAAAAGAAGTCTTGGACGGTTTGTTTTTAACATTATTTTTTAGAAAAAGTTTCAAAAAATATATATAAAAACTTCCAAGTTGCTAAGAGATCAGTCAAACTACTAGCTAGGAGAGGAAGCCACTCTCTCGTTTTTTTTTGACACAAGTTTCTGAAAAGCAAAAGTCAGAGCCTGAAAATCCCTGCCTTCCAGCTGCTGCTGGTCATAGTTAATGCCTGATTTGAGCTTAATTGTGCGGCGAAAAAAAATGGCAGCAATTAATTGCTAAGCAGGCACGATAAAAGTCAACCCAAGGCTGGCAACGCGCGTTGCTGCCCATCACAGTTCTGAGATTATTATATATTGATTTTTATTGACAAGATTTTACAAGGTCAACTGTGTATGCAAAGTCGAGGTAGATAGAGTAGAGTGTTCCTCGTGCATGGACTTGTCTTGCTGCAACGAGCTAGTGTAAGTGTGGATGGAACAAAGGAACCATCGTCAACAACAATAACAATAAATGTATTCTAATATATTTTATTTAGGTTGTTCATAAGCTGATACTTTAGGTTTTTGTTGGTCTCAGCTAGCACGACTAAAGGAGGAAACAACAAGATGTTTGGGTTTGCTCCGTGTAAGGTTGCATCAACTCATCAGTCTCGTGCTTTCGAATAAAGCAGGACTATCTCGCAATGAGATATCTTTTCTCAAAAAAAATAATAAGACAGTTTTAGATTAGGGATTTTTAAGCTAGTCAAACTTGGCTCAAAAGTATCTGGTCGAGCAATCTGGTTTTTATTTCGGGCTAAAAATAATATTCTTTTTACCATATAATTCCATATACAGTGCAGTAAACAGACCTTAAAATAATACAATGAATAATGTAAAGTTTGGACTTTGGAGGGATGGATCTACAGAAATGAGATGTCAGTAGGTGCTTGTTGAAATAAAAGGCATGATTTGGGCTCTGGACAACCATCCAAATTGGGCTCGGCCCACCTGTTTCTAATCTAAGTTTAATTCATATATGATAATGTTTGGTTGGCTGAAGCGAGTGTATTTTTATTTCGACATTTCTATCTTAAACCATTTATCGAATCTATAAATCGATTATACAACCAGATGATGACATATCATTAAATTTTAATAAAAAACATATATAGCAAGCTAAGTATGGCATATATAATAAGTTGGGGCTACAACCAAAAAACAAAAGAAGTTGAGTATCATTTAATCCATCAACGAACACTTGTTTATTTTTAGGTCTTAAACAACCCTACTTATTAGTCCAATAAGCCAAGCGATTATTTATAGGGACTAAAAGGTACCGTGAATATCACCTATCCTCATTTATAACGGTTTAGGAAGACGAAAAAAAAGATAGAGATAATAATGATTAAGGATAGTGTGGTCATTGTATAGTACTTTAGTCCCTACATCCACGCAAAGGGACTAACGACCGAGGACTAAACTAAAGTTTAGTCTTCATTTATTTACTTCACTAAACTTTATTAGTCACTAGTTGTTTGGTTCTAGTGACTAAAAATTATTAAATGAGTTAAATAAAGATCAAACTGTCCCTAATAAATGACTGCAAATATTTTTTGTCCTATCCCGAGAGGCATTAATGACGAGTATTCCCTGTCGTTAGTACTCCCTCCGGTGTACAAATATTAGTCGTTTAGACAAAATTACACATACCAAGGTGATATTAAATAAAGTTACAAGGGTTGTCTCAATTGGTTATGGAGCCTAGATTTTAGTGGTGCTACTCAAGTTCAACTCCCAATGGCCACATCTCATTTGGCAGCAATGCTTCGATTAACGGGATGACTAATATTTGTACACTCTCAATAAGAACCAAAACGACTATTATTTGTACACCGGAGGGAGTACTCTTTAGTCCCTTTTAGCAACCTCACTAATGGGCTAAAGTTTAAGGATTAAAATTTAGTCACCATGTTTGACATTTTAGAAACTAAAAGGACTAAACTTTAGTCCCTAAAATTTAGTAAGGTGGAACTAAGAGGGACTAAACTTTAGTCTCTCCTAAATAAATAAGTTTTAGTGCCTAAAAATAAGTAAGTGCAATCCAAACACGGCGTTAGTAGGGATTAATTTAGCACTGAGATCGAAAGAAATTGATAGACAATTAATAAAGTTTGCAAAAGAATACAAACAAAAACGCATCGCTGCGTCGTGTTTATGGCGTTCAATTCGCTATACTAGTTGGTGGGGTTGGGCTCGAACTTATCCATGGCGTCGTCTATGGCGTCTTTAGGGTTGAAATGGTAGTAAACCGCCGCAGCCGCTGCTCCCACCAGAGGCCCCACCCAGAAGATCCACTGCATTTTTATATATTTTTTCATATAAAAACAGTCAAATTTCATTCTCAACATGCACGCATGCAATATACATATATTGTACTGGTGTAAATTTCAAATCTTGCATTGCGTGAAAACCGTAATTGTTTTTTAATTTGATGAAACGAAGCTTATTACGTACGTGGTCGTCCCATGCGTTGCTGTGGTTGTAGATGACGGCGGCGCCGAGGCTCCTGGCCGGGTTGATGCCGGCGCCGGTGATGGGGATTGTGGCCAGCTGCACCGCGAACACGGCGAACCCCATCGGCAGCGGTGCCAGCAGCTACAACAACATAACATAACATATATAGTTGATATTTATATTGCAATTAAGAGGGGAAAAGCATGGGTTAATTTGTCTCGAGAAATTAGAATCCATCCGGATGAAGACAGTGATGACTGATGAGGAGGAGGAGCTAGCTGGAGGCAGAGTGTTGTGTCCGTCGACTGAGTCTTGACTCTTGAGCTTACTGGGATGGTGGAGTCCATGGCTCTCATCTTAGGGTCGATGGAGTAGAAGACGATGAAGACGAGGATGAAGGTGCCGATGATCTCGGCGGCCAGTGCGGCGCCACGGGAGTAGCCGCTGGCCACAACGTTGGCGCCGCCGCCGTTGGAGTCGTACGCGTGCTGATCCATGGTGCCCTTCACGATGGCCGTGCCGACTATGGCGCCCAGGCACTGCGCCGCCATGTACAGCACGCAGCGCGGCACGGTGATCTTCCTCGTCAGCATCATCCCGAAGGTCACCGCCGGGTTGATGTGCCCTCCTGCCATTCATTCATTCAACCCGTCTCACCGCCGGTCATATCGACGATCGATCGACTTGATGTGTACAGATATAGGCAGCTAGCTAGCTCCACGTACGTACGGGTGGGGAATGGACGACGTACGTACGTACCAGAGATTGTGGTGTTGCAGTAGACGAGGACGAAGATCATGCCGCCGGAGGCCCAGGCGAGGCCATTAATGACGCCGACGCCGTCGCACGGGTCGGCGGAGCTCTGGACCTTGTACCCAATGACGCTGGCGACTGTGATGTACAGGAAGAGAAGCGTGGCCACGAACTCGGAAATGAGCGCCCGGTAGAGGGTCCAATGCCGGAACTCTTGCATGTCGATAATCGGCGCCGGCGGCGCCCCGGCCTTGTACTCAATTTCCTCCTCGCTCTCCTCCGACACCAAGTCCGACTCTCTCTCGGACTCCGACATTGTCGCCGCTAGCTACCTCTCTCCGGACAACTCGATTATCTCGGCAATTAGGTCTAACAAACAACTTTGACTATCTATTGATTAGTCTAAAATTGAAATCTGTCCGGAACAATATATATATATATATATATATAATTAAATGATCAATATATCTTTTCGATCTACGTTTCTCTTGCTAGCTCCTATTTAATTTGTACAGTTATGGGGAAAGTCTTTAATTTATTTTTCGAGGGCAACGTCATTTTTCAAATACCATGCAAATAATTTATAAAAAAATACACATATATCACTCTGTAAAACCCATATATTATATTGAGTAATTGAGAAAAAAGAGAAACCTAAACAGTGAATAATGCTTACAATGTTCACTAGCTACTAGATTTACCATTTTAGACCTTTATAGATTAATTTTATACTCAAGTTTATGTGAATTGAAGTGGTAGATGTCACTAGCTACACTCTGCATTATTACTTTTACACTCTACTAACAAGTATATTTATATAATGATATTCTACACTATTATACCGAGAAATCTACAACGAACTGAGAAAAAATAGTGCTCAATTGTTATTTTACTAAGAAAATCTACTACTTCCGTAGTCGATGTAGAATATCGCTATCGTATGTACGTATGTATATAATTAATTAATTAATTAAGACCAAGGAAGTAGTTGGTCAAGTCTTGCAAAAACATATATAAATATTTACATGCGTGGTTGTCGCTGCAGATTTGTCAGGGACGACGGGCCGGACACCAACCTTGAGATCTATGCAATAAACAACTCGATCTCCTAGCTAGCGAATAGATGATGAATGCATGGCCATCTTAGGCCCAATATTTGTAAGACCAAACAAGTGTTTAATTGGTCAAGTCTTTCTTTGCGAAATATATATATTTCTATATGGTTGTGCATGCAGCTTAATTACGACTTTTTGAAATAATATTTTTTTTTAAAAAAATCAAATCTGTATGTCAAGTTCAAAAAATTACAAAACTAATAGGTAGTCGGCATTTGAAGTACCGATTGGAGTCCAATCGGCACTTCAAATGCCTTTCAAATCGGCACTTCAAATGCCGACCGGTGCCGACTGCGCCATGTCAGCACCAGTCGGCACTTGAAATATATTTATATTGACGTGGCTGACGTAGCATATGGTAATTAAGCGATTTTTTAAAAAATAATATTTTAAAGCAAATTCAAATTTGTATGCCAAGTTCAAAAAAATGCAAAAGTAATAGGCATGAAGTGCCGACTGGAGCTAGCGTGGCATCCAGTCGGCACTTCAAATGCCGACCGCATGTTAGTTTTGTAATTTTTTGAAATCGGAATACAGATTTGATTTTTTTAAAAAATATATTATTTTTTTAAAAAAATCTCTATTAGGGACTCCGTGTGTGTACAACTGGCTAGTCAAGTTTCACACGCACCTAATAAACCTTGAGATCTATGAAATAAACAACTTATTCCTAGCTACTTAGGTGAATTGAATGTGCATCTTATTAGGCCCAATATTATATTTGTAAGAGCAAGGAATTGTTTGGTCAAGTCTTAATTTGCAAGATATATTTATATATGGTTTTGCAAGTCGATCACAAGCTATATATATATATATATATATATATATATAGACACTCATTCAACCATCACACAACAAGTAATAACCATAAGAAAAATAAGCTAAGTATGATAAGGAACCGTATATCCATGCAGCTAATAAGGTTTAGGAATAATATTTTCTGCCACATGCATGCTAGCTAGTAGCTAGAGAAAGAGTATTAGTACATAAGAAACCGACAATCAAGCAGTCAATGAGTAATTTTTTAAGGCCGTACGTGATGCCCTAACAAAGTAGTGGAGTATATCAGTATATTAGGGCATCTCCAATGCAATTACTAGGATGGTTTCTATAGCATTAAATAGTAGTCCACATAAGCAAAAATCTGATGTGGCATGAGAGTTAATGAGGAAAGAGGAGAAAAGTTGAGGAAATGATTTCTCGTGCAAGAAATGGTTTCTATCACTAATACCAAGGATGAAGAAACCACTCTACATGCATTGCGAGATGGTAGTAGTTTCTATAGATGGGGCCCACTAATTTATGATTGGGCAAAAGAGGAAAAAATAAATAGAAACAAGAAACCATGCATTGTGAGAGTAAGTTTCTATCACTAGTTTCTTAGTGACATGGCATGTATAGAAACTACTAGATGGTTTCTTGGTTGAGAATGCCCTTAATGACAATGTAATTAGGCCTAGCTAGCTACCACATTTGATATAGTCATAGTCTACCTCGAGATCCGCGTATCTTGCATTTACATGTAAAATTGATGACTCCTATTCATTCGTCAACGCTACTCCGTAAAATGCGCTTGATTTTATATTCGATCGACCAGGGAACTAATTAATATTTATTAACGAGCTATCATATACCTGTTGTTGCAAAAACTTCTTGTAAAAATTTGCAAAAACCTTCTTGTGAATTTTAGAATAATGGAGTACTATACATTTTGCTCATAAAAAATATAAGCAAATTTACATTAAGAAGACGAGAACAATGACTAAATTATCTTTATGCATGAGAATTGGCCAGTGTGGGATCGCCTCTAGTTGGATAGAAAGCAGGATTTTTTAAATAGTTTTTTTTTAAAAAAAATCAAATTTGTACGAAGATTTCAAAAAATGCAAAAATAGCATCTGGGGCACGCGAGGGGGCGCGGGCGCGGCGTGGCGTGGCACGCGTTCTGGGCGCCAGTCGGCCACCCATCGGCTGGCACCAGTTGGCCGACCAAGTGCCCGTTGGCTGACGTGTCATTAGTCGGCCGATGGTTGGCTGACCGGATGCTATTTTTGTAATTTTTTGAATCCACAGTATAATTTTGATTTTTTTTAAAAAATACTAATTTAAAAAAATCAAGAAAGCAGTGCATAAACAAGCACACGAATTGCGTTGGGAGGAATATAATGAACATTGAACAGGTAGATATGATGTAGAGAGCTGAGAGAGGTAGCAGGTAATGGGGTTGTTGGGATGGTGGGAGGAGTGGCAACTGCGGGTGCTCGCGCTGGGCAGCCTGGGAGTGCAGTTCTTCCTTGCGGTTTTCGGCGGCAGGCGAAAGTCCCGTATCCCGCCGTGGTACAGGTTCTTCATCTGGCTCTCCTACCTCGGCAGCGACGCCCTGGCCATCTACGCGCTGGCCACGCTCTTCAACCGTCACAAGAAGCAGGTGGTGCAGCACTCCAGCGGCAACAATGGCGGCAGCCTGGATCTGGAGGTCGTGTGGGCGCCCGTCCTGCTCATGCATCTCGGCGGCCAGATGTTCATCACTGCATACAACATCGAGGACAATGAGCTGTGGAAGCGCCACATCCTAACCACACTCTCTCAGGTTACTGTGGCCGTGTACGTGTTTTGCAAGTCGTGGTCGTCGTCCGGCGATGGGCGGCTGTTGGCTGCAGCGATTCTGCTTTTCATCCCGGGGGTTCTGAAATGCGTGGAGAAGCCATTGGCGCTCAAAGCTGCAAGCTTCAATAGCCTGGTCAGCTCCTTCGATCGTGCCGAGAGGGCCCCGGCTAAGAGTAGAGAAGAAGAGCTCCAAAGATTCGTCGACATGGCAAGAGCTTTCTTCCACAGCGCCGGCGAGAACAATACTCAAACATTCGACCACGACCGCGTGATCGGCAGGCGGCTCTCTGTCCCGCACAAGCTGTTCGTAGATTTTCAATGTCCCTTCTCCGAACGCCTCGAGAACCTAACATATTTCTGGAGCATTGATGACCGCGAAGCCTACGGGGTGATCAAGGCAGGGCTGTCCAACATCTTCGATTTTCTCTATACCAAGAACAAGCTCAGCATCCGCGCCAATGCGCTCGCCATCTGCTGCTGCTACTGGACGTGGTCACTGACCGTGCCAATGGCGGTCGTCGCCATCGGTCTCTTCCACAGCAGCCACAAGGCGTCCTACAGCCACACGGACGTCGTCGTCACGTTCGTCATGCTGTATGGCACCCTCGTTCTGGACATCACCGCAGCCTTCATCATCAAGGCCTACGATTTCAAATGGCCCGACATTGTCGAGCAGCAAAGCCTCCTAGGGTTCTTCGCCCGCAAGAAGAGGTCAGTGATCATGGCCACGCTTGGATCCTGCTTACCGTGCTTCGAAGGATTGGTCAATAAGCACTGCTTCAACATGGATCCCTCCTTCTTCTCCAAGGAGATCACAAAGTTGGTCCGTAAGCACGTGAGAGACGGATGGGACAAGTACATAACAGATGCAGAGAGTTACAGGAAGCTGAACGATACAATGGGCCAGTGGACGCTTCAGCGCCATAGATGCGATGAGCTTCTGGGCTGGAGCTTGGAGAAGCCGTTCGACGAGAGCGTCCTCCTGTGGCACCTGGCCACGGATTTCGCATCATTGGTTCAATCCTCTCGTCCAGGCACAGGCACAGATGCAGCTGCTCCTGCTTCTTCGAGTTCGAGAGACATGGCGAGAGCAATCTCCAACTACATGATGCACCTGCTGTTCGCCAATCCCGAGATGCTGATGCCCGGCAGCAGAGGGAATCTCTTCACGACCGCCTGCGACGAACTGGAGCACCTCCTGACGGGCGTGAAGCCGCCGCTGCCGGTGGATGACGAACAGAGTCTTGCCCGAGCAGTGATGGCCAAGGCGGCGGAGTCCATCTCCAAGGCCAAGCAGCCGCCCAAGCGTGCCAAGAAAAGGAGCAAGCCCGAGCCCGAGCCCGACAAAGGTTGCTTCTTCCAAGACGCGTGGCTGCTTTCTCAACAGCTCAAGGGTCTCGCCGGCGGCGACGGCGGCGGCAGGATGTGGGATGTGGTGAGAGACGTGTGGGTGGAGATGCTGTGCTTCTCTGCAGGCAGATGCCGAGGATACCTGCACGCCAAGAGCCTCGGATCGGGCGCGGAGTACCTCTCCTTGGTGTGCCTGCTGCTGGCGCACGCAGGCATGGAGACGTTCCCGGAGAGGCTCCATCGCAGGCACACGCTTCGTCTGTTAAAACAGGGGCATCACGACGACGACGACGATCCTCCATCTGCCGCTAACTTGCAAGCCCAACGCGAAGCAGCCATTAATGTTCCCGAGCTCAACGAGATTGTTGTTTCACAGTGATAAGCTTCTGCTTCATGCTTAGAACGAGTGCGAAATGTTTCCTACTCTCTTATACTCTTATACGTGTAATTTTCAAAAAAAATCTTCATATTTAAATTATTGAAATTTTGTTTAAAGGAGTTTGTTTATTAACTTTTAAGCATTAGTTTTATCTATTTAACCCTTGAAAAGTTAAAATCAACTAGTATTCACCTTTACCAAATAGAAATTCAGAGGCTATAGAGTCCTATACAACAGGAAATGTATGACCAGATTGTATAAGCATGCATATTACTTTGTGTTCACTGCAGGGACAACTCCCACAGAATGGGTTGGCTGCATACATATTACATACACAATTAATAAATTTGGTCTTTGTTGGTAAAATAATAATGTGAATAAACAACATGTCATATATATCTTTTAATAGTATCGAGTAGGATTTTATGGTACACTCAAATTTTATGGACCGTCTAATCTGTACAATCCAATGACTCACAATTGATATCAGTAACTTATTAGGAGAGGTAATAGAGATTATTACCTTTCTTTTATACATGTGAGTCTGTATATATACAACAATTAATTTCTTTCTTTACATGTTAGTATATTAATTATTGCATTTACTACAAAAAGAACATAATGAATAAACTTTCTATGCGGGTGATATGTACGCAGATTGCTTTTCATAATTAAGTTAGGTAGTCATTTTTCTTTTTAATTGTTTATTTTAAACACATTTAATCAACTGGTCTAGATTAGTTTTAACTATTACCTTTTCTTTTTAATGAAGGTACCATAAATGGACCCAATAACAATGAAAATGGTTTATGTTTACATCTAACATATTATATATAGACAAGCAACCTTACTGCTGCATATGTACAATTGCAGCTAGCTAGACTAGCTGATTGTATACACTTGAGAGAGTGAGATTCAGTCACTGGGGGTAGGAGGCACCGGGAGCTAGTGTTCCATGTCACATACAAACTGGAGCACTTGCTATGTTCTCATCACCATTGTATTGCACCGCTCGATTACGCTGTTCCCATGTGAGCAAGATCGATTTTGTAGGCGCAGTGGCCACGTACATCCTACCACGAACCGATCATTACTGCAGGTTGCAACCAAGAGCATGGCATGAGGAACACACATGACAATTTGTTTCTCGAGGTTGACGGGTTCACTGCAACTACAGAAGCATGAATCGGTTTTGTGAGAAGACACCACAAATGTGTCGGATTCATGTCACAGTGAGACAAAGACGCTCCTCCGTTTGAGGGGCTGTAGTGTGAGAGGGGATGGATGGCAGAGAAGAGATAGAAATGTTGTGAACGATAAGTCATGTAATTTCTATTTAGTCAGTTGTTTCTAATCAGCTTAATTTCAGGAATACATCTCGTTTCACCTCCAGTTGTTGGCATTGTAAGAATATGGCCAGCATGCAATTGATGCTATTGAGACAAGTCCAGCTCCAGCAGATGGCATCACTGACAAGTGAGTAAACAGCAAGTCAGATGAGCCTCAAATATATAGCAAATGAGCAGCTCCCTTTGCTCTATCATCTTCAACATCATTTATCCTGAATTTCCTGATGAAGCTCTGTGTCATTGTATTTGGAAAAGGAGGCTTTGGGAAGTTCACTTTTAATGATATTTGATCATATTGATGAAATAAATCCCTTAAGAATAATCACAGGATGTCAGCCCCATATCATCTCAATATCATTAAAGAAATCATGTATTCATCTTACTTAGCATACATGCAGGGTTTTGATGATATTTAAATGTAAACTTATACTGTTATTAGTAGAATCTATCTCCTGTGATTTTTGATTTTTATGTAAAGATTTTCTGTTCATATTTTGTCACTATCAGGTCATGGGATCAGAGAGCATGCACGACTCCATTCATTTCATATTAAAAGTTGTTTGTTTTTAGTCAAATTTCTTGAACTTTGATTAAGTTTTGAGAAAAATTATTAACATCTATAATATCTAATAAATACATATTCTGTAGTATATTTAATGAAACTAATTTGATGTTTGAATTCTTAGTATTTTTTTATAAGATTGATCAAATCTAGAGAAATTTGATTCATAAAAAAGTCAAACAACTTAAGAGAAATTTGATTCATACAAAAGTCAAACAGCTTATAATACATAGAAAAGTTTTAAAATTTGACTGCATGTTGATGTGGATGGATGAATATGATGGCATCAGGCGCCCCAGACAGAGATGCCCTGCATCATGGACTTGAACTCGCCGAAGTCGACGCGGCCGTCGCTGTTGCGGTCGACGTTGCAGATCATCTCCCGCACGGTGGCGAGGCTGCCGGCCTCCGGGAGGCCGAGCTTCTTGAGAACCTCCTGCAGCTCGTCGGCGGAGATGAACCCGTCGCCGTCCACGTCGAACACCTTGAACGCCTCCCGCATCTCCTCCTCGTCGTCGTGGCCGGCGGCGGCGGCGTCGTCGAGCGAGCCGAAGAGCGCGTCGCCGAGCGCGCGGTGGAGCGCGTCGAAGTCCCCGAAGCGGAGCCCCGCCGCGCCCTCGGGGACGTAGGCGGCCACGGTGGCGGCCAGGCCGTCGCGGTCGGCGACCAGCCCGAGCGCGTCCAGCGCCTGCGCCAGCTCGTCGACGGTGATCTCGCCGTCGCCGTTGCGGTCGAACAGGTCGAACACGCGCCGGAGCCGCACCGCGTTCAGGCTGCCGTTGCGCAGCCGGAACGACGCCGACGGCGCCCCCTTGGACAGCGACGGCCTCACCACCGCCGCCACGCTCTGCTTCGTGTCCATCGCCCTCGCCAGCAGCTAGCTCCGGTTCTCTCTCCCCGGAAGGACACGAAGCTGTCTCTCGCCGTCGACGCTATAGATAGCTACGAGTACGACATTGTCGTCGTGGAGCTCGCGCGCGCGTTGCCATCTTGGGCGACGGGACGAGCGCATCCGGGGGAAGCGGGCTATTCCATTTCATCATTTCACGGATTTACAAAAAAAAAATGAATTTTTTTCTATGGGAGAAAATATAAAGCCAAAAATCTGAAAAAAATACGGTAACATCTTGAAATTTCAAGAGTTTCAGAGTATGAATTAATTACGAGGTGATCAAATGGTCTGAAGTTTCAGAGTTTCTTGGTGCTTTAGTGCACTCTCTGCAAATGAAAGTTTTCATTTTTGCCTTTGGAAAATCTTACAGCTACAGGGGATCAAAACAATTCAAGATCAATTTTATCTTGGTTGCAGACCAATTTTCATTTTTGCAATAATTGTAAGTGACTTGTGGCTGGTCCAACAATCAGCCCCCGTTTAACTACTCTGATTTGCCATTTTTAAAAATGAGCTTCGATTATTTGCCATTTTTAAAAATGGGCTTCGATTATTTGTCACTTTGATCCACTGTCATACACTTGGATGGTCTCACTTTTCATACACACAAGTGATAAATAATCAAACTGCACAAACTTTTTAGTGGCAAATCCTCAAATCTCCCTAATAATAAGAAATTTGATGATTTGTTACTTTTAAAAATGGGATTCGATTATTTGCCACTTTGATCCACTGTCATACACTTGGATGGTCTCACTTTTCATACACACAAGTGATAAATAATCAAACTGCACAAACTTTTTAGTGGCAAATCCTCAAATCTCCCTAATAATAAGAAATTTGATGATTTGTTACTTTTAAAAATGGGCTTCGATTATTTGCCACTTTGGCCCACTGTCATACACTCAGATGGCCCCACTTTTCATACACTATCAATCTTGGATTTTGTCTATATCAGTTCAATAATTGATAAACATTGTTACTAACCGATACTAAAGACTATTTCTATAGTAGTGATCACTTGAGGTTACTAACAATACTGCAAAATTATCAACTAAAACTGCTTGGTTTCTACAAAACAATCTCTAGTGGTTTTAGAGAAAACCAAGTAGGTTTCAGTAAAACTGATGGTATGTTTAGCACACACCAATCCTAACCCATCCAACAGGAATGGATTGAGATTGGCAAGTGCCAAACAGACGTGAACGGTAATAATGTAAAATGGTGTATGATTTCTGACCTTATAATTTGTTTTCATAATAGATGTAACTTTCAGCCTCTAATGAATGCACACAGTTTCTTTTATTATAGGTATGAATATGTTAAAACTCAGGTTGGAGGAGTCATGAAAGCGATCCTCAATTGAACATATGTACTTGCACTTGTATATATACACAGACAAACTTCAGCAGTCAAGCAGGTGTCATATTTCTGCATACATATCATATCTGTGATTAGTGTCTTTCGAATGGAGAAAGTTGATAGTGTTAAAGTGTGATGCTGGGAATGGGAGACATCAGAAAAAACAATTCGAGAAAAGGAATCAAAAAGAGGAGAGTGTTAATAGTGGAATTGCAACAGATACAAAACAGAAGTAGAAAAAATGGATCTTGTATCTCTTTAATTGTTGTCGTTTTTTATCAGGCTATGCTTGAAGATAATGCTTACCCAAAGTGATTTAGAAAAATTCTTGAATGATGAATCAATGTCATGTCATGAACAATCATGGATCTAGTGTACACAGATTTCTGTGCAGAGATAGAAAAAAAAATATATGAAATTCCAGCATGCCTCAGCTATATCCAAGATTTTGAAAACAAGAAACAACAACGGGAGAGAAATGCTATATTTATGTCAAACTAAAACTGGATTTACTCGCAGAACATACACGACTTCCTCCAAACATGAAAGCTAAACTGAGCAGTAAAAACATTTTGCATGTACAACAGCACCATTTCAGCAGCATGGGCCTTATAATTTACCTATCTTCTAATCATTAGATACATATGAATGGATGTTTGACGACATAATCACTTAGCAGGAATCAGTCCATTTGAAGAGCCATCAGCAGGTTCTTTTCCATGGAAAGCAGATTGCCTATCTGGTCTACCAATTGGTTTTGGAGGCAAGGGAAAATTAGGCACGCCATTGTTCACGCTCGTTTCACCCTTCAGGCTGAGTTCAGACATGCTGTAGAGTTCGTCGACATGTACCGGAGCTTTTGAGTGCACAGCCACAGGCTTGACAACCTCATGTGGTGCTTGCGCTGCACCTGGTGGCGCATAGAAAACTGGCACATATCCATAGTAGGGCATTGGGACAAATGCTGGGGAATAGTATGGAGGGAGCATCATTGGATAACCATATGGGGATATGACCTCTGGAATCATGGCACCTGTTTCTCTGGTATTTGAACTTGACACAATTGGTTCCTTTTCTTCAGGTTGAGATGTCATTGCTGGCACTGGTGGTGTGTCTGAATAAGATGTTACCATAGGACCTGGAGCAGCTGGTGCCATTACTGGTACTGGTGGTGGAACTGAAGAGGATGATAGAATAGACACAGGAGCAGGAGGGATAACTGGAGCAGTAATAACAAGCTGTGCATCTTCTAGATTCTCTTCTATTTCTTGTGAAGATGTACGGGAGAGCGGTTGATCATCAGACTGGTTGAAAGCCATAAAAAAAGCATAAGCAAATACTTCAGTACAAAAAGTTTCTAAGATTTAGTGAGATCACATATAAAACGCATTTTGTAAATTAGCAGCTTAATATGAGGAAAGCATAAGCATGACCCTAGTCAATGGTAAGCATGCAGAGCAGAGTAGGGCATAGTGGCATACAAAAATATGCTATGCTTAAGAAAGTGCATTTGCAAGACATACTTGAGATACTCACAGGATGCAGACAACACATGAGGAAGCAGAGAGAGATACTCACATCATCAATCACCATATCAAAGAGGCTTGATCTTCTCTTTCTCCTTTGCACATTTGATTGGCGAATGAAATATTTTTGAGCATGACTAGCAACTTGAGTAGGTGTTCTTGAAACAACATAATTGCGTGATATGCCACGCCAATCACCTTTTCCTAATTTATTAAGCCCAAGTAGAAACATTTTGTGCTCCTCTTCTGACCACGCCTCACCTGTGAGCAGAATAAAAAATGCAATTGTTTGATGCAAATCAGAAATACTCAGCCACATGCTAAATCAAGCATAAATTCGTACAGTAGTTACAGTACAATGATGGTGAAAACTGAAAACAACTTCTAAGTTCTAAGTTATAGTTGAACATGGAAAGATACAAAAGATGACAATACAAATAATTATGCAAATACTCTGACAGTGTTCAGGGGCATACAAGGATATGTTTCTGGTACAAAACATGAATGCACCTGCATAGCTAAAAATGATGGCGCAACTAAATAAAATAGGGGTTGTAATTAATTTTAATTGTGAGGTGCAACACAACATTTGACCGATTAAGTGACAGTGACAAGCCTGAATATTTTATCCAAAATATCTAATCGAATACCAAAATATTTTATCAGAACACAACGTAATACAAGGAATGAGTCACCATATTCCACAGGTATATCTATGAGAATATGACAACTAAGTTAAAAATCGAAGCTACAATAACCACATCTCATTTAATTGTGAGGTCAAAAGGCTGTAACTCCTTATTGATAATATAATCCATTGTTCGGTTAAAACAACTCTAGAACATTAGAAGTACTCAAGCAAACTGAATTGAAAAATATGAAATCTCACAGACAAAAAAATGCAGTTTATTGATGAAATTTAAATTTTTGTAGACACACCACACCAGAATACAAATTACTTGCAGTTTATGCATGAAATTTATGCTAAGAAAAACATTGCACCACAGCATAAAAAAGCCTTGCAGTTTATCCATGAAACTTATGTAATATTGACACAGCATACCAAATAAAATTGGGAAACATACCAAAACACCTGTTGCGTTAAAACTGTGAACATGAGCTGTGAAAATTTTAACCCCTTGATGTCACCGAACAACACAAACCAGTAAAACCTCGTAATGTTCACCACTTAAATCTGAACATCAGAAAAAGCACAGGTGTTTCCCAATCAAAATTCACTGTTGGTTTGTGACTTTAGGAAAGGTCAAACCACCAAACAGGCAGACACCCAACAACACCCTATATCCCTCAGTGCACATATCAAATAAATGTTGAAACTCCTTTGAGCAATTCCCACATGATCCCGCTAGTTTTTACATCAACAGGCATGAGAAACCAATAAAAAATCCCAACCTTCCTGACAAACCATACACATATGAATAAGAGCTTTATGTGATTGGACAACAGGCTAATCACATTGGCACAGCAAAATACAACCTTTCATTAGGCAGCTTACAGCAAAAACCAAAATTATATCTACACATCAAAACTATTCATTTACACACTAACAAATCTTCCTGTATCCATCTAAAAATACTTATAACATCAAACAACAATTGCAGTTTTTTTTTTCACTGCGCCCCTGATTCCTCAACACGGTCTAGGACCCATCAAGCTAGCAACTTTTTTTTTGCATTGCGACGAGTATCATGGTATGGATATGCAAAAAAAAAAAACGATTTTCCCGAACACTACAGACCGAAGGAGATCAGGGGGGAATTTCTCACCTCGCTTCCTGCGTTTGTCCTCGTTCCCGTCGGAGCCGTACCCCTCCTCCCTACCGCCGCCGCCGCCGCCGCTCCCCTCCGCGAGCTGCGCGAGGTTTCCCATGCTGGCGCTCTTCCTGATGCCGGCAGCGGGCTTGTCGCCGATGCGCACGCCGAACAGCTTCACGGGGCGCGCCGTGCACGTGCGCGCGTTGTGCCCGTGGTGCCCGCACTGCGAGCACCGCCTAGGCCCGTCCGCCGCGCCCGCTCCCGCTCCCGCGCCGCCGCCCGCCGGCGGCGGCACGCCGTCCCGCGTCATCGCCTTCCACTAGGGTTAGGTGATTCCTCTCTCTCTCTTTTTTTTTCCTTAAATCTTTTTCCCCTTTTTTTTCTTCGTGTGGTGGAGCTCCGTATTTATTCGCGTAGGGGAAAAGCGTAGAAATACACGGCTACAGCGAGAGGTGAGCTGGAATTCACGTATTAATATATTTATTTATTATTCGAAGGAAATAAAATAGTTATTTTTGCTTCCGTTTTATAGCATACACTGATTTATTTATTTATTTATATAAGATATATAATCTATTTTATGCTTCATTTTCTAATTATTGTCATCTAGACTACTGGATATTGTGCCTGGTTATGAGATATATTTTTAATATGTTTTATATATTATATCTATTTAGTTTTTAGTATTTTATTTTCAATTTGGGGATTTTTATTTTGAGCATCTTTCGTTTGGGAGTTTGGACGGTCCATATTTTGAGAAGTATGGGCACAAACGGTGGATGATCTATTTGCAATCTGTGGGGGTCCTTCATTGCCATTATCCTATTTGAGATATGTTTATCTTTTTAAACAGTTATTCAAATGTCTGAAAGACATCATCCATGCTCCTAAAAAAGATTCCGACATCCAAAAATCGATGTTCAAAAGGAAGATTTAATGATTTGCCACTAAAAATTATATCATGTTTGATTATTTATCATTTATGTTAATGATATATGAGACCGTCTGAGTCGGACTGTGAGTCAAAGTGACAAATAACCAAGATCATCAAATATTCTAATTTTGGTCCTTTGCCAATTATATGACTTTTATAAATATATATATCTTGTCGAAAAAACCTTTGTCAATTCAAAGTTTAGCCATCTTATAGGATGTTCATAAAAAATCAATATAGTTTCTCCAAGAATGTTTTAAAAATCCTTTGCCAATTCAAAGGAGCCTTCATATGATATGAGGATGACTTATTATTCATGTAACAATGACAATTGTGGAGCACATGTTTTTGTGTGGATAATAGCACCACCACTTGTCCACTTTTAGGAGATTCCATGCCTAGTTGGTTTTTTTTTGACAAAACAATACATGATTGGAGACATGATGAGTGGATGAAGGCAACATCTGCCACCCCCTTTATTTCTTTACCAATAACATATTGGCTTGGAAAAAGTGCAGATGAAGGCCTTGGAAGGATAAGTGGATCTTGTTGTCTTTTGTTTGCTTATATATTTGTATGTTGTTGTTTGTGTTTGATTGAAGGATTCAGCTCTCAAGAATTGTATATGAGCCACAAGACTCCTTTGTCAGGTGTTCTGTTGGACACCACTGAAACCTACTTACAATTGCCAAACATGTCAGTTTCAGAGAGGGGGGAGTGAGAGAAGAAGAAGAAGACATGGGAGCAACAGGCTGAGGAGCTCACTTACATCTATCTCAATGTCTCACTAAAATCTTTAAAATTATAGATGCTAAGTTAGTACTGACATCATATCAGTGATATGAAATCATACATACAATATATATATATATGTTACTGTTTAAGTTTTGGTAATTTTCTTGCACCGATAATATTTATTATTGAAAGGAGTTCATTGATGATTATTTATTTGCTATAAAAGAGAATTCGTCTTAAGATAGAGTTTGTTATATATTTTGATCCGATTTCTGATCCGAGTTTGTTATATATCTCTTGTATGAGAAATTGAGTCACTCATTATAATTCTCTTCAATTTGTAAATTACTCTTTATATACTATAGTTTTAGTAACTGACGCCCGCTAATTTTTTCCATAAGGATTTTTCACGTTAAATATTGTATCTCTCGTTCGTGATTATATACTATAGCCAGTAAGCCATAGTAATTTTGGTGAAGAACAATGATTTTGTATCTTTCAAGATAATATTCTTAATTACATTGTAGTTAAATCAACATGTAAAGCGGGGTGACAAAAACTATAACACTTTAAACAAAAAACAATCTATTGAATTGTAGAACTCCTTATATATGAACTTGGTGTGAACAGCTGGTGCAAGTGCAAACACTCTTGAAAAACTGACAAACAAAACGAGTTCCATCTACAATCAGATTGACCGATCCATCCATCCATCGATCGATCGGCCATTGCTATCAATCGAGCTAGGCCACAAATATATACTAATTTGTATTTTTTTCTTCGAGTAAATTGCTGTTGCTGATGTGGCATGGAAAGCAGGTCTTAGTGCCGCGTGGCACCATGACATGATCGACGAAACAAAGCCTAAAATCTTTCAGATTCGGATAGTATACGAATTTTACTCCAAATTCTTTAAAGTTACTTTAAAATTTATATATATTTTAAAGGTCCGTTATAACATTAATAAACAGTCATGCACTACTTTATTTTCATTATTCTTGATGTAATTGATTGTGCTTTTTATCACGTTAACTAATAGAAACATGTATAATATAGAATATTGATGTTTTTTATTTTTAGCAGTACAGAAATCGATGCTAAAATATAAAATGATGAGAAAAATCTCAGAATTAATTAATTCTATAATATCCCTAAAATTTAAAGATAATTTATTTGCTTAATCTTGCTGTAGCACAAAACGTATAATATAAGGATGTCTCGAGTTAAATGCGGGAAATATTAAGGGGTTAAATGCAAAAGGGAAGGTGTGGGTCCCGCTCGCGAACGCCGTCTCCGACACCGGCCGGCTGCCGCGTCGCACGCCACCTCGACCTCCTCCTCCCTTCCCCGCCGCCCGCCATGGGCAGCGTCGGCGGCGAGGGGTCGCTGCAGGCGGAGGGGTGCTCGTCGGGGGACGTCGACGTCTGGAGCGACGCCGTCTCGTCCCACGCCCCGGACCACCTCCTCGTCATGGTCCACGGGATCCTCGGCAGGTACGCCTCCTCCCGCGCCCTGTGGCGGTTCAGGGACTGGATCCTTTCGATCGGGTGGCGTGGCGGTCACCGGTGGGGGATCGAGCCGCGCAGATGAAATGCTCATGACCGGAATGTGGAGTTGATTCATGGGCGGAGGATTGATTCCTCTCTACGCTTTGCTTGTGCTATCCGCTCGGTTTCGGATTTTGCCGGAAATTTGGGATTTTGGGGAGTAGGCTTAGCTTGATGCTGCTCCAGTGGTATTTGTCCAATTTGGGTCCTAAAAGGGTTGTTCTTTATGGTGAAATAGAATCAGACGGCCACATTTCTCTTCAGTTTGATCCTCTTTCTGACCGTCCTGTTCGGAGCAACATGGTGGTACCAAGGGAAAAAAAAATCTGTATTTAAACATAGATGTTGACATTGGTTGCATTTGATCGAACAACATGCCACTTCTATTACACGATATACGTTAGGGATTTAGTGAGAGGAGAAGGATTCAGTGTCAATGCTACCTTTGGCTATAGCCTGCACTTGATAATATGCCAACGCCAGTTATATATTTTTATTCAGATGAAGCTTCAGATTCTTTGTTAGAAGTAACCACATAGTTCAATTGCTTAACTAATAACATTGTTTCCTACATTGCTCTTATGGTCAATTTGTTCTCTCTTATTTTCGTTGAGCAGTACTGCTGACTGGCAATACGCCGCTAATGAATTTGTAAAGCAACTTCCTGATGATGTAATTGTGCACTGTAAGTTGTGTCATCATATGCTTTCCATTACCAAATACAATTGTAGTTTCTGTTACTTATTTCAATGTGCAGGTAGTGAGAAAAACATGAATACCTTGACTTTAGATGGTGTAGATATTATGGGTGAACGTTTAACAGACGAGGTAAGTAACACATGCTGCAATGTTTTGAACTTGATAGGGTACTATCAAGTGGCTAGCTTGTCTGACATAGTGATGTTTCCATTGAAATGATATTGTGATTCAAACAAATTTTCACGCATCACAAAGCATAATGTGTATATTAATAGTGTTGGAGTCTCACTTATATTCTCCTATTACTCAGGTGATTGATGTTATCAGTCGAAAGCCAGAACTCACTAAGATTTCCTTTCTTGCACACTCTGTTGGAGGACTAGTAGCAAGATATGCAATCGCTAAGCTTTACAGACATCCAAGTGACACATTTGATGGTAAAACCAAAGGAACCATCTATGGGTTGGAAGCAATGAACTTTATAACTGTAGCAACACCTCACCTTGGTTCTCAAGGGAACAAGCAGGTATTGTTGTTGACTTCCTTTTTTATCTATCTCCTTTCCACTTTGACAATCATTTGAACTAATATGTATCTATGTTGTATCTATGTTTGGTAAAATGTTATGAAACTATGTTTGGTAAAATGTTATGAAACTATGTTTGGTAAAATGTTATGAAACTAATGCAGAAGAATGTGCTCATTTGTTTTATCTATCCATTTATCTGTTTATGTTAACTGTGATATTTCTTCCATGTATCATGAATTTACAGTCTGTTGGGATAATACTGTTCTTTACTACGGTATGTCCGTACTGTTTTTCTGTCTTCAGAGCATTCGATGCCCCATATATGTTTTGAATTACTAGACGCCCGTTGTTTTCCTTATAAGAAACATACAAAAATAGCTCGTGCATCTTGTCTCTTGTTCCTCCAAGTCCTCAAAACTCCATCAAAAAAGTTTTCTTCTTTTTTCCAAAGCTGTTCAGTTCAGTCATTTTACCGAGCTGTATTGTCAGTTTTGCTGGATGTACAAATATCTTTTTTCTCCTTTTCTACTCCAAACCATATGCAATATTGAGTGAGCATTGGCATACATCCATGTCCACTCTTTTATTTGTTCTGAACTATTCTATGTCCTTACTGTTATGAATTAGGTTCCACTCCTCTTTGGGTCCATTACAATGGAAAAAGTTGCTTCTCGTATGATCCATTGGATATTTAGAAGAACTGGGAAGCATCTTTTCTTACTGATGACGATGAGGGAGAACCACCACTGTTGCAGCGTATGGTTGAAGATTATGGCGATCTTTACTTTATGTAAGGTTTATGTTGCATACTTGCATTTGTTTCTTTTGGATCATTTTTATTTGTTATATACTTGTACTTCAAATAACTTTTCATTTATTCTAGCATGCATTGCCTGTAATAAATGCACTGACTCTGGTTTAACTAATGTTTTTTTAGATCTGCTTTGCGAGCATTTAAGCGACGAGTGGCTTATGCTAATGCAGACTGTGATCGTATCCTTATTATTTGAAACTTCTTGTTATATACTTATATAGAAAATTGTTCCATATTAATATTATACCTTATACTTGTCAGTTCTTTAATTCATGACATTCAGACATTGTTGGCTGGAGAACATCGTCTATCAGAAGAAACACTGAGCTTCCAAAGGTGTTTTTATTGGTTCAAATTATTGTGGGGAGATTGTCCAGGAGGGTTAGGAGGTTTGCTTGTAGCGCCATTTTTACAATAAAAGGCTCATCTTGTTTCTTTGTGATGTGCAGTGGCAGGAATCTATATCCGAGAAGTACCCCCACATTGTACATGAGGAACACTCCGAAGAATTCAATGATGAAAAATGTCAAAATTCATCCACGGACTGCGATTCAGACATATTGGAAGGTCAGTTACTCAGTTTAGATAGTTGCAGCAGAACGTTTTTTACGCCTCTACTTGTTTAGAAGAGTAGATGTTCTTTGCACCAGGTGTTGTGACCCAAGCACCATAAAGCAACAGGTTTAGTGGATGGTTTCAATGTTTCACTCAGTACAACCTTTAAGAAAACATCATAGCACCTTTATAAATTCATGGTGCATCAGTACTATATGGAAAAAAATTATCTTGATTGTTTTCCCATAAAAATTGAGTAAATCAATGTAATACTACTGAAAGGCTTTAGAGAAGAATGTAACACTACTGAAATCAACTATGCTAGTTTAGTATCAAAACAACAACGTGTCATGTAACTAAGTTTTTAGTACTGTCTTTTTGGTCTAACCACTGAGCATTTATTAATCTTTTGGATGGAACAATTATGTGGACGATGTTATTGAGTAACCAAACCCCTACATATGTACTGGGATATTCCAGATTGTGTGCCCAATAACATAGTCAAGTGATTTATGAAAACTTGTGTGATGCTACATCCAAAATTCACATTTGATGACAGGTCTAGGTGGCTACATAGAATTCCAGGGGCAGTTGGTTTATCTTTCAAGTTTCAGACTGGAGTACCTAACATAATTTGTCCAGCAGGGGATGTAACCTGCTTCTTTTCATCTGCATAGTAATTCCACGAATACCTTGATAATTGCTTATAGACTAAAATATTGCCATACAGTATCTGCTGGTTAGAGCTGCAAGTTACAACCACAACCAACCTCACATGTCAACTCACAAGAAATCAAGAATTAGACATTTATTTATAACATTTATTTATATATTGCTAGTACTTTTATTGGATGTGTGGTTTGTATTACAGCTAGTTTTGTGTATTGCTTTTTATGGTTTCTGAATGGTGAGGTCTTAATTTTTTGCTTCAAGGGAATTTTTCTTGCTACCTGTTCTAACTTCTAAGTTGACTCGTTCATGCAATGCACCTACACCTAGAGTTCTTTTGATATTTTCTGAGAGAGATATTCAGAGACATAATATTTTTGAAAGTACACTGATATTGATGTTCATCTACCTTTAATATTCGGGCTATTCCATTGTTTTCATTGCATCATGATTTTCATCTGTTATCATGCTTTGTTGACTTTTTAATGTAGAAGCTAAGACTTCAGAAGTTAGTCGTAACTAATTGGCAATTGAGTTTGTTAGTGTGTTGTTTAAAACAAATAGGTCCGTTTGTCTGCATATTCAACAGTCAACTGATGACTGCAATCCTAGTGATGCATTGGATAGACCATTTGTCTTCTGTTTCTCACTGTCCAACTCCTGATGCTTACAATACTTGTCTGTGTTGTGAAACTAATGACCAGGAAAGTAGAGAAAGTATCACAATTAATCATTGATTCCTTGTTGTTTTTGAATCCCATACGGAAAATCTAGGTAAGAAACTCTGTCTGATGAAACGGGTGAAATATCTGTGCTTAATTTTTCATCAGATTAATTCAATGTGCCACAGACCCTGTCACGTGCAGCAACCAAGTTGTCATGTGCAGGATAATTTCTGGAACACATGGCCGAATTGCCCCCTAGCCTCGTCGGCACGGCAGCCTCCGTGCCGGCGAGGTAGAGCTCAAATCCGATCTTCTTTGATCTAATTTTTCTTGACTTATTTCTTAACTCTTAATTATAAACTATGGACATCTTTATATAGGACAGGTGTCCCCTTATTTTTAGGATAAACTGACACTAATTGCAATTGGACTCGATTAGGACTCTTAATCTGCTACAGTACCCAGCGGTGCTGGTCACGTGAACAGTGCCACGTGGGTACTGTTCACGTGGCTAGCTAGGCTAGACCCAAAACCCTAGCCCATACAGACCCCTTTTGGACAACTTAAAATAATTAGGATTATAACATAATCCTGATTATTTGATAAGTAAGGAGATTGCTTATTCTGATTATTAGTTATATTGCTGATTATGATTAATACTTAAGTTGTCTATATTTTTTCTGTTTGGGACATAATCCACTTCTACTTTAATCATAATCTGCCAATAAGTTGTTCCAAAGGGGGCTATAAATTTCTTGAAAGCTATGGCCTAGCATAGATGATGCAAGATGCATCATTCTTTTATGACATGAAATGGTAACAACTAACAAAACAAGAACATGCATATAAATTAACAAGTTATAGGGTAAAGTCCAGGCTCACTAACATAAGGCATGTGAAATACTGAAATCAAAGAAGTTGATATCTAAACCCGCATCTAATTTGTTTGAAAATCCACGCTAGTATATTCTGAGTGTGCTTCCCGCGTGTTTGAGAAAACAAGTGCTTGAAAATTCTGCAGACCGACAAATGTTGTGTTTTCTGATTGTGCGGTCATGCAGAGAAAATGGTGACAGGACTTCGACGAGTTTCATGGGAAATAGTAGATGTTAGCTTCCATACCAGCATGCAGAGATTTGCTGCACACAGCATAATTCAGGTTTGTTGTCTTTCTGCTTCCTATTGCTAAAATACACCCACTTCAATTACGAAGATTAAAAACGGAGCAAGTTATTCTTGTCAGAAAAAATGTGTAAACTCTTAAATCTTTGGTGTTCTTATTGCAGGTCAAGTACCAGTTTATGAATGACGGTGCCGATGTCATACAGCACATAATAGACAAATTCCAAGTCTGACAATTTTCCACTCTGGTTTCTCCAGAACACGGCGCCGTTGGTATATCGATCCATCAACATGAACCTGCACAGTACAGATGGTTTTGCTACTCGATTCACAGAAATTTGATCCAGATTTGCTGTTGTATTGTTGTACCACCGATGTTCTCGAACTGTACATAGGAGTGACAGAAAAAATATATTAGTAATACAGCCCAGACTGTTTCAGACAATTGCCCTGTTATGCCTGCAGCTCACCTGACCACCTGACGATGTTCTTTTCATCCTGATTTTTACTCTACTTGAGGAGAAGAATTTCATGCTGCTGATTCACGTGTGAGAAATGGACTGTTGTTATGTGAAATGCAGGCGAGAATGAGCAGCGACCAGATGAAAATTGTTCAGCTGCCGTCGTGGAACGCATGCAAAACGACGCTGCTGCTGCTGCTGGTGCAGCGACATGCACACACAAACGCAGCAGAGCCACACGTAGCACTGACTGACTTGAGGTCGGCAAGCAAGCTCGAGTTGATAACGACCATGCATATATGACTAGCTACCAAACTGTCAGTCTCTTCCTACTCGAACTCGATCGATCGATCGGGAGGGGTCAGAAGAGTAAGAGTACTGCTCTCTCTGACTTTCTGGAGCGTGTTGCGATGTGTGCGACCGTGCAAATCATAAAGCCCTTAAAATTCTAGGGAAGAGGCCCCAAGACAAGGAGGTTGTCTCGCCTGGAATTGACGTCGGTTTAATGTGTACAACGCCGTTGACCATCCGTGCATGTATTGCACTTGTTGACTTTGTTACCGATCCGACGATCCTCTTCTTCTTTTTTTCTTCAAAAAAAAACGTGGCATAGTTTCAAATATGGATAGAAATACAAATCGGATTTTGAAGAGTACATTTGGACGCGAGTACAAATCTGAATAGGTCAGCTCAAATATTGAAATAATTCTGGTTTCATAGTTCCATTTAGACGTTTCTATATCAGCTAAACTTTAGACGATGTTACTGAAGTACACACGCTTAATGACAATGCCAGTTATAATTCACGCGTTAATGACAACCGCATCGTTTGTTCGTTTGTGACCAAAGGGCAAATTAAATGCCTAAAGAGACAAGAACACAACTTTTTTTTCTTGCATCGATTAATCAACAAATAGTTTTCATCTACACAGAGAATTCTTCAAGTTAGGCATGTCTAACAACATGTACCTTGTCTCTTCTCTTGTACAGCTATACTTAGTAAGATCTTAAGACTAAATGTTAGTAAAAATATAATTTTTTAAAGTCAACTCTATTATGCCTTGACCAGTAAGAGCAAATGAGCGCCGACCACACCGGTCACCGTTACGTTCGTTAGGTTACAAGCTAAGAGATTTTGTCACCTTTGTATGTATATTTTCTGATGAGCAAATAAACATTGATACATTCGAGAATTGTATATTGATATGACTTTATTTCTAGTTTCGTTATGTGTCAAATGTCATAGCTGAGTCTGCATGCACTCTAGGCCGCCGGGCATGTCGGCGCTGTCGAGGAGGATGCGCATGTCCATGGCCTTGCTGATGTAGAGCTGCTTGACGTTGCCGCCCTGGTTCTCGAGCAGCCGGAGGATGCTGCGCTTGGCGTTGGTGCGGAAGGGGCAATGCGAGCCGAGGAAGCCGTCGACGAGGTGGATGTACGCCTCCAGGTCGTGGCAGCAGGCGGCGTCGGCGTCGGGACGGAGGTAAGGCGACGCGCGGCTGTCGAGACGGAGCTCGCGGCCGACGTCGGCGTACCGCGCGGGCGGGAAGCGAGGCACGACGTCGTGGGTGTTCACCATGCGGAGCACGCGCGCGCCACGGGCCTCCACGCGCGTCGCGAATGCGCGGTCCCCGACCCGCGGCCCGCCGAATGAGAACACCGCCACCGGCGCTGGCGCGCCGCGACCGGCGAGCTCGTCGGCGATCAGCACTGCCAGAGCTGCCCCCAGGCTGTGCCCCGTCACCGTGATGCTCACCTCCTCCCCCTCGTACTTGTTGAGTAGCCTATCCACTTCGGACACGACCATCTCCGACAAGCTCGGCGAGCCGTCGCCGGCGGTCTTGTAGAGGTTCCAGAACCCGCATTCCACCTTGGAGGTGGCCGAGTCCGGCGAGGAGGTGGAGGAGGCGGCATCGGTTGCTGGGACGAGGCTAGCGCGGACGTTCTCGGCCCACTCAAGGACGGTGCAGGTGCCACGGAGTGCGATGACGATGTCACGCCGCCCCATGCGGCGGACCTCGGCGGGGCTGTCACACCGGCGACGTAGCCTACGAGGCTCGTACGCTGAGCGGCGCACGGCGCGGCGGCGGCGAGCCAGGTCGGGAGGCCGACGGACGAGGTCGCGAAGAGTGGCGCCGTGACGCGGTAGTCCTGGTCCTGGAGCGGGACACAGACGCGGTCACCCGGCGCGGCGTCGGGTTGTGCGAGGAAGGCACCGTACGCGGCGTCGACGAACTCGCCGTAGCGTACGATCTCGCGGCGGAGGTCCGGGTGAAGCGGGTCGAGCAGACCGCGCCAGTCGTGCTCGCCGTGAAGCTGCCGCCACGATGCCGCGATGTTCGCCCTCGGCGACGGCCCGTCGGTCGCCGACGGGAGGAGGACGCGCTCGAGCCTCCTCGGCGACACGTTGGGCTCCTCCTCCTTCACCTCTCCCCTGGCCCGCGCAATAAACGACGGCAGCCGCAGCAGCGGCGCCTGCTGCTTCTTCTTCATCACCGGCTGCACCGGCGCCGCACCAGCGCCGTCGCTGCCACCCTCAACAGCGCCGCGGTTCCGGAAGAGATGCTCGAGGTTCTTGAGATGCAACCTGTTGCCACCAGCGGCCTGCTGGGTGGTGGTTTTCACCGCCGGCCGGCCGAGCAGGGACGATGATGCCGGCGGCGCCGCGGCGTTGGTCATGCAAGGCAGCTAGCGGTAGTTGGGGAGCGGCATGCAATCGAAGGAGCTGCCGGCGTTGGGCCTGGGCGAGCGGCAGGAGAAATGATCGATCGGAGAGAGGTTGTTGACGACGCGGCGGAGCTTTATATAGGCGGGAGGCGGCGGGAAAATCTTGGGGTCGGCGTCGTCAACGGCGAAGCTTCCTTATCTTAATGGGTCGTTGACTAAGCTGACGTCATCACATGAGCCCATCTACAGTACGTACACATACCCCGGTAAATACGTGTACATCGTACACGTAATCACGATGTCCCTTTAACAGACTCAATTCTTTAGAAGTATTAAGTTCACTAGAAAAATAACTTTTCTAATAATAATAATAATAAATTATTATTAATAATAAACTAGCTAATCAATAAGGTGTACATGATAAATTTCTTGATCATATACTCCACTTATTTGTATCTAAAGTCAATGATTTATCCTTATATCCAAATATCATTGATCTGAGATGATCATAAAAATCAATGAGATATGAAAGATAAATTTTATTTTTTGATATATAATCTCCTTCTTTAGATTAAACCCGCTTTCGGTGGTACAAAACTGAGGATGATTGATAGCACTAAATAGAAGAATTATTTTCTAACCGAGGGCTTAGATAAAAAACCATAAAACCTCTTTAAATTTTTCATGTTCAAAGATGAATTTCCAACAAAACATTCTGTAAAATTTTCATTTTCAAACACAAGCATGTTACTACCTCCATTTCTAAACGTAAGTTATTCTGACATTTCTTACGATGACCTACATTTATAAATAAATGGATTATATATTACAATTGCATCATTGTAATGTACTAGAGTTTTTGACCGACCACCATATATCCATATATAGAGCTTGTTGCATGGACTCAACCTCAATTCTCAGTCATGTACGTGTGTTAAATTAGCTCACTAATCCACATAATATATATAATTCTAAATGTATAAATAAAGAAGCTTGTAGAGCTGGACATCTCATCACTATAATATATATATATATATATATATGTATATATGTACTGATTATCCCTGCTTTGACTTGTGAAGGCTGCTAGGGTGTGATGAAAGCTAGCTCATTAATAAGCATTTGGATATGACATCTTGACCAAGTTTTCAGCTGCTAATTTATAGCTTGATATTGTTCACGCTGAATCTTGATATAATTCATGGCACTTCCATTGCCTTTGCAGCTAATATGAGATTAATATATGGACTTTGCATGCTTGGTTCTACTTAATTTGATGAATTTCACTCAAATTATTAGCATCAATATGCATTTTAAATAATGTATTACTTCTAAAAAACCAATCTCCTAATGCGCCATGACATCATTATGGGCATCCTCTAATATTTTCCTACTACAAGATAGTTTAAGCATCACAATTTTTATCCCAGTTTATGTTAGAGTGTATCTTAGAGATAAGATTCTCCTACCTTATCTATAAATTAGATGTGATAAAAGTGGAAACTAATGCCCTTTCCTAATTTGGGGCATATCCGCATTTGTGATTTCAGGTCACTGTCTACAAATTTATCAGCTAATGATCACTTCTAATTAATAGAGCATTAAGATCAACATGTATACTAGACTACTATTATTAATAAACTAGACTACAATTATTAATACACTAGACTACTATTATTAATACGTAATTAAAAAATATATTTAGGTCAACCGATAAGATATTGTATCATATGACTACACCCTTCATGAAGGCAGAGAAAATTAAGGTGAACAGTAATAAGCATTACAGATTTACAACACTAGCCATTATAGCAAACTCTTGTTAATTAGGGGGTGTTTGGTTTGGGGTTGCTAAAGTTAAGGGACTAAATTTTAGTTCCTTTATAGTCTCTAAATTACGAAACATGAGGACTAAAATGAACTAAAGTTTAGCCCTGTAGCCCTCGAAATAGTACTAAAATGAATTAAAAGAGCATATTGACCTGGTCAACCCTCCCTCCTCTCTATCCCGTCTCTGCCCTAGCTCTCTACCGATCCCCCGCCACCGCCACCACCGGCCGTCCCTACCGCCACCGACCGTCCATGCCGCCTCCGACCGTCCCCACCATTGCCCCCACTGCTCTCTGCCGCCACCACCCCCGCTCGTCCTCGTGCCTCCACCGGCCGTCCTCGCCGCCGCCCCCACTGCTCCCTCCTCCATCGCCACCGCCCTCGCTCGTCCCCACCGCCGGCTGCCCTAGCAGTGTGACCGCTTGTGGCAGACGGAGCTCGAGGCCACGCAGAAGCAGCACTCCGCCAACTCAGCCGTGCTCGTCGCGGCCATGGGCGATCGAGGTGCACCGCCTCCGCGTTCAGATGGTCGCCATGACACACGTCGATGTCAATCAAGACATATGGTGGAGGCGATGGCCACCATCATGAGCTCACGATGAAGTTGAGAAAAATTCAAATAACCATTGATTTAGGGTACTTTGGTCTTTGTTCAATAGTATTAATAGATTTTAGTCACTAAAATCAAACATGAATGAACTAAAATTTAGTCAGCTAAAAAGTGGGAGACTAAAATTTAGTTTAATCCCCGAAGAACCAGACATGACCTTAATCTGGATCATTTCCTTCTTTTAAGACCTTAATCATTGAGCTGGTTGGTAGAAGACCTTGTTAATTGTGCATAATCTTTTTATACAATTGTGGGGCTTCACACTGGTCTAAAGACCTGCTGTTCATATATGATATATATATATATATATATATATATAGGTCATACACAAACACTGATCCCTTGCTAATGTCAACCTTCAAAATTAACAAAACAAACATGCTAATCTTAGCTTGAGCAAGTACCTAAACTAGTTTATTATAAACTCTTAAAGGTATATTAAGTACAACTCAAACTTTAAGATTTATATTATTAGACCCATAGTTTGTAAAATAGAATACAACGGGCTAAACTTTTAATTTTTAATTCAAAATAAAAACTACACCATATCTTCAATCTAGATGTAGCTTCAAATTCAGTTTTTCTTAGAGTTAGTTTTCACCATCTCTAAAATATCTTGAATTAAAGTTATACTACCTCCATTTATTTTTAAATGATGCTAGTGACTTTTATCACAATATTTGATCATTTGACTTATTCAAAAATTATGTACAATATGCAAAAAAAATTATCATTGAAGTACCTTCTATAATGAAATAAATTATAATAAAATAAGTAATATTTCAACTAAACTAAACCTACTAGCCGCCATTTCTTAATCAATATATGTGTATATATATATATTACAAATGCTATCCTACACCACGGGTATATGATAACTATTCTACTGAGAAAATCTACTATTAAAATAGTCGGTGTAGAATAGCTATTCTACACACGTAGTGTAGAATAACGCTCCCGTATATTATATATACACACACGTACGCGTAGACGTATTTTGATCACCAAATTGAATAAAGAAGGACAAAATTCTCGGTCAACTGTACCGACCAAATTGAATAGAAATGGTTTATATCTTCATCTAAAACGTCGTTTTAGAGCTAGAAAAAGGAAAATAAAAATAAAAAGATGAGATGAGACGTGATTAAATTTGACAGCATATTAACAGGTTGATTAATGTGGTGTTCTCTTTGAGCACTGTAGTTAATTGGGCTCAATCAACACATGTTCACATCTGTTCTAATAATGTGTTTGAATTTTTCAATATAATGGAAATTAATGAAGAATACAATATAATGTAGCTCCAGTAGTCTTATAAATGTATTCTAGGGCACAATATTTGTGTACCTGCAGACTAGATCATTTGCCTTGGAAAGTGTGCTAATGACATCTTCTGAATGTGTTACAAGTGGAAATTAGAAATGTCACAACATTTAGCGTCATTTTTAGTAGCTAATTTTTAGCTTTAGTTCATCCAAACAACCCAACTAATTACTAAACGAATTGTTAGTTCATGAGCCAACTAACGGTTAGCCATTAATCCATAAAAATGAACTAATGGGAGCTAATAGAGATATTTTACTCTTTTTTCGGGTATTAGTCCAAAGTATCTAAACATATGTGAACTAATTATTAGCTAACTAATAATTAGTTCTAGCTAACGATTAGTTTTAGTCCATCCAAATGGGCACTAATTACATCTTCTGAATGTGTTACAAGTGGAAATTAGAAATGTCACAACATTAGCATCATCCTTCTAGACAGTTTATGGCTTAAAAAAAGATATAAGCTATCTACAATTTAAAATTTATTGTCCAGATAAGATACATATATGCATGCTTAATTACTTTGGATTCTATTGGTACAAGAAACGATCTTGTTTTGAAACTTATCGAGATTGTTTAGATTGTTTCACCTAATATTAAAAAAACATTGCTAAATAATGGTATTATCGATTAAACACGAAATAAAACAAATCCAAATGTAATACAATATTATAACAAGTCAAAGGTAGTAGACAATAAGATCATATTTTAGAAGTGTCTATAATAGGACGTCGAAACTCTCGTAATTTTTTCGACAACAATATATTTAGAACATTAGGCTTAAGATAGCTTATAAATAAACTAAGACCGTCTAGAAGGAGACCTATTTATAATAAATCGATTCAAATGACTTTATTACCTCTCATTTGTTTTGCATTTAAAAAGATAACCATTTATTTATAAGAGTAGTACTATTTATTCAACTATAACTTTTAAAACGACTACCAGACACCAGAGGTAGCATTCCTCCCAATTGGTCTTATATATGGAGCCATCCCAACCCAAACCCTATGAATATCTAAACTATCAAGATTAACTTGTGTGTTCTTGATTAGTTGTAGTTTACTATGTCTACTTAATCTTACCTCTTACAACTATAGTCTAGGTTTTTTTTGACATTTTAAAAGACCTTACATCTATACTATTTAAATACTCATAAGTTACAACGGAAAAAAAACTATAATATTAAAAGAACATCATGTATCAATGACAATAAAAAACCACATATCAATGATAAGTTAGTGATGGTGGCACATTCATCGTCACTAAGCTTTTTTTCAAAGTAGTCTTAAAAAAATACTATCTCTATGTCCAAAAAAAGATTTTTTTTATTTGTCTTCAATTTTGTCAAAAAAAAGATTTCGTTTTTAATTTCTTATCTCGTAGATCAATAAACTGCATTTCATAATATTGCATTTGCATCAATAATGGGTAATTTAATCTTCTACCGTACCACTAATTTACCAAATCTATCTTAAAAATAAAGTCTTTAATTGATCAATGGAGTAAGAAAGCATTGCTGTCTGTCATATGACATCAACGCCTTCCTAATTGATCTAAATACTCTTCTTGGCAACACACATTTATAGTAATTGACCTAGAATTCTAAATTCGGCCCTACTAAATACGGTATGATTGTGATAGATTGTACTCTTAATTTCCTAGAATAATATCATATCATCGCTACGTACACCGCCACCACGCATGCATTAATTAACAGCTGGTGAGAAAGCACGTCTAGGACGATGACAATTAAGGCAATGTCAACTCAACTAACAAAAACACGAAACGGGAAGGATCGGAGTGCTGCGGGATACAGAATTCAGTGTAGATTTGGACTAAAAAACCAAGAGAATCATTCGCCGTTCTCGATCGATCATCCGAAACTGAGCGGGAGAAAAACAATGCATGCACAAACAATTCGATTTGAGAAAGTCAGCGGCAAGCGGGCGAGATATTTCGGAGTTTAAAGTTTGGAAGGTATAAAGAGCTGACGTGACAAATGTGAGTCAACCCGGTGGTTACAACTGAAGGTCGTAAGAAATTAGTTTTCCATTATTTGATTTTGGAAAAGAGAAACGAAAAGAAATCGAGTGCCTAAACATATATTAAGTTAATTTAATATATGATTGCTCGCTAAAGCATACTATATTCGTTAGAACCAAAGATTACTGTAAAGCATTTTTTTAATTTATTATATATTTTATTGTTTATCAATATGTTCACAAGTTGGACATATTTATTGGTTTGTTATACTTTTTACGCGTATCAAGAGTATATATATATATATATATATATTCAGTTTCGTATTCATGTACATTACTTATTTGATGATATTATCAGCATTCATATTTATTTTTAGATATCCACTCGTGCGTTTATTTTTCGTTAAAAATCTGAAAAAATACATTTAGAGGCTATTTAGCTTCCTTAGTCTAAATTTTAGTTTTTATCACATCGCATGTTCGGATACTAATTAGATGGACTAAACATAAGTTAATTATAAAACTAATTGCATAATCGCTTGGCTAATTCACGAGACGAATCTATTAAGCCTAATTAATCCATCATTAGTACATTTTTATTGTAGCCTCACATTGTCAAATCATGAACTAATTAGATTTAATAGATTCATCTCATGAATTAGCGTAGGGGTTCTACAATTAGTTTTCTAATTAGCTCACGTTTACTCATTCTTATTAACATTTGAACCTCCGATGTGACAACGGCTAAACTTTAGCCTAGTGGAGCCAAATGGGGCCTTATTTTGTTAAATTTCCGTTTTTTATTACCTGTAGCTAGGTATAGATGATGTCGGTTGAATGTGCAATTAAAATTTGTAAAAACTTTGAAGTTTGCTAAATCAAAAGGGACGTGAATGTGAGCTCGAATTCCATGGTTAGGAGCCAAATGTGACACGCAAAATCACTGCATCTTTGCGCCTGTCCGCAAATGGGAGTGAAAAAAGAAATCTTTTTAAGATTGCTTCGAGTTTCGACTCACAAGTTGTGATTTTTATCAAAATCCGCCCAATGTGGACAAGATCGCCCAACAAATTGAAGTGTGAACGAACAGTCTACTCAACAAGTTGACAATTTTAAAGTCAGCGCGAGGTAGTAGAATTGCATTTGCTGCGTGAAATGTTTGGGAAGCATAAGCTTGCTAGCTAGATTGTGAAATGTCATTATATTACATGCAAAGCTCGACACATTTTGGATATGTATGATGTGCTACATATGTTGGACCTAAAGGGGCTTAGGGATCTCCTAGGGTTAGAGCTAGTAGGGTAGATCTTAGGTGTGTACCTTTGGGTTGCTCCGGGATGAGGAGGACGCCATGGAGATGGTCCTGTGGCGTCGTAGAAGTCCGGCCAGTCGGAGTGGAGGTGAGGGAGGCTTCCCATCGCTTCGGCATGGCTTAGATCGGTAGCCAGAGGGTGTGGAACTAGGCGTATGAACCACACTGTTCATACGCCCTGTTTCCCTTTTATATGCCGCGCGACAGGGGCCCTCAACCTATTCGGTTGGGGCGTCCCCGATCAGGACGCCTGAAAACTAGGGAGGTCTTGTTGGGCTAAAACCGAGTTCCAGGGAGGAGAGGGACTCGGTCCCCTTCTCCTCCCCGAGAGCTAATTTCTAACATTCTCCCCCTAGATCTCGACTTAGTTCTTAACATAACTTAACATTACATCTATTCCATTATAGATTAATGCATAGAGCATGCTGCATCACAATAGTCAGTTACGTACTATATGACTCAACAACTACAATGCACATTTCCACTTTGAAATAGTTTCTCAACTCATTTTGGACCCTTATAAATCCATAGATCATAGGCTTTCCTTAAACCCATGTCGACTAAGTGTTCTCTGAACACAGTGGGAGGTAAGCCTTTTATGAGCGGATCCGCAAGCGTTCGCTTGGTACTTATATGCTCTACTTATCATTTGATCTTGGATTCTCTCCTCAACAATATAACACTTAACTTAGATGTGTTTGGCAGCAACACACTACTTGTTGTTGTAGGAGAAATATACTGTTGACTCATTGTCACGGTATAACTTAGGTGGTTTTAAAATGCTGTCAACCACTCTTAAAACCGGAATAAGTTTCTTAAAACATAGTGCCTGTCCGGTGACCTCATATCATATTACAAACTCGGCATACATCGTGGAAGATGCCGTCATAGTTTGTTTGGAGCTTTTCCACGACACAACTCCCTTTGCGAGTGTGAATACACAACTTAATGTGGACTACTTAGCATTCACTCATCTCGCAAGGTCTTAATTTGAATAACCCGCAATTGCTAGGTTATTTAATCTTTCATACATTAGCATGAGGTCGTTGTGCCTTATATAAATCTCAAGGCTTTCTTAATTTAATCCAGCGATCTATTTCTGGATTTCTGATATCTGCCAAGCATTCCGGCGGTATAAACTTAGTCAGGGCGAATACATAATTGAGCACACATTTGTTTTCGACAGCAGAAGCATATGGAACCAAACTAATTTGATCGATCTCATATTGGTTCCTGGGATACTTACAGTTCCCAACTTATCACCCTTGACTATCGGATCAGGCGATAGCTTATACGCATGCATACTATATACTTTATCAGTATATCTTCTAGTATGCCGTATGCGATAATCTTAATACCCCCTTAATGGTAATTTTAGAGAAACTCTAGTCTTAACATATAGGAAAATTTCTCCAAGGTTCTTAATGTCAAAATAAGAGGACAAGATTTCTTAGTTTCTAATATTAGATGGACATCACCACTTGCAAGCAGAATGTCATCCACATGCTAAACTGGGAAAATAAATTCTCCATTCTTAAATTTAGACAAACACAATTGTCCTCTTCATTATTCTTAAAAACCCAAAATTTTCTAATAGTCTAATTAAATTTCAGATACCCTTACTTAAGACTTATTTAAGTCCATTGGACTTAGATAAAATGGTATCATAAAATTTTCTTTCCATTTTATGACAAAACACTTAGTTGTGTCATATAGACATTCTCACCTAAAACTTTATTGAAAATGTCGTCTTTATATCAATCTGATGCAGTTCTAAGTCATAATATGCCTTAATGATTCTTAAAGAATCCTTAAATAAGACATACAAAATGTCTCATTTAATTTGCTTCTTATCTGAGTTGGCACATTATGCACTAAGTTAGAGAGTTGTTCCTTTACTTCTTCATTAGCATCATCTAAAATATAGATTCCTGAACAACAGAAGCCTCATATACAATAGATATCGCTAATGAAGGTCCAAACTCAAGTGTTGGACAAAAGATACTACCATAGGTACATAGAAAGTTGTTCTTGAATCATAGGAGTGGATTCACTAACTAACATATTTCTCTAAGTATCGTGCTCCCCCTGATTAAAGCATCTTCTAAAAATGCATATCTCGTTTCTACAAACTTAACATGTCTGTTAGGACATTACAAAACGAGATCAGTTAGACTTATCTTTTGCAGTCAATAAAATTGACAACTTAATGTCTTAGGACTTTAACTTATTAATATTTGAGTTAAAATATAGCCTTAGCAGGACAACATACCCTTATTCTAAATAATTTAGAAAATGGTTATCGTCTTGTCCATAATTCTTATGGTGCTTTTAGGCACAGACTTATTAAGGATCCAATTAAAATTATGAATGTTGGTTTTAATGCCTTCATCCACAAAATTAATCGGTAGAGTGGAATAACTTACCATACTACTTACTATGTCCACTGGAGTGCGAGTGCACCTTATAGCCACTCTATTTTGCTAAGGTACACCCGATATAAAATACCAGGCTATTTTGCCATTTTCTATAGAACATTGCAAAAGAGTCCGAGAAATCGGCCATACGGGGTATATTGACCGTAGCACGGTCAGATCTTACTCTTTCAAACTTTAGATCATGCTGATATAAGAATCAGCCTTAAAAACATCTTAAATTTATCCAGAGCAACTAATGATCTGATCGCTATGATCTGATCCCTCTTAGATTGGATAAATGTTAATCAATTAATTCTAAATCACCGTTAGGCAGAATTAAAAACAATTGAACCATAATTTCGAAACATTATCACCAACGTTGGTCAGGAGATAAATTATTACAATCATTAAACTTAATTTCGTGTCATTCTTAATTTATTTGACGTATTATTCTTAATGCAATATATGCTTGAAACTTAGTCTAAAGAAACTAAAGCGGAAGAATTGACTAAACGTTCAATCCTCCCCCTCGAAATATGGTCCACTAGGTAGTGCCATAATTTCGAAATACGTCATCAATTCTTTCGTTCTTATCATTATTCTCAAATGATAAAATCATCTTGAGAAATAAATAAAGTTTATCATGCTCAAAAGCAAGACTAGTGGCTTTATTTCTAAGTGCAAAAATTCATCTATTACCATTCTCGTTCATCCATTTTGGGAACTCCACATATTCCTTCATGTGGTGTTCCTCCTTACATGTCTGTACATGCCCTTCAGGACATCATGTTCCTTTATGTGAGCTTATAAGAGGAGTCCTTAGCATTATTAGAACAAGTCTTATAATGCTTCTTCCCCTTTATTCGTGTTGCACATTATGACCTAAATCATTATGTGCTTACTTAATTCTTATATATAGTTTGAAATCAGCATCTACAAACTCCAGCACTCTCGCTGTAAGTTGTAGTTGATCACAAAATGATCAGAAAACTTAGTGTGACGTCATAAAAAAATTGGACGATAACATCCTTATCGAGCTCTTTATGCATGGGTTTCAGCTTTGAAAACCATGTCGCAAAAACTTATTAAACTTTTCTTAATAAGCGTGCTAGCATACGCCTTAGAAAAGTCACTTTTAGATACTCTTCGCAGTATCATGACGTGGGATAGAACCCCTAATTTGCTCCATAAAGGAGCTCTTAATCATAATACATTTTGTGTTTCCACTGATTTCCTTTAGTACTATATGTCTTATTTTATTCTTATTTCGGCGAAGTCACGTAACCTTATGACAAAAGCCTCTTGGCTTTCATCTTCTCAAATCACGGGCTTCGCATGCTTAGTTAGACAATCAAGCATTAAAGCAAGATTTATGTCCTATAGCTCAATCGCTATCTTAATATCTCATCTCCGGGAACCGTAGTTCTTACCATTGAGAGACTCAATGCCAGAGATATGACTTAGCAAATTTCTAATAAGGAACATTATCAAAGTATATTATAACAAATATAATATGATACATGAAAATTTAACGTTGGTCAAAATTAACATGTGATACACTTAATACTTAAAAGACGAATTAATTCTACATCACCGTTGGGCAGAAATAGAATCAATTCAACTGAACCACAGTAATTTCATCACCAACGTTGGTCAGGAGATAAAATTACTATGTTAGCAAATACAACATTTATAATGCCAGATTAAATTATCTCGTTGGTTCAAATTTAATTGACATAATAAATGCTACTTAATTGATAGGATGAACATGGTTCTAATCTTAAAAACAGTGTATTCGTAGCGGAAGACTTAAAACTAATTGATACACTGCTTAATCAGTAATAAAATTCTGAATTTACAGCATGGTACTAATTTAAACAGTGTAATGAAAGGCTTAATCTAAACATGCACAACAAAGGACTTAATTTTAATGAATACACTGCTTAAGACAGCAATGAAAATTCTGAATTTAAACTTAAACAAAATTTCTAATAGATATTCTTCAATTAAATGTAGTCCTTGGACTAAATTTAATAAATAAATATCACAAAAATACTAAAAGTACTTTAAAACTCAGAACACAAAATTTCTGAGTGATCTTAAATAGTGTATGCACAGCGGAAGAACTTAATCATAATTGATACATTACTTATTTTAAACAGTATATGCACAGCGGAATACTTAATCTTAATTAGTACACTGATTAAAATAGTAATAAAATTCTGAAATTTAAACTTAAAACATAAATTCTAAAATAATATTCCTTAATTAAATATAGTCCTTAGACTAAATTTAATAAAGAAAATATCATAAAAGTGCTTAAAATTGCTGAAACATTCATAATACAATTACTGGATCTTAAGAAAATTATACAAAATTTTACCCGCAGATAACTTATCTTTTCCTTAATTTTGGGCATTTTTCTGAATTTCCAGGTATTACTTAATTGGAAAATTAATTTCTTAATTCAAGAAAAAACAGAAAATAATTCAGCCCAAAAAGGTACTGAGGCCAGCCCAAAAGATGAAATCCGCCCGGCCCAAAAAGCTCCCCGCGTGCGCCTGCGGACCCAGGCCACAACCTGGGCCTGGGCCACCAAACTCCCATCCCGCCTGGGCCAAAAATGGCCCGATTGATGCTGGCCGTCGGATCTGATCCGACGGCCGCGCACCGTTTTCGCCGGCACAAAACCAGCCGCGCCGCACCCCCGGGGAAAACCCTAGCTTCATTTGCCCCCCGCGGTCCCCGAGAGAGCGAAGCAGAGAGCGGCGGCGGCGGCGCGAACGGCGCGGCGCGGAGCGAAGCGGCGGCGGCCCCCGGACGGCGACGGCGACGGCGGCGTGCCGCCCGCCGGTTAGCTGGCCGGAGCCGCGCGCTCACCCGAGGGTGAGCGGCGCTCCGTCGAGCTGACCGGCGGCGGTCACTACGGTCCGACCCGAGCGGAGCACGGCGGCAGCGGCGGTCTTCCCGGACTCCGGCGAGCAGATCCGGCGGCGAGGAGCGCAGGTAAGGTCCCTGCTCCCATCTTAGTCCATTTTAGGGTTAGGGTTAGGGTTTTTCCTAAC
Organism: Zizania palustris; assembly: GCA_019279435.1. Taxonomy (NCBI): domain Eukaryota; kingdom Viridiplantae; phylum Streptophyta; class Magnoliopsida; order Poales; family Poaceae; genus Zizania; species Zizania palustris. The sequence goes on along the minus strand of JAAALK010000082.1, from coordinate 55,160,790 downwards.
CCTAGCCTTCTGATTTGGCATGTCGGCTCCCCTTTCCCTTCCCTTTTGTCGATTCTTACCCTCTTCCCGAAGGCTTTCCAGAGGGGATTTGGGGGGGGGGTCTTAGGTGCGGGAGTTGGTGCCGGGTCAAGGTTACGGCACCAGTCTTAGGGGTTAAACTGAGGGCTTACAGGGGGGCTTAGGGGCGGCGGGGCGGGTTCTCAGTGCGGTGGTGGCGTCGGCTCAAGGGAGCCCGACGCCACCCTAACCCTAACTAGCCTATGGAGATCGGCTCTGATACCATTGTTGGACCTAAAGGGGCTTAGGGATCTCCTAGGGTTAGAGCTAGTAGGGTAGATCTTAGGTGTGTACCTTTGGGTTGCTCCGGGATGAGGAGGACGCCATGGAGATGGTCCTGTGGCGTCGTAGAAGTCCGGCCAGTCGGAGTGGAGGTGAGGGAGGCTTCCCATCGCTTCGGCATGGCTTAGATCGGTAGCCAGAGGGTGTGGAACTAGGCGTATGAACCACACTGTTCATACGCCCTGTTTCCCTTTTATATGCCGCGCGACAGGGGCCCTCAACCTATTCGGTTGGGGCGTCCCCGATCAGGACGCCTGAAAACTAGGGAGGTCTTGTTGGGCTAAAACCGAGTTCCAGGGAGGAGAGGGACTCGGTCCCCTTCTCCTCCCCGAGAGCTAATTTCTAACAACATATACTTAATTATTGTGGCAATTTGCGAGAGTGTCGTTGTTTATATATGCAGTGTTTACAAAGAGATTTTAGAGATTCTTTTAGTAACATCTATCACAAGTTAATAATATAGATTACCCTCTATGTCATTGACGATTTTTAATTTATTACTATAAAAATATAATATATCTGTTTTTTCATTATAAAATAATCTTATAAAGTGGTAACATTTAACAATATTTATATAAATTAATATTCAGCATACAATTAGAAATGTAATTACATTAATGTCCCGTTTGGATCCAATATATTGAAAGAATTGGAATTCATTTCAAATTCTATAAAACATTGAATTGTATGAAATTTAATTGAAATATGATATTTATATTTGGGCATTCCATAAAATTGAAATGCGAGAACTAATTCACAAACCCGTTTAGTTGATCAAATTATGGAATCAATTCCATTAATAGAAGCAATATTAGCTATAAAAACAAGTTTGACGAAGGAATGCATAGTACAATGATCAATTTTGATAAATACATGAATTTCAGTCAATTCTTTTTTGTGAAGATGAATTGGATAGAATTGTAAATTCCTAGTTAAATTCTAGATCGGATTTGATAATTTCAATTCCATAGTGGCCCAAACAACCTACCTCGTAGAATTGAATTTCAATTCTTTAATTCTAAACTCAATACCTAGGATCCAAACATGCCCTAAGAGTATTTTAAACTTTTCAAACATACATGCTATTAGAGCACTAGCTAGTCATCTAAAAACTAGTTAGTAATTATACAAACTAGTTGTGATACTCAGAGTAACCGACAAGCGAAATCTAACTCCCCAAACATGCTCATAATATGCCACACTTTACTAACCCTATGTGTTATTTGTCATGCAAATATAATGTCATTTACACTTGTGTTGAGCAATTTTTGCAGCACAGAAGCTGCACAAATTTTGCTGCCAAGGAACTTGATAAAAAATTTTATTCTCTTTGAATCGAGTGTTCCTCTAAACTTGCTTGCAATGCATCATCAATCAGTAGCAATGGCCATGGAGATCCTCCAAACTTATTTGACGCCTCCGCTTTAGGAATACGTATTCCTCCTTTTCGTCTTAAGCCTGAAAGCTACAGCTCTCTGAACGCGCGTGATTCTCGTGACTGATTCTGATGCGTCGAAGCGCCGCGTACGCAGCTCTCTTCTGTTTATTTTCTAAACTTGGATTTGTTTTCACACGTTGGCATTGTGGCAAGTGTGATCAAGGAGAAAAGGCTGCTACTATAGATATATATTTTTTTGTGTTTCACACGTCTTGGGAAACAGAGGGAAGATTTTGTTAGGAGTGACAGATTCTGCAGGTCAGATTAAGGTCATGTCATGCAACTTTGCCAGCTAAAGTCGTACATAAGTAGCAGAGGATCATTGCAAAAATGAACATAAAGTCGTCCATCAATGCAAGTTTTCATAAGATGACGGATCGTATCATTTGTATGCATGGTAGTTCAAACATGTAGAGAGAGCAACATGTCAACATTTTCTTGGTCAGAATGTTTTGCATTCATCATCAGCTTTGTTTCTTTTCAAAGGAAGGGGTCAAGTTCTGCTGCTATCTGCATTTACAAGAAAGGGTACCATACCAGGATGTCAATGCTATCCTCTACGTTTTGGAACATACCAATCTCTTTTCGTCTGATTGTAAGCGAGTGACGAACAGCTCCCGTTGCGGTAATCCCATGAAAGCACCTTCTTCATCAGGCCTCGCAGCCTCTCCGCACCGGGGCCAGGCTCCAAAACGGAATCTTCACCCCTAGAGGAACATGGATCAGCACCTCCTTCGGAGCTCCCGTCGCACCACGCTCCAGGGGTGAACCGGCCTTCAGAGCGGCGCAGAAGGTCACTGTCTATCTTGTCCAGGACCTTGTCGTCCTTGGGAAACTTCCGCGCAAATGGCGCGCCACTCTTGACCATTCTGTTGAAGTCCCTCAAGGAGAGGATCAGTGGATGCTGCTTTGGAGGGTAGTCCCAGGCAATGTAGTGCAGGTCATGGCCAACTGCCGTGCCCCGAAACTCATCCGAGTTGCAGATAACAGTATGAAAATAGCCTTCTGGAGAGGATATGAAGTTAACATAGTACATCAGGAGTGTCCGCGGGAGATTATCCCAACCCCATATGCAGTATTCGAGGAAGGTTTTTGTGAGCATTATCCAAGCAGAACCTGTGGATCAGAAAGAGAACTCGGGTGTAAAAACTAAAATACATTAATATTTTTGCCTGATATGTATCAGGAAACATGGAGTATGTACACGATAGAATGACCAGGATGTATTTTCTGTATAAAATATAAATGGGTATTAATAAAACATTCAATAACAATACTTTGATTTCACAACTGAAATACACATATGTTTTTTTAACAAGGCGCACCACACCATTACACCTTACATCCAGAACATATTTATTCTGTACCACACCTAGGCGTGTTGAACAGAGTGATTCCACTTATTTTGTCAATGCTAACGGAAGATTTGATCCACCATTTCATAGGAATAGCAGTTCTAGTCCAACAAGAAACAAGCAGGCAATGAAGTCGTATGAATAGCCAACGAGAAAAGTAGCTCATTTCGATTTTCAAAACATCCCGGCGCAATCTAAACCCTAAGGACTTGCTTTGAACAAATTTATAATTCTGATGTTTGAATAGATACTTCAACAGAACAGTCGGCAAACAGTGTAACATTTTTTAACAAGAGAACTCCTTAGTTACAGTGAAAGGGGAGGTTATTGGTACTGCCTACCTTAGGAGGACAGGGGGGCATAGTGAAAAGGAAGAGGAGACACTTATGTTGATGATATCAATTGTCTTCCCATGGACATCATAAGACAATTACTAAACTCCACCATTATAAGTTCAAGATCCATCAAGAAATTGCAATGGTATGGTGGTCAAACAACTATTTGATGCTAACATCAGCTACCATGAAGAATGACTTACAGACCAGCTGAGTTTAAAGCTTGATCTAGTATGGAAAGTAATATCTTAAATATTCAGTGCCCATACTTGAGCGAATAATTGCATGAATGTATCACTCACTACCTTGTGGCTAGAATCATAGAATAGTTTTCTAATATGGCAAGAGAGACACAATAAAGTCAGAAACATGCCTACCAGTATATAATTTGAAAGACGTTGGCAATTCCCGCCGCTCAGTAGTCATAGTAAGGTCAAATTTTTTTGATAGATAGAGCCCTGGGTCCAGAACAATAGGTTTTCCCCTTTGAATCCTGCGAAAAAAATTACATATCTATCAGAAAGAGGAGCAGGTATAATCAAAAGGAGAAAAAGAGAACCAACTGAGAAACACTTGAAGCCTTGAAGAAGCTTACATTTTCCACCCAGATATTTGCATGTGTTCTATAAAATTAAGATTTCTTGGCAAAGAAGAGAACACATGAAGTATATCTGCAGAAAAAATAACCACAGTTAGCCACGTAAAGACTAAGTTATGCAAACATTATGTTATAACCTATAACATTAGAAATGAAGACTGAAGCAGTGAAGCTTTCGTTGTAATGCACCTTTTTCATTCCTGAAAGTGAAGCTTACTGATATTTACTAAGCTCAACATAGCTGATGGAAGTGCAAAAGAAATGTAGTACAGCTAGCAGATAGGATTATAACCTACGGTGCGTACACAATGGTTTCAACGATCGCAGCCACAGAGATGTCAATTGATGCCCTCAACAAGCAAATAATCAAAAGCGGAGCTGCCACTGGCAAATCCTGAATTTCAATCCTTGAAGGGCAATGCACAGCGATAATACAAGAAGTTCAGTTCCACTGAAGAACACTGACCATCCTGTGTCATTAAGGGATAATCAGAGGCGCTGAGGTTGATGAACCAGTCCCACTCAAGCCCCTCCTTGAGGAGGATTGCGACGGCGTGCAGCGTGCAGGCCACCATGGTCGGCCCCTTGTAGGTCACCAGGTTGCCCTTGGCGATGACCCGCACGTTCCCGACCTGGCTGAACGTGGGGTCGCCCTTGACGTACATGGCCAGGTCGATCCGCTCCCGCGGCGGCGCCTCCAAGTCGAGGTGCAGGATGTACTGGTTCCGCGGGTGGTAGATCGCCTGCAGCGTCCGCCTCATCCGGAGTCCGTCCCCCTTGGTTCCCTCCAGGAGGTAGGCGATCCGGGGCGGCTCGGCGTCGGAGGCGTCCGAGTTCACGGCGGCGTTGTCGGGGTTGTCGTCGTCCTCGTCGTCTAAAAGCCGGTTCTTGATATCGGACACGACGAAACTGCCTCCCCCGCCGTCGTCCCATGTGGCGAGGGAGGCCACATCGATGAGGATGGAGTCATCGCCGGCGCCGACAGAAGGGGGCGAGAAGAGGCCACATGCCGCAGCGAGGAAGAGCGTGACCGATACGAGAAGGCTCGCGAGGAAGGGCAGCAGCCACCGCCGGTCACCGGACGGCCGCCCGGGCCCCGAGCTGACCCCCAAGCTCTTCCTCATCCCCAAAAAGATATTTTCAGGGACACTAACTCACCGGATCACCAATTCACCATGGAATCCGAGCTAGAGTGTGGATTTGGAGGAGGGCGAGATCCAATCGGAGCTAACTCAGCTAAGCCAGCAGCAGCTACCCGCTAGCTGGTGGGCGGTGGCCGCAGCAGCCGGCGGCAGAAACGAGAGCTCGGTGGAGGAAGAACTCCTCTCTAATATTTGGGCCCGGCCCGTGTAAAGATTTATTGGGCTTCACGGCCCATACAAATCATTTCCGCCAAAAAATTATTCCATGGTCGCATGATTTACTCTACACCCAAATCACAGACATGTGGGCCATCAACAGCGGAGCCCACCTGCCATTGACACGTGCGAGTAGAGAACACGGTATCGAAGCGAAGGCAACTAACCCATCCATGACCCATCCCGTTCACACTGTCGACCCGGGCCCACCTGTCTGTGACCTGCAGAATGCAACTTGATCCCCAAAGCGAGAGAGAGATCGGAAACCCCAAACCACCTCCACTTGCGTCGATCCTGCCCGGCGGCGATGTCGCCGTCGCCGTCGTCGCGCCGCCCGCAGCGGAGGGCGGCGACTGCGAGGCCGGGGTTGTACGACGAGTCTCTCGTGGACGCTGAGCTGCGGGCGTACCTCGGCAACGACAAGTCGCGGCGTATCCGGCGGTTGCGCCGCCTCTCCGCCGACGAGCGCCAGAAGGAGACGGAGACGGAGGCGCTCATAGCGCTATCCCTTGGTTTCCCGATAGATGAGCTGCTCCCTGCCGAGCGGCCCCTCCTCCCAGGACCCCTTGCTGCCGTCCCCAACGACTACATCGTCGTCCGCAACCACATCCTCGCCTCATGGCGCGCCGACCCGCGGGTGCCGCTCCCCCGCGCGCGCGTGCAAGAGACCGTCACTGCTAGCTACGACCACCTCGTCTCCGCCGCCCACGGCTTCCTCGCTCGAGAGGGACACATCAACTTCGGCGTCTCTGCTGCTTTCCCCGCCTCCCCTCCCCCGGATGCGCCGCAGCGTCCCGCCGCCTCCGTCCTCGTCGTCGGCGCCGGGCTCGCTGGCCTCGCCGCCGCGCGCCAGCTACTCCGCTTCGGTCTCCGCGTGCTCGTCCTTGAGGGCCGCTCGCGCCCTGGCGGCCGCGTCTTCACCGCTAGTCTCGGAGAGGGGAAGGTTGCCGTCGAGCTCGGCGGCAGCGTCATCACCGGCATCCACGCCAACCCGCTCGGCGTGCTCGCGCGGCAGCTAGGGATTCCTCTCCACAAGGTGCGCAACAGCTGCCCGCTGTACCACCCTGACGGCCGGACCGTTGCGAGCAAGCTGGACAGGGGCATTGATCTGGTGTTCAACATGCTTCTCGAGCACGCCACCAGTCTGCGCGAATCTCTCAAGGAGGCAGCCGAGGGGATCTCACTTGGGAAGGAATAGAGAGGCTGAGACGCCTGTACAATGTAGCCAAAAGCGAAGAGGAGAGGCAGGTTTTGGACTGGCATTTAGCTAACCTGGAATTCTCCAATGCTGGTTGCCTCTCGGAGCTCTCGCTTGCGCACTGGGACCAGGATGATCAGTATGAGATGGGGGGAGACCATTGCTTCCTAGCTGGAGGGAATTCAAGGTTGGTACAAGCATTATGTGATGGTGTGCCAGTGTTATATGAGAAGACAGTGAAGCGGATTGAGCTCGGAGAGGATGGGGTGAGTATCTCTGTGGAAGGAGATCAGGTTTTCAAGGCTGACATGGCGCTCTGCACTGTTCCACTTGGAGTGCTGAAGAGCAGGAGCATCGTGTTTGAACCAGAGTTGCCAGAGAGAAAGCTTGGAGCAATCCAGAGGTTGGGGTTTGGGTTGTTGAACAAAGTTGCCATGGTGTTTCCCTATGTATTTTGGGATGAAGAAATTGACACATTCGGGTGTTTGAATAAAGAGAGGAGCAAGCGTGGCGAGTTCTTTCTCTTCTACAGCTACCATACTGTCTCCGGTGGCGCAGTACTTATCGCACTTGTGGCAGGAGAAGCTGCTTTGGAGTTTGAAAAGGTTGATCCTGCTGTAGCACTTCACAAGGTACTTGGTATTCTTAAAGGTAATCACTAAATCTAACATTCCCATATATCTCCATTCTCCAAAAAGATTGTAGTATGAGCAACCCACTTTTGTAACAAGAGGGGGGAATAGACTGTGTTTTGAACAGCATAACAATGTGCCATGTGTTGACTGTTGATTGAAGATTAGATCTAAATGTTACTATGACTAGGACTCTAGGAGATGTGTTGAATTAATACAAGTAGTTTCTGTTATATTCATTAGGATGGTCGTATTTGGAACATAATAGATTCCTGTAACTCCGTAATTATTGAAGGCTTGAAGCTCCATACTGTGTTGATTTACTTGAAGTTTTTATACTGATAAAACAAGTCAACAGCTAGATGTCCTGTATAATACTACCAGCAGTTTTTAACAGTTGGTTCATGGAAGGGATAACAAAAGTGTTCTTTTTGGATTGAAATTAATTGGTTAACCACTCTTTATCTAATATCTAGTTGGAGTTAAAAGGGAATAACATAAGTGTTGTGACAGTATACAAATGGAAAGAAGAAATAAGAGAAGGGGAGAAAACATATTATCCTTTGGTCTCCTGAATAATGGAGCCCACCAGATGAAATAGTTTTCTTATTTGATAATGAGTGATTGGTTTGTAAATGCCACAGCTAATGCAAACTGTCCTTTTACTTTAGATTAAAAAACATGCTGCTAATTTGTTAGACTACAATATCATAGTCTATTGTCATCAGGGGCAGAATAAACAAGTGTGATGAATAAGAGGTGGTTTGTTAATATTGAAATATGGAACAAGGTAAAAGATAACTAGTCAGAATAATGTGCATATTTTCCAACATCTTGTTATAAGAATTTGTTTTGTTTTCTATTTAATATCCAATGAACTTATCATTCGTGATTTTTTGTCAAGGTATCTATGGCCCCAAAGGTGTTACAGTACCTGATCCTATTCAATCATCTTGCACAAGATGGGGTAGTGATCCTCTTTGCTTGGGTTCGTACTCTCACATCAGAGTTGGGTCTTCTGGAGCTGACTATGATATTCTAGCTGAGAGTGTCAATGACCGGCTATTCTTTGCTGGAGAAGCAACAAATAGTGCATACCCTGCAACAATGCATGGAGCTTTATTGAGCGGACTAAGGGAAGCTTCAAAGATTCTCCGTGCTTCAGAAGGTAGAGTGAATTCTGATCAGAAGAAGTACGCCCTGCAGAAGAGCCTGCAACCTAGAAATGGTGTATTGGAAGATCTTTTCATGGAGCCAGATCTAGAATTTGGGAGATTCTCATTCGTGTTCTCCTATATTACACCAGATGAGCAACAGACTGCTGGATTGGCTAGGATTACACTGGAGAAGCGTTTGCTTCTGCCTTCCAAGAATCACAACAAAAAGGGTGATCAGAAGTGTCAGGGCCCTGTAGCTGAGGTAGACCAGGAAGTGTTTCATCTATACGCCATTGTCTCTCAAGAGCAAGCAAATCAGCTACTAATGGCACGCGATGATGATAAAGGTAGGGTAGCATTTTTATGCAAGGATCTTGGTGTAAAACTAATGGGCTATGACAGTACATGGGAGGTAGGTAGTTCTCTGATTTCTAGCATCTTGAATGCCCGAAAAGCCAGGAGATGGTTTCAGCGCCCAAAGAACTTAAAAATCTGACGATGATCTGTAATTTTGTACAAGTACCTTCTATCTTTGCAGAACAGAAGCCTTGTTTCTTTGATTTGGGCCAAAAGACTGGATAATAGATTGCTCTGTAGTTACAAACTTTGATGTGGGTCGGAATAGCTTACTCATCAGTTGTAACATTATACTCATCAGTGAGGTGGCCTCCATCAGTTTGGCTGCAGGTACTTTAGATTTTAAGAATTTAGCTGATGAAAAACTAGTTTTTTCAGTTTTTATATTCTAGTTTATTTTTAGATTATGTGGTTATTGAGTTTGATAATCTAGATTTAGAATCTAGACAGCAAATGACAGAAGTTTCTCTAAATAGGGCCTGAACAAGCCCTAAAGATCAGATTTAGATTTAGGGTCTGTTTGTTTCAGCTTCTGACAGCTATATAACTGTAGCTATTTTTAGAATCTGATGCGAAAATAAATGGTTTAGATTCTGAATTCAGATTGTAAGAATCAATAGCTATAGAATCTATAAATGAACTAGAATCTAAAAGCTGAAAAATACTAGCTACTCAGACTAGCTAGCTACTGAGAATATATCTTTAGCTATTAGAAGCTGAAACATGACCTCAATCACCTCCAGTTTGGTCGGTTCTACAGTAGAATGGATATTGGATAGCATGACTAGATGTGGACAGTTGTGTTTGGTATTTAGTTTCTATATAGTCGAGTTTGATTACCTTTTGCATTGAATTGGTGAGAGTGAGATTACATTCTTGGTTCTCGTTGAATAAAGATAATATAGTTTGGTTGAGCCGGCACATGAAGATGAAGCATTACAAGATGCTCCGTATACGTGAAAATTTAGACCTACTTGTCAGTCAAATACCGCATATTTTTAAATACTCAGGTGCCTGTGGCTGTGCCTGTGTTGGTCAGAGCTTGGAGCTACTGCAAGCTGCAGTGTTGGAAGCAGCAGCAGAAGCATGAACCGAGTCCTTGAGAAGCCTCCTCAAAACCTTTCCTGCCGCTGACTTTGGTATTGCATCGACGAATATCACCTTCCTCACTCTCTTATACGTTGCCACCTGCACCAGCACCAGCAGAACAACAGGACAGAACATGCTCTTGATTATACACTACTTCATCTTAGCAGATATCACCTAGTCTCATAGATGGTTAGTTTTGGATTAGTAGATACACTAATCACCTGCTTGGCCACATACTCCATCACTTGCATATAAGAAAGGGTGCTTCCAGATTTCCTCACCACAAAAGCTACTGGTATCTCTCCAGCTTCTTTGTCTTCAGCACTACACATGCATTAGCAAGAAAACAGAACAAGCAAGTTGAATGTTATACTGTCTTAGTATTACCAGATTGTTTCAGAAAGGAGCCAACAAAAGAGATTAACTTACGATGTGACGGCAACATCAAGAATCTCAGGGTGGTGCATCAAAACTTCTTCTAAATCTCCTGGGGCTATCTGGTGGTGGTAAGGGAAATGACCAAATCAAGATTTTTCTTGTGTGACATCGAAAATTCGTCGAAAATGACAAGAACAGGAGCAGTTCTACAGGAGGCCATACCTGAAATCCTTTGTACTTGATTGTGTCTTTCAAACGGCCTACAATGTACAAGTATCCATCTGAATCAAAGTAAGCAATGTCACCAGTCCGCAACCAGCCATCCTTTCTTGGGCAGGCATCATCATCATCACCACCACCATTCAAGTAACCTGTCAAGAAGCAAATTTTGTTAACTCCAATACAAATTGAACACAACAAAATTTGTATTGCAGACCTGCAACCACAATCAAAATTTTGAATTTACTATTCTACTGCATAACTTTTAATAAAGGCAGCAATCACAAATTATGCATTATTGTTTACATGAATAACCAAATTCAATGTGAGACAGTGAATTGACAGTTAACTGAATTGTGTTAACTTGCCTTTCATGGTACCAGGGCCATGGAGCCAAAGCTCCCCGGAGGAGCCTGGAGGCAAACAGCAACCACTCTCAAGATGAACAATCTTGGCATGCGTGTTGGGGGCCAAAAGTCCTACAGAGGTATACTTCTTGTGCTTGCTAGTGTTGAAGCCGCGAGTTCCTACGGCACTAGTTTCTGTCATGCCATACCCCTGAAGTACAAAAATATACATTATTGTACCAACCATTTATTTAACCTAAGAAGTTAAGCTGACAAAGAAATACTGATAATTTACTTTATATTCATTTAGTCAGCGTGTTAATTCTATTCATTAAGTATTTAAGTGACTAGTTTTTTCTTATCTATATCAGTCATGAGTTTTTGACCACTATTAATAATATAGACAATTCATGTTTTAGTGTTCATATAATATTTTAAATGAGAGAATTGTACTTTGGTGGATCCCTATCAATATAAAACAAAAGAAATATAATTAAAACATAAATAACCATCCAAACTTAAGAGCTAAAAAATTGAGCAAATTAAATCAGCATAGGGAGGACTGAGGAGTTAGCTAGCTCACGACCTGGATGAAGTCTACGTGGGGGAAGGCCTTAAGGAAGTGTGGATCAGCGTGGCGCTCGTCGGAGCCGCGCCGCAAGAGACCTGCACGAGGGAGGCCAACGGCGGCGCACCGGCAGCTGTGGCCCTCACCAGCGCCGCCATGACGGGCGGCACGAGGGGTAGGTGAGTCACCTTGTACCTCTCGATGGCCCTGACGGCCTCGCCGACGTCGAACCTCTTCATCACCACCACCGTGGTGCCGAGCGACAGGAGCCCGACGGCGAAGAGGGAGAGGCCATACACGTGGAACATGGGCAGCGCCGCCAGGTAGACATTTTCGCAAGCACCTCGCGCGTACTGCGACGCCTCGAACCGGACGACGAGCTCCACCATGGCGATGAGGTTGCGATGCGTCAGCACGACGCCCTTGCTCCGCCCGGTCGTCCCCGACGAGAAGAGAATGGCAGCGGCGTCGTCTTGGCCCACCTCAGGGACCGCCGTCTCGGTGCCGGTCGTTTCGTTGTCGAGCAGCGCACGGAAGGAGGCGAACACGTGGTGATCGTCGGCGACGGAAAAGTCCCAGGCTTTCGGGCACGAGGACGACCGGGGCGGCGAGATGCGGGAGCTTTGCGACGCCTTCGCGTGACGCGAGCACGAGGGAGGCACCGGTGGCACGCACCTGCGCGGCGATCTCAGTGGGAGCGCTGGAGGGGTTCATGGTGGTGGCCACGCCGCCGGCAGCGAGTACGGCGAGGAAGGCCACGGGGAATACCACGGAGTTAGGGAGGATGAGAACCACGACGGAACCCCTACGAACACCGAATCGGCGGCAGAGACCGGCGGCGAGGGAGAAAACAAGTCTGCGGAGGTCGGCGCGGGAGACCGTGGCGGCAGTGGCGGCCTCGACGAGAGACGAAGCGCGCGGGTCATCGAGGGGGAGACGAGCGAAGAGGTGGGAGACGAGGGAGAGGGAGGGGTCGGACGGCAGGAGCACGGGAGGGTGTGTGCTGCTGTAGATGCCAGAGGTGGCGGAGTAAAACGACGGTGAGCTACTGCCAACCGACCCAGGGATTCCGGCGGCGGACGCGTCAGGCTGCGGCATTGCCGAAGCGGAGTCGGCGCCGGCGATGGAACGGAGAAGACGACCAACGCAACGCAATGCAATGGAGAGCAAGCAAGCCGGTGAGCGAGGCGACGCTATATATGCGATTTTTTAAAAAATAATATTTTTTTTAAAAAATCAAATTTATATAATCGATTGAAAATTTGCAAAAGTAGTATGCGACACTTAAACGTCGACACTAAAATTCTGCACTTTAAGTACCGATTAGATGCTGCTCTCCTATTAGATTATACCGCGTCAGTGCACTTGGTACCAGTCGCATGCTACTTTGCAAATTTTTCAAATGCTATATAGATTTAAATTTTTTTAAAAAAATATTTTAAAAAATTGATATATGCATTACCGATCAATTAACCATTTTTAACAGAAAAATTAAATCACTTAATCACACTTTAAGAGAGAAATTAAATCAATTAATCACTCTTAGTACGGAAATTAAATCAGTTAATCACTCTTTAGGACAGAATTAAATCAGGTTAATCACTCTTTAGGACAGAAATTAAATCATTTAATCATTCTTTGACAGAAATTAAATCAGTATGACTGTTATAGACTGTCAATATATTTTCTCATTTGGTTTAACTTGGATATATATATATTATATGCATGTATATATGTATATGAGAAAATTCGATCATAGATATTGTATTTGTATACAAATGATTATGTTTTTCCCACATGCTACTTTACCGTCCAAAATACCCTTGCATTTAAATTTGGAATTTTGGGATTTCAATTCAAACACCTTACAAAAAAATAGAAAAAAAGGATTTATTTTGCCTAATAAAAATTGAATCTTGGAGAATTTAATGGTCAATCGTCCTATCCACCGCTTAAATGATCGGTTCATTCATTAAATGAAGAAATCATATCAAATCCAATCTCTATCTCTGCAAGCTATTTGACTATTTTCATCAATTTTCTAAAAACACAAACTTGTTCTAACATCAGATCACGGCCATGGAGAAAGCCACCGCCTTTGTGCTCTCCGTGTCACTGACGGGCGCCTTGCTCTTCACAGGCGGCGACGCCTGCGCCGGCGTGTCGTCCATGTCCGCCGTCGACGCGTGCAAGCCGGGGAACGTCGGGGCAGCCCTGTCCAAGACGTGCGCGGCCACGCTGGGCACCTCGACGGCGGCGCACGAGGTCACCGCCTACGTGACCGCCGCCTTGGACGCCGCATGGCGATCGTACAACGCCACCACTAAGGCCGCCAACGCCGACATGGAGGACCCGTCGTCCCCGCGCGGCCTGAGGGAGGTGATCGGGGTGTGCTTGTACCACTACGACGACGTGGTTTTGTACGCCGCCGGCGTGCTCGAATACCTGCGCACCTGCACGTCGTTGAGGGAAGTCAGCTTTGACTGCGCGACGAGCGCCGGCATCGTCGACCGCTGCGCCGGCCTGGTTCAGACCGTCGCCCCGAACTCGACGCTGCACGCCATGATCGTAGGAGATCGGGATCGGACCGAGCTCGCAGTCCGGCTGGCGCTGTTAATGTGAAGAGCCACTGCTAGCTCCTATTGTGTTCTTCTCTTTTGGATTTTTTATGATAATAAATACACTCTGCAGTCAGGCATAAAATTAATTATCAAAAAAATGAGATGTTTGCTCTTGGGGTTAATGATTCTGAAGCTCAGAGGGTAGCTGATGTCTTTAATTGCAATTTGGGTTTTTTCCCTATTATGTACTTAGGGCTTCCCATCAGCTATGCTAAACCTTCTAATAATGATTTTAGCGGTCTGATTAAAAAGGTTGAAAATAGATTATCAACGTGGAAATGTAGGTACCTCTTTTATGGGGGTAGGATGATCCTCATAAACGCTTGCCTCAGTAGCATCCCACTTTATTCTATGGGCGTCTTTTTTTTGCCCGAGGGCATTCATCGGCATTTAGATAGAATTAGAAGTCGTTTTTTTGGGATGGTCTTGGTGATAAGAAGAAGTTTCATATGGTTAACTGGAAGACCTTATGCCTTCCAAAAAATCATGGGGGTTTAGGTTTTGTGGACACTAGACTGATGAATGCTGCTTTGTTATCTAAATGTATCTTTAATATTGTCAATGATCAAGATGGGTTGTGTTATGATTTGTTGAGGAAGAAGTACCATATCAATGGTAGCTTGTTTCTAATCAGAGTGTTAGGGGATCGTGTTTTTGGAATAATCTGATGAAATATAGATCTTGGATTCGGAGGCTTAGTGTCTTCAAAGTTGGAAATGGAAAAAAAACTCTCTTCTGATTTGACACTTGGCTGGGTGATATGCCTTTAAAAATTAAATATTTTAGTCATTTTAATATCTGTGGGGATCCTAGTATTCTGGTGGCAGATGCTTGGGGGAACGATTGGGTGCTTCAGTTTAGGCGCTCGTTGTCTCCGGTTGAACATGATCTTTGGGTTGAATTGAGGACGTTGTGCTGTACTTGGGTCATGGGTCCTGAGCCTGACCAGATTGGCTGGGCGTTGGAGAAATCTAAGATTTTTTCGGTGAAGTCTATGTATGGGTGGATAACTTATCGATGGGTTGTGGACGATGAGTTGAGGATTGTGTGGAACTACATTGCCCCTCTTAAAGTTAATTTTTTTTGTGGCTTGTGCCTTAAAGAAAAAATCCAGGCAGGCGATCAACTTAAAAAGAAGAATTGGAGTGGGGACCCAGTATGTAAATTTTGTGGGGAATTAGAAACTTTGGATCATCTGTTGTTTGAATGCGCGATTTCTCAATTCTCTTGGTGTGTTGTCCGGGACTCCTTGGGCTGGCTTAGGCTTTCGCTGAGTCATAGGGAGGTTTTTAGGGTTGTTGACTGCAAGCTCTCTATTAAATATAAAACTTTATTGCTCAGTGTTTTTGTAGCTGGTTGTTGGTCTATTTGGTTGTACCGAAATGATTTTGTGTTTAATAATGTTTTACCTGCTAATGTTCTGACTGTTCCGTATACAATTTCTTGTTGCTTGTCGCAATGGAAGGTTTTGGCTCCGAAGCGTTGTTTGGAAATGATGTCAAGATTCAGCTAATCTCTGCTTGCAAGAATCAGAGGATGTGAAGAAGTGTGTTGAGAGGGGTCGTGTTCGTCGTTTGGGTTAATTGAAGCTGTTCTTGGGTGTTTGAAGTTGCTGTGGGTGCGATGGCCGTGGTGATTTTGGCTGGGACATGAAGTTTTTTGGTGGTGGCCTTGTCTCTAAACTGAGCTGCTCTTATGTGGGTTGGTGCCGTTTTGTTGCGCTTAACGTTGGTGGTGTTGTCTGGTAGTTTTTGCGGCTTGGCTTAGCATTCTGTTGACTTCTTGCTTGAAGGTTTATGTCTAAGTTGCTTCTGTTAATCACTTTGGGTAAGACGTTGCAAGGATTGTCTGCTTGCGTGGTACTTTTGTTGTTGGTTGCGTCTGTGGTAGGGTGATGTTCCTGTCTGTAAGCTGGTATCCTCAGCAAACTGGTTCGTGTTTTGGTGTTCGAGCTTTCTATAAAGCTGGGCATAACTTTGTTGTGCCTGTTTTAAAAAAAATGCACTCTGTAGATTTACAAATGCAGTTAATTTTGTGTTCATTTTTTCCTCAATTTGTGGTCTTATACCCTTGCGAGTTTCAAATCAAAAAATAGTAAGAGTTGATTTGCCATTAAATTTATTAAAAACAAAAATATTAATACGGTGGGTTGGGTTGTCTCCCCTTCTTTGGAGAAAAAACAGTAAGACTTGATTTCCCATTAAGTTTTAATTAAAGATTTTACAAGTTTTGAATTGCAAAATAGACTCATTTTGAATTAAAAAGATAATGGAAAAACTCTTATATATATATATAATGGAAAAGTATTAACATATAACAACAATAAAAAGATAACTTTTTTGAATTGCAAAAATGCCGCTTAGATTGTTTAAAAGAAATATTCTGAGAATCTAAATCAATGTATTATACATGGTTTCATATAATACAACTAATAGACTCATTTTTTTGAAGTTACTCTCCTAACGGTATAAACTAATAAACTCGTTTTTCAAAGTTGTACCGAACCATCAAGATGTATTTAGTTCAAGCAACCAAACACTAATTCAGGATTGATGAAAAAATAACACAAGATTGCAGATTCTTAATTAGGTGTAATGCCATTCTAAATCTTCATACGGCTGTTATTATCACCAAAAGTCCAAAAGAGAGGAAAACTTTCACATCAACAGCGCCAGCCGGACAGCGAGCACTGTCCGATCCCGATCACCTACGATCATGGCGTACAGCGACGAGTTCGCGGCGATGGGCAGAACCAGGGTGGCGCAGTCGTCGATGGTGGCGGCGGCCGTCGTGAAGTCCCGGCTGACGTCCCCAACTTGCAGCTCTGCAGATGGTCGACCACGAAGTCGAGGACCCCAAGCGCGGCGTCGTACTTGTCCAGGCAGGACTCGCACGCCCCCGCCAAGCCTTCCGGCGCCGACGGGTCGTCCAACTCGTCGTTGGCGACCCTCCTGGTGGCCTTGTACGATTCCGCGGCGGCGCGCGCGGCGGCGGCTACGTAGGCGGTCACCTCATGCGGCGTCGTCGACACGCCCAGCGTGCCCGCGCACAGCTGGGACATGGCTGCCCCGATGATCGCCGGCTGGCACACGTCGGCGGTGGAGACGAACGGCACGCCGTTGCAGGCGTCGCTGCCTGTGGAGAGCAAGGTGGCCGTCAGTGACAGGGACAGCAGCACAAAGGCGGCGGCTTTCGCCATGACCGTGCAGCCGTTGCTAGCTAGTAGGAGTACTAGTTTGTGATTTTGGATAATGGATGGAAATAGTTTAAATCCGTCTCTTCTAATAGGCACAGGTGGATTTCATATTTAATGAAATTAATCAACCATTTAAGTGGTGGATTGGCAATTAAATTCTATAAAGATTCGATTTTTATTTTATTAGCAAAATTTGTCAACTCGCTGTGAGTTATATAATGCTTAATTTCTTCTAAATGCCAGGAGGCGATATGGGAAAAAATAGTTATATTCTTGTACCAAACATTTTTTTAAAAAAAGAATGACATTGTTCCTAGAACCATTTTACATCGTTAATAATCATAAAAAACTTTTTTTATAATAGAAAAGTGATAACATATAACCACAATAAAAATATAAGTTTTTGTGAAATTGCTAAAACGGCACTCAGATTTTTTGTTAACTATGTTATTTTTTTATGAAATCAAACAAAACAAAGAGCAAAAAAAGTGAATCCTGCTATACACACGACTGAGAGAGCCAGCTTTCCGAGCCGCGTGTATAACATTTTTGAAAAAAAATCATCAATAACACACTGTTGCATGCTTAATTGATAGAAATTCCTACGCAGATCAGATGCCCAACATTTTCCACGGAAGAAAGCCGGCGCTATCTTGTTTCTGTTTCCGTCAGATCCTCTGCCGTTGGCTTCAGTCACTCAATCTAGCCTGTTGGATGAGAAGGATGAAGATCACATGATCCCTAGGGGGTTTTGTGTGGGTTAGAACTCACTTCATAACAATCTACGATAAGTTTTGTGATAGCTTCGCACCATTCGATTCATGATAGACAGTTTAGATGAATGATTGTACAGACCTCTAACTTCATAGCTTATATATATATATATATATATAAATTTGAAACTTTACCAAACGCATCCTAAATTAAACAAATTCAAATGACTGTGATTTTTTTATTCATTAGAAAAATTCTAGAGAAGATTGAAGATATTAAGATTTAGCAAAACTCAAGATGATACCCATGATCTTCCTAGAAGCTACTCCCTCTTATCATAAGCTTTTCATCTTGGTCGCTTGTATTAAAGAGATGTAAAAAATAACAACACCCTTGGAGTGAGTGACCATAGCTCTTATAGCTGTAAATTATATTAATAGGTAAGAAAGTCTAATGATAATATGGATACTAAATTTTTCATAAGTACTAAATTATTATATTCGAAAAAAACGCTATTGTATGTTAAAATCCATTGCCTTTGGTATAATTTTCGCAACTTGCAATTCATCTCGTCTACAAAGCTTAAGGCTAGAGTAATTATGGCGAAAGCCGCCGCCTTTGTGGTGCTTTCCATGTCACTGACGGCCACCTTCGTCTTCTCCGGCGGCGACGCCTGCGAAGACGCGGCGTCCATGTCCGCCGTGGACGCGTGCAAGCAATTGAAGATTAATGAATTGAATCAGTAAGACTTGATTTCCCATTAAGATTAATGGACACCTTCGTCTATTAATAAATGTATTTGGTTTGAAGCAATTGAAGAAAAATAACACAAGATTGGGGATTCTTAATTAGGTGTAATGCCATTCTAAATCTTCGTACGGCTGTTATTATCACCAAAAGTCCAAAAGAGAAGAAAACTTTCACATCAAGAGCGCCAGCCGGACAGCGAGCACGGTCCGATCCCGATCACGTACGATCATGGCGGACAGCGACGAGTTCGCGGCGACGGGCAGAACCACAGTGGCGCAGTCGTCGATGGTGGCGGCGGCCGTCGTGAAGTCCCGGCTGACGTCCCCCCAACTTGCAGCTCTGCAGATGGTCGAACAACACGACGTCGAGGACCCCAAGCGCGGCGTCGTACTTGTGCAGGCAGGACTCGCACGCCCCCGCCAAGCCTTCCGGCGCCGACGGGTCGTCCATCTCGTCGTTGGCGACCCTCCTGGTGGCCTTGTACGATTCCACGGCGGCGAGCGCGGCGGCGGCTACGTAGGCGGTTACCTCATACGGCGTCGTCGACACGCCCAGCGTGCCCGCGCACAGCTGGGACATGGCTGCCCCGATGATCGCCGGCTGGCACACGTAGGCGGTGGAGACGAACGGCACGCCGTTGCAGGCGTCGCTGCCTGTGGAGAGCAAGGTGGCCGTCAGTGACAGGGACAGCAGCACAAAGGCGGCGGCTTTCTCCATGACCGTGCAGCAGTTGCTAGCTAGTAGGAGCACCTAGTTTATGATTTTGGATAATGGATGGAAATAGTTTAAATCCGTCTCTTCTAATAGGCACAGTTGGATTTCATATTTAATGAAATTAATCAACCATTTAAGCGGTGGATTGGCAATTAAATTCTTTAAAGATTCGATTTTTATTAGAGCATTTCCAATGGTTATCTATATCACTAGTTATATTCACTCTTTTCCCTACGTGGATAGAAAATGTGGAGAAAAATAGAATAGCTAGCGACGAGCTAATAGATAGGAGATTTCACGTATTCCAAGAAACTGTGTGTATTACGTGTGAGACCAAGTACTAGTGGTGAAATAAATTATTATTTTTATTCTTCTCTCAGCTCCACATCAGCTAGCTATTCTGTGGATGCTCTTAGCCAAAATTGCCAACTCGCTGTGAGTTATATAATGTTTTATTTCCTCTAAATGCCAGGGTGATCTGGAAAAAAAGAATAGTTAAATTCTAAAGAATGACATTGTTCCTAGAACCATTTTATATGACTACGATAAAATTTGCAAATACCATTAAACTATATTAATAAGTAAGAAAGTCTAATGATAATACGGATACTAACTTTTTTATAAGTAATAAATTATTATATTCGAAAAATGGTATTGTATTTTAAAAAAGGACTGATTTTTTTATTACGAATGGTTTACATCTCTTTACTTTACGCACACAACCAAAAAAATTTAGAGAAAAAAGCTGAACTTGGTGACGAGACAAAACACCAACGGGCCTCGAATTAATGCCAACGAGTTTACATCTTGCAGTTCAGTTCATTAATTGGAGAAACCACGCATACAAAAATGCAGTATTAATTGCAGAGATGCTATAAAATCCATTTCCTTTGGTATAATTTTTGCAACTTGCAATTCATCTCGTCTACAAAGCTTAAGGCTAGAGTAATCATGGCGAAAGCCGCCGCCTTTGTGGTGCTTTCCATGTCACTGACGGCCACCTTCGTCTTCTCCGGCTGCGACGCCTGCGAAGACGCGGCGTCCATGTCCGCCGTGGACGCGTGCAAGCAGGCGGGCACCGGTGTAGCCCTGGCCGAGCTGTGCGCGGCCACGCTGGGCACCTCGCCGGCGCCGAAGGAGGAGACCGCCTTCGTGCTCGCCGCGGCGAACGCCGCCGGGAGGTCGTACGTGGCCACCTTGCAGGCCATCGTCAAGCTGATGCTGGGGAAGCCGAAGGTCTCGGACGAGACGAGGAAGGCGTGCGATGCCTGCACCGGCAGTTACATGGACGCGCGTGACGCCATGAACGACGCGCTGGGCCATCTGGCGAGCTGCAGCTTGGCGGAGCTGATCATAGATTTCCCCAGGGCCGTCTCCGCCGTCGACGACTGCGCCACCAAAGTTCTGCGCGCCGAAGGGTTGTCGCCGTTGTACAGCATGATCATAGGTGACCGCGATCTGAGCATGCTCGGTCTCCGCCTCACAGTGATGCTTCTCCACCCTCCACCAAACTAAAAATGTATCGCCTTTTGGACTTTCAACATCAATAAATGCACAATTTTTTTTACTTTTTTGATAATATACGCAGCCGGTAGTACGAAGGCCTGTGTGGTCAAAGTCAGCGTTGGTGGCCTGGCCGGGTCGTCATAGGATTCTTCGATTGTACGTTGCATCTGAACGGAATATACGCACGTTTTCCTCCCTCTCTCTCCGAGAGGACAACGGCGGCGACACGCTCAGGCCTCAGCTCGTATGTTTTTTAGAGAAATTTTAGTTCAGTTTGTAAATTTTAAAACAAGAAACTGGTTAGAACATCTGAAAAAAGAAGGGAAGATGGTATTGCGGTGGTGTGGTCGTCCTCCGGTGTTGGGGTTGGAGTTGGATTCATGGTAGCTCCGTGCTACGTCGGTGCCAAAGAAACCTAGAATTGTTTTAACTTTTAAGCAGGAAATACTATCATATATTGCTGACTTTTAGCATGGCGATCACGTGTGGTGTGCCAACCAGCTCGCCGTCTTCCTCTCTCGCTGGAACAAACCACAAAAGCAGCAGCAGGCAGCTTCCCTCTTCTTTCCAGTGTCCACCCAGCCAACCAACCTTGAAACAAACCAAAGTTGAGTTTATAGCTAGCTACGCAGCCTTGCCTTCTACGGCTGGCATCTCTCTCCCTCCCTCTCTTCTTCCTCTCCTACTTTCTTGGCGTTCTAGCTAGCCATTGGTCCGTCAGTTCCAAGATCGCCGGAGCAGCTATCTGCAGTCTAGACTAGGTCGGCCATGAGGTGGACGGCGTTCATCCGGGAGGGCGCCTCGCGGGCCTTCAACCACCGCCCGACCTTCTCCAACCTCGTCCTCCTCGTCGGCGCTGCAAGGTTTGGTTTTGTTTGCTCCCCTCCTCTGCTCATCCTCCTCCTCCTTCCTGCTCAATCCATTGCACAGTTTTTGTGGTTTTTGCTCAAATTTTACAGTCCTCCCCCCTCCATCGGTACATACACTTTGATAATGTCATAATTTTTGTATAGTATAATCTTTTTTAAAAAAAATGATTAGTTTTTGTATAGTATTTTGATGAAATCTTAGGCCTGTCTCCACTGCATCGACGACTCTGTTTTCAGCAACTCTTCTCTTCAGGCACAGCAAAGATTCATTCATCACATCTTTTTTCCTTCTAAACAAGTCATTATTGATCGATTTCTGATGTTACAAGAGAAAAAGGTAAAGGGAAAAGGAAAGCAAAGAGAGTATTGGAATCTCCAATGGAGTATTCCCTCAGTTTTTGCCCCCAAATCATACAAATCACGATGACAATACAAATCATTTTTAACCCTTGGATGTAAGGAGATCAAGGGTTAGATTCATTCTACCACCGCAAAATTTCTCCTTTTTTGTATGTCCAGCTGTTCTTGGAGATTTCTTGCACTTATGATACTCAAAACTCAAAAGGTTAATTGAATTGACAACAGGAACGTGGCCACATGATTCAGTGTCATGTGCTAATTGCCATTAATTATCTTCTGAACTTTAGAATACTGTTTCTTTGTAGACAGAGATGTGTGAGTGTTTGGAACCGTCAGTGCTGGATGATTAATTGGGCTATTGTGTTGATCTATTGATCCATATATATGAATATGACACATTCAGACTAGTTTTTTTTTTCTGGAATGGATGAAAGAATTCTGTGAATGTTTTGAATCCCTACTCCCTAGTCTGATGTTTTATTTCTGAACCTTTTGCTGGCTGGCTCCTGAATTTGCAGTAGTGGAGGCCTGGTAGCATATGCAGACTCCAAATCAGATGATGTTGTTGACAAGCCCCAAGGGCCTCAGAAGAAGAAAGTTGTGGTTCTTGGCACTGGCTGGGGTGGCACCACATTCCTCAGGAATCTTGACAGCAGATTGTATGATGTCCAGGTCATTTCACCTCGCAACTACTTCGCGTTCACTCCGCTGCTCCCGAGTGTCACCTGTGGAACAGTTGAGCCAAGAAGCGTCGTTGAGCCGATTCGTAGGATTTTGGAGAAGGTATGATGCCTCCCTGAATTCTCAAGAGATTGTTCTGTTTCTGTCATATTCTGTTAGATCAAACTTATTTTTCACGTTTCAGAGCAATTTTACAGTAATTTATACTATTATCTTGATTACTGGTAATCGAATTTAGAAAGGGTAAAACCGTAAAAAAAATGCGGAGATGGCAACCGGCCAACAAAAGAGATATATGCAGATTCTCTAATGATGATTATACCTAAAATATGATCAGTAAAGTACTAGTTTATTACATGTACCAAGGTTTTGACTCGTTTGGGGAAGTGCATTATGTTTCATATTCTAATTACTGCATGACTTCAAAGCAAAGTGAATTAACATCCATTCTGGTGTCTGTAATACTATTGCAGAAAGGTGGAGATATCAAATTCTGGGAAGCAGAGTGCTTCAAGATTGATTCAGCGAACAAGAAGATCCATTGCCGCTCAAATATTGGGACAAACCTTGATGGGGATGGCGAATTCTTGGTTGATTACGACTATCTTGTAGTAGCAGTTGGAGCTAGGTCCAACACATTTAACACTCCAGGTGTTGTGGAAAATTGCCACTTTTTGAAGGTAAGCTTGCACTATGCAATGAAAAGGAACAGCTTATGTTATGTTTGTTAGTAAAAGAGGCATGCTCTACATTTTCATTGCCTATATGTTTTAGCTCATACTTTCCATGTTCATATTGTCGTTGTTGAATCGCAGGAAGTAGAGGATGCCCAAAAGATCCGAAGGAGCGTGATGGACTGCTTCGAGAGGGCAAGTCTTCCTTACCTGGATGAGGAAGAGAGGAAGAACAGCCTTCACTTTGTTGTTGTCGGTGGTGGACCTACAGGTGTAGAATTTGCAGCAGAGTTGCACGATTTTGTTACCGAAGATCTATCCAAGCTGTATCCTGCCATTCAACACCTTGTCAAGATATCATTGGTTGAAGCTGCAGATCACATACTGACTATGTAAGGTTCTTCTTACATTTGATGCAAATCAAGTTATGGTTACTATTCCTTTACATGAGATTCACCTTGTTACTTATCATGGTTAGCTATCATCCAACGACGCGGCGACACGAGGTTCCTAAGGTGTAAATGTAACATTCATTATGTTTTCTCTCTATAGGTTCGACAAGAGGATAACTAAATTTGCTGAGGAGAAGTTTGTAAGGGATGGCATTAATGTGAAAACTGGATACAAAGTTGTGAAGGTGTCCAAGGATGCAATCACAATGCAGAATCCAGCCACTGGGGACATTGCAGTTCCTTATGGAATGGCTGTTTGGTCCACCGGTATTGGTACCCGGCCATTCGTCGTGGAGTTCATGAAACAAATAGGGCAGGTAGATTGAAATTCAGCTGTTACTCTTCATACTCATGTTACCCAAGTTAGGCAGCTAATTCTCAATCTGCATTTGCAGGGCAACCGGCGTGTGTTAGCCACTGATGAATGGCTAAGGGTCCTTGAATGTGATGGTGTGTACGCAGTAGGAGATTGTGCGACGATAAACCAGCGGAGAGTAATGGTGCGTAATGGTAGTTGATTACTTGTTTATACAGGTTTCATTATGGAGATAAGACTTCTTTTCTGCTCATTTTCTTGCATGCTTGACACTGTTGCCTAGTTTTGCTATTGTGTTGTGAATTATGTGGGTGAATGTTCTCAATCTGTAATGCAGGAAGATATCTCAGAAATATTCAGAGTTGCAGATAAAGACAATTCAGGAACCTTGACAGTGAAAGAAATCCAAGACGTCCTGGATGATATCTACGTGAGGTATCCCCAGGTAGAGCTCTATCTTAAGAGCAGGCAAATGAACGGGATTGCCGATTTAGTAAGGACTTCCAAGGGTGATGCTGAAAAGGAATCCATAGAACTGAACATTGAAGAATTCAAGAAGGCTCTTTCTCTTGTGGATTCTCAAGTCAAAAATCTGCCTGCCACAGCTCAGGTTTGCTTCTACTCTTCTTTGGAATTTTGACTTCTTGGACAGTTTAAGGAGTGCATCATCACTGCCAACTGTTAACTAATTTGTTATTCTGTCAGGTTGCGGCGCAGCAAGGACAATATCTGGCTAGGTGTTTCAACAAGATGAAGGATGCTGAAGAAAACCCTGAAGGTCCAATCCGTATAAGGGGAGAAGGCCGCCATCGCTTCCGCCCTTTCAGGTATTATCCTGCTATGTGCCTATTGGCAATGCCTGTTACAATTACCCTGCTAGAAGTATCATTCTACAGTGAGGTTGGCAATGACAAAAAAGTATTTTGCAGTCCATGTCTGCATAATCCTAGATGTTCTTTTTGCAGGCATCTGATACGATAGCTTTGCTGATTCCTGCAGGTACAGGCATTTGGGGCAATTTGCCCCACTAGGAGGTGAGCAAACTGCTGCACAGCTCCCTGGAGACTGGATCTCCATTGGCCACAGCTCACAGTGGCTCTGGTATTCTGTCTACGCAACGTACGTGTTCTTCTCCCTTTTCAGGGTGACAAAGTTGTTCATCTGTCCTGCTGGTGTCTAATGCTTGTTTTGTCTTGCTCTCTTGTCTGAATTCAGTAAACAAATAAGCTGGCGCACGAGGGCACTTGTGATATCTGATTGGAGCCGTCGCTTCGTCTTCGGCAGGGACTCGAGCTGCATATAGTCAAGAAGAAAAAGATTTACATGTTCAGAAGCCAATTGCAGCAGTACATACTGCCTCCCACTTGATATTGTTTATGCAAAAATATGTTCTTTTTTTTGCTTAGGGGAAGAATAAAAGTTAGCTTTCTTTGCATAGTGCACCAAGGAGAAAACAAATCCTTTGTACCTTTCTTTTGAAGAGCTGTACTTTTGAGGCATGAGCAAACTTGCAGATTCTTTAGTGGTTTCTTTACCTCAAAGATAAGCAAAAGAAACCACTTTGGTTTTGACTCTATGACTGTCAAACCCTGAACTTTTATTACCTTTAAAATCTGAAAATTCAGAAACAACTTCCTGAAAATGCTGCAGCATTAGGTGCAGTCCTTTAGGTGGTTTTCATTGTTCATCCCCGCATTGATGGTTTTTTGGACATAGTGAAACATAAACAACAAACAGTGGGGCAGACAGTTCCCTCAAACAAAGGGCAAGATGTACAGTTTTGATGGCATATTAAAGGCATGCACCCACAGTTAGGAGGATGTAGCACAATATAGTTTGGTGCAACATGCTGAAGAAAATCAGGGAGAGGAAACACAATAGAATCAGTATTGATAATGTCCATTGGCACCATTGTTATCCCTATTTTGAAAGCAACACAATAGAAAGGTAAATAAGATAGCTTCTAGCTGAAATTCCAGATCATTCTAATTCCTGAGAGTACATCTTTGTCACTATGACAATGAAAGAATCCTAAACAGAAGATAGGATGTTGCAAGTTGCACCTTTCAGCTTTAAAAGTCAAGGATGTCTGATTGCATCTATCTGGCTATGAAATGGATATAAATACTTAACAAATCATCCAGTATGAAACTCCAAGAAAGGAACAGGTTATCCAAACCACAAGGGGCTAAACCATTAACCATGTTCCATTATTATTCCCATCTTGGGTTGGTTGGTTAGGTATAGGTGTATTTGTACCTAATTCTTCCAGCTCAACAGTTATATTAATATATATCATATGAACAAAGGAACATGAACAATTATATCAGTACAGGTCACACAGACAAATGAAAGAACAAAAGAACATGAGAACCAGATGGCAGATGCTGATACCAGAATGTTTCATCTCCTCAAAGACATGTCAGTACATAACTCCAATACTCAAAAATAGCACAGGAAAATCCCAGGGTGGCACTAGGCCACTAATCTTTTAACAACTTTCAGAGAAGATTCCCTGTATAATTGGCTGACTAGTTAGTATTATTTAAAAAGAAAAGTTAGCTCCAATGTGAGCTGCACAAGCATGTGTAGATCCAAGAAAAGTTAACATGACAGGATAACATTCATTTATCACTTTGAAGAGAACCTTCAGACAACATTACAATCAATATTGATAGCAACATCAGCTATGGAACATATCGCATCCACGTCTAAAGCCCACAACACCAAGAACATGATCTACATGTAGACCCAGGAAAGAACCGCAGTCCGCAGCATGAAGCTCAAATCCTAATTACACAAAGCTTCACTCTTGTTCCAAGCCGAACCTTCGTACAAGCTGAAGAATCATGAACAAACGAAGGGAGGACGCCATGTGGTAGCAGTAAAATGGTATGTTCAAGCAACCAATGGTCGACGGAGTTCATCACACCGTGTCTACACTGAATCAACCCCTTCAATCTGCTGACGAGCAAGGTATCTCTCTCTTCGTTCCTTCTGAAATAAGGGAGAAAAAAAAAGAAAGAGGATGTTATTACATGATCACATGAGACAACCATAAAACATAAGTAAATACCAGACAGCTGCCATTAAGAAATTTTGAGCCCTGATCTTACCCATTCATCAATTACAAGACCTTCACCAACAATACGGGGACCGGTGTCCTCTGGAGGTTTCTTGCGTGCCTCAAGTGCTGCTTCTGCTTCAGCAAGCTGACGCTTGAGCTTGTCCATTTGCTTCACAAAACATTGGTGAAATTTGTAAGGTAAAAACTTTCTATTCTTCATAATTGCATTAAGAGTAAAAACAAAAGAAATGGATAGGCTTTGATGTAACTTACTGGGCTTTGGCCCTCAGCATCCAAGAACACAACCCGTAGAATTTGCTCAACTGTTACCTGGTCTTTCTGCTCATCAAACTGTGACATAAGAGTAACACTTTAGACCATGCAATGCTAAAATGGAGAATGCGTGTAGTTTGTAAGAAGTGAACAGCGTTGGAAAAACCTAAATATGTTGTGAAAAATAAAATTTTGAAAAGCACATTAATAATCATGGTTAGTGGAACTTCAGTTAAAGTACAAGAATCACTAGTGAGCATGTGGGACTAATTCTATAAATCTTTGTCTTTCATGCTATATAATAAATTAAGACTATATAATAAAAGAAGAATTTTATGGTGCACCCAAATTTTATGGACCATTGTCCAATCTGTACGATCCAACGACTCAGATTTGGTATCGGTGACCTATTACCTCCTAGAGGTAATAAATCATATAATCTTTCCATATACATATAACAATTAATTTCTTTCTTTGTATGCTAGCATGTTAATTATTGCATGTACTAAAAAATAAAATAATCAATAAACTTGGCATGCAGATTGCTTTCCATAATCAAGCTGGCTAGCCAATTTTCCTCTTTAATTATTTATTTTAAACACACTTAATTAATGATCTAGATTAGTTTTAACTATTATCTCTCTAGGAGGTAACGAGGGGGTAACGTAAATAGACCTAATAAAAATTTGGAACAAGCCCAAGATTAAAAATATATACCAGTTCTGGGACATACTCCATAGGTCCTTTGACTTTCAGACTCACAATCTTGAACTTAACCTTGCACTTCTGATCTAATGGCTTCTCATTATTCTCAGGATGCTCCACAAACTTGAACACTGGCATTGAATAGGTGAGGGGTGAGAAAAGGAAGGGAAAGAACAGGAATGAACATCAGCTAGCTTTGCATTACCTGTAGCTATGATGCTCTCTCCTGGAGCAAGTATACCGCCCGGAGGCCTCATGAAGCAACTCTTTGGTGCTGTTGTTTGGAACTATAGCACAAAGCATGCATCAAATTAGTGTTTTATTAGTAGATAATAGCTATTGTGTAAGTGGGGATTCGAACAACATATTTTTAAGGCTTAAACCAATCCATAACTATATGATAAAATCTGAGCATCTTTAAATTGCCAGATAATTCTAAAATATAGTTCACCTTTAATGTGAGCTGTTGAGAGCAGTTGTACAGCCTTACAAGAGCTGGACTGCTGGGGTCACTAGTCCCAAAACTAGATGTACAATTCAAGAAACCACTAGAATATCGATATAGCATGTACTGGTAGTAAAATCAACTTATTATAGGATTTAATTTAATGAAGTGCCCCTGGAAAGGTGTTGTGAAACTTGTGATAATCACCTTAAATGCTACATGAGACTTGCTTATGTTCTTGATCCTGACCGCACTCCGGACTTGCTTCCCAGGCTCATCTGTACCAATCAGTAGAAGGCAAAGTTAAACACAAGTGAGAGTCAGTTTCTTTCAACCATGCTCATTTGATCTATTCCGTTTACGCGGAGCAAAGAAGCCACGAACGATTCGTTAGTCTTTGAAAAAAAGCAAAAGTCAATAGTTCCCACATAGGTACGAACTAATTGCAGGCAATTCGAGCCAACGCAATCGAGTTTTGCAGGTAAAAAGAGCAATTTTTTCGGTGGAAATAGATGGCCAAGAGGGAATTTCATGACGTGACGAAGCGGAGAAAATTCTTGTCCAAATTTGACCATACGAAGAGCAACAAAGGCGCGGCGCCTTGACTGAGTGTGGGAGAAGAAAATGGATTACACGGCAGTGGGAAAAGTGACTCCAATTAATCCAATCAAGACTGAAAGTATTCAAAGGAGACATCTTTGGACGGAGCAACCGCCGTGAGAGCAGAAATTACCAGAAGAACATAGGAGGAAGAAGAAGAAGAAGCAACCGACATGACCGGAAACACACGCACACAGGCGGCGTACATGGGAAGAAGAGCTTGGCGGACGGGTCGAGCCGCAGGCGGCGGCGGGTGGGCAGCAGCGACCGGATGACCGCGGCACCCCCGCCCCTGCCCGACGACGTGCGGGCCCCGTCCCCTCCTCCTCCTCCAGCGCTGCCCTCCGCCGCCGCCCGCGCGGAAGACCTGGTCCCCCAGAGAGGCATGCGTCCCAATCCCCAGTTACCAGACCCCGCCGCCGCGTCTCCCTCCTCCTCCTGCTCCTACCGCTGCCGGTGCCCGGTAGCTCTGCCCCTCGCCGCGGCCGCGCGGTGCTTGTCACGGGTCACCGCCGGTGGCTCCCCGATCAGAAGCGACGCCCCGTAGTCGCCCTCTCCGCCGCGTATGGTGCTCTGCTCTCTCGCTGGCTACCTTCTTCTTGGCCGGAGTGGTTGGCTGCAACGGCAAGCGCGGCGGTGGAATCGTCGATTCCGGGTGGAGCTCTCCTCCTCTCTTATAGAGGAGTGAGTGGACAGCATGGTGGGCCCCACCACTCTCCATCCAATCTGATGAGCTCACTAATTAATCACCCTGCTGATTGATCATAAACTCATAATTGATTTATTAGTGCCTAGTTTAGGAGGATAAGAAGTTTTAATTAGTTAGTAGCTATGAGAAGTTTTTCGCTATTGAAAAATAAAACTCAAGAAAAATGGAGTCTTTTTAGGTGGATCATCTAATCATCTACCTATCTAATGCTGATATGATGTATAACAATGCCTAAAACCATGGTCCAACCCTAAGCACAAAAACAAAATATGATTTGTAAGGATGGATTGACTTGGCACGCGCTTTATCTTTTACTAATGACTTTTTTCGGTGGTTGACTCCGTTGACTTCAAAAGGATTTCAATAATTTATCAAATAAAGCTTTTAAGTTTGTACCTTTGGCAAGCCCTATCACTTTAGTGGATGTAAAGGTTGATATGGTAATAAGCTTTACTAACCTTTGGCCATAAACCAAGCTAAACCTCTATTAACCACCTCTTAAATTAAATCATCACATATACCAGCCTTGAAAGGGTTGAATATTTTCATTAAAAAAACTAGATGACTCAAAAAATACTCTTAATTCATCTGTAACATCATCTGATTCAAGATTCCTTATAGCTAGATTCCACTGGCTAAAAAAATCTTAAATCCCTAATCTTTAACTATGTCACTGAATAAATGAGTATCTTTTTAATGAGAGAATCAACAAATTCCAGGCCTAACCAGTGAAATTTCTCCACGGGAAACAAAAAATCTGAACCAGGAAAGAATCGATGGGAATATATATGCAGTAGAAGCCAAGAAGAACAAGACGCTGCTAGCTGCAAGAGGGCGGCGAGCTGGAGAAGTCAATGGCAGAGAGCTCGTGAGAAGGACAACTGGCAGCTGCATCTGCATGCTTAGAGCGAAAAGCTTGCATGAATCCGGCCATGGCCATTGGCCAATTCCAGGGACGTACTGTTCTTTCTCCGGCCTCTTTTGTCCTGCACTGGAGATCAGATCACTGATCAGGTCAATCACCAGTCACGAGCTGTTCTTACGGAGATCAGACTGAAACCTGTTCAGATTCAGAGATGCAAACGAGCTAAGCATAGGGAGGGGGCCCCGAGTCGACCTGCAACTGCAACTAGTCAATGTCTCTTGTTGTATATAGCAGCACCTGCACGATATATGTTGAGCAGAAACAATAAAATCAAGCGTCGAGTACGTGCCAATGTTTGATCGTCGATGGACTGATGGTGATGCTGCTGTGCTTCCAAGCTTGGAATTTTCTTTGGGTAATTTACTTCCATCGGCCCAATCCAATTACACAGTAAGGGCCAGTTACAGTAAACAAAAACATCCTATTTGGGCCATCTCATCACACCAAGAAATCAGCTATGCCAAAATGGTTAGGGCCTTATTTAAAAGCTAACAGGATCTCCAAGAAATACCCTAAATTTTATTCCCTAAATCACATGTAGAGATCATTCTAAACTCTATCTTTTCCTAAAAATTAATCAATCTACAACAGTTTTTCTATAATCTCGATCCCTATTTTTTAAATCCTACAATACGGTCTATAATATGTAATAATGTTGTATAAAATTTTGATACATTCAAATATATGTATCGTCGAACCTATAACAACGCGTAATAGAGAAAATAATATGCATGCAAGAGAAGAAATATGTGCAAATAAAAATAGGGACTTGCTAAAGTAATCTTATATTTGAGAGAGATGAACGATGATTTAGGGAATGGATTAGTAAAGTGACTCATTTAGGAGGACTCTTGGAGCATTATTTTTCACCAAAATACCTAAATTCAAATTTAAGTATTCATATAGGTAATCTCTCCGAGAATAAACTATTCTTGTTCAATTCCTTGCTGTTATTTACAATAAGTTTTTTTGGTTTTTGAAATTTATATACACAGTAATAAGTATACAAAATGCAACTAACTATCACCACTTGTATTAATTACCAGGACTAATCAAATTGTTGTTACCAATTATTTTATTGCTGTCACCACATTTGTTTTATTTTTTGCAGCTAATAACACACATATATAGGGATATACACGGATCCAAAATACTTAACTGCTTCAATTCTAGCTGTCGACTTTATTTATTATTTTGTACATGGAAAAAAGGCTTTACTTCTGGCCATTCGATTTTTTAAAAGGGTTATTTTTTGTGCCACTACAATTTTCACGGTTTACGAATATATTATCGATGTGTCACTGATAGATGGGGGCCACCACAGTCACTGACAGTGGCATGTAAGCAATTTTTGAAAATTATAATGACATGTGAGTAATTTTCACTTTTTTAAATGCTTTGTTGTTCATCGGTTCAGAAATTAAGAAGTTTCATTTCTTCAATATCTCTTACACATCACTTTACAATACTACTTTTTATTAATAAACAATATTTTTTAAAAAAAAAATATTATTACAAATTTATTAGCTTTATTTCGAAATTAAAATTATTCGTGGAATTAAAGGAGGAAACCCACGTGAACAAACAAAGTCAAACTTAACGAACTGGGCATATATATACGTAAGACCAGCAGCAGGATGTATCTGGACGTTTTCTAGCATGTGGTACGTACGGTGCAGCCAGTCAATTCAAAATCGTTATTTTCGTTCAGTTCATTAATTCATCCAGCAAGCTAGGTTGCTAACATAATTATCCTACTAAACATGCATGCATTTGGTTAATTAATGATCTTTGAACAAGCTAAGCTAGAGCCACAGACGAAAGCCAATAAAAAAGAAACGTACGGCTTTCTAATTATCAGAATACGACCGCACATCAGAGAAATTAAATCCGAAAATAAGTTTAGTTGTCCCGACTCAAAATCGTTCGTACGTGGTGATTTCGATCGTTTTTTGTCGCTTACCTTATCGTGATATATATATATATATATATATATATATATATATATATATATATATATATATATATATATATATATATACGTGAGCGCTATTCTACACCACGTGTGTAGAATAACTATTCTACACCGACTACTTTCAGTAGTGGATTTTCTCAGTAGAATATCTATTGAGTACTACTTTTTTTCAGTAATAGATTTGTCGATAGAATAGCTATTCTACACCCATGGTGTAGGATAGCATTTGTGTGTGTATATATATATGATGCGACCCCGTAATTGTAAATCAATCAAACCAACCGTTCCGTTTCTCTTGCTACAAGTAATTATATATATTGATGGCAATTAGTTATTTATTAGGCTAGCTGATATATATTTCTCAACATTATTAAGATCGAGCACGTTTGGTTAAGTTGTTGCATATATATACGTACTCAAGTTCAATTGGTGCAGAATTTTAAAAAAATAATATTTCTTTTTAAAAAAATCAAATCTTTACGCTCGTTTCAAAAAATTGCAGAAGTAGCATGCGGTCGATACTTTCCTGTTAGCACTTCAAATGCCAACTGGTGCCACGTTAGCTCCAGTCAGCACTTTAAGTACCGACTGGATGTTTCTCTCTATTAGATTTTATCACGTCAGCTACTTAAAGTGCCGACTTGAGCTGACGTGGCATCCTGCCGACTGTATGCTACTTTTGTAAAATTTTCAAACAGACGTACATATTTGATCTTTTTTAAAAAAATATTTTTTTTAAAAAAATCATTGGTGCAACGTGCTTTTGTTTGATTAGTTGCGCATCGATTGTATTATCGATCTTTAGGCACGTACTATCTTTTGTTTTAATCATTGATCTGCCCTTATCTCAAGATATGCTATATAATTAATGTATGCATTATTTGTTGACACGCCATATATATATATATATATATATATATATATATATGGTATGTAAGACCAACTACCATTCTACCAGGAATTCTCCGTGGGCAGAATTTTCCATGCCATTGCATTGAACACAACACAATGTTACCTAAGCTAGACTTTTATTTTCATGAGTTCAATTCTCAGCAAGAAAGTAGCTAGAACAGAAGCTACAATAATACGTACGTGTCCGTGTAAGATCGAATTGTACCCTTCTCGATCAAATCTTAACTCTGACCAGCTGCAAGATTATATTAGATATGATGCTGGATGCGTGCGCGCGTGTGTGTGTTATATATGCCGTCAAAAGAGTCAAACGCCGCAAGTGTACCAACGTTGTTATATATGAATCTGCAGTGATATGATCGATCCATATTCTTGCATTGGGAGATTGGTCAAATGTTGGACTAGTTCATCATTCACCCAAAGTTATTACAGTTTTCTTTTCATTCATGCGTGTAGATATGACTATTGAGAATATAGATTATAAGTTATTTGTTTTTTTAATTTTTACCAAGTTTAAATAAAATTATTAACATCTATAATATTAAGATATATTTTATGATAGAGTTAATAATAGAACTGATTTGATATGATGTTGCGATTGTTGGTATATTTTTATAAAATGGATCAAAATTAGATGATTTTAACTTATAAAGAAATCAATGCAAGCAACTAGAAGATATGAGGATAGTTAATTCCTATCCGCTATATAACACCAATCGGTTTAATAACGGTGTTTACACAAAGTTGGATTGTTTTATATATCATTGAATATATACACACACACGTAGATTGCCATTTATTATAACTTAAGGTAGTGTTTGGTTGCGTGAACCAAACTCATCCTGGATGGTTTGGTACAGTTTCGAAAAACGAGTCTGTTTGGTTAGATATACTGTATGAAACTATCCAGTATGGATTGGTTCAGATTCTAAAAATATTCTTTCCAGACGCTGAACCATTTCGTGCGGTAAAACAAGCGAACGACGACGTTCAGTTTTGTTAACTATACTAATTATTTATAATTAGTTAAGATTAGTGGTTATTAAATATTTTAAGTGAAAAATAATTATAATAATAACTAATCATTATCATGTATAATTTTATACATCCAACCAAATAATCTAGTTGTACCATCTCATCTAGAACTATCTCATCCCGAATCAATCTATCAAGGACCATCTCATACTATCCAATTTCATTCAGCTAACCAAACACTATCTAAATCGATCGGGTGAATCCAATTCATTGATGATCTATGAGTCCGGATTAATTGTTTGACAGGAAATATATATATATATATATATATATATATATATATATATATATATATATATATAGCTTTAGGTTACGTTTTCTTACTAACTACTGATGTGTGTATACGTGGACCATATATGCATGTTTAATTCACGGTAAAACTAAATGCATAAATCTCACTTATATCTCTAATGCGTCGGCATATTCTTCGATCGATATCATATGGAAAATTGCATGCATGCATGTCGAGTGATGCAGCTGAATCACACAATTGCTTGGTAGGTGAAGAGCACTTTAGACTTATTTGCATTGAAGATCTTTTCTTATCAGACTTGGTGCGTGGATCATCTAGCTAGCTAGCTATAGCCAGCGGCTGGAAATTGTTGCTGCCACGTATTACGTATACGTACGACGCATGGGATAATAACCAAGGAAAAAAAATCAAACCCGTGCACGAGTTCTTGCAATTTCGTTATAGTAGATATATTTTCTCGATCTTGTGATCATGATCGATCAAGCTAAGTCGATCTCAGTAATTACCATCTCCATCTCTGTTGCTGGAAGCAATATAACAATTATATATTATTACCTATAGCTAGCTGATGCATATGTTGCACAACTATATATATATATATACACATATATATATATATATATATATATATATATATATATATATATACAAATGCTATTCTACACCATGGGTGTAGAATAGCTATTCTACCGAAAAATCTACTACTGAGAAGATAGAAGTACCTAATTGTTATTCTACTGAGAAAATTTACTACTGAAAGTAGTCGGTGTAGAATAACTAATCTACACACGTGGTGTAGAATATCGCTCCCGTATATATATATATAGATAGATAGAGACACACACCTTTTACACAATTTTGCTTTTATATCCCTACTATAGCTAGAGAAAAGCTAATATCTCAAACGATCGATGGTTGATTAGCAAATTTTGGCTAGCTTGAGCGAGATGTTATTCTACACCACAGGTGTAGAATATCTATTCTACCAAGAAGTAGTAGATGTAGAATAGCAGCTATTCTACCTGCGTGGTGTAGAATAGTGCTCTCATGTATGTATGTATGTATGTATGTATGTATGTATATATATATATATGTGTGATTAATGCGTAAAGTATGCTTAAAGGTTGTTAATTTATATGTGGTTAATTCGTTTCGGGAAGCTAGTTTGGAACTATATATATAGGATAATTAATGGCTAACAAAGGATCTAATGTATACCTACCAGAGTAGCATAACTCTAATTTCCTGACGGCGTTTTCATTCCTAAGAAGTAATAGAAATGGATCATCTAAACCAGGCGCACGCATAGAAATGGCGCATAATAGATTTTCCTGTCGGAGGCGTCAACAGACTTACTGCGGACAGGTACAATATAGAAATGTCATCCAAAACAAATGCACGACAGATTCCCTGTTGATGATAGCCTTCGGCCGTCGGCGAAATCATTTCCTGTGGATTTTACTAACAAGTGCACCACAGAGAATTAATAGGACTTAACTCCGAATCAACGATAGATCGAACTTCTTACATCAGTTCCCGTACAACTCTTTAATTTGACGGCAGCTGAAAAATAAGTAAATTATATTATATATTGGTGGTTTTTGTTTCCTGTCGGTTAACTACATAGTATATCGAATGTTTTTCCCAAAATAATATTTTTTAAAAAGAAAATTTCAAATCTATATTGCGGTTTTGAAAAATTATAAAATTGGGTACCAATCGGCACTTGAAGTGATGACTAGTGTCACGTCAGCTCTAGTCGACATTTCAAGTGTTGTCCCCTATTAGATTTTGTCACGTCAGCTCCAGTCTACATTTGAAGTACTGCCGACTGGAGCTGACCTAACATCCAGTCGGCGTCGACTGGTACCTACTTCCATAATTTTTTAAAATCGTCATACAAATTTGAAATTTTTTTTAAAAAAATTCTAGTATATCACTCTATTGAATTTTGGCAAAAAAGCGTCCGCTTGTAGCTAGTGCAAATATTCAATCGGTTGAATATGGGTTCAAATTAGCATAAACATAATAAAAATAAATTATAAAATCTAAAATTGGCTTTATATCGTCTCATTAAACACAAATTGAAAAGATCAAGAACGAATGTCAATATGATATGACATGAGCATGTTGGTCTCGATTTAGTTGGCTTTACGTACGTACGTGTTCCTCATCTGCTTTAATTATATATCGATGAATTGAACAGGCGCGAAACGTACTGCGTGCATGCATAAATGGTGATACGGACAAAAAAATATTTAAAAAAAAATTCAACGTGTACGTGTCTACGGATCGGACGAGAAAATTGGCAGCAAGCAGCAGCAACATTAAATTTGACGAGCTGCTTAGCTTGATCACTACTCGAGTAGTGAGTGCATGCTTCTTCTTCGATATGATCGTACTCTGCAATCTGAAACGTGCAAGCATGCTTCTGATGGAAGCGTCGTTCAAACGACATCGATCTGACATGCATATATACTCGGCAACTACTGTACGTGCGATCGATCTATCTAGCTAACAACGACGCAAGCTTTTCCGGTTCTGCATACAAGCATGCATGCATGTATATAAACTCATTAACTACGAGTATAACATAATCACATACTTATTAATTATTGTTTTTACCAATCTAAAATATCAAGAATTACAAGAGTGGATGATAGCTAGAGCACGTACGTATGTATCGGATATATATCCGTCCATGTGTGCTGCTGCTGCTGCTGCTGCAAGCCAATTTGCCACTTCCTGCTGCTAGCTAGCTACAAGAATATTCCTAGCTACAACGCGTCTAGCTACGTACTGATAGATCTCTTGTTAGCTAGTGTGTTACACCTACCACCCCGAACCGGTTAAACGCCGGCCTCCCGACGCCGCTTCTCGCCACGCCTCGTCTAACCTAATTCCTATATAAACCCTCGCCTCGCCTCGCCGCACCCATCATCCCTTCCAACACACCGGTCGGTCACCACCGCAGCTGCAGCTAGCTAGCTCGAGCACCTACATCGATCTACTAGCGAGTGATCGAGCTGCAGCTGCTTGCAATCGATAGACTGACATGGGGAGCTTGGACACCAACCCGGCCGCGTACGCCTCCTCCTTCGCCGCCGACGTCGACGCCTTCCGCCCGCTCGACCCCGACGACGTCCGTTCCTACCTCCACAAGGCTGTCGACTTCGTCTACGATTACTATAAGTCGGTTGAGTCGCTGCCCGTGCTCCCCGGCGTCGAGCCGGGCTACTTGATGCGGCTGCTGCAGTCGGCGCCGCCGTCGTCGTCCGCGCCGTTTGACATCGCCATGAAGGAGCTGAGGGAGGCCGTCGTCCCCGGGATGACTCACTGGGCGAGCCCAAACTTCTTCGCGTTCTTCCCGTCCACTAACAGCGCGGCGGCCATCGCCGGTGAGCTCATCGCGTCGGCGATGAATACGGTCGGGTTTACGTGGCAGGCGGCCCCCGCGGCCACCGAGCTCGAGGTTCTCGCGCTGGACTGGCTCGCGCAGCTGCTGCGATTGCCGACCAGTTTTATGAACCGCACCGCCGGTGGCCGCGGCACCGGCGGGGGTGTCATACTCGGGACCACCAGCGAGGCGATGCTCGTCACGCTCGTCGCCGCCCGTGACGCCGCTCTGCGCCGGAGCGGCTCCAATGGCGTGGCCGGGATCACGCGGCTGACGGTGTACGCCGCCGACCAGACGCACTCCACGTTCTTCAAGGCGTGCCGCCTCGCCGGCTTTGACCCGGCCAACATCCGGTCCATCCCCACCGGAGCGGACACGGACTACGGCCTCGACCCGGCGAAGCTGCTCGAGGTCATGCAGGCCGACGCCGACGCCGGCCTGGTGCCGACCTACGTCTGCGCGACCGTCGGCACCACGTCGTCCAACGCCGTCGACCCGATCGGCGCCGTCGCCGACGCGGCTGCCAGGTTCACCGCGTGGGTGCACGTGGACGCCGCGTACGCCGGCAGCGCGTGCATCTGCCCGGAGTTCCGGCACCACCTCGACGGCGTGGAGCGCGTTGACTCCATCAGCATGAGCCCGCACAAGTGGCTGCTGACATGCCTCGACTGCACCTGCCTCTACGTGCGCGACACACACCGCCTCACCGGCTCGCTGGAGACGAACCCGGAGTACCTCAAGAACCACGCCAGCGAGTCCGGCGAGGTCACCGACCTCAAGGACATGCAGGTCGGCGTCGGTCGCCGCTTCCGTGGGCTCAAGCTCTGGATGGTCATGCGCACCTACGGCGCCGGCAAGCTGCAGGAGCACATCCGCAGCGACGTCGCCATGGCCAGGACGTTCGAGGACCTCGTCCGCGGGGACGACAGGTTCGAGGTCGTCGTGCCGAGGAACTTCGCCCTCGTCTGCTTCAGGATCAGGCCGCGAGGAGGAGATGGCGCCGCCGCCGAGAAGGCGAACCGCGAGCTGATGGAGCGGCTGAACAAGACCGGCAAGGCGTACCTGGCGCACACGGTGATCGGCGGCAGGTTCGTGCTGCGGTTCGCGGTGGGGTCGTCGCTGCAGGAGGAGCACCACGTGCGAAGTGCGTGGGAGCTCATCAAGAAGACGACCACCGACATCGTCGGAGAAGACAAGTAGATTAATATTATTCGATTGATGTTTTTAATTATATTACAACAAACGAGAGGTATTATACGCGTCGAATAAAACCTCTCGATCAGATCGAGCTGCTGGTTGCATTGTGTGTAATTCTCATCATTCATTCCATATTCCATTCCATCCTGTCGGCCTTTTTTTCTTTATTTTTCATTTCACTTCTTTACTTCTTACAAACAACAGCTATATATTATATATATTTATACACAGCCACACATATCAATATATACCAGAAATTATATATATATATATATATATATATATATATATATATATATTGGTTGATGTATGTAACTAGATCGGCAATTATCAATTTGTATCAAAGAACAAAGTATTTATGGCAATCTAAAGTCTCCTTTAAAATAGAGTTTTTTTTAAAAAAAC
Source organism: Zizania palustris (assembly GCA_019279435.1). NCBI lineage: Eukaryota > Viridiplantae > Streptophyta > Magnoliopsida > Poales > Poaceae > Zizania > Zizania palustris. Next base: position 55,120,671 of record JAAALK010000082.1, on the reverse strand, counting down.
AATAGATGATTTGATACATGATAAATCAGCTAGGAGTTTTTTTTAAATACTGTTAATACATGATAAAAAAATGTTTTTGACGATTGACAAAAAATAAATAATAGAGCTAGCTAGCAAAACAGTCGTTTATATTGCATGTAGAATTCTAAACAGGATTGTTAGATTCATTTTAAAAATGTAAACTATAAATCAGCTAGGACTCCATTATATTTTAATGCTTATAAAGTAATTAAATTTCTGTTTAATTATATTTCATTTCTTTAGACATGTCTGAATAATATAATGTCGATCTCCTTGCAGCTAGTGATCGATGAGAACAGACGAGATGTATCATCAACAAGCCCGAAAGCTAGATAGTGTCGCTGTTATGGTTGAATAGTTGTCGAATTGATTCGGATCGATCGATCGATCGAGTACTATACATATATGAGCGATGTTAAGTGGCAGTGTTGCTGGCAGATGAGATGAGCATGCCTGTGCTAGCTACTAGCTAGCTAGCTCGTATTCGATATCTATCGTTCTGCTTCTGCACAGATCGATCGTGTAGTGTCGTGACGACCTAAGCTAGTTGCACGTACACTTGCACGCATCATGCATGTGCCGTGTCTGTGTCGATCGATCTCAGCTCTGCGAATTAAAAGATCAAATGGCACGAGTTATTGCATGCATCATGCACAATACAGCTAGTAACCCATGGCTAGCTAGCTCTTGCATTGCCGATCGATATGATCGATGGATGGAGCTGCTCGCGGACTGTACACCATAAATTACGTGCACGGGCAGCAACAGGTAGATAGGCACGTATGTACAGTACGCTGGCAGTACGTGCAGTGTGTATGAAGTAATTACATTCCTGCTGCTGGCAGCGACACTCATGACTCTCGTGTCCCTCAATTGCGCGACAACGTATACAAGTGTGTCCAAAAGCACAAACACGTATGATCGAATTCATATGTGGGTGTGGACTAAAACATGCATGATTATATTCATTACGTGTCTGCTATCTTTTTCGTGACGTTTTTTAACCGACGGAGAAATAAGCTTATGGCTGACGGACTGAAAAGAATCGACAGGGGAAATGGAGAACGCCATAGGGGAAACATGTACGGCTATACAACACCGTCAGGGAAATATTTGTACTGACGGTAAAAAGGAATTTCTCTAGACTTGACGACAGTGAAATTTTCCTGTCCATCAAAGAAATCATTTCTGATGGTTAACCGTCAAACAAATTAAATTTCCCCGTAGTTTTATTCTAGCGCGGCTATTTCCCTGTTTCTTTGTCATTTTTTGTTATTTCACTGACGGTTTTTTAAGCCCATAGAAAAGTTCAATTCGTTCCCTAGTAGTAAATTGTATGCTTTTCCTTTCAACTTATTTGCCAATAAAAAATACAGAAGAAACATGAAAAAATATAACGATATTGTAAAACATAACTTAAATTTGCAAGTCTAAAATAAAGTATACAAGTCATTGGAGAAGGTGTAGCTAGCTAGCTAGTGATCGATGACCAGCTCGATCGATAGTCATCAGAGGAAATTAATTTGTTAATTGCATCTGGCCCGTACGTTACGGCGTCGGTATAAACTTGACCGTGTCCGATCTCTTCTTCATTATATTCGTCGTGCAGTCGATCGGCTGGAAATTACAATGGCACCAGTCATTGCTAGGACTACTAGTGGCAGTCGGTGTTTGCAGTAGTGTGTGATAACAATCACTACTACAAACTGTCACTGTAGTGGCGTTGGGCGAAACCACTGTAGTGGCGGGCCATTAGATGCCCGCCACTAGAGTTGCTGGTGCTGACGGCAGCACCAGCGCCCGCCACAACTGCTGGTAAAGTAGTGGCGGTCGGTGATGACGTCAGCCCGGACCGCCACTAATGTACCAATAGCAGTGGCGGGCGCTGGTGCTGCCCGCCGCTGCTAAGATGGCCGCCACTAAAGTAATGATGACATCACTTGCGACCGCCACTACTATTCTAGCTATAAATGCGCAGCGTCTTCCTCCCCGAGCTCTACTGGAGTTCGCATTCAATTTTGTCCGTACAATGGCGACAAAAATCTAGATAAAGAGGGGGAGGCTTTGTTTTCGTTTCTTTTGAAGGATTTCATTCTAGGAGGTAAATCCATTCCAAATCTCACATTTATTTTGTATTTAATCATGTATACAATGAGTTATTATCGTTTTTCTAATTTAGGGTTTGTGAATAGAAATTTTCAAATAATCTTCCATTTACGGTGTTACCTTCTCCCAAATGAACAAATATGACCCTCCTCACAATTATTCATCACTTGTATATTGATTTACGTCATTTTAATCTCTTTTTTAATTTGATTTATGATTATAGATCTAGAGTTATGTTGTTTGGAGAGAGAGAGAAACCAATATAGTTAATTTATTTAATAATTTTTTCTGCTTAATAAGTAGTTTTAATTAAAGCATTGAGGATTTTTAATTAATGTTGTTATGAGCGATAATAAATCAATATATTTTCAATTTGTAAATTAATAAAATTAACAATAATGATTTTATTAATATTTTTTCAAATAATATATGTTTTAGATGGAGCACAGGTCCTGGATGTACTCGTCCAACGACGGAGATGTGGTGGCATATTTTAACAGAGTAACTGAATTTACTGAAGCTGCCGCACAATATGCTTCCCGTCAGAGTGAAGAGGCAATATATTGTCCTTGTAAAGTTTGTAAAAACGAAGCGATGTATCCGTGTTCTGATCGTGAAACCATACGATTTCACTTGTTGAAAAATGGTTTCGTGAAGAACTATTATATATGGACGAAACACGGTGAGATGGGCCAAAATCCTCCTGAAGATTCTGATGTGCCGCAAGATGCTCATCAACATAGAAGAGGTTGTGATCATACATCCGACATAACACATGATGATGTTGATCAACATGATGATGATGACGCCTTTGATGTGGAGGAACTGATGCGAAATGTTGCGCCTGAGGTGTTGTTGCAGAGAACTACAACCAAAGGATACGATAACTTTGAAGCACTTGACAAAGCATCAAAAAACCTTCTTTACGAGGAACGCCACGGATGCGATAAGCAGTATACTGTGTTGTACACAATTCTTGAGCTTATGAAACTGAAGGCCAGCAATGGATGGTCTGACACCAGTTTTTCAGATCTTTTACAACTCCTAAAAAAGGTTTTGCCAAAACCCAATGGTTTACCATCTGATACGTACCAAGCAAAGAAGATGATTTGTCCGTTGACTTTGGGCGTTCAGAAGATTCATGCATGCCCGAACCACTGTATCCTATATCGAAAAGAGTATGGATTGTTAGAGAGATGTCCGCAGTGCAACGCGAGTCGATACAAACGTCCAAATGACTGTGCGGAGGACTACAATGACCACCAGAAGAAGAATAATAAGAGGTTGCAGAAGAGGAATAAAAATGTTATTGAAGACCATCCTGGAAAAAAGATGGAGAGGAAAGTTCCGGCCTTAGTAATGTGGTACCTACCGGTGATTGATCGCTTGAAACGTATGTTCTCTAATCCTAGAGATGCTGAACTATTAATCTGGCATTTCGCTGGGCGAAAGAAGGACGGAAAACTTCGGCACCCTGCGGATGCTAGGCAGTGGAAATCATTTGACTTGGCCCATCCAGATTTCTCGGACGATCCTAGAAATATCAGGATGGGACTTAGCACGGATGGAATGAATCCCTTCGGTGAGATGAGGAACCCACATAGTACGTGGCCAGTCTTTCTATGCTTGTTCAACATTCCATCATGGTTGTGCCATAAAAGAAAATACCTTATGCTCACTACTCTAATTTCTGGTCCAAAACAACCTGGCAATGACATTGATATCTTTCTAGAACCTTTGATGGAGGATATGAAACGTCTATGGGAACATGGTGTCTGTGTGTGGGATGAGCACAAGAAAGAGCACTTCAATCTAAGAGCCATAATCTTTTGCACCATAGCTGACAACCCAGGACGCATGTCCCTAACAGGACAGGTTAAAGGAAAGACAGCATGTGTAGTGTGTGTGGACCAGACAGAATCTATGCATCTTCCATCATTCGTTAAGACGATATATATGCGACACCGCAGATTTTTACCAAAAAACCACAAATATCGAAGAAATAGGAACCATTTTGACGGTACAATCGAGCTTGGACAGCCTCCACGAAATCGAGATGGCAAATTTCTATTCGAAATGGTAAAGAATATCAAAGTTGTTTTCGGAAAGAAGAGGAAGAAATCTGAAAAAATTTCAAAGGACGCTCCATTTAAAAAGCAGTCGATCTTCTTTAGATATTTGCCCTATTGGAAGGAGTTGGAGATTGGTCATGCTATCGATACAATGCACGTTGAGAAGAATGTATTCGAAAGCACTATCGGTATTTTGTTAGACATACCGGGCAAATCAAAAGATGGACTCAAAGTACGAAGGGACCTTCAAACTCTCGGAATTAGACCCGAGCTTCACCCACAGGAAAGGGCCAATGGAAAATTTTTCCTTCCGGCTGCTAGCTATAACCTCACAATTGACGAGAAAAGATCAATCTGCAGGTGTCTACATGGAATTAGAGTTCCAACAGGATTCTCAACGAATATAAAGAATATTGTCTCCGTAGCAGATTTGAGGATGAGCGGCTACAACACTCATGATTGTCATGTTATGCTTGGGCTATTCCTCGCCATCGCAGTAAGAGGAGTCAAACATTCATTTCTGAAGATGGTGATAACACGCATGTGTCACTTCTTCAATGTCATATCAAAGAAGGTGATCGACACTGAAGAGTTAAATGAATTACGTAAACAAATGAGGGAGACTATGTGTCAGCTTGAGATGTGCTTTCCTCCTTCATATTTTGATATTATGGAGCACTATATGATACATATAGCAGACCAAATCTTTGTTCTCGGTCCAACGTACCTGCACAATATGTATGCGTACGAGCGTCTAATGGTTATCTTCAAGGGTTACGTACGAAATCGTGCTTATCTAGAGGGTTCCATGATAGAGGGCTACACGACTGAGGAAGTCATTGAGTGCTATGCAGATTACATAAGAGATGGAAGACCAATAGGAGTTCCCGTGTCGCGGCACCATGGAAGACTCACCGGTAAAGGAACTAAAGGCAGGAAAATCATACGAGACAATAGTTATCAAAGAATAAGAGAATCACATTACAGTGTAATGCATCAGTTGGCGATTATGAGACCATATGTTGAACAACACCTACAAGAGCTTCGTGAAAAGAATGAAGATCACGATGAACAATGGATTATGAAAGAACACAAAATTTATTTCACATCATGGCTGAGGGATCTAAACCTTTCGATCGGAGAAACCGACGAAGAGATGATGATAAATAAATTGTCTTACGGTCCATTGAGCATGGTTAAAACATGGCAAGCGTATGACATCAATGGTTTCACATTCTATACCAAAGCAAAGGATCAAAGGAGTCAGCGCCAAAATAGTGGTGTCAGAGGAGAAGCAGAAGATAGCACTGGACAAAAGAATGCTTACTATGGATACATCGAAGAAATATGGGAACTTAACTACGGGAACTCTATAGAAATCCCTGTATTTAAGTGTCAGTGGGTGAGACATCCAGAAGGTGTGGAGGTGGATGATTACGGGTTTACGATAGTTGACCTTAATAAGGTGGCTTATAAAGATGACCCTTGGATACTCGCTCAATCCGTGGCACAAGTATTTTACATACTTGATCCTAAAGATGAGAAAAAATACATCGTTGCTCCAGGAAAACAAAGAATTGTTGGAGTTGATGGAGTAGAAGACGAAGAAGAATACAATCAGTTTGATGAGGTGCCGTTTTTCGTTGACATATCAAGGATCAATGTGGTTGAAGCAAAACTGTCATTTGGCACTGTGATTCCTTATCTACGCACCAATGGCGATGGAAAATTAGTTCAAGGCTAGATCATTTATGTTTAGTTGTAAAATCAATTATGTCATTTATTATTAAAACATTTTCAAGATCAAATGAGGATTGAGTGTTGTGAATTATTTCATGTCTTGTAGTTCAAATTGAACTTTTTTTGACTTTGATCATAAAAACACACTTAATGAAATAAAAACAGTACACTAAGGGAGAAAAAGTAAAGTGAGGCAGAATAATACCAATTTTTTAAATTTGATAAGTTATGATGTATTTTTATTGTTAAAAAATCAAGTTCAAACTAGAATTTAATTATGAATAAAAAAGTCATGAAAATTAGAATAGAAATGTAAAAAAAAAATGTTTGGATGCTAGCAGCAAGGTTCGAACCTCAAACCGCCTGCAGGCAGCAAGGTTCGAACCTCGAACCGCATGGCACCAAAGCAACCCCCGCACCACTGCGCTACTAAGTCTTTCTCGACTTGAGTGGCAACGTATGCTAGATAACCCCACCAACGGCGGATTAGTAGTGGCGGGCATGATGACATCACCAGACCGCCACCGCTATCATTTTAGTAGTGGCGGGCATGCTGACGTCATCATGCCCGCCACTACTAAGACACCTATATATACTTTCCACTCCCGCCGTCCGAAAACCTAGTTTCATTTTCTAAACCCTAAACTCGCCCCCCTCCTCCCGTCGCCGCCGTCGACGTCGCGGAGCACGTCGCCGCTGCCCTCCGCCCGTCGCCGCCTTCCTCGGAGCCCGTCGGCGCCGCCCGTCGTCGCCGCCATCCAGTCGATCAGTAAATAATTATTAACCTACTTCTTTATTGGTCTTATTTTATTCGAGCTTAGGGTTAAAATGATGGAGGATTGTTATATTAATTTATGCGTGGTAATATAATTTAGTATAATATTACTAGTAGAATGCACTATAACAATAATGTTTTTTAATCTACTGTAAAAAATTTCCGAGAAAAAATTTCCACTATAACAATAATTTTTTTAATGTACTATAAAAAATATCTGAGAAAACAAATTTCCACTATAACAATAATGTTTTTTAATGTACTATAATATTACTAGCTTAGGGTTTTTTAATGTTATATCAATGTGACAAAAAAATGCAGATGGCTCCTCCTAAGATTGAACCAACAAACAGTCGATCCTCAGACTCTACATCAAGTGGCGTGTGTGAGGTTTGCAAATGCGGTAAACATAAGGTACATGATGGTATAGTTTGCAGTTGTTTGGCGAAGAAAGTGATTCTCATAATGGACTCCGACTCGGAGGACGACTCGCGATCGCCGCAACCAGATAGGGTAAGTGTTGTGCTACGGAAGAATGATGAGACAACCGGTGGTAGAGGGAAACATGCCGAGGCTAGCTGTGGAAAAGGGAAGCATGTAGAGCAATGCGGCAGCAAGAGGATGAAGGAGGCAAGATCCTCTTTTTATGCAAATTTTATATTTTTATCATCCAATTCAATCATTGATAATAAGTTGTTCTCACTATCGTCGCCGCGTGTATTTTCTTGTTCAGGAACATGGAGAGAAGTTTAGACTGCCTGATGATGCCGAGTTGGTTGAGGATTGGCAAGTTGAGGCTTTTAATCTGTTTAACCAGAAATAGGTTGGGTTTGTGCCGAGGAAGAAGAAGAAGCTCCAAACCATATCTTTCCTTTGGGTTTGACCAGTAGTGCGTTTTGATGTGTAAGCTGGTTTCCCCAGCCTGGACTTGTGTTTGTTTACTTGCTTTCAAATAAACATGATGTGTCAAAAGCGAGCCCCCGCACCACCGCGCTACAAAAGTCTCGATCATATCGTAACAACATGTAATAAAAACACACTTAATAATAAAAACAGTAAACTAAGGGAGAAAAATACCAATTTTTGCAATTAGAATATGGTGTTGTATTTTTATTGTACAAAAAGTTTCAATTTCAAAGGAAGAATAAACTATAGATAAGTTATGATGTATTTTTATTGTACATGTTTATTAATGAAATAAAAAAAAGTAAAGTGAGGCATAAAAATACATATTTTCTAATTTGATAAGTTATGATGTATTTTTATTTTTAAAAAATCAAGTTTAAACTAGAATTTAAACATGAATAAAAAAGTAATGAAAATTAGAATAGAAATGTAAAAAAATGTTTGGATGCTAGCAGCAAGGTTCGAACCTCAAACCGCCTGCAGGCAGCAAGGTTCGAACCTCGAACCGCATGGCACCAAAGCAACCCCCGCACCACTGCGCTACTAAGTCTTTCTCGACTTGAGTGGCAACGTATGCTAGATAACCCCACCAGCGTCGGATTAGTAGTGGCGGGCAGGATGACGTCACCAGCCGCCACCGTTATCCTTTTAGTAGTGGCGGGCATCCTGACGTCAGCATATGCCCGCCACTACTATACTTTTTTCCACCCGCCCAGACTAAACCCTAGTAGTGGCGGTCGGTGACGTCAGCGGCCCGCCACTACTATGTCTTTGCCCGCCACTACTACGATAAATATCAGTGGCGGGCAAGATGACATCAGCGTGTGCCCGCCACTGCTAATCCGCCTATATAAAAGTTTCGCTCCCGCGTCTAAAACCCTGTAACAGCCCCAAAATTAAAAGGGAATAAAATAAAAGAAATATAATAAATAAAAGAATTTCTGAATTTTGTTATTAATAAAAACCCTAAAAGAGCCCTATTAAAGCCAAACAGAGAACAGATATTCAAAATTTGGACTTGAAAATTTTATGGGATAAACTAGAGACCAAGAAATATTTTTGAGAATTTTTACAAAATTTTTCCAGTAGATCTTCAAGCCTCAAGCAAATATTTGAATTTCTGGAATTAAATTTAATGGAAAATACATTTTAAAACCTATTGGGCCGAAACCCGGAAATCTCCTTCAATGGCCTTTCAGCCCAGCCCAGTCCGTCCGCGCCCACCGACAGGCGGGACCCACCTGTCGGCGCGCCGTCCCCTCTCTCCCCCGCACCGCACCGCGCTCAGGCCCACGCGCCAGTCTCTCAGGCTCCCCTCTCTCCCGCTGCCACGTCGGGCCCGCTTGTCGGCCCCTCCTCTCCCGCGCCCGCCGACTGACAGGTGGCCCCCACCTGTCAGTTCCGTCTTCCCCAAATGGAAGGGGATCCCTCCCCTTCCATACCGGCGACACCCCTTTCCAATCCCGCCGCCGCCAGCTGCCGATTGTCGAATTGAGCCCCTGGCGAGACTTGCCATACTCCGGCGATCCCCTTCCACCCTTACCCGACGCGGTTTCACCCAATTGGAAGAAGATCCGAGCGCATGAGAGATGACCGGAGTACTCAAGGAAATCCCCTCGAGTTTCCTTCGTTTTTCATGCCATAACCACGCCGGCGAGCCCTATAAAAGGCCTCCCACCCTCGCCGCAACCGAACCACACCGCTAGAGCCTAGTCATCGCCAATCCCGACGGCCGCCACCCCCTTTTAGGGTTTTCCCCTGTCTCCCCTCCGGCAGCCCCTCACCGGCGCTCCGGACCACCGCCACCCTCGCCAAGGCCACCGTCACGACCGCCGTCGCACACACTCCCTCGGCCCCACCTCTGTTGGGCCGGATCGTCGCCGGATCACCGCGCCGTCGTCGGACCCGAAAGCTTCGCCGCTTCCTCCTCGCCGCCGGTCGCCACCAGTCCATCGCCGTAGCCACCTCTGGTACGGTTACACTCCCCTCCCCCTCCTCATTCCATTTTTGACGAGAACTAGGGCCTTAGGCCATCGCCGTCGCCGGTGGGGGACCGCCGCCGCTCGGCCGGAGCTGGAGACGATGGTCTCTGTCTTCCCCGTGCCGCGTGTGTGCCGGACGAGATCTCCGCCGTGCGATCGCGGATGGACGGCCGAGATTAGATCGGCCTCAGATTCAATCCTGGCCCTCGGATCACACTAAACCGGTATCCGTTGATCTGGGGCGTTGGATTTCATTTAAAACGCCGGGTTGATCTCAGACGTACACGCGTACCGGTTGGATTTCTTTTAATCACAGCCGTCCGTTGTAACTTAAGCGCCCCGCCCCGCCGTGGACCACTGGATCTGGATCCAACGGTCCGGATCTGATCGGCCCACGCGCACAGTGCGCAGGTCCATGGTGGACCTGGCTCACCGTGGACCCGCAACTGTTTTCTGGTTTAAAAATAAATCAGAAAAATAGTTTAAACTTCCAAAATTCATATCTTGCTCAAATTAACTCCAAATTTCACCATTTCAATTCTGGAAAATTTGTCTTTTCATCCTCTACACTTTTATGCAATAAAAACAATATGTTTATTTGGCACATAATAACCTTATTAAATAATAAGGAAAATTCCCCTTTAGGGTTTAATTAATTCTTTAAACAAATAATTCAGAAAGATCCCTAAAATTTATAAATTAATTCCAGAAGATGTAATTGCTCCATCTCACTGTTATTAATATAATAAAAATGGAATGACCATTTTTATCCATGCCATTTTATTTAATAACATTTCTAAGACCCCTTTTAGGACTTAATTAATATTCCATTTAAATAATCCAGAAAAATCCTTAAAAATATATATATTAATTTTTGGGGACACAATGACTCCCTTACACTGTTTATAAGCCAATAAAAATATAATGATTCATTTTGCCCATTTCATTTTATTAAATAACATTTTCAAGGCCCTTTAAAAATAAATGATTGACTCATAGGATAAAGAGGCAACCCTTTACAAAAATATCATGAATACTTATTCAATAAATTCAGAGGACTTAATGAATTTATTCCACAGCTTTAATCCAACAAAAATAAACATGTTCACTATGCCCACTTTAATCTATTAATTAATATTGCAAAAGCCTTGAAGGATAATTAAGTAATGCATATAATAGAAGTTAAACACTTTATAAAAATGACATGACAACTTATATAATAACTTCAGAAAAACCTAACCACTTGAGTTCACTATTTTTAATAAAAATAGAATATTCGTCTTGTCCACTTTATTCCACTAAATAATATTGCAAAGGCCCTTTTAGGACATTTAATTAAGGCATTTAAGAAGAAGTCCACCTTTTATGAAATTATCCTAAAACTTATATAACAAACTTCAGAAGATCTAAATAACCTAATGTCACTATATTAATGCCATAAAAACATTAAGGTCATTTTATAACTTTTTACTTCAACTTTAAGAAAGGGAAAAACAAAAACCCCCTTAGGAAAAATAATCACATCAAGTTATAAAATTAAGGAATCTCATTAAAAATTAATCTTAAATGTTTAAGTAACAAATCCCTAAAAGTTAAGACTCTATCTACTATACTTTATCCAACATAAACATGTATGTTAGTATGATTGATTTGGATTGTTTATTGGATGCTTTATTTACTTTTCCGTATCGAGAAGATTACAACGTCGTCGAAGATCCGGAGTTCTAACCCGAGGTTCCACCTTCACCATTCACGGATCAAGGCAAGTCATCGACCATCTCTGTGGACACAGTTGATCATAATTGAGCCCATGTTTTAATAAATTATCGCTATAACACATAGGTTAATATTGCATTAGTCAAATATTCAAGCCTTACACTTATATTTATTAGATCCCCGTCCTTGTGTGCAAACCCAAGCCATGCTTATTGAGCCTTAACTCCTTGTCACTCTACAAATATTATGTTAGCTAGTGCCCAATGTACCGGCACAACTGCTATAGGATATAAAGAATGAGTCGTAGGTTAGATGGATTCTGGTATATGAAATACCCCGTTATTCTTGCCTCTGGACTCTGTTGGAGTTAGGTATGTTATAAGTATGGTGGGTTCCGGGTGCAAGCTCGGAAACTGGTTGGTCGCACCCGGGGCACTATAAGGACCGGTCTGCGGGATCTGTTGCAAAGCACTTCCGTACCAACCACAAGTCTAATGGGTAAGTCCTAACTGGAAGTGTGGAACACTCCGTCTCTCGGCACCATAGTGGAGGGGGCAAGGGGCTAGCCTGCGGGCGACTTGTACCAAAGGAGGCTCAAGGGGGGGTATGGTGGGGCACCGACGCGTCGGGACACCATATGAAACCTATAAGAGGGTGCTGTTGAGTCGGGGAGGACCATATGGAAGGTTTTGGCACGAGTTCCCGTGAAATGGGTCATCTCGTTACACTTCGGTGTAGGTGATGAGTGCGTGCCTTGTGGGTACAGTGGTACATCTCTGATCAGAGTAAAATCAATCTTTTCGAAAAGCCGAGCCCACGGTCAAGGGCGGGTTGTGTGACTACTCGCAGTTAGTTTACAATTGGTTGACTGTTTGAGTTATTCATGGCATGTAAGGACTGTTGTGCGAGGAGGTGAAACGTACTCCTCGAGTTAGAAGATGATGATGCATACGCATGTTTACATTTCAGTACTAATAAATTGATCACACTTAATGCTTTACAATTATGCTTTTCCGCAAAACTAGCCACTTTCTCCCTTGTTATTACCTTGCATTATATCTGCATTCGGTGTCTTGCTGAGTACATCTGTACTCACCCCGTTGACTTACAACATCAGAGCCCGTCTACTACGAGGAGGATGCAGGTCTGGAGTAGCGACCCAGTCAAGGCGAGTCTGGAAGGAGGCGTTCATCTAGGACCCTTATTTTATTAGTTTCTCTTCACCTTTATTCACTTTTGTATTAATGCGGTCTACGAACCGTGATTGATTGCCCGTATTGTACGCGGTCGCATGATGAACGTCTTGTTTTATTGATTTTCTATGGAATTTCAATAAAGTCCTGATTTATTAAATCGGGGCGCGACAAACCCTAAGCCCTAATCTTCTCCTGCCAGTTATACTACCGCTCCTAGTGCCCGCGCCGCCACCATTGGAGCCCGTCGTTGTCGTCCCCGAAGCCCGTCGCCGCCATCTCGGAGCCGTTGGTGTCCCCGGACCCCTCACCGCCACCTCGGAGCCATCGCTGCCATCCCCGTCCTCGACGCACGCCGCCATCCCCGTCCCGGAGCCCGCGCCGCCACCCTCGGAACCCGTTGCCGTCGTCGCCCCGAACTCCGCCGGAGCCCACGTCGCTGTCGCCAGAGCCCACGCCGCCGTCCCCGTCCCCGTCCCTCTGCAATCAGTCTGGTTAGATTCTCATTTAATTTTATATAGTCTCTTGAGTATATATCTGAGATGATAGTGGCAGTGGCAGTGCACGCATGGCCTGTGTTCTGCTGGCCCGAGCCGCAGTGAAAGAAAACCCTAGCTGTGATTCTGTGAAAGAAAACCCTAGCTCAGTGATTCTAATGTTTTCTCTGTGAGAAAATGTTTTCTATGTGATTATGCTTGATCTGGTTGCCATGCTTGTTATTTGTTGTGCTATATAGGTAGCTAGAACATTTGTGTTGTTAAAGATAAATGGAATAGTTGTTGCTGCTTTGCTAATTATGGATATATAGATTATGGAATAGTTATATTACTGAAATTATTACCAATATTGTGATGAACATCATATATTAGTAATAATGTTAGCACTAGGGGTGGCAATATCCCCGGTGGAGCCGGGGACCCGCCGGGGACCCGCCCCTACGGGGCCGGGGATGGGTTCAATTTTTCACCCGCGGGTTCATCGGGTCGGGGCCCCGCATAATGTCGGGTTCGGGTTCAGGTTGATTATTTAACCCGCGGGTCCCCGCGGGTACCCGATCCAATAAATAAAAAAACTTATATATATGTATATATTATATATGTATATATGTATATGTATATATGTATATTTATATATGTATATTTATATATGTATATGTATATGTATATATATGTATATATATATTGGTCTAATGTAAGATGATAAAAAACCTAACTTTAATATTGATGAATTTTGTTTGTTGGAATGTTGGAAAATGTAAACAAGATGATTTACGGTGATATTTAGTTTGAATTTTGTTATATTTGTGATTTATAAATTATGTCATTTGTATATTTTTAAATTTCAAAACGGGTCCGCGGGGACCCGACGGGTTTGCGGGGACCCGACGGGTCCGGGTCCGGGTGAAAAATTTCACCCGTGGGGCTAACGGGGCCGGGTCCTACCGGGTCCGGGTTCGGGTCTGGTATTCACCAACCCGGACCCGCCCCGCCCCGTTGCCACCCCTAGTTAGCACAAAATCTGTGAAGTGAGTATGGCGTCGCCTCGCCGCACGCCATACTCGCCTAAAAGGTGTGAAGGTGGTCCGGCGCCTCGCCTCGCCGCGCCGCCATAACAACTATGGATCAAATAACTCATAACTTATTTCTTTTATATTATCTAAGCAAAATTATTATAATATCCATTTGTAAGCTCAATTATAATAATTTTAAGTTGAAAGAAACACATTCTTCACAAAGCGTGCTGTCCATTGCAGTGCTATTTCAAAAAGCCAAACCAAGATCACCTACTCATCTTGCTAAAGTTGGATTAATTTTCGCTCCCGCCGTCCGAAAACCTAGTTTCATTTCTAACTCTCGCGCCGTCGTCCGCCAGTTGCCGCCACTCCCGGAGCCCGCGACACCCTCAAAGCCCATCGCCGTCGTCGCCGAAGCCCGTCGCCGCCGAACTCCACTTTTTTAGAATAACTTTTAGAGGCCTATGATGCAAATAATAATTGAGTTATCTCTTGTATGTCATCAAGCCGTGCGACACATCAATTCCTATCAACAACTTCTTCTTTCTCGTGTTGCTGACAGGGAATGGATGTGCTCACGGTTCCATGGCAGCCATGAACATTTTGAAAAGCTACACAAATATGCTGAGGCCTAAACAACACTGTGACCAGTTTACTACCGCTATTATTTCTAAGGCTACTATATACTAATCCTCAAGTTCATGCATCTGGCTGAAGGCCAACATTAGATTCTGCAATTCTTTTTAGGGGCCTATGATGCAAATAGTAATTGAGTTATCTCATGTATGTCATCAAGCCGTGAGACACATCCATTCCGGTCAACAACTTCTTTCTCGTGTTGCTGACAGGGAATGGATGTGCTCACGGTTCCATGGCAGCCATGAACATTTTGAAAGACAACACAAAATATGCTGAGGCCTCAACAACACAAGAGAGAGAGAACAACACAATCTCCTAACTTGAGGATTAATATAGTAGCTTCAGAAGTAATAGCTCACTACTGTAGCCAAGAAGAGTGTTCATACATTTTCCACCTTTGACACTGTGATCAGTTTACTACTGCTATTATTTCTGAGGCTACAGTAGTAAACTGATCACAGTGTCAAAGGTGGGAAATGTATGAAAAATCTTCTTGGCTACAATAGTCAGCTATTACTTCCGAAGCCACTATATTAATTCTCAAGCTAGGAGATTGTGTTGTTCTCTCTCTTTAGTTTTGTTGATACCTCAGCATATTTTGTGTTGTTTTTCCCTCTAATGTTCCATGGCAACAAAATATGCTGAGGCCTCAACGACATTGTGATCAGTTTACTACCGCTATTATTTCTAAGGCTACTATATACTAATCCTCAAGTTCATGCATCCGGTTGAAGACCAACATTAGATTCTGCAATTCCTTTTAGAGGCCTATGATGCAAATTGTTATTGAGTTATCTCATATATGTCATCAAGCCGTGTGACACGTCCATTCCTATCAACAACTTCTTTCTCGTGTTGCTGACAGGGAATGGGCGTGCTCACGGTTCCATGGCAGCCATGAACATTTTGAAAAGCTACACAAAATATGCTGAGGCCTAAACAACACTGTGACTAGTTTACTACCGCTATTATTTCTAAGGCTACTATATACTAATCCTCAAGTTCATGCATCTGGCTGAAGGCCAACATTAGATTCTGCAATTTCTTTTAGAGGCCTATGATGCAAATTGTTATTTAGTTATCTCATGTATGTCATCAAGCCATGGGACACATCCATTCCTATCAACAACTTCTTTCTCGTGTTGCTGACAGGGAATGGATGTGCTCATGGTTCCATGGCAGCCATGAACATTTTGAAAAGCTACACAAAATATGCTGAGGCCTAAACAACACTGTGACCAGTTTACTACCGCTATTATTTCTAAGGCTACTATATACTAATCCTCAAGTTCATGCATCTGGCTGAAGGCCAACATTAGATTCTGCAATTCCTTTTAGGGGCCTATGATGCAAATTGTTATTGAGTTATCTCATGTATGTCATCAAGCCATGAGACACATCCATTCCTATCAACAACTTCTTTCTCGTGTTGCTGACAGGGAATGGATGTGTTCATGGTTCCATGGCAGCCATGAACATTTTGAAAAGCTACACAAAATATGCTGAGACCTCAACAACATTGTGTTCAGTTTACTACTGCTATTATTTCTAAGGCTACTATATACTAATCCTCAAGTTCATGCATCCGGTTGAAGACCAACATTAGATTCTGCAATTTCTTTTAGAGGCCTATGATGCAAATTGTTATTTAGTTATCTCATGTATGTCATCAAACCATGTGACACATCCATTCCTATCAACAACTTCTTTCTCGTGTTGCTGACAGGGAATGGATGTGCTCATGGTTCCATGGCAGCCATGAACATTTTGAAAAGCTACACAAAATATGCTGAGGCCTAAACAACACTGTGACTAGTTTACTACCGCTATTATTTCTAAGGCTACTATATACTAATCCTCAAGTTCATGCATCTGGCTGAAGGCCAACATTAGATTCTGCAATTCCTTTTAGGGGCCTATGATGCAAATTGTTATTGAGTTATCTCATGTATGTCATCAAACCATGTGACACGTCCATTCCTATCAACAACTTCTTTCTCGTGTTGCTGACAGGGAATGGGCGTGAACATGGTTCCATGGCAGACATGAACATTTTGAAAAACAACACAAAATATGCCGAGGCCTCAACAACACTAGAGAGAGAAAACAACACAACATCCTAACTTTAGGATTAATATGACATCAGACCTTTTTTGCATAACCAAAATTCTGATACATTAGCATCTTCATATGAATAGTTTATCTATGGCGGAAGAAGGACGTTCCATCGAGGAGCTCATCTACGAGTCTCCCGCAAAAACAAATAAAGAGGGTTCATCTGAAGGATCCTCCGATAGCGAATCTTCGTACCACTCTCCGGAGAATGAACATCCAATGGAGCCTAGGAAGAAGAGAACGAGAGAAGACGCCGATGAGGATTACATTCCTGAAGCTCAAGCGGAGGTAATTATTACGTTAGTAACAAGTCAGAGCAGCTTCTAACCGAGGATTACATTCCTTAAGCTCACATTGTCTATCATCGTAGGATCGTCCAAAGCGAGGAAGCAAGCGTCGATTATTCCAAGTCGAGAAAAGAACAACTATTGTCCCAGCTATTGAGTCAGCTGAGCGAACAGATGTTGAGCCCGCTGCCACAACATCGTCTGCAAATGCGAAGAGGAGAGGGAAACGGGAGAAGAACAAGCTACATACATCTATCTATGAGGTTGAAGAAGTGCATGTTGATGGGGCTCCAAAGAAGCCAAAAGAAATCACAGCGAAGTGGCGTAACGACTGTGGATGTCTCGCCAGGGAGCGATGTAAGATAGTTTGGAAAAATTGGAAGACTGTCCCTGAAGCTACAAAGAACGAATTGTGGCAGCATATAAAAGCGCATTATAAATTCCCGGAAGACCGCTTAGAAGACGCTAAAGCTGCCACATTGAAGACTATCGGGAAGGCTCTCCGTACATTTAGGACTAAACTGAACACACAATACCTTCAGAAAGATGAGTCGCCACTCAACGACTACGGCTTTATAATGCCAAATGAATGGAATGAATTCAAAATGCAGCATTGCTCCGAAGAAGCCAAACAAGAGAGCATAATGTTCAAAGAACTTAATAAGAAGAATAAGTTCCCCCATAAACTTGGGCCAGGTGGATATAAGGCTAAGGAGGATGAGTGGAGTAAAAAGGAGGAGGAGGACCGTGCGGCTGGGTTACCTGAACAGTTTTCAGGTGCTGATCAGCGCACTAAGAGATGGCTCCTAGGTCGAGCTAAAAAAACACCCGAGGGCCAATATATGCTCTCCGACTCACGGACTAGTGAAGTATTCCAGAAAGCACAGGAAATCGCTGAGTTGGAGAAGACTGGAAAGTTCAAGCCCGAGGGATGTAATGACCAGCTTACATCTGCTCTCGGAAACGAGGAACATCGAGGGCGCACCCGAGGTGTCTCTTCTATAGCACCCTGGAAAAATACTTTCAAGAAACAGGAGGGTGCCACATACAAGAAGCGTCAAGCACGCACAGACGACGCCGCAGAGCGCCGTGCAGAGTGGGAGCGACACTTTTTTGAATTTATTAACGAGAATCCAAACATAATGCAGGCTGCAGCTGGACAAATAATTGTGCCAGAGGTACGACTCGACGTACCAAGCAGTGTTGGCTCAGTACAAGACAAATTTCCTGTAAATTATATTAAAGAGGACACACCCTGCAGCCTGCATGTACCGATAGGGCGCAAAGGGCATTCCCAAGAGGCTGCACGAGGCATTGCTATGCCTGGGGATTTATTTCACAATCGGCCTATTCCTGCTGATTATACCAAGGTTCAGGTCAATGAGATCACCAACGACAGATTTATTAATGACCCCTTGGATCTTCCAATGCCTGATGAGGGGATTGAGACAATCGGAGATGCTCTAAATAACTTTGTCCTATGGGCGAGCCGAGATATCAAATTACTGCAGACAAGTTCTTAGAGTAAATCACCTATTGTCTCATCACAATCCCCCACATATCTTTCATCTCAGGATGTGCAAAATATAGGATCATTATCACCTGTTGATGAGCGTGAAATAGAGGAAAAGGCAGAGGAAGAGCCAGTGCCCAATAAAGTGGCAGAAGTGATAGAATCGAAAGTGACTTCTGATCCTCAAGTGACAAAGCTAGTGCCAGTGCTTGAGCCCACTGATGAGCCCAACACAAATGTGCCAGAGCCAGATCAAATGCCAGTGCTAGTTCCGACTGAGCCTCAAGTGCCAGTTCCGGCTGATCCTCAAGTGCCAGTGCTAGTTGCTGCCGAGCCTGAAAAACAAGATGCATGCCCAAAGCCAGCAATCCACAAGATAACTGTTCAAGCTGGGCAGTGTTCTGCGCTGAAATCTGAAATGCATAAATTTTTTAATACTTTGGGGCAAACACGTTCTATGCCCGAAGCGGCTCCCATAAAGGCTCCAGTACAAAAGCATGCGGGCTCACTTTCTGTTGATAAGAGGACCTACGGAGACGAGGATTATATCGAATACGAACCAGGCAAACCATTATTACCCCAAGGAGTACTTAATTGTATGCCTTGGGCGATGAAAACATTTCATGACTGGTACCTCGAAGCGTCTTCGTTAGGTGTAACACAAATAGAACTGACGGTTCCACAAGAAATATTCAACTGCCCAGAGTTTAAGCTTGCACTATTTTTCGACGACTTCCATCGGATGTTTCGTCTGAAGCGAACCGACATCACAAGCATGATGCTCTGGTGCATGTAAGTACTTTATACTTTGTCAATACAAAGAAAAAATAAATAATGTCTTATATTGACTATTGTTTTATAACATATGCAGTTGTAATTCACGCGGTGACGAGTCTAAATTGTATGGGTACCTAAACCCGTCATTAATAAGCCAAAGTGCGCTGAACCCGACACTAAACCAGAATGATAGCAAGTACTGGACTGCGGGTAAGAAAAAATTTCAAAGAAAGATGTTCAATAAAGACGAAGACAAACTTAAGAAGAACAAAAGGAGTTGTGCCGCGTTGTATATTGCGCGGTGCATGTATCAATGGAAGGACAGAGAAATTATATGTGGGGCATATAACTTTAAGTAAGTATACCCACTATATCCACTTAAACACGTTTTATCGATTATGAAACTAACATAATCATATATTACTTCTTTCGATAGTGATCATTGGATTGCACTTCTGATATACCCAAAAAGCTCAAGGGTTTATGTGCTCGACTCGCTCGACAAACCCAAAAAAGAATATCAAGATATATTAAATGTTATTCAGAGTGCACATAGATACTACGTGGAAAAGTTAGGTGGCCCACATGATCCACAGAGGCCGAAAGAAATGCTTATCAGAACCAACTTTCCGGTAATATTATATTTTTAAATTTGTTAATTCAATTGATAAAGCCAAACTATATATCGTTCTAACTTTGTCTATTTTGAAGTGTCACAAACAATCTCTTGGTTCCGTGCATTGTGGCTACTATACTTGTGATTTTATGAGCAATAACTTAGGAAAGTTTGGGCGGACAGTATCTGAGGATACTAAAGAAGTAAGTTGATTTCTTGTGTGTTAATCTAATATAACTTGCAGCGTATGTACTTATATTTTACGTATGCAGGCGTCAGGTCCATCAACCGTTGCCGAGAAGAGCCAACTCTCTGAATCACAAATGTACGAAATCGTATCAAGGATGTGCCGCTTCACGATGCATGAGATTCTTCATGAGCTTGGAGTATTTTTCGATCCTGAGAGTGAAGTGGCCAAGCATCCAACTTTGTATGATTGGGCCGGAAGAATGAAAAGGCGAACCAATTAAGATATGAGTTAGCCTTCCAAGAAAACATAAACCGCATGAGCATGTATTTGTGAAACAATGAATTGTGTTGATGGATGGTTATTGCGAAACAAAAACCGGAAGAATGTAAACATTGTGAATTTTTGAAAATTGATGAGATTGATGGTTGTTGTGTTGATGTGTTGTTGTTGTGGATGTGTATGTGGATATGTGGATGTTTTGCTGCTGTGTATGTGGATATGTGGATATGTGGATATGTGGATGTTTTGCTGCTGTGTATGTGGATGGCTGTGTGAAGCATATAATTTCTGTGTTTTGGTTTGTGGGATCACAGCATTCTGTGTTATGGCTTATACACAGCAGTGGCGGGCGTGCTGACATCATCTGCCCGCCACTGCTATTGATAACGGCAGTGGCGGGCAGATGAGGTCAGCGCGCCCGCCACTGCTGTTGACATAGTGGTGGCGGGCGTGCTGACATCATCTGCCCGCCACTGCTATTGATAACGGTAGTGGCGGGCAGATGATGTCAGCACGCCCGCCACTGCTGTTAACACAGCGGTGGCGGGCGCTCTGACCGCCACTGCTAACCAGCGATAGCAGTGGCGTTAGAGCAGTGGCGGACTGGATGCCCGCCACTATAGGTCGATTTTACCCGCCGCTACAGTGTCGCTTTGTAGTAGTGAGATGCCGTCACGTTATATGCGTCAGCTAAGGAGCAAACTGTTAGGAAATTCTTTGCCGACTGCTAGCTAGCTGCAATTATATAACACGGACGCCGTCACTAAAATGAGGCTTGTACAGGGCTCGATCGCTTCAGTTTGAATTACATTTTAGTTAATCAACTACTTTTTCCTAGTGATCACAAGGCCTGGCAACCATGTACTGACGTACTGTGTACCAAACAGCTTCAATCCGATCCAGTGTCGAAAGGTGAGGGAAGTGAAGCTTGCTTGCTGTGAATTTACTGACGACAACAACACAGGAACAGGAAGAAGATCGAACGAATAAGCTAGCTAGGTATGCTATGGAAGCAGTCAGTGAGAACGAGAATGAGAATGCCCTTGTTTGTTTAACTGCTTCGTCTTCCTCCCGGACACATCTGTTGATGAACTGGCCCATTATTAACGCGTACTTTTGGGCTACAAGCTTAGAGGTCGATCTGCATTGAGGCACGGCCGGGCATGGCAGTGGCGGTGGCCGGCCGGCCGGACGGCGACGGCGAGCGAGCGAGGAGTATGTCAGTTTTTAAAATGTTCTTACCCGTGCTTCACCCGACGAAATTTCATAATTAATATAGGAAATTCCTACAGATGATTAGAGCGTCCACAATATTAACGTTAACGTATAAACAAACAATCACTACGGGAAACGGTATGTTTGCCGAGTGCCTGAAACTTTGCCGAGTGCATTTTTTCGGGCACTCGGCAAAGATTGGTTTGCGAGTGTGTTTTGAAAAACACTTGGTAAACTAAAAACATTCGGCAAAAAAATATTTGCCGAGTGTTTTTTAAAAAAACACTCGACAAACACGATACTAATGAGCGTCATGACGGCGTGCTTGCACGGACTAAATTTTTTTTTTGGGGGTTTGCCGAGTGTTTTTTAAAATACACTCGGCAAAGACACTTGCTTCGCCGAGTGCTTTTTAAAAAACACTCGGTGAACTCAATATTTGTTTTCTATGTGTAAATCTTATTTCGATTCTACAGGATATTCCTAATTTGGTTTTATCTTGAATTTTTTTGTACAATCCAAATACAACATATGTTATCTCATATAAAAAATTCACATTTTTTTGGTTCAGTTTGTTATTTTAATTTATTAAGTATGTTTTTAGGATTTAACTTGAAATAAGTGAAATTTGAACTACAAATGCATAAAATAATTAAGAAAAAATATATAAAATTCATATGTATGTTTCATAGTATATTATGAGTTTGAATGCACTAAATTTAAAGAATGTTTTAAAAATTTATGTTGCAACACTTTATCGGCAACATCGAGCTCAATAGTTTTTTAATTATAAACAAATAAATTGAAGTCTGAAAAATATGAGACTTATCATGGTGTCATTATATGATACATAGATGCTATGATAAAAATTTAAAAATGTTTCGATAAAATTATCATATAGAGTGTTTAGAAATCGGAGAGATTGTAGGAGAAAGAATTAGGGTTTAGAGAAGAAATGAAATTGGTTTGAAAGAAGTTTGATGGTTAAATCATTTTTATACTTGAAATTTTTTCTACACTCAAAATACAACATAACTTATCTCATGTAAAAATTTCAAATTTTTATGGGTCAGTTAGCTATTTTTCATTCATTAAGTATGTTTCTAGAATTTAAATTAAAACATATCAAAGTTGAACTAAAAGTGCATAAAATAATAAACTAAATTTTTAAAAATTATTCAAATAAATTATATTCATGTTTTTAGTCTATTTTTATGTATTACCCACTATTGTTTAATAATTTTTGTAAAAGAAAAGAATTAAAAACAAAATTAACAAAATTAAAAAAAAAGTTTGCTGAATGCCAAATTTGAGGCACTCGGCAAACATTTTGTGTTTGCCGAGTGCAACACTCGGCAAACAACCCGCCAATTTTCCCGCCAGCTTTTCCCCAAATTTTCGCTTGTCCCGCCAGTTTTTTCGCCAAAAATTTCAACTTCCCCCATAAATATTTATGCCTTTCTTCTACACAACACTCTCCCCAAAGTCCTGTCTCCCACCTCGACGCCCTCACCGCCTTCCTCGCCGTGCCGCCCCCGTCCGCGCCGTGCCGCCCCCGGCCGCGCGCCGCCCTGCCGTGTCCACCTCAGCCGCGCTCCGACCGCGCCCGCGCCGTCCCCGGCCGCGCCCGCCCCGGCCGCTCTCCGCCCAGCTGCGCGTGGGGCCCGCCCCGGCCGCCCCCGGTCGCGCGCCGGCCTGCCGTGCCCACCGGCCGCGCGCCGACCGCGCGCCGCCCCGCGCCGCCTGACGACGCTCCGTCCTGCTGGCATCCTATTTTTTTTATTTTCTGTTTTTAAGTTTGCCGAGTGCCACATTTTGACACTCGGCAAACCCTCTGTCACGGTCGTTTTTCTTCTGTCAACTTGTTTTTTTGCCGTGTGCCTTGTGTAGCACTCGGCGAAGCGTTCGCCGAGTGCCCCAAAAAAACACTCGGCAAAGATGAATTCACCGATGACGTGTATACCGAGTGGTGTTTGCCGAGTGCAACACTC
Organism: Zizania palustris; assembly: GCA_019279435.1. Classification (NCBI taxonomy): domain Eukaryota; kingdom Viridiplantae; phylum Streptophyta; class Magnoliopsida; order Poales; family Poaceae; genus Zizania; species Zizania palustris. The sequence continues at coordinate 55,097,025 of JAAALK010000082.1, read as the reverse complement.
GGCGAAGTGTTTGCCGAGTGCAAACAAGGCTTCGCCGAGTGCCTTTGGCACTCGGCAAAGAACATGTTTCCCGTAGTGAATAGTGGATTTTTTTAGTGTTCATAGGTCTTATAGTTTCTAGTATTGTTATAATTTGTCTTATTTATTACTATTTAATGTGGTCCTAACTTAGAAACCATATATATAGGCCATTGCCATATATATATATATACATATATATATATACGTATATACATATACATATATATCCGTCCATCTCTATGCTTTTTTTTTGCTTTTTCCGCCTTGAAAATTTAAAATGTTTCTCACTTATAATTTTAAAAACTGTTGTATTAATAAAAAGTTGATTTATTTCTACGTAAGTTAATCTATGGCATGTTAAATTCATTTTCAAATATGGTCCGCTTAAGACTACCGTACTAAAAAATGTATTTTCACAAGTGACTAGATTTCTACCTGCAGAATGTAACATTTTTTATATATAGGTGATTGGTCAGAAATGGTCGGCTAAATGTATATGCAAATATCAACGTAGCCACCCTAATAAATAGTTTTTCTCGACTATTTGTTGTTCAGATCTATATACATTTGTGATTCTTATTCTGAGACAAATTAAAGGCAAACAATATACTTGTTATGTACTATTGCAAGCTCGATATATCATGTGAATATTCCACTAGCTAGTAGCTGTGATACTGATACACTACTACTGTTCTTATGCATGTTTTTGTACAAAATATAATGGAAACGACGACGACGACGACGTATATATATCAGTGTTCTTTATTTGTTAGCTCAACCTGCACGCAGCTTGCAGTTATATATACCTGATACGTACTGAAATACTACCGTTCTCTGGATCAATTAAACATATATATATATATATATATATATATATATATATATATATATATATATATATATATATACACGCCTAATTAAGAACATTCAGCATCATTAAGTATCCAGTTCCGTGTGCTAGCTAGCTATAGCTCGCTCACAGCTAGAGCAAGCAAATTACAATACAGAATAATATATGCATGCAACCGTACATGCATTCATGCAAAGACAGTTTGCAAATTTTGTGAAGAGCTAGCCAAAGCGTATGTTGTCTCCGTATCATCGATCCGACGCGATCGATCGATCGATCGCGTGCATTGTTCTGGCGTGTAAGTTGTAACACACATGCATGGCATCGTTGGCGCGCGTGTAACATGCACACATGCATTATTGCATCGTCCCATCAGTGTGTGTATATATACGTAGAGAGAAAGAGAAAGAGAAATTACTTAGCTAAAATTACTCGCGTACCATTGTAGTTTTGAAGAATTGCTTACATGCCACTGTCAGTGACTGTGATGTGACCGATGAAATATTGGCAAACTGTGAAAATTGTAATGACACAGAAAAAATTAACCCAATTACTTAGACCCCTTCAATTTAATTTGTAAAAAAACTTTATTTATATATATACACTATATATGATCGTTAATTTAAAGTTCTATTCTATAATATTCTTATCTATTTACTCTCTCAGCAATAATTTATTGATTTTATTTTTGGAAGTACTTACAATGATTTTATTCTTTGTCAACCACTCTAGAACCAAACTTGGATACTCTAGAATAGAATTGACAAGCGTTGACTAGCTAATTCACCAACTAATTAATTGTTGTGACAAACATGCGGAATAGATAGAGGGTGATCGAGTGGATTGGAATGGTTAACTGATAGTTGGGTACAGTCATGCTAACTCCATTCTAAAATGTGAGATGTCATAATTTGTAAATTTTAACTAATAATTAAACTAAAAAATTTTAGGTTTAGTATTAAGTATTTTGTATAATTAAATTGATATTTCAAAATATTTGTTGATGATATATATGCACGCAGCTTAATTCTAGAACAGATGTAGTACTTAATTATAAGGCCGTACGTGAATACTTGTTTTATATTATAAGGCCGAATGTGATAGCTAGCTGATCTAAGCTATTTGACGACACAGTTTACACGTACGTACGGTTGAGACAAGAGAATTTAATGTGAGAATTGATTGATTAGTATATTTTAAGCAGTTTTCAATTTTTATATAGAAATTATTTAGAAAAACTTACACCGCCTAGAAGTTTGTTTGAGAATATGCCGCACGATTATATGCTGCATGCTGAAATTAATGTAAGTATCAATGAGAGAATATAAACAGTACAATAGGAGGGACACGCGCGCGTTTAGATCATATACACATCTTCAAAGAAAGTTCACTTTAATTTACTCGATCATCTTTTTGCTCGTATCCTTTGAGCACTAGCTACTCCACACTCGATCATCTTCAAAGAAAATTCTTCGACGGCAAAAACTTTTTTCGTGTTTCCCTGCTTCTTTATATTAAAAGAAAAGTGATGAGCATATATATATACTAAGAATTTTCTTTGTATAACTTAACCGATTGAGATTTTTCATCTTAAATTCATGCTTAGGTTGAGTCGTTTGAGCGAGAACAATAATAACTTTTATCTGAACCTACAAGTAAGTACGTAGAAAATTCAATCTGATCATCATCGTATGTAATTCTCTCAACCCCAAACCTTATAAGCAACTTAACTAATTTATTTGAAAATTAATAAAGGGGGCATTTACGATGCTCAATTTACTTTCATTGAAGGTAAGATATACATCCAATTTCAATACTTAATTAAGTTAATTAAGCTAATTAAAAATTTATTTTTATTAACTTATCGCTATTCTCCTGTTCTGTATCCCCCGCTCGGCTCTCTCAGCTCAGCTCGCCACTGTCGCGCACGGTGGTGCTGCTCCATATCATCACCCATTCGCCGCCCCTATCGCCACGGCGCCCGGCCAGCCACCCATCCATCCACATCGCCGCCGCGGCGCTCTCGGCCGGCCGTCCAACGTTGCTGCTGTCGCTCTTCCGCCGAGTCTGTGGAGGAAGAAATCTCTGAAATAGAAACCCTTGTGCACCTATATAGCGTGGCGGGGAGAGGCTGAGCTGACTGCGAAGGTGACCGCCGGATCTGCCGGTGTAAATTCTGCTAACACGAAAAATTAATAGCCTCACACGTACGTACGTATATCTGATATATATCTTACGATGCGACGACAGAATATAACGACAAATGCATTTCGAAGACAGCAAATAGACCATTTTGTAGTTTGGTGCCATATCATGCATGCATATATATATATATATAAACGTGCTTGTCAAAATAAACATGGTGATATATAGTTAGGGGGAAATATCCTGTGCAATCATTTATATTGGTGCAATCGTGCAATCAAGCGATCTGGTGCATCCAATCAAACGATCTGGTGTATCCACCTGAAACCTAGTACTTTTATTTTTAACTTCTTTCATATGTAACCGTTGGATTTAGATTGGATGTTCAGGATGGTTTGATTACACGATTGCACCAAATGAGCGATTAGGACGTACTTACGCATCGATCGATCCCTCGGTATCACCGTATCAGAAAACTTTAATTTTGAAAACAAAATCGGTAAATATTTGTTGATGATATATATGCACGCAGCTTAATTCTAGAACAGATGTAGTACTTAATTATAAGGCCGTACGTGAATACTTGTTTTATATTATAAGGCCGAATGTGATAGCTAGCTGATCTAAGCTATTTGACGACACAGTTTACACGTACGTACGGTTGAGACAAGAGAATTTAATGTGAGAATTGATTGAATAGTATATTTTAAGCAGTTTTCAATTTTTATATAGAAATTATTTAGAAAAACTTACACCGCCTAGAAGTTTGTTTGAGAATATGCCGCACGATTATATGCTGCATGCTGAAATTAATGTAAGTATCAATGAGAGAATATAAACAGTACAATAGGAGGGACACGCGCGCGTTTAGATCATATACACATCTTCAAAGAAAGTTCACTTTAATTTACTCGATCATCTTTTTGCTCGTATCCTTTGAGCACTAGCTACTCCACACTCGATCATCTTCAAAGAAAATTCTTCGACGGCAAAAACTTTTTTCGTGTTTCCCTGCTTCTTTATATTAAAAGAAAAGTGATGAGCATATATATATACTAAGAATTTTCTTTGTATAACTTAACCGATTGAGATTTTTCATCTTAAATTCATGCTTAGGTTGAGTCGTTTGAGCGAGAACAATAATAACTTTTATCTGAACCTACAAGTAAGTACGTAGAAAATTCAATCTGATCATCATCGTATGTAATTCTCTCAACCCCAAACCTTATAAGCAACTTAACTAATTTATTTGAAAATTAATAAAGGGGGCATTTACGATGCTCAATTTACTTTCATTGAAGGTAAGATATACATCCAATTTCAATACTTAATTAAGTTAATTAAGCTAATTAAAAATTTATTTTTTATTAACTTATCGCTATTCTCCTGTTCTGTATCCCCCGCTCGGCTCTCTCAGCTCAGCTCGCCACTGTCGCGCACGGTGGTGCTGCTCCATATCATCACCCATTCGCCGCCCCTATCGCCACGGCGCCCGGCCAGCCACCCATCCATCCACATCGCCGCCGCGGCGCTCTCGGCCGGCCGTCCAACGTTGCTGCTGTCGCTCTTCCGCCGAGTCTGTGGAGGAAGAAATCTCTGAAATAGAAACCCTTGTGCACCTATATAGCGTGGCGGGGAGAGGCTGAGCTGACTGCGAAGGTGACCGCCGGATCTGCCGGTGTAAATTCTGCTAACACGAAAAATTAATAGCCTCACACGTACGTACGTATATCTGATATATATCTTACGATGCGACGACAGAATATAACGACAAATGCATTTCGAAGACAGCAAATAGACCATTTTGTAGTTTGGTGCCATATCATGCATGCATATATATATATATAAACGTGCTTGTCAAAATAAACATGGTGATATATAGTTAGGGGGAAATATCCTGTGCAATCACTTATATTGGTGCAATCGTGCAATCAAGCGATCTGGTGCATCCAATCAAACGATCTGGTGTATCCACCTGAAACCTAGTACTTTTTTATTTTTAAACCCCTTTCATATGTAACCGTTGGATCTAGATTGGATGTTCAGGATGGTTTGATTACACGATTGCACCAAATGAGCGAATACACAAGATATTTCCTCTATAATTAGGACGTACTTACGCATCGATCGATCCCTCGGTATCAGAAAACTTTATTTTGAAAACAAAATCGGTAAATTAGTTATAATAGTAAATAATAGTGTGAATATTATAAATAAAAAGTAATATTATAAAGTAACGAGTAATTGACATTAAAGGAACATAATTTATTGATTTACCTAATGAAAGTTTAGTTAATTAATTAAGTAAGAAGATAGAAATTATTATGTTTCTATGAAAAGTTGAAAGAATAGATCGAGGTATGTTTATATATATAGCAGGTGCCTAGTGAGCGAGAGGAAGGCCAACAAGCTAAGGCACAGCTAGTTAGCTATAGTTAATTTGTAGCAACAAGATAGCTAGCTGAGCACGAGCTGAGGGATCGAACTGAACAGCCATGGCATCCTCCTCTGTTGCGAGTTGTCTTCTACCTCTGACTACCTGCTGCAGTGGTGCAGTCTCGGCGCTGGCGGCGGCAGCGGGCGACGACGACCTCCTGCTGCAGCACAAGCCCCGGTTCGATGACCATCCCAGCGTCTGGGGCGACTACTTCCTCACATTCTCGCCATGCACTCCATCCACGGTAACTAAAACTTGATTAACAAACCATATAATATATATCAATATGGACTATCTTGTTGCTATTTTGTTTAATTGCATATATATATCACCAGTAGTGATCGATATGATGAATCTATATATCCATGATCAATATGCATGCTGTGTTCGTACGTGTGCAGCTTCAGGACATGAAGAACAAGGCTCGCGCCATGAATGAACAGGTGCGAAGGATGATACTTGGCTGTAGTAGTGCTGCTGCTTCTGGCCACGATTTACGCTCAAAGCTCGAGCTCGTCGACACGTTGGAACGTCTCGGCATTGACTACCACTACACCAAGGAGATTGACGACGTACTGCGCATGGTTCACGAGGAGGAAGAAGACGATGCTAATAATAACTGTGACCTTCACACTACAGCTCTCCGGTTCTATCTGCTCAGGAAACATGGATACCGCGTCTCTCCAGGTTTATATAATTATATAAATTTAACTATACTACACACCTAACACTTAACTTATATGTTTTACACCTAATTATGGACTAATATTGATGAATATATATATGATATGTTTTCGTTACAGATGTGTTTTTAAGGTTTAGGGACGAGGAAGGGAATTTTGTGTGCGAGGACGACGACGACGACGACAAGGCAACTAGAAGCATGCTGAGTCTGTACAACGCTGCATATGTGAGGATCCATGGGGAGGAGATACTGAACGAAGCGATCGTCTTCACCAGGAGTTATCTCCGGTCCGCGATGAAGCGTGGTCGTCTGCTGCGGTCTCCAATGGCGGACGAGGTTCGCTACGCACTGGAGACGCCTCTTTTTAGGAGGCCGAGAAGAGTTGAAGCGAGGCACTACATCTCAGTGTATGCCAAGCTGCCCGCACGAAATGACACCATCTTGGAGTTTGCCAGGCTTGACTTTGGGATCTTGCAAGCTCTCTACTGCGACGAGCTCAAGGAACTCACCATGTATGCATGCATGCATGCAATATTTGCTTCACATATCATCTCTCTCTCTCTCTCTCTCTCTAGCTTAATTATCCCTAAACCCTAAAACTTGAAAGTTAATTACACTTGTTGAGTTATCTAGAAATACCAAATTAATAATTTAGGATCCAAACTATCTTCAATTCATTAGGATCCAAGCTAGACTCATACCGAATTTCGATTTATAATATTGTATAATAAAGTAACTTAAATTTGTGTTTTTAGTTTAAAATTAAAAAAATCTAATTGTTCAACTAGATACTATATATCCATCTATCTACAACTCCGGATCTAGGATTCTAAATATTATTAATCTATCTATAGTTCTATATCCAGAATTTCTTAGATTTATGTTTAAAAGCTCTATAAAAAATTAGAACTGTGGTAATTAAGGAAGATCGTATCTTATTATACCTAAAATTAAATAAATCTGTAATATAACTTGGATGAATATTTGAATGAATTAAAGGTGGTGGAGAGAGGTTCAGCTCCAGGATCATGTAAGCTTTGCACGAGACAGGATGGTGGAGATGCATTTTTGGATGGTCGGAGTTGTATTCGAGCCCCAGTATTCGTACGGGCGAATCATGCTCACCAAGCTGTTCATCTTTGTATCGATCTTCGACGACCTCTACGACAGCTACAGCACCCTGGAAGAAAGCAACCTCTTCACCATAGCCATGGAAAGGTTAGTTGCATTGACACAATTAATTTTAATTTCCATGTATATTAATCAATTTAACTCGATCTGAAGAACAAAATTAACACGATTGCTAGTTAATTAAATCATATATGTATATGTAGGTGGGATGAGGAAGCCGCTGAACAACTCCCAGGGTACTTGAAGTTGTTCTACAAGAAAGTATTGTCCACCGTAAAAGCCATCGAAACGGATTTGAAACTCCAAGGGAACAAGCATTTCGACTGTGTCAAAAGCTGGTAATTAATTGAGCTTAGTTTATCACACAGCATGATATATGCTGATTGTTTTATAACAATTTGTCGCAATTAATTTAACCGTACAGTTGATCAACGCATCGCAATGCTATTACAACGAGGCGGAGTGGCGTGCCCATGGTGCAGTGGCGGCCACTGTCCAGGATCACCTCAAGATCTCAGTTCCCAGCAGCTGCTGCATGCACGTCCCCGTCTACGCCTTCATTTCCATGGGAAACGACGTCGTCGCAGCCGCCGCCGGCGACGGCCACCACGAAGACGCCGTCGACTGGGGCATGGCCTACCCTAAGATCATCAGGTCTTCCTGCGTCGTTGGCCGTGTAGTCAACGACATCGCGTCGCATGAAGTACGTGTTTTCATCTGTCGATCTGCTTGGATCGGGGCGCCTATAGCTCTAGTCGACTAATTTGTGATTAACTGCATGCATGCATGCATGCAGAGGGAGAAAGAATCATCGTCGGAGCAGGTCGATGCGTCGACGGTGGAAGCGTGCATGAGGGAGCACGGCGGCATCACGAAACAGGAAGCCTACGGGAAGCTGAGAGAGCTCGTGGAGGAGTCGTGGATGGACATCGCCGAGGAGTGCCTCCGGCCGGCGGCGCAGCCGGCGCCGCTGCTGGAAGCCGTCGTCAACGCCACGCGCACGCTGGATTTCCTCTACAAGGACGACCACGATGCATACACTCTTCCACACGAGCTCAAGGATACCATAGGCGCCATCTACGTCGATTCCATATAATTAAGATCAATTAAAGCTTTTAATTAAGACCACGACAATTCATGGTACGAATGTATTTCGTTGTAGCATGCAATAATCCATTTCTTAAATAATTAATGGACTTACTACTACTATATGTATATGCAAAATTTTATATATACATACATATAGTTCATCTTGATTTTACTCGTGGGCCGGCCATTTTCTACGATGTTTCAACGTTTGGGCTTTCGAAATCAATCTGGGGTTTGAAGGAGGAACAAATAAATAAAAACACTACAATTCCGTAGGAATTTTAAAAACAAAAAACGTATCAAATTCAGACCCGTCCTCCGTGTCAAGAACTGTGTAATGAAATTCTTCCCGAGACTACAGTACCACGTGCCATAATTTCCATAAAGCCATTCAGGGACCTGCTTCCACTTCGCGCCAACTCTAAGGGTCTAATAGCATAAGTGCCCAATAAGAATTGACCTTTGACCGGCTGCGTCAGCTGACTGGTTGACTGACTGAAGCCGCCGGGGCCCACCGCTCAGTCAAAGTACACGTACGCAAGTTCGGTCGTCAAATTGTTCGGGGGGCAAATTAGATTCCAAAATCCAATTTGTTGCATATTTGAGCCAATCAAAAATGTTTGGAATCTCATGTTTCTCGTGACCTTTCTTTACTAGTTAGCGTAGATCTGAAGGCAGAGCTGATCACTTTAAAAAAACTAGTTGAATTCATAAATCGACAAACGTGGCAAATTTCATTAAGATAAGATAACAAACACAAGCGTTTTTTCGAACTTAAAGGCAAATGCAATCTCTAATCAACTCCTTTCTTTTAAAAGTTTTGATTTTGCAAAACTTTTTTGTGTTTATATTTTCTCAAATAAATAACGTATTTATTAACAAATAAACAACGCCGTGGTCCTCTCTTTTCCCTGTCTCTCTGGTCCCTCAGCTATAAAATCAAGTCTTTCCTCACCTCCACACCGCAATCCAGCAATCCAGCCTCCGCAAATCCGACTCCATGGCCGCCAAGATCTACATAGTGTGAGCACCCACCTCCTACCTTTTTTTTTCTCATTTTTCCTTTGAGCAAATTTCGTTGATTTATCGCGGCGCCCTCTTTCTCTGGGATTTCTTTGCTTTGCTTTGTTTTACTTTACCCGGGTGTCCGTCGATCGATTCTCGATGAACGCGACGAGATGGCGACACGGGGTGCGAAAAGCTGTGTTCTTGGGATCCATTTTAGATGGTTCGTCGCCTGCCTGCCCGCCCTTGTCGTTCTGGGATGGTGTGCGTGTTCTTGAATTCAGCAGCGTCGTATGGATGAATTCGTCGTTTGGTCGACGCCGATTGGGACATAAATTGCTCTCTGCTAATGTATTGCAAGTCTCTTCTTGTTATCGGTGATGGAGTGTAGTACGACTTTACTGCATCGGATAATCTCCAATTTGGATTGTGTTGGTTCTGGAATTTGTTAATTGTTATTGTTCTAGTGATTCTGTGATCACCAGCAAAATGGCAGCATTGTTTTGTTGTATTCTTGGCCTGCTGCTCTCTGGTTCACCAGAAGTGACTGTCAAAGTATATCCTACTAGGATGAACCTTATGTTATTGGGTTATTTTACAGTCAGGAGGTACCTAAAATTTCTCTATGTTATTTAGTGTACTTAGGTACTTAGGTTCAAGACATGAAAGGAACAGCCAGTGAAAAACTGAAAAATATGTGTTGACATGATATGATTAGCATTGTCATTTGTGTCATAGGTAGGGTGATGTTGTTGATGACTGGGTGTCTGGATGTTTCTCCACTCTTGCCTCTGTGACATTCTCTGTAGTTTTGTTGTTTTTGGATTGTTCTTCAGAATGTTTAGTGGACTTGTCTAAAGATCTTTCTGCAATAGCCAGATGGTATTATTAAGCAGCCTTTTACTCTACTTGTATTCATGAATTATGTCTTATGCAGGTACTACTCCATGTATGGCCATGTTGCAAAACTAGCAGAAGAGATTGAGAAAGGCGCTGCTTCTGTTGAAGGCGTTGAGGTGAAGCTATGGCAGGTTGTACCATGATAGTGATTGAGAGCTTTTCCTAGAGTTATAATGAGTTGAATGTTTTGTTTAACATATTGATAAAATTACCATCTAGCTAGGTCCCAGAGACTCTTTCTGATGATGTACTCGCTAAGATGGGCGGTCCTCCAAAGAAAGATGTTCCCATCATCACACCCGCGGAACTTGCAGAGGCCGACGGTGTCATCTTTGGGTTTCCAACTAGATTTGGAATGATGGCTGCTCAATTTAAGGCGTTCATGGATGCTACTGGTGGACTATGGAGGACCCAGCAGCTTGCAGGCAAGCCTGCCGGAATTTTCTACTCCACTGGCTCCCAGGGTGGTGGCCAAGAAACTACTCCGTAAGATGTTCCTCCAAATTATGTTGAAACATTGATGTATGTAGTACACACTTGATATTTTTCTTCATCAAGAATGCCATGCCATTCATGGTGTAATGGAAAATAATATGCTTCAAGTCATACTGGCATTGTAGAACATTACCTGCTGCTGAAACCATGTCAGCCATGGAGTTTAATGTAATTCATTCTTGATCTTGCAGGTTGACAGCAATTACTCAGCTAGTGCATCATGGCATGATCTTTGTTCCAGTAGGGTACACATTTGGTGCTGGGATGTTTGAGATGGAGCAGGTGAAGGGTGGGAGCCCATATGGGTCTGGCACATTTGCTGGTGATGGATCAAGGGTTGCCACTGAACTTGAGCTGCAACAAGCATTCCACCAAGGAAAATACTTTGCTGGAATTGCAAAGAAGCTCAAGGGTTCTGTGTGATCATCTAGATAATGTTTTGACCTTTGAGTCCCGTCATCCACGTGGAATAAAGTTTGGCTCCAAAGTTGGTTTATCATTTGACTTCAAAGTGATATTGAGATTGTAATTTGGGTTTGCGGCCCAATACCTTGTCATTATGCATGTAGTTGCTTGCCTTTTCTTGTGGATATGCCGATTATGCTCTATTGGTTCTATTTTGTTTTCTTGTATGAAAAATAATGGCAAGCTTTTGCTTGACGAAACAGTTACTTTTTCAAAGTTCTGTGAGCATCATGTGGTGCTTTCATTTCAGTACATGTGAAGGTGACTATTTTTCACATGCCATTTACTTGGAATCATTGAACTTTCTAATTTTCAGGCAGAATGGACAGATTACTTACATTTAAAACTATTGCTGGTGCATTATGGCGAAGATGATAAATTGCATTGATTGATTAATGTAGCAAACTGGTAAAGCAATCCAATCTTGCGTGCTTGTGATGATTCCTTAAAGACTAGTCATATCTTTCTTGTTATGATGTATCATCTGATCATCTGTTATGTTCCACAGTGCATTCGTTTCATGCGCCATACTTATCTTTCATGACATGGAGGGACTAGCTGGATGTTGAATCAGAATCAGGACATGGTCATTTTCAATCTAGAAGAAGCTGGCTTTTCTTTTCAATAAAGGTTATACTACAAATTGTTCAGGGGTTGGTGAACTCAATGGTCCTCTGTCCCCTCTGGTGAGGACACATGACATTTCTTGTGATTCATCTTTTTTTCTTTCAGATATCAAAGCACTCTGACGAAAAAGTTTGGCTCCCCATATCTTGTCTAATCCATACTTTTCTTTAAAGTCTTAGTGGGTGTTGGATTCTTAACAAAATATTTCTGTGAAACAATCTAGAAGCATCAAGCAGAGAAACTGAGTTGTGTTAAGAGACTAAAAAGAAGGTTCACTAGGAACCTAGTCCCTGAAAAAAAGACTCAGATGATTATTCTTCGAAAAGATACAGGCAATTTGATTGCCAAAAGTCAAGCCAATTTTATTTGAATTAACAAAGCTTAAGGACTATTGAAGTGTTGGGAAGAACTGATTCTCACCTGGATTTTACTATAAGCTTGGATTTATGTCCATAGACCATACCGCGGCTAAAGATGGATGGTGTGTATCAAAAGAAAAAAAATTCTCAGTGCAGCACCATGTATTCAGTATGAACTTTAAAGATTTCCAGGCTCCCACCAGAGAAGGGGAAAGATAAGAGAAACCCTTGCTTTTGCAACAAGGTTTGTTCATGAAAGTTATAGGCATGATTTGCCATGATTGGGTGCAATTCATCCATGACCTCATTTCTGTTGTCATTTCCTTCACTGTGCAGTACTTGAAAATTTTTCATCTTTACTTGTGATGTATAGCTGGGTTGGAGGCAAGGGAGCAGATGGGAGGAAGAGTTGGTGCACCAGACACCATTGTAAAGCCTCCATCATGCACACCACAGCTGTTGATGTTTAGCTGCAACCTGAAAGAATCTCTCATCCAAAGGCGCCAGAAGCTACTCCTGCATCCATCCAAGTTAGAACAGTGAACAAAAGAACCAGCAGCGTTTTTCAGAGCATCCAAATCTGAGTGTTTGACTTGATGCACAGGGCAAAATTTCACAAATTGAATGGCACTATCTTATTGAGCATTTCTTCTCAAGCCGCTGCTTCTTTACTGAACCCTTGTGTGCCAAATAGTGTGCCTTTTTTCTCAGTTGTTGCAACTTTGATTTGTAGTCAATGCTCAAATGCTTTTGACTTAACACTTGCTGAGGTAACGACTAACGAACGAGAACTGAACCGCATCATCTGTAGTGTCTTCTGCCATTCACTTCTTGGTGCCTTCTATTTCGTTTCTGGTCATGCTGAAGTCAACAGACACCATTGGTGATTGTTCAATTGAAAGACACATTTTGCTTCTGAACTCTACCGTTTAGTTTGACTGGCTACAATGCTCATCTATTCCATATAAAATCTCGACACCCATCCATATGAAATGGAGAAATCGAGATCTTAGCCATCCTGTTGAGATCCGATGGAACGAAGTTATCTCGATCGTCGCAAAACACTACCTCCGAACCACTGCGAAGTATACTTGACTATCCTTTCGTGCCATTGTATCCTAGCGGAATGGTTAGAAACTTAGAATGATAGAGCAAAATAGCTCCTTACTCCACAAAAAAGCCTAAGACAAGACTAAAAATATCTTCTTTCTCATCTTATCCCCAACCCAAAGGTCTAAGAGCCCCCACTCTCACTCTCCCTCTCACTCTCCCTCTCACTCCATGGCCGTCTCCCTCCCGACCGCCGCCGCCGCGGCATGCCGCGTGGCAGCGCAGGCATTCGCGTTCTTCCCCAGGCCATCCGCGCCTCGCTCTTCCGGCGAGGCGCTCTTCCCTCGAGCCGCGGCGTTCCCGTCGCTCGCCGTCGCGACGCAGGGCGTTCGACGCGGGCCGGCGAGGGCGAGGGCGAGGGCGGGGGCGGGGGCGGGGGCGGGGAGCGAGCAGAGGGAGACGATACTGCTCCCCGGCTGCGACTACAACCACTGGCTGATCGTCATGGAGTTCCCCAAGGACCCCGCCCCTACCCGGGAGCAGATGATCGACACCTACCTCAACACCCTCGCCACCGTCCTTGGGAGGTAACGATTAAAACTGTTAGCTTTTTCATCTACCTAGTTGGAATGTTGGATGCTAATCGCAAGACAAATGTAGTTTCATGCTCGCTCGAAACACATCTTTAGTAAAGCCTAACATTTTTAATTATACAAAATTTGCAAGATAGTTCGTTGTACATATCAATATGTTGCACAGCATATGCTTGCCAAGGATTAGAATGCCAGCAATGGATAATTATTTACTTAGAACATTGTTTGCTGGTCATTACACATAGGTGAAGTTAGCACCAGTGATGTGTCTGACATGAGCCTCGAACTCTACCATATTTGAATTTTCCTCCTTTAGTTCATTTGCTTGATAGGTTGTATCCCCGAAAGAATATTCAAGTGAGATACTGAGCATATCTTTACAATCACAGCATGGAGGAAGCCAAGAAGAACATGTATGCCTTCAGCACCACAACCTACACTGGGTTCCAGTGCACCGTCGATGAAGAAACTTCAGAGAAGTTCAAGGGTATTTGCTAATATACTGATTGCTTCAGTATTGAACTGTTTATTCAAACATTTCGACTCCCTGATTCAAGCTACTTCTCTAATTAACTGTAGGTTTACCTGGAGTCCTGTGGGTGCTCCCTGATTCCTACATCGATGTCAAGAACAAAGACTATGGAGGTTAGTGCAACACTTTTGTCTGCAGATGTGCATTTTCGTGCTTAATTGGTTATTGCTTCATAATAACAAAGCTCACACTTTCCCCTTTCTCCATACAGGCGATAAATACATAAACGGGGAGATAATTCCATGCACTTACCCAACCTACCAACCAAAAGAGCGCAGGACATCCAAGTACGAAAGCAGACGGTATGAGAGGCGAAGAGATGGACCACCAGCAAGCAGGAGACCAAGACAACAGACTGCCCAGCCCGAGTCGGCCTCTTCATGAGGTAGAAATGTACGCAAAGCAACCCTTATCTATAGATTTGTGTGAAATTGACCCAAAATCCTTAATTGTGTCAGTTTTACAGGCATTCATCCACATAATGGAAAGAAAGAACTTGCTTAATAGCTGATTCTACCACCTGGCGCGACATATGCAGAAGCCGGAAGCACTGACATACAGATCTGTCCTCAGCCTGAAATATCATCTAGAGCGGTGCAAGCGACTGTGACCAATTCAACTGGAATTGGAATTTTGGATCATTCTTGATATTTTGGAAGACCCCTGAATGTGACAGACAGAAATTCTGCTAAATCGAAAAATGTTACTCTTTTTATGTGCTACAGTGCTACCTAGTTGTATTGCCGGTCGTGTGTGGTTTGATCCTTATTCCTGTGACCTTTCTTGAACTGAATTTAAATTTTAGCCATGGTAAGGTATTCACATTGTTCTGCTCCGATTTTTAGCTGAGCCTCAGATCTGCAATTTGGGATCATTGAACGAACTGAGATTGAAAGCTATTGCCTATGCGAATGTGATGAGTGGATTGTGTTGCACAACATTATAAATTTATAATCACTGTTATTTGGCTGTAATTGGACTATTCCTATTTCATACTGGGGTGCTATTCCTATTTATAATTGCACAACATTATAAAATCCATCTCTGGTCATTAACAGAGTTGATTTCCATTTTTTTGCAACAGTTTGAAGCTGAAAAATAGTTTTTTTTGCAAAATCCTAAAACCAAAAACAAAAAGGAACCAAAATGTTATAGCTCGATTCACAATTTTCCAAATATTTTGTCAAACTTGAACCATTTGACCATTTTCCCAAATATTCAAGTCATTTCGTCATAAACCCTAATATCACAGAAGGGTATTACGGCCATTCGCCAAGTCTTAAACCCTAGGAAGAAAGAGAAGAAGTAAATCCCTAGACCCTAATCCCCCCAGCCTCTCCGTGACGAATCCCGGCGGCGATGGCGGCGGCTGCGGCAAGGTCCGGATCCCGGCGCTTGTTCTCCATATCAGCCTTCGCCCCGCCGAAGCCGCCGATGCCGCCCCCGAAGGCCGACCCTTCCTCCAACCTCTTCGTCTCCGGTGCGGCTCGTCCTCCCCCCTCTTCATCTTGCTCTCTTCATCCTCCGTACCACCACCACCGGTTGCATCTGGGGCGGGCGGCGGCGATGTGGTATCTGCGTTGCTGTACTTGATTAGGTCAGGCTGCTCTGGATTTGGTTATGGGGAACCAGGGGACGGCTTAATCATACGAGGGTTTTGTCTAGGAAAATAGTGGATCTCATGGTGGCCTGTGCGCAAAGTTTACTCCTTGGACAGTGGAAAGCGATTGTATTTTGCAATTTGCTGTTACGAATTCTGAAAGAAATCATTGAGCAGAGGTACAGGAGGAAACTGGGATACCAGTAGAGCTACTGATGAACCAGCTGCACAGAAGCCTAGGTTAAATAGCCTAATGCTAGATTGCTGGTTCAGGTTATGATGCCAATCCTTATACATCTTCACCTTCTATTCATGGAACTTGATTCTGAACTAGTCTTATAAACAATTGAGCCAATGAGTCCATGCCCAATGAGTTCAGTCCTTCACTATTTTCACTCTTCTTGGTGCTTCCTTGATCCTATGTGTTGACACGAGAAATTTCATAACAGGGAACTAATGAAATGGAAAATTGCTTGCGAAGCATCATTTAAACCTTGTAGTTTTAGTGTTTTTACCTAAATTCATCATCTGTAGTTGCAAACTGTGCAAGTTTTGAGCTTGTACTTCATATTATTGTTTGACTCACTAAACAAAGCTAGTAGTACCATGTTCCTTGTTTTACTCTCTTCTGTTTCAATTAAAAGATCATAATATTGTCCCATTTTGGGTATTTTCCTTGTATTTTGATCCTTGTTGTGCACCCAGTCGCTGGATTTTCATATTAGCATCATTAACTTGTAGGTTTAAGCAAGCGTACAACAACAGATGGACTTAAAGGAGCTTTTGCAAAGTTTGGGGAAATCATACATGGTATGTTTTATTTAAAGTGACCTCACTGACTCACTGTTTTCATGCTTTGTAAGGCAATGACTTCTGCTTCAAATTGATTCCAAATTGCAGCTAAAGTTATCACAGATCGTGTCACTGGCTTTTCTAAGGGGTTTGGCTTCGTAAGATATGCTACAGTTGAAGATGCAGCTAAAGGAATAGAAGGAATGGATGGCAAAGTATGTATTCACATCATTTTTATTGTTAGCATTTTCTCTATATGTCAAGCAGTGTACCAGTTGATACTTGATACATTGATTTATGTGGTGTTTTTTGGATCTATATGTCACTTTCGTGAAACTTCAGGGATGTAAAATGGACCTTTTCTAACTTAAGGGCTGGTTTGGATTTCTACACAACCAAATATTATTTGGTAGTGTAGAGATGAAGTGATGTTATTTGCTTTGATGTCAAAATTTGTGGAATGTGAGAAGGGATATTGCCAAAAATTTGGCAGGGTGGAGATTTGTAGGAGTCTTTGGGTTGGTATTTGGTAACAATCCAAATCAGCCCAAAATGCCTAGGTACACATATATTGCTTTTCTGATATGTTATCACTAATTCACTATGACTCTTGACACTTTATTTCACTGGCAAACCACAGTGGGACTTAGACATGCTTCAACGATTTTAGCAGCTAGGAGCCTAAGGGAGTAGAATATTGGGAGCAATTAAACCTAGCCTATATTCCTTCCAGAGAAATGACGAACTGATGGTTCTGTGCTGTTTTTTTAATATTACTATAAAATTTGCATTATATTATATTTGTGCTCTTTATATATTGTTCATAACACTACTGCTACAGAATTATATAGCAAGTCACTTTATCAATGATAATGATACTCCATAGGCATAGTCTTGTCTATACATTGTTAAATTCTTCTATGGGACCAAAGGATATTGCACACAAAATGTGAGCATTAATGTGTGGAGAATACACTAACTATTAGCTAATGGAAGTTTTCTAGTTTATGTTCCTTCTTTATTTTATCTGATAATTCATGCTCACATGGCCTCTCATGCTATAGCTACCTATGCTTTCTTGAGTGGCTGTCTGGCTGAACTCTCAATTATTGTCAACTTTTTTACTAGTTTCTTTCATAGTAAACCAATAAAATGAAGCTTTTATTTGGTGTGGCTGGATACGCTGAAAGCAATTGATGGGGAAAATGAAAATCCTTGGCCATTTTCTTATGTTTGCGTAGAGCCTTGCTGCAATGTATGATCTAATCATCATGTACAATTTATTTTTTCTTGACATATCTCTGCTTCTACGCAGTTTCTTGATGGATGGGTTATTTTTGCCGAATATGCTAGAGACAGACCCCCACCACAGCAACCAGAGACAAATTCGCCGCAGCAACAATCATGGGACCCTCCATCCACTTCCTGGGGTGCACAATAGATGAAGATGCAATCATGGGGCCCTCTATCTATCTGCCTGTGGGGCTCACAGCGGATCAACAAGTTACTGATTCTACATTTAGTTTATCGCCGTATGATATTGTCCCAGGTGTGAACATACCTTCCGATCCATTATTCTTATCATGTTGGAGTGTCCGTTTTCTCTACATCCATTGTTTCTGCATGGAGAAGCACTTCAAAACGAATATGGACCAAACAATATTACTATCAACCGACAACGGACACGAACAGCTTCAAACCTTTGCTAATAATGACCCCTGTCCTGCTTGTTATGACACGGTAGGTGCTGGTTATGTCCTTTTATTTGAATTGTCGAAGCACTTATCCGCTGGTGGCATGTGCTGCTCATGTACTGGATAATGACTCATAGCTGAGAGTAAGAACACGTTTACAGGAAGAAGGTACATCTGAATTTCCCTTGATCAAACCTTATCTTTTGATGGTGACAGAGATGCTGATCTGCACAGTGCAATTCATTCGTGATCAACAGTGTATTCACATGTATTCCTTGCTGTTCTTGTCTTACATCCGATTCTGCCATCCTCTTATTATCATCACCCGTACCATTTATCCTTTTCTTGCTTGGCATGGTTTGCACTTTGCACTGTTCATCAGCTCATCTGCCTGTCTTTGTTCTCACTTCTCACCATTGTTACAACTGTGCCCAGGGCGCCATGCTAATTGCCTCTTGATGCCGGCATCTCCACACAGCAGATTACAGTCGCAATCTGACATTTCAGGAGCACGCATTATCCCTGGCTCTGATTTCTGCGGTGCATTATTGCCAGAGTTATTGCCTGGACCATGTGAATTTTGTTAGTGCCAGCTGATGCGTGCCTCTTGTTACAGCTGCTGATTTGTAGCCTACCTTAGATGCTTGAGTTGCCCTCTCCGGCCGGCGTCTCGACGTACGTGTGCGGCCATCGTCAACACCGCCGGGCGCCGGCCTCGCCACTGCATGCACCCGTGGCAGCGTAACATATATCTACTCCACTTGTACACGGAGACACCGGGCCTGTTCCTGAGGCGGAGCTGCATGCATCCCCTGTCGCCTTCAACTGGCACAAAGATTTACGTGAAAAATCTGCCTTGAAAGAAGATCAGTTTGAAGAACATATCCTTAGAATTGACCGCAAGAGCTAGTAGGCCAGAACAGCCACAAAGATTTATGTGAAAATCTGTCTGCGCCCTCGCCGTCGACCTCTAGGTGAGGTGAACGACGACGACCACCACCGTCACAGTCGAGGGAGAGCTAGCTAGCTAGCTTAGGCTGGAGGTGTCCTTGGAGTCTCATCAAGTGCGAGAGGGAGGTTGCATTGACGGCTGCATGCCAGAGGGGTCACTGTCGCCGTCGCCGTCGCCGGTGCAGCTATGGGAGGGGCCGGGACGAGCAGATGCCCGGCGAGGCAGGGAACACACCGCGGCCCGCGACGTGTGCTGCTGCCGACGCCTTTGGTTGCTTGTGATTCTGTGCAGTGTTAGTGTACGTACGTGCTGCCTCTGTCAACCTGTATATATATATATATATATATATATATATATATATATATATATATATATGTATGTATGTATATGTATATATATATCATATCCGGTACGGTGTTAATCTTATCCTCTCTTAAATAATGGCCTCGTTAATGTGTCAACAGTGACTGAAACCAAACAGCTACGGGGAACAGCGGCATGCATGCAACAAATCATGATTTATCATATGTGAATAATATATTAGTCCTACGTGTTATATTGTCATCAATACCAAATTAAAGAAAGAGTATTTAGATCAATTGATTGACAACGCATTACTGTTTGTCACTACTACAAACACGAACTTTAGTGGCGTTGGACGATTTCACTGTAGTGACGGGCCATTAGAGGCCCGCCACTACAGTGGCACCAGCCACTGCCAGGTAGTGTAGTCACTAGCTAGCGGTTAGTGTTTGTAGTAGTGTGTGATAACAATCTACATATATATATATATATATATATATATATTGGATGAATATAATGCATAATATTCCTCCTAGAGTGTATTATAACCAACAAAGCTTTGGCAAACGTTAGTCAGACAAACAAAAATCATGGCCACACTTTTAGAGTCATCGACGTTTGGGGGCAAGATATATAGCACAAAAGAAATCTTTTCGCCACACTTATGACTTATGGCTATCACCCAATCAAACAACACATACAGCCTAACTTGATCAACCTAGCTTGTCTAACTACTACAAGTGTAGCAAAATATATATGGCTATCAACCAACTGCAAACCCTTTTATATATATATATATATATATATATATATATATATATATATATATATATATATATATTTGAACATCGAATTTACTCTGTCCATACATAATAATCGCCTTAATTCACCATGACCCACTTGTTGGTACACGCATGCACCACACAATCAACAAACCACGTAGCTAGAGATCGACGTGTTTAATTTTTATTATATATATACACACACTCATTGATTCTATATATAGATCATTTTATACTTATACACAAGAATTAATAAATCAACTTAAATCACTTTATTATTCTCTTTTAGAAAATATGAAATGCTTATTTCTGAGAGAGGTAGCATTTATTTGATAAAAACAAACCTGAAAAAAGATTAAAAAAACCAGTAGATTTTTAAGGCTTATATTCAGAAAGATAGTTGAGAAAAGTATAATATATATATATATATATATATATATATATATATATTACACCAAAACAATAGGTTTCATTTTCTTTTCATAGCATTGGAGCCATTTCCAACACTGCCCCAGCTGGCCATTTCGGTCATTCGTCATCCCTTGCAAACCCTATAAATTACGCACTCCCAACACGTGACACTGCAGCCAGGCAGCTGTTGTGTGGTCAGCTAGCCCTGACCACTCACTGCCGGCCATTGCCACACTCTCTCTGCCCTAGAGAGACAGAGAGATCTAGCTAGAGAGAGAGAGAGAGAGGAGGAGGAGGGGGAGGGGGCAAGATAGAGGGGAGGCCGAGGGTGCGCAGGAAGCTGATGAGGCTCCTGTCGTTCGTGCCCTGCGGCTGCCGTGCGGGACCCATCGACGACGCGCCGCCCGCCGCCCTGCCGGCGGCCAACGGCTCCGACGGAGGCGCCGCGGCCAGGAGGAGGCGGAGGATTAGGAGGGCAAGGTCGCTCGGCGGCTCGCCGCAGTGGCGTCCCTCGCTCGGGGACATCTGCGAGGAGTACAGCACCGCCGTCGCCGGCGGCGGCGCGGCCAAGGGCGCCCGCTCCGCCCCCGCCTGCGTCGTCCCCTCCAGGACCGGCAGGGTGCTCCCCCGCGCGCACAGCGATGAATACAGGTCACAATCTCTCTCTCTCTCTCTCTCTCTCTCTCTCTCTCTCTCTCTCTCTCTCTCTCTCTCTCTCCATTGATCTGCAAGCGTCGTCCTGACGATCTCCGGGTGTATATATGCAGGCACATCGAGACGGCGGTGTCCATGCCGGCGTTTGCACCGGCGGCGTTCCTCTTCTGACCATGCCGACGACCGACGACGGCCGGCGATGATGACGACGAACTGGAATAATATTACACATATATACATACTACTATTTTCCACCTATTGCAGAACTAAGGATCTATCTATCCATATATATATATATATATATATCAATATATATATATATCAATAATATATCCAGAAAATTAAACTAAATAATGATCTGCTAGCTTGATTGTATATTGACTTTGTATATATATACATATATGTGGCATGCATGCAAATGCATGCATGTTATTGTAAGGTGAAATGAAATGTCATGTACAACATAATGATTATTAATTAATTAAGTGTGTATAATATAGGTGTGATATATACTTAATTAATCAGCAGACCATATATCTCTACATATTTGAGGCATGCATGGTATGTACAAGATGCAAAATGTAGCTTACAATCAAAAAATAGAATTTATATAACCTGCAGAGCATTTGTATTTAATTATATAACTTAAATATATTTTTTCTTACAATACATAAAAAACCTATCAAATATTTAATATGATTGGAAAACGAAAGGTGGTGAAACAACAATTCCGTGAATCTTATCATAACCACTAATATAACTCACCTTTTAATTAACTCTTTACTAATACATATTGTATTTAGATTTTGATGAGTTTTTCTTTTGTTATCTGATTAAGTACGTACATATGCTTAAGTTAATTAGAATAATATGTGCCCCAACATTTTAGGTCCTATGCGCGCGTGTCCACGTTACTAGTGTTAGAAACATGTACAATATTTTAATTCTAAGTTTTATTAGGAGGAAAAACTCATAGATGAACAATAATATATAAAAAAATCCTAGCAGTAATTTTAAATACTTAAGGACACATATGCTATCAAAAAACTACTTACTTGATCAACAGAAGTAGCAGGCAGCGCATATAGGAAGTAGTCGAAGTCGAGGTTCACATGAGCGGTCGAGTAGAAACACTACCTAGAAACCTAATCGCCGCTCTGTGTAGGAGTTCTCTACGGCAATGGTTCGGAGATCCCGCTCTTCTTTCAATCTGGTGCATGTCGGAAAGAAAGCTGATAAAGTCTAGGCAACACAACAACTCAAAACAGTGAAACTGAGAAGGAGAACGAGAGAATGAGGATCAAAAAACCGTCTTCAGATTGGATGTCTCCAATCTTTTATAGACAACCATAGTCATGCCAGAATAAAATTGTGAACTTATTACTAGTAACTGCCAAATACATATCACATAAATTTGACCACAAATACTAGTAACAGATGTTTTAAATCTCGTATTCAAAATGACTAGTAACTAAAATATTTATTCTGGCGTTTGATGGCTATTCAAATTTCAGTTTTAATTGCATTAAAACAATGCATTTAGATACATATAATGTATACATGAAAGTCTAAAAAAAATCGAATTGACTTGATGTTATTCTGCTACCACGCACGTAGTCACGTGGTTCTCCCGTAAAAATACAGGAATATGCATGCGCGCGTAGGTTTAGCAAGTTCTCATGAATTTTTTCTATTTAGTAAATAGAGATAACACTACTTTATAAGTGAATCTTTATCCCACTAAATAGGCAATATGATATTAATCATGTACACATATTTTGAAATTAAATAATTGGAACACCTCGTGGGCCAATTTTCAACAGGTAGCTGATCATGCAACAAATAAATTTAAATGGCCCTGATAATTAGAATATCGTTGTGTTTATAACAAGTGTATTTATTGCACGATCTTTAATTATAAGAGCTGATAAGGCCAGGCCAGCTTAACCTCGAGATATATATGACAAAACCGGCAGAACAACGTGTACGTGTTAGTTCCTGAACAATTTGATTGTTTTTCTTGAATGGGGCTCAGATTATTAATAACTAACACACACACATATAAGCCTTTTAATGTTAGTTATAGAGTCCACTGCACTGCACACTGGTAATTTGATATTATTAGTGTGTAATACATGTAACATAACTGATATTTATGAGTGGTTAAGTTGTTAACTACCACAAATTAATTTGATATTTTTTGTGCAAAGCGAGCCCGTGCAGTGCGTGCAGTGCATGCACTCCAAAGCTTGCAATTAATTGAGCTATCTAGCTTGCTACTACTTGCATTGGGCTGCAATTTGGGTTCATCCCAACTTTGCATTATTGTCACTCCCCTTTTCTTCAGCAACCACAGATCTGATCTTACTAATTAAACCTAAAAGAACAGATCTGTGATTTGAAGGTGACACCGGCAATTAAACAGCATCACATACAATTAAGCAACAGACGACACACACAAATTAAAAGGAGTGATCCATCGAGCAGTACTCTCTGTAGATTCCATTCAGCTCAAGCACAGCTACAGCACACGGAGATGCATGAATAATGCTAAACCCTAATATATATCTTCTCGATCGATCGATGCGTCAGTTTCAGATATGATCATCGGGTTGTATATACTGTATTTGGTTCTAGCTTGTTCATCGTTTCCCCGTGACTGCGCGCATCGTCGGACAACGAAACGCAATCAATCAACCTGCAGATTTATTTTGCTGTTTGCGGCGCACAGTTCTTGTGAAAGATGAACTACTTACTTCGAGACTTCTGGTGGCAACTAGAGCATGCAACCACTGCATGCTTATGCTTAGCTTTATGGTAAACTGTACCATTAACTAGTATATATATATATATATATATATACTATCTGCCAATTAATTAATGTACTTTCAGGTACATGTGTATGTATGCTTGACAATTGAAGAGATACTATCTAATTAGCATGCATGGTCAGTTAATTACTCAGTTCATGCATGCCTTCATGGGGGTAATTAATTAATTACAGTCACAACATGCTTGCATGCTAATTAGCACGGATAATGGTCTCTGCGGCAAGATCTCCCAACATTTTCTGCAATTCATTAATATTTATATATCGAACACTCAGCTGGTCATGTTTAATTTCTTTTCTCAGTCAGATCAAATGTTTGAACCTTTAATCTAGCCAGTAAATTAATTATAAGAACTTGTTTGGACAACTTCTAGCAATTATAGCTATTGTTAGAATCCGAAGCTCTCCTAAACATCATCAAATAATTCTAGATCCTAGACCCGGATTGTGTCATCATGCATGAGACTCAATATCTATGGAATCGAGAAATGGACTAGCTAGAATCTAGAAACCGAAACCGAAAACACTCATTTCTTCTGATTCTCATCAACTGATTCGGTCTTAAAACCTGAAGCTCCCAAAAAGATCGAAAGAGTATGCTTGGTGATCTTTAGAATTCTAAGAAACAACAAATAAATATCTAGACGGTAAAAAACAATTTCATTTCTATGTTCTATAAATATTGATAAGTTTCACAGCTTTAAACTAGAAGCTGATCCATTTGGGAACTTTATATTTTGGAAGTAACTGTAGACGACTCCTAAAACTAATTATCGGCTAGTCTAGCTAGCTTTCTTGTCTGAATTTTGGTAGTGGTCACTTCACTTTCAGACTTGAGGTCCTTGTACGTATATTATATATGATTATATGAACACTTGCATGTTAATTACTCTGAAGTTGGCCACCTAACTTGGAGAGAAAATCCAACGTTGCAACAAACGTACTAATAACTTGCATCAAGCAAGATCATATGACATATCGATCTTATATATAGCAAATTAATGGGAGCATATACGCATATATGTAAGCACATCTGCACATCATGTGACATGGATATAACTGTAGTTAGAAGCCATGTATATACGTACATTATATTTATAGTTAGCTTATATGTACAAGCAAGCAATTCAGCTGCATGCTTACACAATTCCATGGCCATGTGAGCATATGTACTACTCTCCATGCTCCGATTCCATAATTCTTGATGTTTTAGGCTTTGTTTGGTTCTTATGGAGTAATTGTTAGTAGCTAATTTTTAGTCTTAGTTTATCCAAACAGCTCAACTAATTACTAAACTAATTGTTAGTTCATGGATCAACTAATAGTTAGCCATTAGTCCACAAAATTGAACTAATGAGAACTATAAAGGTTTTTTACTCTTTTTTCAGGTATTGGCCCAAAGTATCCATGAACTAATTATTAGCTAAGTAATAATTAGTTTTAGCTAACAATTAGTTTTAGTTCATCCAAACAGGCTCTAGACATGTTATCATTAGTTAATTTTATTATATATTAGCAACAACTATTAAAATAATGTAATATAAAAACACTTTTTAATATCAAGCTAGCTAGCTAGCTAGCTAGCTATATAACATTAAATCTAAATATTGCTTAATTATTAATAAAAAATTACAAGTATCCCTTTCTGTATTATAATTTTGAAGTATGGTGTATTTACATAACTAGCCTCCATTACTTTCTTTTCTCCCATTTTTCAGACTTTTTTCTCAACTTTTCTCCTTTTTTCATCTTTGCTTTATTATCGAAAGGAAGTTACGCTCCCAAGTCCAAAGTTGTCTTTTTTTTCCTCCCCCTCTTCAATCCCAAGCGAGCACCGAGCTTCCCCCGCTCGATTTCTCCCTCATCCCGCCGGCATTTCCGATCAGGAGCGGCGCGATCGAGATCCGCACCTCGCGCTGAGCAGAACAAGCACAGATTCGCCCACTCTCGCGCCCTCGTCTCCCGCCGCATTCGCCCAGTTCCTTGCTCGTACGTTTCTTGGATTCAGCTTCTTGGTGTCTGAAACTCTTAATTTGCAAGCGTGGTTCTCTGTTCGTTTCATTGGTGATGAAGATCTCTTCTGTGGTTGTTCTGTGTTGTTGCACCGATTTCTTTTCTAATTTTGTGTTCTGGGGTTCGTGTTCCCTTGATGTTGGATAGTTGTCAGCCTATCTGAAGGAGATGGTTTCTTCTTCAGTTTGTTGAGCTCATATGGTTTTCAGGGTCAAACGTATCTCGATTCGTCAGTTAAAGATGGCATCTTTGCATTCGGTGTGGAGAGAAAGCCAGCGTCAGCGTCAGGTCTGTGATGATGTTGGTTGGTTCTGTGAGTAATATGTACCGTGGCCTGGATTTAAGTTGCATTTCCGGAGTTCGTACCATGAAAAGTTCCATTTTTTGTGTTCGTTGGTCTAAAACTGCTCGAAGACAGTAAATATGGTTCCTCGAGAGTTGTTTGTATGTCTTTGATTCTTTCACCATATCAAAAGGGGATCCTGATATGCATTTAGATATGCTTTTAGTGGCTTCAATGACAGAACAGTTCATGAAGAAAATGTATCCCTTACTTTTCAAAAAATGAATAAGAAAGCTATGTCTCAGTTTGCTCTCCAACAATATCTGACTTGTTTCTGTCCAATTAAGGGTTTGTGGTGCAAGTTGGTCTTAAATTTGTGTCGTATCAGAGTTGTCACCGTGGCTGTGAACGGTTTGATATTTCGACGTGACATGAGCTGGATAGCAAAGTTTGACTAAATATTGTTTTAACATAGCATGATGCAGTTTCCATCTAATCCCCTTTCCATGGTTGGCATATCCATTTCTTGCTGTTGACCTGAATAGCCACCTAAGGTTCAAGGCTTACCAGTTAACAATTCTGAACTGTACTTCTTGGCAGGACAGAGAGAGCTGTTGGGCTTCTTCCTCGTTGGGAGCTTGAGGTTCCATGAGGTGGATGCAATATCCCAAGTGCTAAGATCTGTGGCCAAATGGGGAGAGTGAAAGGGGTCTCCGAGGGCTTGATCATTGGAATCACAGTTGGGGTGGTGATAGGGGTGCTGCTGGCAGTTGGAATCCTTCTGTGTATAAGGTATAGGCGTTCTCAGGCACAAATAAGGAGTAGTAGCTCAAGGAGAGCATCAACAATGCTCATCAGGACCAATGGTGTTAATGATTGCGCGATGCTCTCCAACTCAACTACGGGGCAGGAATCCCCAAGGGAGGTTGAAGACCATGGGACATCTTTGTGGCTGGAAGGGCCTGGCAGGAAGAGTGTAATCTCGGCTTCCGGAATACCCAAATATGCATACAAGTATGCCCCCTTGCATTCTCATAGTTGCTTACACTGAGAGGAAGCATTGGATTTTAATGTAGGATTCAAAAGTCCAGCGAGATATGCATGTTTTACAGTTCATAATTTTATAAATATATTTGTGAATGACAGTGATAAATTGTAAATTTAAGGAGTCTACAATTAAACCACTAAATTTATTAGAAAGCAAAGGATCCATCATATCCTATGATTTCAAGTGCAACAAGAAAATAGAAATTTCTGTGACAAAGCTCACTTGTATTTGTTAGTAGTTGTTGACACACATATTGTTACTGCTAGTACAGTTTTGGTCAGAAAATTTTGCTGTCTAAATAATTGTGCACCATTCATAACATATCATGTAAACTCTTTCTGAAGTTCGTAATTTCCTCTTTTCAAGGGAGTTGCAGAAGGCCACCAGCAATTTCACAACACTATTGGGGCAAGGAGCCTTTGGCCCTGTTTACAAAGCTGACTTGTCATCTGGTGAGACACTAGCTGTTAAAGTGCTCGCTAACAATTCAAAGCAAGGTGAAAAAGAGTTCCAAACTGAGGTAAGACAATATTTATACACTAGAAACTCTGGTTGTTTGATATTTGACAGACTGTTAATTCCAGGTTTTACTTCTTGGACGGTTGCATCACAGGAACCTGGTGAATTTGGTTGGTTATTGTGCTGAAAAAGGGCAACATATGCTAGTATATGCATACATGCCTAATGGGAGCCTTGCATCACACTTATATGGTACTCATTATCTCCATATGATAAATCGTACACTTCTTTTAGAATCTGTCCTCAGTTATTATGTTGACACATGTGTGCTTGGTTGCTGCTATGGCTTTGTTTAAACTTCAGTTATTATCTCAGAGAATGCAGTAATTTGAAATTCCTAAAGCTAAACCAGGATTGCTTATAAACTTCCCTGTGCATGAATGTTTGTTGCTTGCTCGCTTGTTTGAAAGTTCTTGATAACTGAACTTTACAGCCACCACATTTTTAGATGCTTTTATTAAAGAAAGCATGTGAATACTGAATACTATTCATATGAGTAAAGTCCTAAGACACTGGTTTATTTACTGATTTTTATTATTCCACATTATTCTGATAGCCTTTATTGATTATTCTCGCTGATCTGTCTCTTGCACATATTCTTGAACCATTGTTATTGATTATGCTTTCCAATCTATCTTCTATATAAGGTTATGTAGAGTAGGTATTTAACATGTTACATGTAGATGTTTTTTTTTACTTTCTGAATATTCTTTTTTTTTGTTTAGGTGAAAACATTCCACCCCTCAGGTGGGATCTGAGGGTAAACATAGCTCTGGATGTTGCTAGGGGCTTGGAGTACCTACATGATGGGGTAGGCTGTTGTATTTCATAATTAGAAGCATGATACATTATGAAACGCAACGAGATTCCTTGATCTCATTTGACTCTAGTGCAGGCAGTTCCTCCAGTAGTTCATCGTGACATCAATCACCAAACATTTTACTGGATCAGTCCATGAGTGCTAGGGTATGTGAAACATCTCCGCCATACATCGGACTATCCATCACATTATACACCCCTAAATCCTCTCAACTCAGGATCTAGTTGGCTTTTTTTTATGTTGAATCTTTAAAACTTACTGGCAGTATTTGTTTCCACTTGATTCTCCATACAGCCATACACTGAAGGTGGCATTAAGTCTTCTTTTGTGCTGCTTTGTGTTTTGATTTTCTGTTTCTTCACTCAACTACTCAAGTAGGACATTTGATTTGACACCTACCCAATAACTTGTCAATGTTTAGTGATATGGCCATTGTAGTATACATACTGATCCTATTTGTTGAAGAAATTCACAAAGTTTTCTTCAATTGATCACCCAATGTTCAGGGAGTTCAAAATACTATATTTGTACACCACTGCATATGATTTTTTAACTGAAAGGTTTTATTCTTAGACTAAAGAGCATTCTTTGATTGCTAGGTTGCGGACTTTGGATTATCAAGAGAAGAAATGGTTACTCGAAATGGAGCTAACATAAGAGGAACCTATGGATATCTTGATCCAGAGTATGTGTCCTCACGATCATTCAGAAAGAAGAGTGATGTGTACAGCTATGGCGTTTTGCTGTTTGAAATGATTGCTGGCAGAAACCCTCAACAAGGTCTAATGGAATATGTGGAACTTGTAAGGATGCCCCCCCAGTTCCTTGCTCTTTTATGGAAGAATGCTTTTCAGAACATTAAAGTTTTGTAAATGCTGACTCCAATGCAATTATAATCAGGCTGCTATCAATGCTGATGGCAAGACTGGGTGGGAGGAGATTGCAGATTCCCGGTTAGAAGGCGCGTTCGATGTCGAGGAGCTCGATGACATGGCTGCTGTGGCTTACAAGTGCGTAAGTAGAGTGTCCCGGAATCGCCCAGTGATGAGAGATGTTGTACAGGCTCTTATCCGTGTAGTTAAACACAACCAGAGCATGAATCATCACTGCAGTAAGGTTCCACTAGGCAGGGAAGATGATGAATCTGTCGACTTGGAAGCGTGTGAGGTTCAATCTTCCGTCTCCGGCCATCAAAGACAGGAATCGACTGGCAGCATCGCTGATCTACCAGATGTCTGAAAGAAACTAACTCTTCTTGGCTACTTCTTCTTCTTCTTCTTTTGATTTGTTGATATGAAAACACTAGGATCAAGGATGACACCATTGGATAGAATAGAAAGATGCAGTTTTGAGCATTAGTGGTGACTGGTGTGGAGGGCTGTCAACTGTAAGTGTGATGTATAGACCTGCATTGTAAGTTGTAACCACTTGATAGTAGAAGCTGATTGTTGCCATTGCCTTTGTCTGGAGTGTATGTACTGTTGTAACCACTTGTGCGTGGTCTTGGATGCACAATTTTGGCCATAATTTTACATCACAATAAGCTCATAAATTTCTAAAAAAGAGAGAGATTGTGAAACAACTGTTCAAGAATCCGGCGATTAAATATCAGTATAACACTTTGAACTCATGTTACTGTGGCAACTGGCAAAGGACTCATATCATGTCAAGCACTTACAGCCAAAAGAAGATTGCAGTAATCAAAGAGAAGAAGAATGAAAGAATTAATGGTGATAATGTGGTGTGATTAAATGTCAGTTTGATGGTACAATAATCTCTTGGCCCAGAGTGTTGCAGACCGGGCTAGCTAAGGAAGCTCGCGTGCTGCGGCGTGGGCGGTGACATAGTAGGCGACGGTGATCCCGCCATGGACGAAGCATATGATCCCTCCCAGAGCCAGGGTATGGCCGTGCACCAAGCCGCAGCTCGTCTTCGACTTGGAGTTGGGCATGGCCCCGGCCAGCAGCAGCGAGAATCCGGCGACGAGGGCGATCCTGTAAAAATGATGTCAGACGAAGGAGGAGTTTTTTCAGTAAAGCATATCGAGGTGAGGAGGAAGGAGGAAGGAGATGTTACCATTACCAAGAGAGCAATATCAGAGTGGCTGCCAGTTTCCTGTTAATGGAAGCCCGGATGAACTCCATCTGAGAGCAGATGCAGGCGCAGCCGCCCAAGAAGTTGGCCACCGCGTGAGCAGCCACAAGGAGCACCGCAGCTGCGAGCCCCAGCTGGTATGCCCTGTACACTGGCCTCTCGCACTGGACGAACAGCACCGTCACCTTCTCAGTCTGCCAAAAGATGATCAAATGCCAACCCGCATCCACCATTTTCACATCTTGGATTGGAATGGTACCTTGTTTTGAGCAGCCTGAGCCTGAATCCCTAGTATGCCGGCAGTAACATCCAGTGCCAAAATCACGGCGCAGACAAGAACAGCAGCCCCAATTCTTGCCATTGTTGGAGCTGATTGCAGTCGTTGGAGCAACAAAATGTTGGCTGCTGCTTACAACCAAGGGAGTTGGGGCCCTTCTTATTGGAAATCAATGAGTAGAGAGCTAAGAGCAAAAGTAGAACAGGAGAATTTGTTCTCCAACTGTGATGTAGTTATGAACCAAGCTGTCAAAAGATGCTCAAAGTATTATCCTTTCCTTTGATCCCTTGTTACATCTCAGCTGTATTCCTTCCTTAAAGGACACATGCAAAGATTGGAATATCTCCAGTGTTGAAAGTCATCAATCACATGAGTTGTGAGCTATGAAAAAGCTATGAAATTATTTGATTAGAATAGCTATGGATGATGTTAGAATGATTCCAGAACTTATAGTTCTCTGACCTTAGGTACACTGCCAAGTCACACTAATACAAGAGGTGATCCATTGGTTGCATAGACAAAAGTATGTAAACCTAAATTGAAGGGAGGACTAGGAGTTATTGATTTAAGGAATCAAAATAAAGCTCTTCTGATCAAGCATCCAGACAAGTTGTACAATAAAAAAACACAAACCCTGGATAGAAGCTTATCTGGAATTCTCATAATCTAAATGGGGTGATAACCTCATCCAACAACTGAGAAAGGCTCTTTCTGGTTAAATCAGCACCTTATTCAGAGGAATTGCAGAGTGTTCAATATCATGTGGTACAACAGTGGCTTTTTTGGACAGACCTATGGTCTATCAACATACTGATACTCCACACATCCTCAAATGGATTTGGAAGTCAAAAATGCTGCAACAAGCTTAGGTTCTTCATGTGGCTACTCTTGATGGATAGACCCAGCATGAGAAACATTCTGAAAAGAAAGAACTTCAGAATAGAGGGCAGCAACTACAACTGTGTCACCTGCAATTCAAGCCAAGAAGATCCAACACACATCACCTTTTCTTTACTTGCTCTTTTAGACTCATATGTTGGGAATCCATTTGTGTACACTGGAACTTGGTATGCTGATATCTTCAAAGGGCAATTCAGTGGGCCTTTCTTCATGGAAGTTTTCATAGGAGGGGCTTGGGCTATTTGGAAGCAAAGGACTTATCTAACTTTTTGAAGACAAGCAGCCCAACCTACAAAGCTGGATTTTTTTGTAAAGAAGAATTATCTCTCCAATCTTGTATGGTGCCATGTGCTTATTTTTATTTATTTGTTGTCAAAATGAAATTTATAAAATATTCTAGTTTTAGACGCATATATATATTAGAAAGATTTATAAAAAAATCATAACATACTTTATACACAAAATTTATGTTTTGTAAGTATTCTATTGCTACATTTAGAACAAAATTTAAACTTTAAAAGATATTTTTAAAACTTGAAAAGACATCTGAGGTGTGTATGTGTATATGGACCAATTAATTACCAGTCTTTGCTTCAGCAGGTTGTCACCTCCTAGGTGCAGGAGTTTGCTATGAAGGATCTTGGTGTGCTCCATCATTTCTTGGATGTGACCGTAGAGCCTTGTGCTGATGGTCTATTCCTTCACTAGCGTCAGTACATCGTGGATATTCTTCAGCGAGCAGGGATGACAGGCTGCAAGCCTGACGAAATTTTACTTGGTTAAAATTTATTTATTTTTATTTTTATTTATTTTGTTGTCAAGCTAATAAACATTTATTTGGTTAAAATTCTTATATAAATTTCTAAAAACTGAAGCAAACAACCTTAGAAAAATAATGCAACAAAACAAATCGGTGAAGAACAAAAGGTGGGTGTAGTCAACGTTAAGATGGATGCACGGATGGGTCTCCTCCACCAATTGGCGCCACGTAATGGTGACGTGGCGCACACACCATCTGGACCCACCTGTCATCCTCACGGCCGCCTCCACCTATTCTCCAATTCTGTCGTCAAAATCCGCAAAAGTAAAATAAAAAGGAGATCGACTCCACCGCGGGAGGAAAGGAGGAAAAAGGTCTCGCCTTTATTTGCACGGCGGCGATGTCCCTCCCTCCGGCGGACGGCGGCGAAGACTGGTTCCTCGACTGCGGCATCCTCGAGGACCTCCCCGCCGCCGCGTGCGGCGCCTTCCCGTGGGACGCCTCCCCGTCCTGCTCCAACCCGAGGTCCACAGCGTGTTCCATGCCCCCCCCCCCCCCCCCCCCCCCCCCCTAGATTTATGTAGTTTCCGATATTTGGGGAGGTTGGCTTCGCGATTTCGATGCGACTTGGTGGTGATTGCATAGTCGATTTATGAGATTTTCGTTGTCCGTTTGCGGAAGAGGAGTGGAAATTTTGGGGGGATTCCTGTGCTATCTGGTTATTAGACACATGTGTTGGTGATTGTAGTATGAAAATCGGATGCTTTATCTAGATCCCAGTGTTGTTCTGAATTATTGGTCATATATTCATTCAGGCACCGAGGTTGTTTGTGCGATGTATTGCTTAGTATTGTATGGTAGGGAAAACCATCTTCGTGCACACAAGTCGTTCTTATGCTGTTGCTACCGTGGTCAGAGATCCTCGGGTTGACTTCCTTTTGATGCAACATGTACATGCTACGATTGGTTAGCTAGATTCGTTTTTTCTAGTGTATGGCCTCGATACATTTTCTTGTTGTGATACTCAATTCTACGACTATCTGGGCATCTCGATCAAATTATAAGCAGATTTTAGTTGCGTAGTCTGTAGTTTCTGACCCGTATCTCCATATTGACAGCTTAAGATACATAAATTGATTGTGCAAAATCAACTTGGTTGTGATGAAGCAAGTAGTTAGAATGAGTTTAGATGGTTTTGGGTCTCTTATAGTGCCATCTTTGAAGCTTTCATAAATTTCCAACATTTGTAGGCCAGCTTTCCTCTTGTCCTATGGTTATCATGCACATTTTATTATTATTATAATGCCTGTTATGCCATTGAAGTAGTTTTCCCTTCATTTTTACAGTGTGGAAGTGAGCAGCTACTTGAACACATCTGATGTGCTCAAAGAACCTGACAGTAATAAGCGGTCAGGATGTTGTTTCACTTTGCCCTAGAGAATGCATGCTTGTTATTTAGTTTATGGTCTTCCAAAGTCAGTTCTGTAAATGGTGATCTTTTCCAAGTTGCAGTGTAAGGTCAGGGTCTTGTGGTAGGCCAACATCTAAAGCTTGTAGGGAAAAAATCAGAAGAGATAAGCTGAATGACAGGTACAGCATACTTCCAGTTTTGGTAAGACTCCGAAGTCTGAAGAGAGCTCACCCCTAATTTTATGACTTTGAGTTCTAGGTTTCTTGAATTGGGGACTACTTTGGAGCCTGGGAAGCCAGTAA
Source organism: Zizania palustris (assembly GCA_019279435.1). Lineage (NCBI taxonomy): Eukaryota > Viridiplantae > Streptophyta > Magnoliopsida > Poales > Poaceae > Zizania > Zizania palustris. Next base: position 55,062,196 of record JAAALK010000082.1, on the reverse strand, counting down.
AATCTGACAAAGCTGCTATCCTAAGTGATGCTACTCGCATGGTTATTCAGCTTCGTGCTGAAGCGCAGCAGCTAAAGGATACTAGTGAGAGTCTTGAAGATAAGATTAAGGAACTGAAGGTGATGCAACCTTACTTACACCCAACTTCTGTTATCGAAAAGCTTATCATTGTGGTTCTTGCTGATAGTTGTTAGTTTGTGGCCAAGGCATTTCTTTAGATGGAAACACATTGAGTTACTGATAGAACAACATGTTTATTGATAGTTGTGCGCTGTACAGTAGTTTTTTCATGCTTGTGTATGCATTATGCAATCGGATCTTAGTAAAAGTCCTGCAATTTTGTAGGCTAGTCTCTGGTATGTGTGCAGTTGTGTAAACTGGCTATTGTTTGCAAATATGACCGTAAATTACAAATTAGCTACCAGCTGGCTGCAAACTGCATCCCTGGTTACATGTATGGTGAATTGGTGATGCTTCATAGTTCATATTACCGTGGAGCAAAGTGCATGTACTGTTCACACCTTACATTTCATTTTTAACAATAAGACATAAGTGCAATTGGATTGTCATATTTTGTATGATGTAAAGTTGTAAAGAACTTAAAATATCCTATCCTGCTACGACTCAGGTGATTGATCTATGCTGCTGTTTCAGAGAATGCCAAAGTTGTTCTTACCCTAATCGTGTTAGCTAAATTTTGCAATGACGTTATCTCATGACGTTCTTCAAATTCCAGGTGGAGAAGGATGAGCTTCGCGATGAGAAGCAGAAGCTCAAAGTAGAGAAAGAGACATTAGAGCAGCAGATGAAGATTTTGACTGCAACTCCAGCCTACATGCCTCACCCCACACTGATGCCATCCCCATTCCCTCAGGCACCACTTGCCCCCTTCCATCCTGCCCAGGGACAAGCTGCAGGACAGAAGCTGATGATGCCCTTTGTTGGTTACCCAGGGTATCCGATGTGGCAGTTCATGGCGCCTTCTGAAGTCGACACCTCCAAGGACAGCGAAGCTTGCCCACCTGTGGCCTAATGCTTCCCTCTTTGTGCCATATCAATTCACCATAACCTAAAACCACATGGTTCAATCCATTGGTTGGGCATCGTCACTGATTCACATTAAGCTGTTCTTATGTCAGTACTTTGTTCATGAGGAGTAAGCTGACATTTGTGGCGCTCTATAGAGGCTACTGCCCCTTGAATGTACAATACATTTTTTTTTCTGGAGAAAGGAAGAATGCTCATTCTTGTTCGCTACACTTCTGCTGTGACACCCAGAGTCCAATTCAGTATCATAATGTACCATTTCCAATCACCCAAATTCTGTTTCTGCTGCTATCATGAAACTTATTCAATCGATACAAATCTTGCTGAAGAAATGAATAGAAAAAATTATGGCATGTTCTCCAGTACCTGCCATGGTTGTAGCTACCAAACCTGCCATGACAAGTGTAGTGCTGATTGTCACTGTGCTTGAAGATCCTGTAGCTGAATTGTAGGAGATGACGCCAGGTTGATGCACTGAGGGCGAATCAAACGGAATGTATGGATGAATCGGTTAATGGCACAGATGAATCTAATCGAAACCTGATGGAAATTGTTAAATGCTTAATTAGTCAGTGTGTATGACGTGGTCTATTACTTTGCGAGTACTTAATCACGAGGAAGAGGAGACAGGTGATGAAATTAGCCACACTATCGATACACACCCACTCGTATGTTTGAGTGTTTCAAAATATTTTGGAACTTGCTTTGAATGCATATATCTGAACTTAATTTAATCTTGCTGAGTTTGACAAGCTGAATTTGCTGCAAAAGCTTTGAAATTTCTGCCGCTAGTTAAGCAAAATTACTTCTCTACTATTATAAAGCGGCTAGTTTTCCGTGTCCTCCGGTGCCTTGATGCCCCGCCCCTGTGCAACCGTTCTGCATGTGCGCGCAGCGCAGGGCTTGGCTGCGTGAGAAAGAAAGAAGAAAAAAGGAAAAAGAAAAAAAATGGAAAAAGAATAAAAAAGAAAATACAAAATAAGAAAAATAAAAGAAAACTGTATTTATATTTTAGTCTTTTAATTTATGTATTTTGTGTGGAAGTAAAAATTTTTAAATTTCTGAAAAATCACGTAGAAATATGAATTTTACAAAAAAAAAACTTTATTATAAAATAAGATTTTATTGCAAAATTACTAGTTACTAGTAGTAAATTACCAAAACCCTCTCCTTTGCTTTCTCTCTCTCTGCCTTCCGCCGATGGCCGCCGCCGCCGCCGCTGTTCGCCGGAGCCTAGCTACAGGCGCAGCCCCCGTCTTCCTCCTACGCGGCCAGCTGCTCGTCCGCCTCCTCTCCACCCAGACCCAATCGCAGTCGCTACCCCGAACACCCGCCGACCTCGCCCACCTCAAGTCCTCCATACGCAACGCCGCCCACAGCCCAGATACCCTGGCCGAGCTCTTCGTCTCCGGCCTCTCCCACCCCGCCTTCCTCGCCGACCGCCCCCTCTTCGCCTACTCCGTCCACCGCCTCGCCTCCGCCGACCGCCGCGACCTAGTCGCCTCCATCCTCTCCACCTCTCTCACCTCCCTCCCCGCGCCACACCCCTCCGAGGGCTTCCTCACCCGCCTCATCTCCCTCTACTCTGCCGCCGGCATGCCCGACCACTCGCTCTCCACCTTCCGCATCGTCACCCCGCCATCCGACCGGGCACTCTCCGCCCTCCTCTCCGCCTACCACGCCAACCGCCTCTACGACCGCGCCATCCACGCCTTCCGCACCTTGCCCGCGGAGCTAGGCATCAAGCCGAGCGTCGTCTCCCACAACGTCCTCCTCAAGTCGCTCGTTGCAGCTGGCGACGTCGCCTCCGCCCGTGCCCTGTTCGACGAAATGCCTGCCAAGGCCGGCGTCGAGCCGGACATTGTATCCTGCAACGAGATCCTCAAGGGCTATCTCAACAAGGACGATCACGCCACATTTGATCAATTCCTCAAGGACAACACCACTGGTGGCAGCAAGCGGCTCAAGCCCAATGTTGGCACCTACAACCTCCGGATGGCTGCATTGTGCTCCAAAGGAAGGAGCTTTGAGGCTGCCGAGTTGTTGGATGCCATGGAAGCAAAGGGAGTCCCACCCAACCGTGGGAGCTTCGACACTGTCATTCATGGCCTCTGCAAAGAGGGGGAGGTGGGTGCTGCTGTCGCGCTATTCAAGACGATGCCGGATGTGCCGAGGCCAAACGGAAAGGGGGTGTTCCCCAATTCTGAGACCTACATTATGCTGCTCGATGCGCTTGTCAACAAGGGCGTGTTTGGTCCTGCATTGGAGGTGTTCAAGCAGTGCTTGGAGAAGAGGTGGGTGCCACCATTACAAGCTGTGGAAGGACTGATGAAAGGGCTGCTGAAGAGCAGGAAGGCTAAACATGCAAAGGAGGTTGCCATGGCGATGAGGAAGGCTGTCAAGGGTGATGCCAAGGAGGAGTGGCAAAAGGTTGAGGCTGAATTTTCATTCCAGCCTGCTGCTAAGAAAGAGTAAGTAACCGCTATGAATGATGCATGATACTATCAGAAAGATGATTATTTTTCACTTCAAATCTATTGTCTGATCTGGTTGTCATTTCATTTTTGTGCTTGTGGCCAACTCTAGTAGTCCATTCGGTTTAGCACAAAAGATTGGTTAGTTTTTGTATGAGGTATTTGCATTATGAACAAACATGAGGTGGTTTACATTGTAGGCCATCTTACTTGAATGATGCAATTCTTCCTGGTTCATTGTATGAATTTTGATATGTTCTTTGTAAAACTTGGTGTATTTCAATCCTCGATAATCCAAGTGTGATTCACACGTCCTAGCTAGCTGGTCACACATAATTATTGGATGAAACTGCTCTATGTACTTCTTGGTTACTTGGAATCCATCTGCAAGCAATTTTGCTTGCCTGAACAATGATGCCACAGAAATGTGTATTTGCATCGATATGCCTTGTGGAAGTGAACTCATAATTTTAGCTACAAAAATCGATCTTTTAAATCAAATTCCACAACTCTTATATGTGCAGAGGCGGGCGCAAGATTTGGACCCTGGGTATTCAAAATTCCAGATAGCAATTTTGTCAACTAAGTTTGCTTGCACTAGCCAATTGTGTCACCAGCCCAATCTTGAATAGTAATAATTTTATTTTTTTATGTATATACATAATATACACTATATATATAATTTTTTGTTGCAAAAATAATGGGTATTCAATTGCATACCCTTGAATACAAGTGGGCCCGCCCCTGTATATGTGGTAGGAAAGATCTCTCCTTTTAGTCCCATCCAGGAGCAAAAGAACAATCAAACAACAAAAGATGAACAAACTCTAGACATAGAGTTGGAAATATAGCACATAGAATTTTGGAATATGGATATTCTATCTGCTGTAAGCTAACACAAGGCCATGAGAGCAACAGCTATGCTGCCCATGGTGACACTCATTAGAGACTCAACACCAGCCGACGTGGCTGCCGAGCACCACCGCCGCACCCGCTGGCGGCGGCCGCTCGGCCGGGAAAATCGGCATTGTCTAGCTTTGTCGGCAGCCTGAACTTGGACGGCGACCTTCATGCCGGCGACACAGTGGCCGGAGACACCGCAGACGAAGTAGCGGCTGCCGACGGCGGCGAGCCGGACGGTGTCATTGCCGGTCTGGAAAGTGGCGATGGGACGAGAGATGTTGCAGGAGTCGTAGCCTGCTTTGCTCACCTCCAACACGTTGTGTGCCACTCTTGAGTAGTTGAACACTGCACATGCATGTCAATGATATACATGTCGATCGTTAGCAATTAATATATATATATATATATATATATATATATATATATATTACTATCATAAGATTCTATAAACATGATCTTAATATCTCTCGAGTACCACGAAGAAAAGAAAATGTAAAACTGGAAATTGTGACGATGGATTGAGAGATGATGTAATTTACCAAGCTGGTCTCCGACTTTGAACTCCATGTCAGAAGTCCATTGGATATAATTACTTTGCATGTCCCATGATCCGCCAGGAGCTCCAACGGTGTAGCTAGCACCGAGCGCCGTCCTAATGGCGGCGGCGATGATGGCAACGACGACCGCGAGAGCTCTCACCGCCATCATGATGATATTGCTAAGGAAGGATCGGAGGAGATGACTTATCAAATGCTTGCTACGATCGAGCTCCTCTGAAACTAAACCTGAAGCTCTGATCGAATCGATCGAAGTGCTGGATGTGCGTTACGTTGGATGGTTTGGGGAGACGACGAGAAGTGTTTATGTAGGTGTCGGTTGGGTACGTACGTGGAATTATTAATGCATGGTAGCTAGATGCATGTGTGCATGTGTGTTTGACTGGCTCTAGCCTCTAGCTAGCTCGCGATATCGAATTTGATTAACGCGTACGTGATGATATGTGTAGACTCTTTTTGACGGAGAATTGGAGAATATTATTATGATAATCTGATCATCAGCTAGTTGGCTTCCTGGCCAGCTTCCCCATATACACGGGGAATTAATTAATTATTGGCCTCGCCTCTATCTGAGTTTTGTATGTCATGATGATATATATAATATACATAACCACATATGTTAATCATGCAAATTTATAATCCGGCTACATACCGCCGAGCTATTGCATGCCTCGATCTATTTATTTGGCTTGGAAAAAGCTGTTCAGTTTTTATGAGATGACAAGCTAGTACAACAAGAACAAACATTCTGCTGTGAAAAAAAAGCTGATCATTTATTTATGAGTGAAGCTAGTATATATCATTGATTTCGTTTCACATAGTGAAAAGTCTCACAATTAAACACAAGAATTAGGCAGAATATTCAGAGAAAATAGGACATTATCGTGCATGGAAATCAGAGAAATAATATTGTTACAGATAGTTACATATCCCTATTTATGTATCAGATTCAACCTCAACTTCAGAGCTTGAGCTTCTCTGCTTCTGCTACTGTAAACTCATAGGTTTCTCGTCAGGTTTCATGCACTCAACTTATTTGCACATAGTTAAGTGATAAACTATTTAAATATGTAAGTTCAATCACAGATCAATTTTTTGCTTCAAATTTGTAGCTCTAACTTATTTGCACACAGTTAAGTGATATTTGTTATTTTGTCACCCTCGATCATATAATAACCAAGTTTACAGGATCATATATCGCACACAGATAAAAAAAGAGAGCAAAAGAACAAGTTATAATATCATATCTATGAGACCAAACAAGTTATTTCTCCTGTTGTATATGTATGCAGATACAGACATGCTTGTATCATTATCTTTAAAAAAAGGCATATACTTGTATGAGATGTACATACAAACAGAAACAGTACCAATGTACACTCGAGTTACACAGCAGAAGTCAAGGGGAACTGTCATATATTCATACATGATCATTTGCTTGGTAAAATACAAATGTAGTAATTGTGCTGTTTCACATCTCAGATATCTATCTATGTATCCATGCTGTTCTAATTTCAGTAGTCCTGCCACTGGAAGTCACCTTGCTCACCAAAAGGAGCTGCACTCAAGGCAGCGGCGCTATGCCTCGTTAAGTGGTTATCAGGCTAATGGTCAGGGTATAGCACTAACAGATCATGATGCCTCCACTCCTTTGTAAAGGAGCTTCTAATTGACCCAGGAAACTGCAAAACATGGTTGCAGTCTGCATGTAGATGTACATACAGTGCAAGCCTGCCTGCTTAACTTCTCATGTCATTGTCTGTACTAGGAAGCCATGGAATTCCTCCAGGATCATACACAAAGCATAATTGCTATGAGAAAAAAACTATGTTAGTCCTGGTGGGTGGCACGCTGCACCAAAGGGAGCAATCAATTATTCATGGAATACTAGATAAGGACTGGTAGAAAATTGTCAGATAATGACAAGCATTTGACTATAGTGGCAACTCTGAAAGTGTTGCGTGCGTACATCGGTTGAAGGCTGACTCTTTCATGGAAATAAATGCAGCATTTGGTGATGCATCGAAAATAATACGAAAATATTTTTGTCATCAACCTCAGCTGGCATCCCGGATGATCCTATATTTACTTATATATGTGGCCTAGTTTGTATTTATTCGAAAAACAAAACAGTGTGGATGCAAATAAAAACCATGTAATGTTACTTGTGTTTCCTTACTGTGGGCAGTTTACAGCATGAATGTGTTGCTAGAATTCTACATTCATGGGCATAATGTGATGAATCCAAAATAGAATGGAAATGCATACTTCATATTGATAAGTATTCTGGAAAATTATGTGGGTTATTTATGAAAATACAAAGGGGTAGGAGGAGGAACTTACTATAAAAGAAGAGCATCAGTTTGACAAGATGTGTGACTATGAATGCATTGCAATCAATTCGTCATCTTTGCATTTCCTGATGTTAATATCCATGATGGTTTCAGATGAAGGCACAATATCACAACAATGTCGTCTTAAAGCCTGAAAAGGCGCCATAGTAAAAAGAAACCATTAAATTTTAATGTAAGCACTAAGCAGTGAAATTTAAGCCACAACCGATGGAGGCAACAATCAGTCATACCTTCCCAGGAACAAGATGTAACAGTTCAGATGTTACTTTTATTTGATGAAGATTCCTCAATGGCATCATGTTAGGCGAGCATTTTTTAGGCAGCTGCCTACTGTAATTGCTTTTGGTCTTGCCTTCACCAGAAGAAATACTATTGAGGAAGAAAAGAGCAGCTCTTTTGCACTCGTCCCTTGGATAATTCTTGGTATCAAACATAAAAGAATCAGTAACATTGCGACCCCTTTTCCATGGAACAAATGTCTTCTGCACAGCAAGGAGGTCAGGAAGCAGAACACTGCCTTTGAACACCTGAACTGAATAGCCCCATGCTATAGATACAGTAATTGCTTTTGAATAGTCATAGCACACTGTTTGTTGAAGGATCCTTAATGGATCAGCATTAGCAACTCTGAAGAAATGCTCCACCGCTGTTGACCGATCCATACCAGGGTAAAGAGGATAGACATGATCAAGGTGGTGCAGTGAAACTAAAGGAGTAAGTGGATGTGCTCTTAGGAGTCCAGATATGTCCCCATGAAGGTCGATCTGGTCAAATAAACGCAATAGCACACACAAGTTAAGAATCATGCCTTTTTGGTTGCATAATTTGAAGTAAACTACAGGAAAGACTAAGGTCAAGAAGTCCTTAAAAAGCAGGCATCTTATAAATTTCAGCAACAGCAACTGCAATTGAGGAAAGCAAGACCTTACATTTACATAATGTAACACACGTCAATGGAGAATAAGGAAATTATGATGTCAACTGTCATACAGCCCATGGTAATTGAGAACATTATTTTCTTGAAGTATGCTAGTTGACAACATTAAGTAGCGATGCCGAAAGCTTGAGCATATCTGAAAGGGATGTATGGCATGTGGGCCAAAGCACCCACTTCCAAGTGCCCTGACATCAAAGTCAGTTGACGTAAACATGGATCACTAAATCCAGTGGCCAGTGCCACAGATTTCATATTGATTCAGCAATTCGACGTTGTAGCTGTTAGCCAGTAACCATCACCTCTGAATGGTTCTATCTGTACACTTCTTAATAACATTCTACAGGATTGCTGTGGTGTGGTTCTGCATTTCTTGAGAGCATTCTAAAGGATAAGCTTTTGTACGAAAAGTTTGTGTATGGTCTGAACATATGCAGACAACAATTCACACTAAAATTATTATAGCAGAAGCAAAATTATTTAGTATGCCAACAACTTGAGATTTGCTATCATTGGCGGCATAATTCCTTTATGGCACGCAATGAAGCTTCAAGCTCAATTCTAACCTTTCACCCCAACGATTCTCTTCCATAATTGATAATTTAACATCAAAGACTAGCTACAGCCTCTGGAGTAAGGTCTGAAGGAGGAAGACACAAACACAGTACACCAACATGATTATACCACATAATGACTTTATTATTACAGTTGAACGATCATTGTTACAGATACTACCATGATGGTGGTTACGGATCACAGAATAAGATTGTCGAATAGAGTTAGAGATGTTGTGAGACAATTCCTACTCTAATCACGATTCAGGTGTCAAGAGTACCAAATTTTGCTTAAAAATCCATTCTTTAACAATTTGACAGTATCAATCCAGTACGACGGATTTCACTACACCTGCCGATTACTCGATGGTTAAGAATCCAACCTAACATTCCATTAGTTGAGAAATGTGAAGAAGAAGCAAGCTTTGAGAAGGAGGTGCACCTGGTGGAATCCTGGCTCATGGGTGAGCTCGACGCCGAGCTCGGCAAGGCAGGCGTAGATCCTGGCGTCGCTGCCGTAGAGGTGCGGGTACCTGAGGAGGCAGGAGTCGAGGACGCGCGCGAGGCGTTTGGCGAGCGGCCAGCTGACGGCGATGCCGCCGCCGCCATAGGCCATAGCGAAGCCGTGCCAGGCGTTCTGCGCGGCGGACTCGGAGCGCGCGCCGAGGTACCACGGCTCGCGCCAGTCGTACTTGGAGAGGGTGTGGAGGAGGTTGGGGAGGACGAAGGCGGTGTCGTCGTCTGCGAGCACGAGCCACCGCGGCGGGGGGTCACGGAGAGGGCCCCGGACCTCGAGCAGGAGCTCCTTGGCGATGCGCGCGACGCGGACGGCGGAGGGGAGGCCGCGGGGGTGGGAGTAGGGGAAGCGGCGGGAGGAGTCGCTGGACACGCAGACGCGGAGGTTGGAGGGGAGGGATGTGACCGTATCCGTATCCGGGGCCGGGCCGTCGAGGAAGAGGAAGGCGCGCGTCGGGGGCCGGAGCCAAAGGCGGAGCAGCGGGAGGCGTAGCGGCAGCGTGCGGCGCGAGGAGGCGATGCCGAACACCACGTGTGCCAGCGTCGTGGGCGCCAGCTTAGCAGCGGCGGGCGAAGACGACCGCCGCGCCGGCTCGGCGCGCTGCGTGGCAGCGGTGGCTCGGAGGGAAGGCGGAAGAAGCGAAGGCGGCGTAGCGGGGCGGTGGCGGTGCAGGTGGAGGAGCAAGAGGAGGGATAGGATCGTTAGCGCGAGGAGGAACGGGCGGAGAGGGATGCGCGGGTGCGACGGCCACGACGGCGTCGCCATGCTCGGCTTGAGCGCGCGCGCCCGCGGCGAGCTGAGGCGGAGGCCGAGGAGGTCCCCGAGGATCTTCAGCGCAGAGTGAGTTCCAACTTCCAAGTTGGGAAGAAAACCAAGAGCAAACTTCCAACTTCCAATCAAAAACCATTACAAAATTACACTTACAAGATTAAATTGAAACCAGATCAAATCAGTTACTGTAATAATTGTCTTGATTTTGATTTCACTGGATCATACTCAAGACAATAAATTCACCATCTTAGAAAAAAATCCTTTTTTTAATCTAGGACAAAGATATAGCAGCGTGATCTATCCATGATTGTGAAGTAGTTCCATAACCATAATCAACGAAAGTTTATCAAAACTCAAAAGAAAAGTGTTGAGTTTCTCCTGTCACCACCAAAGAAAGCTTCATGTTCATGTGACTCCACTGGCTTTCTGTTCTTTCTTTTCTCTTTCTTGTTCATATCTACCTTTCTTTGTCTGATAAGCACGGATATGTTTGTTAGCTACCTGATTACCATTGTTATCGGTTCATTTTAGTGGTAATTGTATCAGATGGGTTAATGCTAACTCCAAGACAGCAACCTGATCTTGATAAATTTGGCGCCAAACAGCAGTCAGCATCAAGATTTTATAAGAATTGGATTGATTTGTACGAAAATCCTTGGAAAATTCGTGTATTTGAAGGCTGTCCGGCAACTCGAACTTCAAAGCTCACAAGCATAAATGAGGCTAAATTAGAGTTACATGGACCTAAATGGTGGTTTATAAAATGTAGAAAACCACGGCATCAAGACAATGCATGCTTTCCTTCAACTATGGTTTTCTCATGATTGATGATATCATAATCCCAAATGATGGTTCATGTGTGGATGTATGCACTAAACTAATGATTTTTTTTTAAAAAAAATATTTTTTTAAAAAAAATCAAATCTGTATTGTCATTTCAAAAAATTGCAAAACTAACGTGCGGCCGGCCGACCAGGAGCCGACTAAGGGTCGAGTCGGCCAACCAAGGGCCGACTGCCTGCCAACATGGCTCCAACGGCTCTTTTACGGCCTCCAACGACTAGTTTCAGGCCGACTGGCGCCAAGTTGCCGCCGATCAGCCGTTCAACCATGGACTGCTGATGTGGCATGAGTCGGCTGACCAAGAGCCGACTCGACCTGAGTCGGCTTCTGATCGGCCGACCACACATTAGTTTTGCAATTTTTTGAAATGACAATATATAATGATTTGAATTTTTTTTAAAAAAACAATATTATTTTAAAAAAATCATAAACTAATTGCCACCAAATTAGAACATGATGGGGCAGCATCAGTAAAAGTGCAGGCAACCAAGCTTTGCTGATGCTTAGGAGTACTGATGAGGAACACGCAGGATGAAATGATGAACATATGATGAATTTCAGAGTTGAAACGAAAGATTCAAGTCTAGTTCCAGCAAGATTCATAATAGCACGGTAAAATCAACCACAATCCTAACAACTCGCAGCATTCTGCTTTCAAACGAAAATTGAAGTAGAGTTCCAGCAACATTATTGGTAGAATGGTAAAGCCAACCAACATCCTGATGATAACTTGCAACATCATTCAGCTAATCGACCCTTCTGAACTTGGCACGATAAAAATCGCAGCTTTTGCACCAGAAGGAATCCTCAGCTCAGCCTCGTGTCATCTTTTGCTTCCCTTTTCTCCCAGAGCTTGAGGCGGATGGACGACCCACTTCATCCCAGCGCCATATGTTGCCATCGTCGCTGCCGGCGATGATTGTGCTGAAGAAAAACAAGAACAGAAACACATTTTCATGAATCCCTCCTGAACAAAGCAAACAAAAGCAACAACACAGATGCATGCACAAAATGCAGTTCAGAGAGGGTAAATGACACATTGATTGATGTATACATTCTTGGATATGAACTGCATCATGATGAACTGAAAGAATGTACCTTCCATCAACTGACACTGCAGTCTGCCTTATGGGTGATTTCAGCTGTGGGTTACTCAGGCTGTAAATTATGATGTGTAAACATTCACAAGACATGAGTTAGTAACACCCAACACCCTACCTATCATACATTCATATGCAGACGATGAAAATGACTTGGTTTCGCGAAAGAAATTACCAATTAATTAGAACAGGAGGGCTGGCCTGTACTTCCCAAACATAGACTTTACCTTCACAGTTGCCTGTTTGAATAAGCAAATGGTTATCCTCCAGAATTTAACATTTTTAAAAAAGAATCAAATTCAGTACTAGCATATTCATGGCTTCCTGAAAAAGGGACAGGTATATTCATATGAGTTCTTATCCCACTACATAAATCGACTAAGCTTTGCTCCATAGAAATTCATATTTCAGAACATAATCTGTGCTTCACTTATGTATGTTGATCATTTTTTCATGCATGAACATCTGAATTAACTTGTACTGGATCAAATTTACAAAATACTTATACCAATCTAGAACTTCAACCATATAGCGATGATCCTGGAAAAGGTTCAGAATTAGATATTACCTATTGCCAACTGATTGAAGTGAAAATCACATGAGAATTTGATGAACCAGATGTTACAGTCCGGCACAGGGTACTTCTGAAGAACATCGACGCGAGACTACAAACAATATGAACCACTTTCCTTAGAGGAAGGCATTTAGTATGGTAAGGGAAACTGAGAAATAAAGTAACATGGTTCCTTTAGGAAAATAAAGCAACATAGCTAAGAATAGTTTGGATCAGTAAACAAGTATAATGTTTAATTGTCTGAAATTCTAGAAAAATTATATCACCTCGCCGGGGCTTCCTTCCTTTATTATTGGTTCCCACATAAGGATTTCATTTTCAACACTCTGCAAATTCAGATTAGAACAGGTCAGAAGCACTCATACTTAACAAATAACCTAATTTCCATTGGAAAACCAACTTGTGTCACTAATATAATGATAAAAAAAGGCTGCTCCTGGTACACCCTGGAAATTTGCACCAGCAGTATGTATGCATTATGCAGAAAAAATGATGAAAGGTTCAATTTGCCAGGTGTCTGAATGACATCAATTTGACAAAATCTTCCTAGAAAGAATCCTCATTATTCATGTCCTTTATGAATAGGATAAAGCCACAGCATAATACATTTTTTAGCACTAGAAAGTTTGAGTCCTAATGAACAATAACAAATTTGAAAGTTTGAGTTCTAATGAACAATAACAAATTTGAAAGTTTGAGTTCTAATGAACAATAACAAATTTGAAAGTTTGAGTTCTAATGAACAATAACAAATTTTACCTTTGATAGGATAAAGTCCCCAAGCCACCTAGTACAGTCAACATAGTTAGAATGTACTGCAGCAATCATGACCTGTAAGGAGAGAGATGACACCACATGGGTTAAGTAATACCAATAGCTTACAAAATAATGGATTCAGAGATGATCAGCAGACACAGTGTACCGGAAATTTGACAAATTTTGTTGGAAATTTTGACGGATTTTCAGTCCATGAATATGATTTCTCAATATATGGCCAGAATTCTACAGCATCCACAAACTTTGTCAGTGATAAGCATCAAGCAAATGTAAATGAAAAGCTACCAAGATACAATCAAATGGTTCGCTAACCTTTCATTGACCAGATTCTCACAGTATTGTCCATGCCACAGCTTGCAAAGCGGTAGATATCAGATGTGTGGAAGTCCTGCAGCAATATATTATTAATCATGATTAATATTGCAATCCTAATGTAATGAAATTGCACGCGAAATTTCAGTGACTGTATATCAAAGATTTAGTTTACTCCTAGTGAAATGAACAAAAACTTGATCTTCTCACTAACAAATTATGACATTAGAAGTAGTATGAGTGGTATCTTTAGGGCAGCTTCATTCAAGTGAGTAGTAATCCAAAACAATGTCTTAGTGGAGGCAGGAGCAACTTACAACACTGAGCACTTCATTTCTGTGACCTTCATCTCCTGCAAAACACAAAATAAAGATGCCTGTGTGCACATTCCAAAGCCTGATAGATTCATCCTACACAGTTCGTGCCATAGGAAGCAGCATCAGTAAAAAAAATAAAATAAATGCAGATATCAGATTGACACCAGGTTATCTTCCAACCTTGCTTGCAGAGATGATGAGGGAAGGCTTCAGTGCTTGAGATTTTATTTCGTTTATTGCTTTCCCGTGGCCAACAAGAGTCTGCAAAATTTCAGAAACAGAAATTTAGTAGCAAGTTTTCAGATGATATTTAGTAGCAATATAATGTGGAAAATAAACAGATTGTTCCTAATAATCAGAGAAAATCCCAAGTAATCTTCCGGAATGGATAACATAGATAAAGCTTTCAGAGATCGATAGAAATTATCAAATTAAAGTAAATCTAAATAATTTAGAAAAATTTGTCAATACTGAACCTTATGTATCTTCTCGGTGCCACAGTTGATGATCCGAACGACGCCGGATTTTCCTGCAGCTACCAACAGTGGTGTGCCATCAATGTCGCAAGCCCAGCTGACAGTGTAGAATGACTCCTCATCCGTCTGAGATGCAAATGCAGATCTCACCGTGGTTAGATAAAGGCCAGGAATGCATGCACACCATCAAAATTAAACAAGAACGAACTTACTTCGTCAGCAACATATTTTTGCAGAAGGGAAAATTTGCCGTTCTTGAGGCAGCGGTAGGTTGACACCTGCAAAGATCACGAGCGACTTGTCAGTCAACACGAAGTCACGAACACGATGAAATTAGCATCTCTAAATCGTACTATCCATTAAAAATCACTCCTCTGATAAAAGTCATCTATGATGTTTTGATCTCAATTTCCAGAAGAAAAAAAATTGTATCTTTTGGTTCAAACTTCGGATCGAATCCTAGAAACGCGAAAAGGATACGGCCTGCTGCATGCGTCCACGTTGAAATCATATCCACCAGGTGGCTCGTCAGAAATCTTACGCGGGGGCCGCAGGCGGTGGCGAAGACGTCGTGGTAGCGGGCGTCGAGGAAGTTGAAGACGACGGCGTAGACGGGGATCTTCCCCTCAGCGTGCTTGTTCGTCGCCTTGTACTCGCGACTTCGGCTCGGCCTCGTCGGCGACCCGACCGCCACCTCGTGTCCCAGCCCCACCTCCGGCACCACTACCTGATTCACCATCACGCACACGCACACGCACGCACAGCTAGCAGGCCGGCCGGCGTACGTCTCGGCGGTCGATCGGGAACTCGATCTAGCACCGCACCGTGATCAGCTTCGCGTCTCGTCCGTCGTCGGCAAAGGCGGCTTGCCCTTGGCGGCGGCGGCGGAGGAGGAGGAGGAGGAGACACGCTTCAGAAATCATCGGAGGGGTTTAAATAGGAACATATCTCGAGCCATTTCACACGTAGAAACTTCTAGAACTAATTACTCCTACCCATATATGGACTTACGTCTCCACCAGACGCTTCCTTCTTTCAAACCCTAGGCGCCGGCGGCGCCTCCTCCCTTGCGTCATCTCCTCCCTCGCCGGTCGGGTCGGGTCTGCTCGATCTAGCTACCTCCAATGATCACGTACTTCATGCATGCATGCATAGTCGTCGTGCACTGTGTTTGCATAAATCTTTGGCCACTCGATCTCTACCAATTATATTTCTCTTCAACAGTCGACTGTTCATGGGTATAGCAGTTGGTAATGTACAGAACTAGGGATCGGATCGATGAACTAGTTTGGAAACATTAAGAAAAATCTGATCTTGGTGCATTTATCTATATAGACTAATAACCGGTATATATAATCATAACATCTATCAATTGTTCTAAGGATAATTCAAACATTTCAGCTACAACTAAAACTAGAGTAGTCTAGCCAGCCAGCTAAATACTCGAACTAATAACGGATTCTTGTGACATTTAGCTTCCCAAACAGACCCATAGTATGAATGAAAATGGATATTCCTCCGGTTATTACCTCGTTCGATAGCATTTGTATTTGTGTTTTTTGTCGGTGGATCCCATCCCATCAATTGAGTTTCTTGTTTCATAGAGAAGGCCGCAACAATGTTGAGGATTTCTTCGGATGTGTTGCAGGTATTTACTGCCAAGATATAAAAAATAGCTATAAACAAAGAAGTAAAGATACAGAACTAAAAGAAAAAAATCAAAGTACCTCGAGATAGATCCCTAAGTGGCGAGGTAGCTGCGGCGAACATGAAGATAATTAAATGTAGATTGAAGTTATAAACAAAGAAGTAAAGATATAGAAATAAAAGAAGAAGAAAATCAAAGTACCTCGAGATAGATCCCTAAGTAGCGAGGTAGCTACGGCGAAGACGAAGACGATGAAACAGGGATTGGAGTTATAAACAAAGAAGTAAAGATAGAGAAATAAAAGAAGACATATCAAAGTACCTCGAGATAGATCCCTAAGTGGCGAGGTAGCTGTGGTGAAGACGAATGCGATGAAACGAGGATTGGAGTTATAAACAAAGAAGTAAAGATATAGATGGCGAGGTAGCTATGGCGAAGACGAAGGCGATGAAACGGGGATTGGAGTTATAAACAAAAAAAAGAAAAGATATAGAAATAAAAGAAAACAAATCAAAGTACCTCGAGATAGATCCTAAAGTGGCGAGGTAGTTGCGATGAAGACGAAGGCGATGAAACAGGGATTGGAGTTATAAACAAAGAAGTAAAGATATAAATGGCGAGGTAGCTGTGACAAAGACGAAGGCGATGAAACGGGGATTGGAGTTATAAACAAAGAAGTAAATATATAGAACTAAAAGAAAAAATCAAAGTACCTCGAGATAGATCCCTAAGTAGCGAGGTATCTACACCAAAGACGAAGACGATGAAATGGGCATTGAAGATTGGAGGCATTGGATGGAGCAAAGGTCGGAGTAGTGGCGGCGCGGGTTGGATTGCACGTCTTTTATAGATAAAATTTAGGGTTTCTATATTTAGATATGTTATATGGGCTTTTTTCAGTAACATGTATGGGCCAGGGCTACACCTATTCAATATTCTTCTAACACGGGCCTATATCGTGGGTGGAATCATTAAATTTACAAAATCATTGATTACAAGTCAGCCGACTAATCGCGATTAGTTGGCCTGATTGGTATTTTTTGGAGCGATCAGGGGCTAACGAACGACTAGTTCGACTAGAAACCTGATCGACCGATTAATAGATGGCCAACTTGTTTAACTGAGTTGAAATATTGTATGGCGTGTGGGAAGAAGGAGTGCGCACAGGAAAAGCACGGTTGTGCGCGATAGAAAAGCAATGAGCGCGCGCGAGAGAAAAGCGTTGCGCTTGCAAGGGAGAAAACAAACAACACGCGGCGAGAAAAATAGCAGCGCGTTGGGAGAAAAGCAGCAGTATGCACGAGAATAGCCGAATATGAGAGAGGGAATGAGAGGGCATCGGCGGCACTCCAGATCCAGAGGCGGTGGTGGCGTTGCTCCAAATTCGGGTGTGGCGGCGCTCCAGATCTGGGTGTGGCGGCCAGCGGTGCTCCAGATTCAGCAGCACCCAGCGGCGCCCCTGGCCCGGTGGTGCGACGGTGGAGTTGCGTGCTCGTGGCTCGGCGAGGCGGCAGCAGACTTCCACACCGGGCTTGTTTTCACGTCTCTGTTGGCATGCTTTTTGGTCACACACTGAAACACGCGCGGCATAGATTCATCCTACACAGTGTCGTAAGAAGAAAATCAAAGTACCTCGAGATAGATCCCTAAGTGACAAGGTAGCTGCGGCGAAGATGATAAAATGGGGATTGGAGTTATAAACAAAAAAAGTAAATATATAGAAATAAAAGAAAACAAATCAAAATACCTCGAGATAGATCCATAAGTGGCGAGGTAGCTGCGGTGAAGACAAAGGCGATGAAACGGGGATTAGAGTTATAAACAAAGAAGTAAAGATAGAGAAATAAAAGAAAACAAATCAAAGTACCTCAAGATAGATCCCTAAGCGGCGAGGTAGCTGCGATGAAACGTGGATTGGAGTTATAAACAAAGAAGTAAAAATATAGATGGCGAGGTAGCTGCAACGAAGACGAATGCGATGAAACAGGGATTGGAGTTATAAACAAAGAAGTAAATACATAGAACTAAAAGAAAAAATCGAAGTACCTCGAGATAGATCCCTAAGTGGCGAGGTGACTGCGACGAAGACGAAGGCGATGAAATGGGCATTGAAGATTGGAGGCATTGGATGGAGCGAAGGTTGGAGTAGTGGCGGCGCGGGTTGGATTGCGCGTCTTTTATAGATAAAATTTAGGGTTTCTATATTTAGATATGTTACATGGGCTTTTTTTCAATAACATGTATGGGCTACACCAAGTCAATGTTCTTCTGATACGGCCTATATCATGAGTTGAATCATTAAATTTACAAAACCACGAGCTCACATATGGGTTTTTTTCAACAGCATCTAAGGGCTCGTGCGTGCACGACGGATGAGCATTGAACAACGGTCGAAAAGTGCTTGTTATTCAAAAGCTCAAATTGAACAGTATCTGATTTTATGCTTACGAGCGGTAAAAAAGATGTTGTGAGGTGCCTACGGTGAAAAAGCTGCAATGAAAAAAAATAAAAGTCGTTTGATTGAAGCTATTGTGAAAAATTTGTCGTGAACTCACTGTTTTTTATTACTTACATAATTTCATCATTATAATATTCTATACATATATATAAATAGGAAACTCAACATTGATGCAACTAAATAGCTGAAAAATATATTAAATAAATAAAAAAATACATAGTTCATCTCATAAAGTAACCAACAACCACATATTATTTCATGAAATTATACAATACAATACAAACCATAATAATGTTAGATCAATCAAAACACCTTGAATTCATACTAATCTGTACTAAAAATCAGAAAAACAAAAAAGAAGAGTCCAAGTTACTTCCAAATTTCTACTAGAAAAAAGATGTTTTTTCACAACAGAAGCAAATTTCAAAAGCAAAACCAAATGCATCCTCAGACACTTGCTAGGAAAGTTCATGACTGTAAAATGCAGTTAATGTTTCCTGCTATTGGACCCCATCAAGGTTTGATGAAGCATATTCTTTACTAAGAACCCATCTTACCACTAAGGATTAGAGATGGTAAATTTAAATAGAAACTACTACCCTGACACATAGGTTAACCAGGGTTTAATGTTCAATAGTGACTAATTTAGGTGGTGTACCAGCAAGTACAACAATGAGCTGACCCCAAATGACTGACAAGCTAAGGTACTCTGAAGTACAGACTAGAGAACAACTCATTACATTCTAACAGCAGGGTGAAGAGATTCAACAGATGAACCAGCATCTACCATCAATGACAGGCATAAAGCTGGATTTGTTCTTTTTGTTGCCCCCTCACAAAACAAACTAGCTGGTCATCATATAATGATAGATATCGTCTGATAATAGTCGTCGTAGCGCCTGCATCGTATGGTTGCTCAGATGAACCCTTTGGCAACACAATTCGGTAGCAAGCATTGTTGTTCCAACGTTTCATGGGCATTTCCTTTGAATATAGGATACTCCATGCTCCTCGTACCTGTCGCGAGAAACGTCGCATTGACTTGTAAGGTGTCAAAGAAGAGCAGGGCAAACATAACCTAAGTGACAAGCTTACTCTGCTTTGGAGAACCACATTTGCTGGAACGACCCAAGAGATGCAAGGATGCTTCCTCCAATCCAAACACTGCACTCGAATTATGACAAATTAATTGTGTATGATGTTACTGCACACCTTAAACATTTAAAAGATGAATCTCAGCATCCACACCCGCACACAAACACTCTTTACTCCTTAATCAAGGTGTGTTTGACTAGAACAGGGTAATCAGCATGTTAATTATGGTAACACTCCCCCCCCCCCCCCCCAACAACAACAAAAACAAGCAAAGAGATTTGTATTTTGCAGGGGCAAGAGGCACTTGTTCAAACTTCGCGGCTCACTGGAGCAGTAGAGCATATGTCAATGAAATTTAGGAAGGATAAATACTATACAGATAAAATAAAATACCTGAATCGTCGCTCTACTGAATTTCCACTTGCCAAAACCTTTACACGAGCATTACCAGGAGATTCCTGCAAATAGTTTGAGAAAGATATAAGAACATGCCTTACAAGGTCTAAAGAAACATTTTCAATTGCCTCAAATACAGGACAGATTTATATGAAAATCACTAGTAAATAACCCAAAAAAAACAATCATATTCATCTATTCTTCTATTTCAAGCTGTTGAACAAGATGAAAGAAAATAACGCCAGGTTGCTTAACTCCTATATGATGTTCCATCTGTCTATAAAGAGGTGCCATTTGAGAAATTAATGGACTCCAATATAAAGATACTTTTGTGACATGTGACAACTCCAAAATACTTCTATGTATTTTAGTAATTCCAGTTTTAAAAGTATGACTGCATAGACTATAAAATAGCATGTATTTGAACACAGGGAGTATAAACAGGATGATGATGGTCCAAATTTGCTTTGAAGAAAAACATTTACCTCAAGTACTTCTTTCTCTAGGCGCTCTTTTAATTGCAGAATTGATGATGAACCACCTGAAAGCTATACACAGTACATGTTTGCAGATGTTAGAACTGTATTAACAAAAGCTAAGCTCGTGCATTGAGACACCAAGAGAATAGTAGTATAATGCAGTTCAGGTTTACAAGTATTTACCAGAATACTGCCAAGTAGCTCCTTGCGAATGTCAACATCACACCTATTTACGCTATCAATGACCTAAAAAGTATCAGGACCAGCAATTTCAGTAATATGAACTGCCAGTGCCAGGGATGCACAACAGTATATGGCAGTCTAGCTCTCATATTGAACTCACCATTCGTGGAAGGCCACGAGCTGACATGGAATCTGCAAATCCATCAACCCCAGGAATAGTCTATTGATCACAAAATTCAGGTGCATGTGAGAGTCAGCATGATTCAAAATAAATTTTCAAGCCATCAATAACATCTACTGAAGAAAACAGCAAACTACTTTTGTTCTCAAATAAAGTAACCTAATACCAGCACCAGTTACAAACCCTGCCTAAAATACATGTGTACGGCAAGTACTATTCCTTTACTCAAACCTCACCTGAGAAAGAGATGGATTAAACAGAATGTCAGGAATCTTGAATCTATCCGCACCAACTTCAATAGTTCTGCTCAGATATCAGATAGCAAGTTAAACACATGAACAGTACAATGCACAAAGAAAATCCGAAGTATAGATGATAGCAGGGGAATGTTAAGATATATCACTGCATCCCAACATCATCTTAGTGCATCATGCACCAACCTAAAAATAACATGCAAACGGCCATGAAAGCTAAAATATTTAGAGAAGGTAGGTCATGACTCAAAGCTCTATGTACATAGGGAGGGGAAAAGAACAAATATTGGTGAACAATAACTTCTCAAGTTTTCCCTTATAGTTTTAGACTTCCTTTTCACTGAATTTTAATTGGAATTTTATTATATTAATTTTTTGTTACTAGTGCCAGTTTTCTTGGTGGCATGGTGTATCCATTTTATCAAAAAAATCAATTGATTATGGATTTTTTTCTTAGGGTGGCGTACTTAGGTGCCATGCATGATGCACAGATGGGGAAAAGTAGCTCATATTCAGTCAAATTGAAAAGGAACAGACCAAATAAGAAATAAGTAATAACAGAATTAACCCACTGAACCCAGAGGGAACAAATATGTGCATAAATAATTTCGCTAACCAACTTACTGTCCATCTGGAAGCTCATATGAAGTTGTAGGAACATTTGCATATGCCACTTCTGCATGAAAATAAAGCAGGGAAAGTAAACAACAGAAAGTAAAAAAGAGATAAAATGGCAGGTCAAAACAGTCCCCCAAACAAGCATAGTTTATGACTTTATGTTGCTGGACTTCAGCTATGTATAAAAATAGCCAACTATTGTGTGGTAGCATACATTCATAGGTTCATAAATTAAAGGTTCCTACATGTAATTAACAAGGATAAAACACAATAATTCAATCTTGTGTGTTAACTGAGAGCTAAACATGTGTATAAATCATATTTATTTATGTTATAGTATTATACCATCAAAGGCAGTATCTGGAACTCTGCAGACAGACTCCTTGATATCACTAGCAATAGCTCTCTGTGAACCAGATAAGATATCACCATTATTTAAAGGCATCCAAACAAAACTAACAACAATCAATGATCTGTTCAATGAACATACCATGCAGTATAGCCTGTAACTCTCGGTCGTGTTTGGAAAATCAAGATCCATAACCTGCAAAGACAAGCATGCAGCCACTGAATTATTGCTTTGTCCAGTGTAATGGCTGCAAGAGAATGTCAATGTTTGGTGCCACATAAGCCTTTTTATAATATAGTAAAAAATAAAAAAGAAAAGGAAATAGTAAAAAAAACATGGCATCCAAATTGTTAGGGAAAAAAGGTTGTGTTGATTCTCAGTATTACTCCATAAACCAGAAGAGGTACAGAGAGGAATACAAATAATGGGGGAGAGGACTTGGCAGCCAAGGCAAGAGGAGAGAGGACTTGGCAGCCAAGGCAAGAGCCTACTTGACAGCCAAGGCAACCAGCCAGGCCCACAAGTAAGAGAGGGAAAAGATTAATACTAAACAGTAGAATCTAACACCCCCCCGCAGTCTCAACTCAGCCACCGCAGATGTTGAGACTGGACCGAAATTCTTCAAACACCGAAGACGGGAGACCCTTCGTGAACACGTCGGCGAACTGCGATGTCGTCGGGACATGGAGGACGCGGACGTGGCCGATGGCGACCTTCTCACGGACGAAATGAAGATCAATCTCCACATGTTTGGTGCGTTGATGCTGAACGGGGTTGTTGGAGAGGTACACGGCACTGATGTTGTCGCAGTAGACCAGCGTGCATCGTGAAGGGGGCGCCTGTAGTTCCAGCAGCAGCCGGCGCAACCAGGTGGCCTCGGCCACACCGTTTGCAACGGCGCGGTACTCAGCTTCCGCACTGGAGCGGGAGACGACGGTCTGCCGCTTGGCAGACCAGGACACCAGGTTGTCACCCAGAAACACCGCGTAGCCTGAAGTCGAGCGGCGTGTGTCAGGACAACCGGCCCAGTCGGCGTCTGTGTAGACGATGAGGTCGGTGGAGGACGAACATCGTAGAAGGAGGCCGTAGTCTGACGTGCCTTGAAGGTAGCGCAAAATACGCTTCATGGCCGCCAGATGGGACTCCCGAGGGTCGTGCATATGCAGACAGACCTGTTGCACGGCATAGGCGATGTCGGGCCGTGTAAAAGTCAAGTACTGCAAAGCCCCGACGATGCTGCGGTATTGGGAGGGATCCGGAACAGGAGGGCCGGAATCAGCAGCCAACTTCGCCTTCAGGTCCACCGGAGTTGAACATGGCTTGCAGTCAGCCATGGCCGCACGTTTGAGGACGTCGAGGGCGTAGGTACGCTGGTGCAGGAACAACCCGTTGGGACGCCTTTCGACAGTGATGCCGAGAAAGTGGTGAAGGGGCCCCAAATCCTTCATCGCAAATTCCCGCTGGAGAGCGAAAATAATCCGACCCATGAACTCTGTGCTGGAGGCAGTCAATATGATGTCATCAACATAGAGTAACAAATACGCTGTATCGGAGCCGTGATGGAAAACGAACAGCGAATTGTCGGATTTGGCCTCGGTAAACCCCAGGGAGTGTAGAAAGGATGCGAACCGACTGTACCATGCGCGAGGCGCCTGTTTCAGTCCATACAAGGACTTCTTCAGACGACAAACCAGGTCGGGATGAGCGGGATCAGCAAACCCAGTCGGCTGGCTGCAGTAGACAGTCTCAGTGATGGTGCCGTGGAGAAAAGCGTTCTTCACGTCAAGTTGCTGAATCGGCCAGTCACGAGAGACAACAATGGAGAGCACTGTCCGTACGGTGGCTGGTTTCACAACTGGGCTGAATGTCTCATCGTAGTCAACCCCGGGACGTTGAGTGAAGCCCCGGAGGACCCATCGAGCTTTGTAGCGGTCGAAGGAGCCGTTGGCGCGAAGCTTGTGGGTGAAGATCCACTTGCCGGTGACGACGTTCGAACCACAAGGCCGGGGGACAAGGTCCCAGGTGTCGTTGCTCATGAGAGCCCCGTACTCATCTTCCATAGCCGCACGCCAATTTAGATCGGCAAGTGCGGAACGGATAGAGGACGGGATCGGAGATGGAGACGAGGCGATGAAGGTGAACGGACGCGTAGCCATCCGAAAACCGTCCTTTGCCCTCGTGATCATCCTGTGAGGGTTCACAGGGGGTGTGACGGGTAGCACTGCGGCCTCACTGCCGGGAGGCCGTTAGGGCAGGGGTGCAGGAGTTGGTGCAGCAGCTGGCCTGGTGTGCCGAGAGTAGACGTTCGGTGGCTCGGCGAAGGGGGGGGCCAGGGACGGCTGAGGTGCCACTGATACCGGAGTCGCCGTAGTGGAAGGAGTGGTGCGCCGGGTGTAGACGATGGGCAGCTCGGCGAAGGGGGGAGCCGGGGACGACTGAGGTGCCATAGGCACCGAAACTGCCGTAGTGGAAGGAGCATTGCGCCGGGTGTAGACGATCGGCAGCTCGGGGGGAACCGAGGATGCTCGGGGTGCTGCAGCAACTGGTACAGGGGGCGTCGGAGGTACCACTGGAACCACCGGAGCTGGCTGGAGAGCCGGTGGAGGCGCCGAATGAAGCGTCGGGGGTGCAAACCCAGGCGGGTGTGTCTGCACGGCCGGCTGGGAGGGGACATGCGGCAAGGAGCCAACAAGCCATGGTGTACCTGCAGGAAGATCAGACACTGCTAGGGTGTCGTCATTAGTTAAAAAGTCGAGTTCCTGAGGGGGTGGTGAGGGGCGGTGGAGGGAGAAGGGAAATGTTGTTTCATCAAAGACAACATGACGAGAGACAATGACACGGTTGGTGGCAAGGTCAAGGCACCTGTATCCCTTGTGATCGGGAGAGTAGCCAATGAAAACACAAAGAGTGGAACGTGGGGCAAGTTTGTGAGGGGTGGTGGCTAACAGATTGGGGTAACAGGTACACCCGAAGACTCGGAGGTCATGGTAGGAAGGTGGAGTACCATGAAGGGCAAAGAAAGGGGTGCTCATGTGTAGAGTTTTGGTAGGAAGGCGGTTGATGAGGTATGTGGCTGTGGCTAGGGCAGCAACCCAATAGGTTGGATGCATAGAGGACTGAAAAAGAAGAGTGCGAGTGACATTGTTGATGGTGCGAATCATGCGCTCGGCTCTCCCATTTTGTTGCGAGGTGTAAGGACAAGACATGCGAAGCAAGACTCCTTTGCCAAGAAAGAAGGCACGGGAGGCGGAGTTGTCAAACTCGCGGCCATTATCACATTGCACAGCTTTGATGGTGCAGTTGTGCTGTGTGAGAACATGAGCGAAAAAATTAGAGATGGCTGAAAACGCCTCAGATTTCAACCGAAGGGGAAAAGTCCAAAGAAAATGCGAGCAATCATCAAGAATGACTAAGTAATATTTAAAACCAGAAACACTAATAATAGGGGATGTCCACAAATCACAGTGTATGAGATCAAAATTGTTAGATGCTCGTGATATGGAACTGGCAAAGGGTAATCGAACATGCTGCCCAAGCTGACACGCATGGCATAGATGGTCATCGTCCTTCTTGTTGCAGATAATGGAAGATGTTCGGGCGAGGTCCTGGAGAACAACCTTCCCGGGATGACCGAGACGTCGATGCCAGGTGGTAGGGGAGGGAGTAGCCAAAAGAGCGCAAGGTCTGGAAGAAGACGGCAGGTGCAAGGTGTATAGCGGTCCTGAGCTCTCACAACGAAGGATGGTGTTCCTGGTATGAAGATCCTTCACAGAAACACCAAGAGGGTCAAATTCGACAGAAACAGAATTGTCAGTGGTGAATTGGCGAACAGACAAAAGATTTTAATAATGTCAGGAGCAATAAGGACATTGTTGAGGCGGAAAGGGCCAGGGAGAATGGAGTAACCAGTACCAACAACTGGAAGAATGGCGCCATTTCCTACAACAATGGAGGAAGGAAAAGAGGAAGACAAAGAATTGGTGACCATACCGGAGTTGGAGGTGATGTGAGAGGAAGCACCCGAATCAAACACCCAGTCCGAAGAGCTTGGGGCGGGGTGAGGGCGATGGTGCTGAAGGCGTTGGCGAGGCCATCAGTCGTCCAGGGAGCCCAGGGAGGAGGAAGCCCCTGGTAGGGCAGCACTGGAGACACTGGTGCAGACCCCTGGTAAGGCAATCCTGGAGGGACACCGAGGGGAGCTGGTGCGCCAGCCAACAGAGCCTGTGGCGGGGACAGAGCAGCACGCGGCAGTGGTTGCGGCGAGGGCAGACCGGTGCGCGGAGGTGGACCACGAGGCCCCCCCGGGGATGGTCCAGGCCACATGTGGATGGACCCGGTCCAGGGGTTCAGGAGTGTAGGCCACGGGTGCCCACCCTGAGCGCCGCCTTGGCCGCGTCCACCGCGGCGACGCCGGCCTCGACCACTGGTGCTGGTTGTAGAAGCCCTCCCTCCTGCTGTCGGTGTAGGAGGAGGAGGGGTCCTGGTGGGCGCCGTGGCAAGAAGAGCCGAAGGAGGTGCTGAGGGAGGCACCATGTTGAGCTCGGCCAAGCGCAAGTCAGCACGGACATCGGTGAAGGAGGGAAATGGCCGCTGGCGAGTGATGAGCTGCGCCATGAACTGGAAGCGCTCATTGAGGCCGCGCAATATGTTCAGGACGAGAGTACGGTCCTGGACGGGCTCGCCAAGGTCGGCAAGAGCGTCGGCCATCCCCTTCATCTTGCGGCAGTAGTCGTCGATGGAGAGCGCACCCGGCGAGAGTGTGCGGAACTCAGCATCAAGGAGCATGGCACGGGATTCACGGTTGTTCAGGAACTGTTGTTCAATCCCGAGCCATGCCGCCCGAGCAGTGATGCCGTCGCGCTCATGGATGACATCCAGGAGGTCGGCAGAGATGGTGTTGATGATCCACGAGATGACCACATAATCCATCCTTATCCAAGCAGGATCGTCAAGCCGAGGAGCATCACGGAGAACGTGGTCTTTCAAGGCGAACCGGCCGAGGACGAGGAGGACGTAGCCACGCCACTTGGAGTAGTTGGAGGACTGCAGATCAAGAACGATGGGGATCAAATTCTTGATGGTCTGGACAGCAGCGGCTTGGCAGTGGAGATGGGCGATTGCCACAGCTTCAGAGGAAGAGTGGTCGTCATCGTCGATGGAGCCGTCGCCGGCACCATCATCCAACGTCGGAGCCGGATGAAGACGTGCGCGGAGGGCAGCGGCCTGCTGTTCCAGGGCGGCGGCCTGCGCTCGTTCCTCGTTGAGGATGGCAGCAGCAACACGGACCCGCTCCTGAGCAGCGGCAGCAGATTTGAGGAGGTCGGCCTCCTCCTGGAGCTGCTGGCTGCGCTCGGTATTGGAGGCGCGCAGGGAGGCCGCCTCTGCCTCGAGAGTCATGGCGGCGGCAAGGGCGGCGTCACGGATCTGGGTGGCGGTGGAGGACGCAGAGACGTCGGCAGAGGAGCTGCTAGCGTGGGCAGCAGCAGCCGAGAGTCCCGCAGGAGCCATCAGAGAATGGCGGAAGCAGAGAGAGGAAAGACTAATCTGATACCATGTTAGGGAAAAAAGGTTGTGTTGATTCTCAGTATTACTCCATAAACCAGAAGAGGTACAGAGAGGAATACAAATAATGGGGGAGAGGACTTGGCAGCCAAGGCAAGAGGAGAGAGGACTTGGCAGCCAAGGCAAGATACTTGACAGCCAAGGCAACCAGCCAGGCCCACAAGTAAGAGAGGGAAAAGATTAATACTAAACAGTAGAATCTAACACAAATCACCAAATGTATCAGAGTGGAACATAATCATGATTAGCAACACAACAATGCAGACCCTTGAGAATGGATTAAATGTGTACAAGAATCACCATAGTACTCCTCTTTGTGAATAATCGGCATACCCATACAAAGCAACTTTTTTGGTGGTGGTGATGCCGGGTGTGGGGGAGGAGAAAAAAGGAGTAACTTCAAATTTAAAATGGTAGACTACTTTTCTGCATCCCTTGAGGTGGCTTGGGCAAATCCAACAGAGGCCGCATGAACAACCAGTGCAAAGCGGCATCCTAAGCTTTGTCGATCCTACAAGGAGGCAAGGGTCGGCCAAAAGGTCCAAAACTGGCATGATTGGAACATGGACTGATGGAAGCAATCAAAAGGGAAGGCTTCAAATGTATGCAAACATTGCAAAGATTGGGTTGGATAGGATCATAGGAATTTCTTGAAAGTAGCTATCCATGTGCCAGAGCCCAGAAGCATGAGCTTCTAAGTGGTACCTTGGTTGAGGTGGTAGCTTGGGTTTCATCTCTAGCCTACCCCAACTTGTTCAGGACCAAAAGCTTCTGTTGAAGACTAATTTCATTTTTTAGTCTGCCCTCCAAGCTCTTTCATTTTTACTGCCAGTAATCAAATGGCAATGAGTGAAGTCATTCCTTGGGTTAACAACTATATTAGGTTTGCTGCTTTTCTTGTTTTATATTTTTATTAAGTGAATTAATTTCAATTATAAGTAGCTCAGCATATATGTTATTGTTAATTTTAACAAAAAAACAATGTTAAAAGGATCAACAGTACAATTAGCTCTTAAAGTAAACATACATGAAACAAAGAAAGTGTTACATAAACTACACCTTATATTCACCAGGGCTGACTTCCTTCTTCTTAAAAGAATACCTGGGTCTAATCTGCGAAGTGAACAAACTGGATATGAACATACAAAAAATACCAGTATGTTATCTTAAGCAAGAGAGATCCTTACAACAACGCCCTTGCTCTCCAAGCTTTTCATCATACAGTCAGTTAAAAATTCACCGCTGATTGGAGAAGTTGCCACAGACTGCAACAAGGAAACAAGTTAGCAAAAAGGAAGGAAAAGAATAGGCTTCCTCAGAGGCAAGGTAGCAACATTGCCAATGCTATGTGAGCAAGCGTCCATGTAAAACAACAACACAATAGCATAACTTGTTGTCTTAACTCTCAAAGCACCTTAACTTATTCATAGTTTTCAAACGAAAAGGTAAACAACACAAAGGGGCAAATATAACTAATTAGACACATGCAAGTTGCACTGTACATTGTGCCTTGATAACTGGTATATCAATAGTGCATCATACCTTTTGCAAAACATAACCGTCATGAACAGCAGCAACCACAGTAGACCCACCACCACTGCACCAAACATAAAGCATATTGTCATTCCAGTAATGTTTCTTGTAACAAATCCCAAACACCATGAGAATGAAGATGAAATAAGGCACTAAATGTTTGACACCACACACCAGTGAACTCCAACAGACATGTTAGACATCAGAATTGGGACAATAAAAACTATAGCTTAAAACATGCTGAAAGAATTTAAATGGTTATATGCATGCTCTAGAGAAAGATGATGTTATAGTACAGAAAAGGGGGAGAAGATCATCAATCAACTCAAGTACAATATTAATGACCAGTGAAAAATTATATTAGTGTACCCTAATTGTTGAATGGTGTTGGTTAGCAATACACAACATATAAGGATAGAATTTCTGGTATTCTCAAAGAATGATGTGGATGGTCATTAAAACTTCTTTTTAAATTTCTAAGTTGCTTTTCAGCCGGATTTGTATGGTTTCTCCACCCTTGTATGTCTGTCATTGTTCTACTTGCGATGAACATTTGTCATCGTGATCTGAAGAAGACGTACAAGATGTGATACACTCAATATCTGTGTGTTGTTTTAACTTACTTTTGAAAAAAAAACAGAATTCAGAAATTATATCACAAGAAGCGGAAGATTAAGAGCCAAACAAACACTGAGAGTCTGAGACACCACAAGATAATGCATTTGTTATTTTGTTCAGAAACTACTCAGGCTAAAACAAAAGGAGTTACATTTGTTCTACAGGGAAAACAGTAAGTTGCAGATGTAGAAATAAAATTAATTAAGAACACACTAACCTGTCAACTACCAATGATGTAGCACGTCCAGATGCAAAAGATGTGAGAACCTGACAACCCAATAACCAATTAACACTAACAAACTAATTGCATGAACAATCACTTTTGACAGATACGTACTGCATTTTTTGCTAGGAACAATGCTGGCACTTTGTACTTCTCAAACATAAGTTCTGCTGCCCTGCGAAACGTGAAAAAGAACAGTCAGGTCTTTCTTCATAGAGCCATACAAAAAGAATAAGTAATAAATTACAGGCCTTGTCAGCTTCTGCAGTTCTGCTTATTGATATGTGTAAGTGTTAGGGTCGGGATAGTCTATCAGCGCAGGAGCAAGCGTGCTGCAGCAGCCGGGCTTGACACTGGCAACCAGCAGGCTGTTTAGCCTAGCAGGCCAGATTGCTGCAGCTGATTACTCTACTTGCCTAGTTAAGACCTTCCTTTTATTAGCAGTTTCCTTGTAATAAGAACTTATCTCCTTCAATTCTCATTTCTCATCTCCTTCTCTGCCTCTCATCCCCTTTCTCTTCTCTGTGTACTGATCTTATCCATCACGGGGTGACCTCAGGCTAAGTCCTCAAAGCCGAGGCCTCCTTCCACCCATTCCTACCCCCATTAGATCTCTACCATCTACCCATGACAGTAAGTTTTATAGGGTGACCCACAATCCCATTTGTTAATTCCTCAAGAAGCTAGTTCATTCAACCTTCAATTAACATGATACAATAACGAGTACATCACACAAACACAGAAAAAATAGCATGTCTGCTGTTAAATGGAGAAGTAGCAAAGCATGCAGCCAAGTTTTACATCCTGGTACTAAAACAGTTGTCGTGACAGATAAGAGTTGTGGAAAATTAATGTGGTATAAATCAGCTAGGTCTTATAACATGTTCTTTTCAGGTTTGATTAAAGTTAGCAAAATAATTTATATTAAATACAAGAAATATAGGCATACTTCTCTCTTTGCTGCCCAGTGTTTGTAGATGGTTCAGCTATCAACATAGGATGCTCCTCAGGATTGATCAATAGCCGCTGCCTGATATGTATAGTCAGTGTGACAACAAAATTGAACAAAGCAAAAAATAATAATAATTGCTAATCACAGCATATAAAGAGAATCCTAGTATTTTAACAGCAGTAGCTAAGAGTAAAGTAACAGCATCCCGATATCCCAATAAAAGTAAATAAACCAAGAGAGAAAATAGCAAACCTTATCAATTCTGTAACCGCCATAAGGGATTTCAAAATAATATGTGTGAAAAAGCATAGTATGCAAGATTGCAAGGTAAAAATGGGGAGCGTAAAGCAGTAACCATTGTTTGATTCTCAACAAACTATGCTCAAGAGAATAAATTGCTCAGAGCT
The DNA here is from genome assembly GCA_019279435.1 of Zizania palustris. Lineage (NCBI taxonomy): Eukaryota > Viridiplantae > Streptophyta > Magnoliopsida > Poales > Poaceae > Zizania > Zizania palustris. The sequence continues at coordinate 55,030,730 of JAAALK010000082.1, read as the reverse complement.
GCATCAAATAGATAAAGCAACTCACTTGAAAGCATGGTTCCATATATTGTCAACAATATCCCAATCAGTAACTGTTCCATCTTTCATTGGTGAAATCACCTGTTAAGTGGGGTGTGAAATACTCAAATACAATCAATAAAAAAATTAATAAAATCCATGAGAATAAAAAATGATACTTAGAAATGCTCATAAACCAACCTCCATATGATCCCTCCTGAATTCTAATTCTTGACCAACATACAGTTTGCGCTTTGTCTTGGCTTTGTCCACATCCATAGGTTTGGCTCCATTCTTAGAATCTGATGCAGTGCCTGCCTTCGCTTCATCAGCTTCTCCCGTTTGTTCAATAGAACCAACAACCTTAACATAATAAAGCATATAGCGAGCCAAATAAGATTTTTTTCAAACTAAAATTTCCCCATTAGGTAGCTCGCATGCACAATCCCATGAACTCAATAAAAGAACTTGCAACTACAGAATTACTTCCACGCTACAGAGGAAAAGGCAAAGAAATGTGCTAATCACTGTCTCACTGAGCAGGGGCATCAAATAGACAAACTCAAAACATTTCTTTCTTAGTGTTATTCAAATAGCATTTTTCTTAAACCTTACAGCTGATCCTTTTGCTAAATGTCACTACGTTTTATGTTTTCTCATTTCCTCAGCAACAAAGTGAAATTAGCAGTCTTGTCAAAATTTAAAATTAGCCCAATAAATCTATATTAACTAATGGAAGAAGATGTTCCCCAAAAAAGGGTGTTTGGGACCTAAGACAGATAAAAAAATCATATTTCACGTAAAGTGCACAAAAAGGGTGTTTGAGTTACAAACACAGTAATCATAAAGTCTTATTCTTGGTTATATCCCATATCTGAATTCAACCTGCTGCTAACATGAGTATTCACATTCCCAGAATAGGTTCTGGAGCTCAAATTATACCATGAATCATGTGGCTGGGAAGGGACTATGCGAAGTCAACACCCTAAAACAACTCCAAAACATGGAAACAGGACGCAAATTTGCCTGACCGGTTGCATTGCTCCAAAACAAGAAATCAAACAAACACAGACTCTCCAAACCACAGCTCGACTACGGACGAGGCAGCAACCCACCGAGGATTACAGCGAGCCCCGGCAGAGGGGGAAGCATTCCACTCACCGAGGAGAAGACGGCCTTGGGGGTGTCGTCCCCGGCGTAGCCCGCCTTGCAGCTGTAGGAGCCCACGTCGACGACGATGGCCGAGACCTCGTCTGCGAAAACCCAAGTGAATCATCCAGTCGGTCCGAGAGATACATATCCGTAGGGTAGGGTTTAGGGTTCAGCGGGGACGGAGGAGGCGGGCGAGGACGTACCGCCGCCGTACATGGATGCAGATCCTTGGCGGCGGTTGGAGGTCGGCGGCGAGGCTACGGCGGAGGGAGGCCGCGGCGTGCGCGTCTTCCTCGGCGATGGTCCGACGACCAAGGGAGGAGGATTTGGGCGGCGCCGGGGTCGCGAGGGGAGAAGACGACGGATTTTTTTCTTTTACCGAAACTGCCCCTCGCGTCGGATCGTTTTATCGTAGCCGTCCGATGCCGCCATCAATGTCAAAATATCAAATCGGGCCGTCGATTTAAAAGAGGGGCAAATTGTGAACTTTAGTAGCAAAATTCAGATATAAAATTTCAAATAAAAATCACTTATATTAAAAGATAATACTCTCTGTATCTCTCTATCGAAAAATATAAATTTTGACTGATAATATATATATATATATGCTTAGCGTTACATAAGTGATGTTGTTAGATCATATCTAAAGTTACTTTTCATGTGATGCTAATTTCATAGTTGTTGATGATATATTGTGGAAGATATTAGTGATCAAGGTTCAAAGTGATTAATATATATGTGCCTTATATTTCTTGATAAAAAAGTAGTAACACTAAAATTGGTGTAAATAAAAAGTCATATATTGATAACTAAAGGGTGTAATAAGAGATAAAATTAGTCTTGGTCAAGTCTTATCTCACTAGATTCAGAATATTCAACTTAACCTCACATCAGTACTCTTTTGACAAACATCAACATCTTGGCATCACATGAAAAAAAACTTGGCTTCAAGCATGGTTCAGACATTGCTTAATTACCCTTCAATTGTATAGGAACTGTAGTTTGTTTAGATGATATGATATGCTCATTTTGAGCCAGTGTTTTGTTACTTTAGGCTTCATTTCTGTTTCAAAGCTGAAACTTATTGTCCAATTAAGTCATAAACTTAATTTATATCCATGTTGATGTTGTAAAGAAACAGCTTGTTTATTTGGAAATGGAGAAATATGTACTAGCTAGGGTTGATATATAGTGTGAGCATTGTAGTCCCTCTACCCTATATTTTAATTGAAAGATTTTGATTTTGATTTTGGAGCACTACCATTCAGTCTTATTTCTATCTTATCTTAAAATTTATAAGACTAAGATTATTTATAGGATTAGGAATATGAAAATGCAAATCCAACAGTAGACAGGTGTCCTACAAGAGAGGTCCAATCGGACATCACATCGTTTTATGAGAAATAATGTGAAGATGATATGATTGATAGATCACACATTCACATAGCTAGCTAGACAGGACAAAGAGCTCTAGTGAGATCCAACATTGTATTATATTATTGGAACCGGAAACTAGTTTCGTTGAGACACGATCCACGAACACATGCATGCATGTAGTTAAAGAATCGATAAAGACCATAAAGTAATTAAATCGCTAGCTACCTTAGCAGCTTCTAATATTTTTACTACCCAGATTCCAAATCAAATGGAGTACACACATTAAGGTTATCCAGCCAGCTCCTATTATATTCAGGCTAATCACGCTAATAGAATTATAAGTTTCATGTTTTGCTGAAGGTAATTAAGAATAATTAAGGGATTTGTAATTAAGAAACAATTTTAAGCTTGCATTAAACATTCACCAGATGTTTTAAAGTACATTATATATATATATATATATTAATTGCACTTGTAGTATACTCATGCTATAGCTATAGTAGACTTAAATTTGAGGTATGTTAATTTAAGGAAAATACATTCATTTTACTGTGATTATTCGTATATAAGGTAATTATAATTATAATCATGTATATTTTCAGATCATTGGTGAAACCTAACATTGTTATGTGGACAAATAATAATTCATTTTACATTTGATTTGGTTAGTTAGCTCATCAGTGCACCACTTTGCACAAAGAAAACTTTTCTGTTCCGCCTAAAAATGTATTTCAGATCAAGAGAGAAGAGATTATGGCATGCCATCCGCCAAGGGGGTTAAATTCTTCAGATATCTCAAACTTGTAGCCCAAATATTTGTATTGTCTCGATTAGATGCATCTTTATAATTCAGCTATACAACAATTTAATTAACACATGTTCCTAACAAAATTAACTAAATAAATTGCTCATCTCAATTGTCTCACTTAATTAGATCCACCTGCCAATCACATTGCATGAAATTGTCTCTAACTTAAATTCTCAAGCAAAAGTCCTTTCGTTTTCACTACTCAATCAGACTGTTGCCACCATTTCATGCATACCTATCGATCGATCCTTGCATCATCATGTCATTTTATCGCATGTACTTGATTATATCTTTGTCATGAATACATGCATCATGATGAGATTAAGTAAGGAATTGAACAGGGACGATCATATATATGATCAACTAATCTATTCTTCACAGTTCACACAAGATGAAATAATAGACATCATATCTAACACGCACCACTACTGTGATGTCTCACCTAATTAACACTTTCACAATCACAAACTCACTCATAAGCCATACATTTTCATGTCTATAAGTTTTGTATGTGGGTGAAGGAGCTAGAGGTGTGGCTGGTGTTTATTACCATATGTGTTAAGTTCACTGTACAATTAATTATAAGTAAATTAAGCCAAATAATAGTACTGAACTAGTGGTTGAATTGTAGATCGAACAAGCAAAGGCCTTTCTGCTTCCTCATCAGCTGATCATTATTATGGTTGTGTGCATCATATCATCGATCGATCATATCATTTGTTCCAGTGATAGATGTGGTACGTGTGGTGATCTCAAGTTCATCAGTAGTCGTCCTCTGCATATTCAGGATAGAAAAACGAAGGTATAACTAAAAGCGAGATTTGTTTCTTCCGAGCTACTCAGAATGAAATTAAAGAATTCAATTCAGTCTAACCAAATTAACTTACTAATAATTAAAATGAAGGCCATGGTAAATAATGTTTCTTTCATGCATGTACTAAATTTGTAGGTCGAGGTGCAATCTCAAAGAAAATGGAACTAGCTAAACTAGCAACGAACGGTACGTCATGAAACTTTTTTGAGTGAAAATCATCACGAAAATGTAATCTGAATTCACGTATGTAGGAATATGCAAGCTTTATATAATTTAGTTACAAGCAGAGAGGTTGTTCTTCAGGGGCTCAGACATATATATTAACACTTTTAGTGAATGGAAACTACATCCATGAATATAAAAATCAGATGTTCGAAGAAATAATATGGGTTTAATTTATGTTTTGAGATCAATAGGTAATTAATAAGACGTACATGATCACACAGCAGGCATGCATTATTGTTTTCTCTGTTGCTGTGCTTGTACGACGTTGTCATATGAATCTCTTGAGTCGATCAGCTGCTGAAATATTCAACAAAAATTACTTTCAGTAACAATATCTATCTCATCAAAACAAGAACATATATACTTACATATTTCAATGAGGTGCAACTAAAGTAATTAAACACAAGAAACCATGCATGCAGATAGGAGTAATTGATCAATTGTTCTAACCTTAGGGCTACTAATTATACGGGAGGTAGCAGTGTCCTCCAAGGATTCATCGTACATGAGAAGCTTCTTCCTCCTCCTGCCCTCCTTCCTGACGAAGCTCACTGATCTCCTCGAAGCCTCCGACGGCTCGACGAGCCGCTCCAGCAATGGTGGTTGAGCTGCACGATCATCACCTGACGACGACGACCTTGGACGTCGTCCAATATCGTCAGTGGCACTGTCAGCACGAGCCGCCGCCGCCGCCTCCTTCTTCTCCTCCCGCTGCTGCTGCTGTTGCGTCTCCATGAAGTAGTCGATGTACGACGTCCATCCACTCTCCTCAGAGACGGCGGAGCACCCTCCGCCGCTGCCGGAGGAGTGCCAGCTGGTCATGGAGGAAAGGTCGCCGTCGACGTCTGTACGATCCATTAGTAATTTATTACTACAGAACGAAACGCGGCAGCTGCAGGTTTGTGTACATAGTTGTGGACTTGTGGCTGATGAGCTGAGGGGCTTCACTAGCTTTTTATATGACTCCATAGAAAATTACAAGCATAAATTTTTCTAGTATTATGTAACATAAGATCGAGCACAACTTGTCCTAAAAAAATTATGAGGTCTATCTTATATCAAACTATAAACAGAGATGAAATAAGATTCAAGAGAGACATCATATCTAACTCGTAGAGTCGTAGTCACCATGCATGTGTGCGACCATTGGTACGTTCTAGCTAATTGAATAGATTAGATATTTGATGTAAGCAACAAATTAATTGAATTATTAGTATAATTAATAATATAATAACCTGAGATAGCCCTCGAGATTTGAATGTTCTATGGTACCGTACATCATATCCCGTACTTGTTCTATCTTGCAACGAGAGGGTGACCTTTGGAATCCCTTTCATATGGAAAGTGATGAAAGGCTGATCGACCTGACACCTAGATCGAATTTGGAGGCCTCACCTATAGATCGAATAGTGTTTTCTTTTTCTTCATGTTTGCATGGATAGATCGTGATAAGCTAACTTAACGTTTGATTATATTATATTGCGATCAATAATTAAGCAAGAAATACATGCATCTTCTTTCAATAATTAAACCTATTGTCTTAAAGACAAATCAACGAAGAACACCGCAGCAGCTAGCTAGCAGCGCCGAAGCAGATCGATGATGACAGTGACGGACGTACGGGCGGTGTACGTACGTGACGACGGAGGCCAGCAGCTAGCGGCATGGAGTCAGGCTCATGCAGGCCGGCGATGAGCTAGTGGCGGATGCGGCGGCTTGGCAACGGCCGGCTAGCTAGGGCTGACACTGCACGTACGCACTCGGAAGCTGGGCTCTATCGAGCTGTTTCTGTCTTCTTTTCGGACTGAAACCCAAAATATTAATCCGATCATCATCACGGCCTCATCAGAATTACGATACGATTTCGATAAACAAACACAAAAACGAAGGAAGCTTACTCAACATGCTAGAGTACGTAGCTCTATGCAACTACAGGTCTCGCCGGCCGACGGTTCATCCGATCGAGTAACGGTTTAAAAGTCGAATTTTTATGCCTCACTCTAATCAATCGCCCGAATACCTAATTAGGCTCTACATAGTATATTACAGTCGATCTGCCGCAGAGACCGATCTATCGAGGTGCATTCATGCATGATGCATGCATGGATCAGCTGAATGATCGATCGATATGGAAAGTAAGACTGCGGGATCGGAGAGACAGGAGGGGATGGCCTGGCCGACCCCTTCACGTACACATCTGAGAACGACGCACACACGCACGACATGCATGCCGTACTGTCCGGCCTCCTCCGTTTGTCCGTTTCCTCCGTCACGGCACGCACGTCACGGTCACGCCTTACGCATCGATAGATGCATCGATCTTACATATATATATATATATATATATATATATATACTTACAAACACAGGGCTAGCTATTGCTAGCTATAGCCGCGTGTCACCCTGTCATGGCTCTAGCTAGTTTGAAGCTAGCAAGCGACGTGCAGTGCAACTCTGATCTCTCGCATGCATGTCGCTAGCTCGCTTCAAACTCCAATAATCTCTTATCTAGAGGAGATTTCAGTCGCAAGAGTTACTCATAGCTTTTGTTAAGCATATAAAAAAGAGGAAGACAAACAAAACGTTGTTTTCTTGATTTTGTTTGAGAAATTAGTTACCCTTGGATGGATTTGTGCCATCTTCTGCAAATGTGTCCAGCCTGTGACAAAACTTCTATCTCTGACCAGTTGGGTGAAGCATCATTGCCAAAAACTTTTTATATGCTTAACAATGTTTTGTTTCTTAGTGTGTTGAGTCATAGCTTTTGTATTGGATAAAGCATGCAATTGATCCACGCAAGTGATGTTAGTCGTTAGGATAGATGAGGCTGCCAGCGCATGAGTTAATACCATATCGCATGAGCGGTTGGTTAGTTCCGAATAGTTAGCTAGTGCCGGCTACTGGAACCATATATAAATAAACTCGCGGACCAGATGAAAGTACCGCTTCTCCATACAACAATTTTCAAATGGTATCAGAGCCAACCGAGATCTCTCACCCTAAGTTCCGGCCATGGCTAGTTCTTTCAAGGCTACATCGGCTGGCAATCCTTTTGTAGGCATGGTGTTCTCTGAGAAACTCAATAAGGGGAATCACGCGATCTGGAAGGCGCAGATCCTAGCGGTCATCAGAGGAGCAAAGCTCGAGGGCCTCCTCACCGGCACCACAAAGGCGTCAGATCAGTACGTCACCACTACTCAAGATGGTAAGGAAGCGAAGGTACTGAATTCAGAATTTGAATATTGGATGGCCGCAGATCAGCAAGTTCTCGGCTACATCCTCTCCACCATGAGCAAAGACGTCCTGGTTCAAGTCGCAGCCAGTAGAACGGCGGCAGATGCGTGGAAAATTATTGATGGTATGTTCTTTTCAGTTTCAAAGGCTAGATCAATTAATACAATAATTTCTCTTGCTACAAGGAGGAAAGGTGATCTTAGCGTCACCGAATATATTGGAAAGATGTGAGGTCTTGCAGATGAAATGACATCATCAGGTAAGCCATTCGATGAAGAAGATCTGGTCTCGTATATCTTGACCGGATTAGATGAAGACTTCGACTCGATCGTATCATGTCTTGTATCAAGGGTTGAGCCGGTCACCGTTGGAGAAGTATTTTTACAACTTATACACTATGAGAACCGGATGAAGCTTCGACATAATGAACAACAAATATCAGCCAACTTCACAAATAGAGGTCGTGGACGAGTGTCTGCATCCGGCCGAGGCCGTGGCAATGGCCAACATGGACGTGGCTTCCGCGGTAGATCAAGAAGCAATGCCAGCAGTTCAAGGCAGAGAACCGGTGGAGGCAGCAATAATCCAGAGAACCGGTGGTCTCTATCCTCTCCCATGTGGATCCAACACGTCTGAGCCATCCAAAGAAGTCAATGTTGTCTTGAATCCCTCTCTAGAACAATGGCATCATCGCTTAGGTCATCCTTCATTTACTATAGTTGAAAGAGTTGTCAATAAAAATAATCTTCCTTGTTCGTCGGAGTCAAATAAAATAGGTATTTGTGATGCATGTCAGCAAGCTAAAAGTCACCATCTTCCTTTTGTCAGTTCTCATAGTGAGTATAGTCATCCTTTAGAACTTATTTATTCAGATGTTTGGGGACCTACATTAGTGTCTGTTGGAAGAAAAAAATAATATGTAAGCTTCATTGATGCGCATAGTAGATTTACATGGATTTATCTTCTCAAATTCAAGTCTGAAGTTTTCCAAAAATTTCAAGAGTTTCAAAAACTTGTAGAGCGTATGTTTAATCGCAAGATCATAAAGTCCAAACCAACTGGGGAGGTGAATATCGGAAACTTCATTCTTTCTTTCAGAATATTGGTATTACTCATCACATATCATGTCCCCATACACACCAGCAAAATGGTTCAGCTGAGAGAAAACATCATCACATAGTAGAAGTCGGCCTCTCTCTCCTTGCTCATGCATCTATGCCAATAAGATTTTGGGATGAAGCTTTTATCTCAGTTGTCTACTTGATCAATAGGACTCCAACAAAAATCCTCCAGTATAAAACTCCTCTCGAATGTCTGTTCAATAAAACTCCAGACTATAATGTCTTAAGGTCTTTTGGTTGTGCATGCTGGCCAAACCTTCGCCCATATAATTTCTAGAAGATGCAATTTCGATCAAAACAGTGTGTTTTCTTGGGATATAGTGCCTCTCACAAAGATTTCAAATGTTTGGATACTAATACAGGACTGGTTTACATCTCGAGGGATGTAATATTCGATGAGAATATTTTTCCATTCTCAAAACTGCAGTCCAAAAAATCACAGCATGTTGAATCGACAAAACAAAATTGTATTGGTTCTGGACTGCCTTGCCTTGGGGGTATGCAACCTTATGATTATGTGACTAACATTATTGTAGAAAATACTAATGAATCTAGTACAGATCAACAAGGAATCACCAGAGATATTATCTCTGGAAGCAATGACACCGGAAGCAATGACATTCTGGCTGTCGGAGATCAATCAGTCGACAACATCATCGGTACTCCAGTTACCGATAGAACAACAGACTCCATCGGGGTTTGAACGAGCGACAGAAGTGAAAACTCAAGTGCTGAAATGCTACCTCTCGTGAATCTGGACACTGCAGCCAGGGGAGATCCACATCAAGATGAGCAACAACTTCAGCGTCCAATTACACGACTTCAGAGGGGGATCAGAAAAGAAAAAAGGTACACAAATGGAACTATTAAGTATGATTTGCTTGTCTCTAGTGGTGAACCTAGTGGTCTAGCAGATGCTCTAAATAATAAAAAATGGAAAGATGCGATGGATATTGAGTACTCAACTTTAATGAAAAATAACACATGGCATTTAGTTCCTTCCCAAGATGGTAAAATTGTTATAGAATGGAAATGGGTTTACAAAATTAAAATTAAAATAAGATGACAGTCTTGATAGATATAAAGCTAGGCTTGTTGCAAAAGGTTTCAAACGAAGATAAGGTATAGATTATGAAGACACATTCAGTCCCGTTGTTAAGACTGCAACAATTAGGATCATCCTTTCCATTGTTGTTTCTAGAGATTGGACTTTACGACAATTAGATGTTCAAAATGTCTTCTTGCATGGTTTTTTAGAAGAAGAGGTATATATGTAACAACCACCTGGTTTTGAAGATAAGGATTGTCCCAATTATATTTGTAAACTTCACAAGGCATTATATGGATTAAACAAACTCCTAGAGCATGGTACTCCATATTAAGCAAAAAAATTGTGTGAACTAGGCTTTACTGGCTCAAAGGCGGACACATCCTTGTTCTTTTATAACAAAAATGGGGTAATCATGTTTCTCCTTATTTATGTTGATGATATCATTGTTGTAAGCTCAGAACAGAGTACAGTGCCAGCTCTTCTAAAGGATTTGCAGAAAGAATTTTCTCTTAAAGATCTAGGTGACTTACATTATTTTCTTGGAATTGAAGTAACAAGGAATTCAAATGGCCTCCTTCTGTCACAAGGAAAGTATGCTAATGATCTACTAAAAAGGGTTGGTATGGTAGATTGTATAGCAGTCAGTACACCTTTATCAACTAGTGAAAAATTGACTGTTCATGAAGGAGAGCTATTAGGAAATAATGATGCATCTAATTACAAAAGTGTTGTTGGAGCTCTACAATATTTGACTTTAACTAGACCAGATATAGCATTTTCCGTTAACAAGGTATGTCAGTTTCTTCATGCGCCCACAAATTCTCATTGGGGAGCTGTGAAGAGAATTTTGAGGTATATTAAACAAGATACATACGTTGGTTTAAAACTAAACAAATCAAGATCAATGCAAGTTAGTGGTTATTCAGATGCTGATTGGGCTGGTAGTATGGATGACAAATGATCAACAAGAGGTTTTGCAGTTTTCTTTGGAGATAACCTGGTATCTTGGAGTGCTAGAAAATAGGCAATTGTATCAAGATAAAGCACAGAAGCAGAATACAAGTATTCTCTTGCAAACACAACGACGGAGATCATGTGGATTTAGACTTTGTTGGCCGAACTACAAATATCATATCCTCCTGCAGCTAAGTTATTGTGTGATAATTTTGGTGCAAAATATTTATCTGATAATCCCATTTTTCATGCTAGGACAAACATATTGAAATGGACTATCATTTTGTATGAGAAAGAGTTCAACAAAAGCTTTTGGAAGGTTAATTTGTACCAACGGGAGATCAAGTTGTAGATGGATTTACTAAAGCATTACCGGTTCGACAACTAGAGAATTTCAAATTTAATCTCAGCTTGGGAAGTTGTGATTAAGGAGGAGCTAGTGTTAAACATATAAGTCAAAATAATGTTTTACGGTGAGTTAACGTGTCATGCTAGGAGAGTTAACATGTCATGTTGTAATTCTTAGGGTGTGTTTGGTTGAGCTGTGGTTGTGGAAAAAGCTGTTGTGGGTTGTGGAAAATATGTTGTGGGATGTTAGCTATGAGAAAGTTGAAAGTCATTTGGCTAAAACGATTGTGAAGCTACTTTGAGCTGTGAGCTGTGTAAAATTCAATTTATGAATTTTTGTATGGTTGTATGAAATTTGAAATGTCAATTTATGAAAATTTGTATGGTTGTATGAAATTTTATATGGTTGTATGAAATTTGAAATGTCAATTTATGAAATTTTGTATGGTATGAAATTTGAAATGTCAATTTATGAAATTTTGTATGGTTGTATGAAATTTGAAATGTCAATGGATGAAATTTTGTATGGTTGTATGAAATTTGAAATGTCAATTTATAAAATTTTGTATGGTTGTATGAAATTTGAAATGTCAATTTATAGAATTTTGTATGGTTGTATGAAATTTGAAATGTCAATTTATGAAATTTTGTATAGTTACGAAGCCAAAAGCCGCAGAAAACAGGTTTGGAGAAGCTTTCACATTTTCACTACACAAAAAGTTGTTTTTACTAAAAGCTGTTGGCTTGGAATATGTCATTCCACATTTTCACTACACCAAAAATTATTTTTACTAAAAGTTGTTGGCTTGAAATATATCATTTGATTTGGCTTTTGACTTCCGGGAAACAAAAGCCGCTCCCGGAAGCCAAACCAAATGGACCCTTAGTGTGTTGAGTCATAGCTTTTGTATTGGATAATAGCATGCAATTGAGCCACACAAGTGCTGTTAGTCGGTTGGGATAGATGATACCAGGAGCGCATGAGATAATACTGTATCGTATGAGCGGTTGGTTAGTTCCGAATAGTTAGCAGTGTGGGCTTTTGATTGCATGTAGAATTCTGGTGTAAACGCCATGGTCTCCGGCTATTGGAACCATGTATAAATAAACTCGCGAACCAAATCAAGGTACCGCTTCCCGGTACAACAATTTTCACAATAGGTTACTAGTTGCTGGTTGCTTATTACTTTTTAGTTCAAAATAATTGTTTTCAATAAGAATTTAACAAGATTATCGATTTTTGTTTTCAATAAAAAATATTAGATGGAAACAGCAACTAATTATTCCCCAGTTTATAAATTCTTTTTGAGGAATTGGAATGGTACGGTGTAACTTTGTTCGTGCATGAATTCCAATTTAAGCCCATGAACTATATATTCCCCAGTTTATATGGGCTGTCAGATGCATGATATTTGGGCCATTTTCTGTCTGATCTCACTACGATTTTTTTCATGTTTTTTAGAATCTCAATATATATATTATCTTTAAAATTACTGTTTATAAACTTCCTTTTTGGAATCCCATTACTATATTCGAAATTTGTGTTTATATTTTTCAAAATCCCATTATTATTGTTGTTGAAATTGATGTTTGTTTATATACTTGTGGGTATACGCATTTGTTTAATTATAGACTTTTTGAAATTTAATTATGTTTATAGATGAAACTCTTTATGGTATAGTATTAATTTATATTATAAAAAATTGAAATACGGATAACCTACTGATTAATTAATTGTATCCTGAAAAAATTACAGTAAAAATCATCTTAGTAACACCAAAAAATTGAAATCAAATCTATTTTATTTTGTACGCATAAATTTATATTATTGTTCACTCTTCATCAGATAAATGTAATTTGTACTTCTAGGAGTAAATATAATTGATCACTAATGTATGTACTACTAGTCCATAAGCAATAAACAAATAGATTCAACTAAAAAATAGGATCAACTGCCCATAATGCTATGGACTACACATAAGAAGTAAAAAAATAATTTATCTTTTCTATCTTTCTTCGCTCTGTTATGCTTTTGCTGATTTATTTGTTTATGGGATCTATCTATTTGGTCAATTTAGCTATTTTCCGTTGTATGGATTTCTATAGTTAAAGACAACAGCGGATCCAAGGGGGTGCAGGTGGGCTCGCGCCCCCTACCGCCCGGACGTGTATTTTTTATATTTCCATAATATTTTTAGTATATCTTTTGTATATTTTTCTATATTTTTCCGGTATATCACTACTACAAACCGTCACTGTAGTGACGTTGGGCAAAACTACTGTAGTGGTGGGCCATTAGATGCCCGCCACAACGTCCCGTCGGGGATCTCATCTACGAGTCTCCCTCAAAAATAAATAAAGAGGGTTCATCTGAAGGATCCTCTGATAGCGAATCTCCGTACCACTCTCCGGAGAATGAACATCCAACTCTGTATGATTGGGCCGGAAGAATGAAAAGGCAAGTACAACAAATTGATAAGAATTTTGAAGCTGGGAAGCAAAAAGAAGATGCGCAAGATATGAGTTGGCCTTCCAAGAAAACATAAACCGCATGAGCATGTATTTGCGAAACAATGGTTAATTTTGAAATTTTGATAGATGTAAACTTTTAAAACTTGATGTGTGATGAAATGTAAACTTTGTAAATTTGTAAATTGATGAGATGGGTTGTTGTTGTGTTGATGTGTTGCTGTTGTGGATGTGTATGTGGATATGTGGATGTTTTGCTGCTGTGTATGTGGATGGATGTGTGAAGCATATAATTTCTGTGTTTTGGTTTGTGGGACTGTGTGAATTAAGGTTTACAACATTCTGTGTAATGGGGTATACATAGCAGTGGCGAGCAGATGATGTCAGCGCGCCCGTTATTAGTGTTGACACAGTGGTGGCGGGCTCGCTGTCATCATCTTCCCGCCACTGCTATTGCTAACAGCAGTGACGGGCAGATGAGGTCAGCGCGACCGTTACTGCTATTGACACAGTGGTGGCGGGCTCGCTGACGTCATCTGCCCACCACTGCTATTGCTAACAACAGTGGCGGACAAATGATGTCAGCGAGCACGCCACTTCTCTTGCTAACAGCAGTGGTGGGCACTCTGCCCGCCAGTACTAACCTAGGTTAGCAGTGGCGGACTAGATGTCCGCCACTACAGGTCATTTTTGCCCGTCGCTACAGAGTCGCTTTGTAGTAGTGTATTTGTGTATAAATCCTTTATAATTTTAATTGTTTTGTTATGATTATGATATTATATTTAATCAATGTTTAAATCGCGGGCTATAAAATTTAGCGGAAGACTAGCCAAAAAGCTATAGACATTATAGCGTGGCTATAGCGACAGCTATGTGCAATAGCGGTGTACAAGAAAACTAACAAAATATATGCCAAAACATGGGTAATTTAAATGATTTCAGATTTTCAGTAGATATTTCATACACACCTTTCAAGCATGAGCACAAGCAGCATAAGTATGAGAATTAAAAAAATAGAAAACATAAGGATAATAATTAATAGTGGGTTTGAGCTTGAAATGTGCTATCTAGGGTTAGAGCTGGTGGAAATAGTGGGTTGGACAGCGATCGTGCTTTTTTTTGGTCCACGGTCATAAACCTGAGAATAGTGCAGCTACACATTTGCTACGCTATGTAGTTTAGTGGCGCTATTACGTGCTATAGCGGTGGTAGCGAAGATAGCGCAAATATATGCAATATCGTCGCTGCAGCTACTTCTGGCCGCTATAGCGACGCTATTTCGGCGCTATAGCGGCTATTTTTTACACTGTATTTAATATATATTTATATATACAAATTATTTATACGTGGTGGATATGCATATGGTTTGTTACGCCACATCCTATCGATCTTCTAATCATAATTAAACAATCGTATATACGATCGAATTTCTAGCATGAATGAATATTGATATTTCATAATCCAATACTATATATATGGTCGATCGTATGGGAATTGAATTATATATATGATGCGAAGTGGTTGACCATTCCTCCATAAATTAAAATCTGATATTGATACGCATTGCGTTGCATGTGGCCGGCCGGAATTAATTGGATATATATGATGCTGCATTGCAAGCAGCAGGGCCTTATATATATATATATATATATATATATAATATATATATATATATATATATATATATATATATATATATATATATATATATATATATAGTATCGAGCTGAGCATTACATTGTATTTCATGCTGTCGTCCTCCCATGCATATCATCACCAGCTTAATTAATTGCTTGCCAATATAATAATGGACCCAACCGAATTTTCTACAACAATAATATATATATATATATATATAATGTTTACTCCAGAATTAAATTTGCATCCATGCATGCATGTTTTTTTCTTTCAAGGACTATATATATGTATATATATGATGCCCTTTAATCTTGGGGTGGAATAAAAAAATTTACAAAACATACCCAAATAATTAAGCTTAAATAAAAGATAAATTTCTTGGTGCATAGTAGAATGAATTATACGTTAAGTTCCGGGTTAAAATGATTTTTACTATTATCTTAATTAGTTTAATTAGTCGTAGTAAGAGAAATTATAAAAGGTAGTGTTGGAATACGAAGTGAATTGCTCAATTTTCCTCACCGGCTTAAATTTTTGGGTTAAACTGGTCGGTGTGCATGAAACTCAATGTGGTATCAGAGCTAACTAGATGTCTGACCTAATGGAGTCACGTGGTATCAGAGCTAGAGGTCTGATCTAATGGAGTCTCGCTTGAGGGGGAGTGTTGGAATATAAAGTGAATTGCTCAACTTTCCTCGCCAGTCTATGTTTTTGGGTTGAACTGTTTGGCGCGTGAAACTCAACACGTAAAATCATCTAAAATTCCTATCCCGCTTTTGTACATGCATGCGTGCAATGGTGTGCATGCAGCTTCTTCGTCTTCTGCGTCGTCAGGTCTAAATGAAACCACCAGAAATTCTTTAATTACTTTTCCCAAAAAATAGAAAAATCATTTTGTATTTTTATTAGAAGCTAATGGAACTAATTAACGTCCGGAATATTATATTATTGATGGTTCCAGGGATGACGATCGAGCGAAACTCGATCGGTTCTTGGACAAATGAATTTTTGGTCAGCCCTCAATCTAGCTAGGCAACTTAACCTTTGAGTGATTATGACCGACTGGATAATACATACGGTGTACGTACGTACATGACAATCTTTTGATCGATCATTTTAAGTACATATATACGTACAATGCATGATGCAAAAAGGGATCGGGAAGGCGACTTCGGAAGTCAACTTTTTAATTTATCAAAAACTATACTGGAATTAATGTTACTTTTTTAAAACAAAAGTCTGGAAAGAGTGTTAGGAAATTAAAACAGAAGAATAATCTTGGATAATAATTCCCAAACATATCACAATTTTCATCTTATCAATATATATATATATATATATATATATATATATATATATATATATATATATATATATAGCTAGGCATGCAGCGCTAGCTCCTTATTATTGAAAAAAAACAATAACAGATAATGATTGAAGTAATCTTTTCATTGTCATCAGCTGCGATCTTTAGCTTAATTATATGACATTGTGTGTGTTCTAGCTTATTATATTGGAGCATTGCTTGAAACGTAATAGGGTAGCACATATATATGACATTTAAGTACATATGCATGCATTTATATATGATGATATAGCACATATAACTATTAATTATTACTTGGGTAAGAACCCTAGAATCCATCATAATAATCAGCTAGCTGTTGCCCCTGCTGTGTATGTGTGGGGCATGAAGTATTTAAGCTTGAGCTGAACTTCATAATACATAGCCGGACACGGCCGGAAGTGACTTAAAGTGTCGCCTTTCCCGCCTACAATACAAACAAAACCGTAATACGTGTACACCATCAAATTAATTAAAGCGGTTCAATCAATACCCGTATTCATGCATATATATCAACCATATAAAGACGGCTACAAATACGAACTGTAGTGCCGTATAGCGATTTCACTGTAGTGGCGAGTCATAGGTCGTCCGCCACTACAGTGGCTGGTGCCATTGCTAACACCAATGCCCACCACTATTAGTGGTGGTCGGTGCCGACGATATCATCGACCGCCACTAGTGTAGCCAATACTGGTTACCCGCTGCTATTGTATGTTTTTGCCCGCCGCTACAGTTCGTGTTTGTAGCAGTGAAACTCTCATTACTATATAATTTCATACTAGGAAAATCGAATATTTAATTTCCAATCAGTAAATAAAACAGTTCAATTCACTTGTTAATTCTCATTAAAAAAATTAATAAAAATATGTACCATAGCTGAAACCTTCTGAAACATTTATGTTATTAGTATTGCAAAACTCTGATTAGTTGATATCGTGTTAGCTCTGGTAAAAATGTATATATACTAGCTTAATTACATCCTTATTAAGTTGCATATAGAGAGTTCTTAAAAAATCCATGGATTTGAAAATATGCATTGATTTAGTTAATCTATACTACTAGCTTAATTATATCCTTATTAAGCTGCATGCATACGTGCCCCTGAATACTAATTATTAGTGGACACATTAATTAATTAGATCCTCAACATATTTTTTCTGTTTTGAAATTAAGCCGTTGTTAAATAAAATTCTAGAAATGAATCCAGCCTATATATATATACATACGGGAGCGCTATTTTACACCACATATGTAGAATAGCTATTCTACACCGACTACTAAGATTTTTTCAGTAGAATAGCAATTGAGTACTAATTTTTTTCTCAGTAGTAGATTTCTCGGTAGAATAACTATTCTATACCCGTAGTATAGGATAACATTTATTTATATATATATACAAATGTTATTCTGCACCACAGGTGTAGAATAGCTATTCTACTGAGAAATCGACTACTGAGAAAAAAAATTAGTACTCAATTGCTATTCCACTGAGAAAATCTAATATTAAAAATGGTCGGTGTAGAATAGTTATTCTACACACGTGGTGTAGGATGATTAACGCTCCAGTATACACACATATATATATATATAATATTTTTCAGTTTTGAAACAATTATTGTCATATGCCACGATTTTATCCATTCGTACGTGTATAAGAGTTGTCCTCTCATTATGAGAATTTAGACACCATTGTTTTACAAATTTTAAAAAATGTTTTAAATATAGGAAATTAGAATTAATAAATAAAAACACTACATTAATTAATTAATTCCTCCAATAATGACACATGTGTGTATATAAGAAAAAATAAATTATTTTATAATTACCTTCATATATATATATATGTTGGTTTAATTTCTCTCTAAGCTAGAGATAGATATACGTACGCACTGATATTATTTGGTCAAAATTGGAGTACGAATTAATTATACACAGGTGGACAAACATAATCAATTAACTGGATCACCAGCACATATATGATATGAGCCTAAATATTCATTATATATAATGGGTAGAAATTAATTAGTTTCTGTTTTTTTATTTGATCATTTTTTAAACATCACAATATATATAGATTCCAAAAAATCAAGGATAATTTTGATATTGTACCAGCATATATATATAATGACATGTTTAATAATATAGAGACTTAAAATATTACAGACTTAAAATAATATCGATGATGTATTTGATGCCAGTAGTTTTGTGTTTTGCTTCCTTCTTTTTGGAGTACGTAGTGTATTCGCATCTGTGTACGTACGTATATCCACGTACGACGGGATATGTACGTACGTATACGACTTCAATTCTCCATCGGTGTACGTACGTACGTGTACACACACGAGCAATAAATTCTGGACCTAAACCGCCTTAATTCTTCCAGCATGAACAGTAGACAGAAACACGGCTCTCTGTGCATTCAGCGAGTACCGCTCATACACAACAAAAATGCACGGGTGTAGAATAACTACTCTACTTAGAAAAAAGTAGTACTCATTTGCTATTTTACTGAGAAAATCTACTACTAAGAGTGGTCGGTGTAAAATAACGCTCCCATGTATATATATATATATATATATACGGGGGCGCTATTATACACCACGTGTGTAGAATAATTATTCTACACCGACTACGTTCAGTAGTAGATTTTCTCAGTAGAATAGCAATTGAGTACTATTTTTTCTCAGTAGATTTCTCGGTAGAATAGCTATTCTACACCCGTGGTGTAGAATAATATATATATATATATTGTTGCTGATCGAGAAATCAAACACCGAATATATTACCGGCGGTTTCATTTTATTTCACCCGTCTTCTTTAATTTAGATGTGTCGATTCACCTTAATTAATTGGCGAAGAGCTTTCAATTTATATGTCATATGTGTGTTCGTCACCTCCATCTCATTTTTTTTACAGAATTACAGTATAGCTATATATGCATGTGGGCCAAACTCGTTTCTTTTAATTTCCTGCACAATTGCTAATAGGCAATTAGATCTCTCGATCCATAGGGGAATGTTCACAAATATCTGTATATATATTATTCCATCTGGTTTCTTATATAAGTTGTTTTATAATTTTTAGTAATTTTTCTTCTATGTTTAATATAATTATATATGTGCACCCATTATTGTCAAATAAATACTATCGATCTTGCAAATAAACAACTTATATTTTTTTAATAAAATAAATTATATACAATAAAGTTATTTGAGTTAATTTATTAATTCTCGTGCACAAATTCAAGCCGACATATATAATTAATCACAAAGAGTATATATATACAATTGATATATATGATGAACTGGTATATACTCTAGCTTTTTGATTCCTTATATAAGATGATTTAAATTTTTAGGTAAATTCTCTTTTTTCTTCAATGCTTGTTCTTGTCAAATAAATAAATATATATATGCTACCACCCATAAATTAACAAACCATATTTCTGAAGTAAAATAAATTAAAATTATTTAATCGAGTTGATTTTTAATTATTGTACGCATAAACCCAACGCTACAAGAAAATGGGGAATTTACATCGGCCAAAGCCGATGGAAGTTAGATCAATACCGACGGAAGAAAGCTAGCTTCTGTCGGTAAAGCCCTAACTTTCGTCGACATTTGGTCAGTGGAGGCATTTCGACGGAAGTTAGCTAATTTTCATTGGGCGCTGATGGAAGTTATCGGGGCATTTTGACATGTCACCAAAAACACCCATAACTTCCATCGGCTAATATATGGCCGACGGAAGTTAACTGAAAAAACAGAGAAAGCAAAAAAAAAGAAAAAGCTAATTTTCGTCGGCTAATATGGGCAACAGAACTTACTAATTTCTTTTGTCGGCTTTGGATCGGCCGACGAAAGTTACATTAATTACCATCGGGTCTCGTAGGACGACAAAAGTTACTTAATTTTCGTCGGCTTTCGGAAATGCCACCAGAAATTAAAAAAACCGACGAAAATTTAATGTTTTCTTGTAGTGCAAAACAACGTATATAATTAATAAAGAGTAGTAGTATATACATATAGAGATCATGTAACATGAGCAAGCGGTAGAAAACCATTATGTAGACACCAGCTAGTTAATTAGCCCAAATACCACCGTATAGTAAATTAATACGCGTAAAACGCAACCATGCATGCATGTAATTAAGTACGTACATATATACACGTACTGCTACTGTACAACATAGTATACCAATATCTCTCTCTCTCTCTCTCTCTAGAGTCTAGATCTCTACTGCTACTATACGTCTACTCGTAGCGATATATGGAGGAGGAGGAGGAGGAGGGGAGGGAGGGGAGGGAGGGAGAGGGGAGAAGGGGCAGCGCGTGTCATGCAATAACTCCACGCCCGCAATGAATGCCATTGCACCCTCTCGCTACTCTCCGCAATAACTCCTATTCAATTCGCGCACCCTCCTCCCCCTCCTCCTCCATGCCCCCCACCAGCCTCACCTCACCTCACCTCACCCTCCATCCCCATCGTCTTCCTCCTCCAGCTGCCGCTGCAGTACTACTACTGCCGCGCGCGCGCACAGATCACACACACCACTGCACTCCCCCTAGCTCACTCACTCGCACTCGCAGCAGCACCAACAGCTGCTGCGTGTGATTGGTACACGCATACGTACGCAGAGAGGTAGCTTAGGTATATATTGTGCATATATATAGATTGGCTCGGAGGAGGCCACTGGCCAGGTGTGGTAGATCTGAGAGAGAGAAGGTGCGAGGTGTGGTTTCATGGTGGGTCTCTAGCTAGCTTTCTCTGTCTAGGGTTTCTTTGGAGAGGAGAAAGCTAGCTACAGGGAGGTAGCTAGCTAGATAGCTCCTGGTTTCGATCTTTGGAGGGAGATGATGATCCCCGGCCGGAACATGTCCACGGCGATGATCGGCCGTAACGGCGGCGGCGTTGCCTATGCTTCATCCTCAGCGCTCTCCCTCGGCCAGGTATACACCACACAGATAAACATATATGCCGATGTGCGTATATATATATATGTAATATTTAATCAAGTATGATGACAGATTGATGAAAAAATTGTGTGCAAATCTGTTTGATTTCTGTAATAGACTGCTATGGGACACACACATATATATGGTAGCTAAGCCAGGATATTGTTCTTGCTTCTTGTGATTACCCTTTCATTCTTCTAGTTAATATATCCTACTATCCAAGTATGATTTGTGAATATAATTCTGCTGGTTGGATGCATAAATCTCACTTAATACTAATTATATATATTAGCTTCCTCCTGTGCTGATCAATTCCTTGCACTTAAGTACACGCATATATATGTTTCTTGTAAGTACCATTAATTTGTGTTTCTGTCTGTCATGCACACACTCACTCACTGTCACTGTCACTGTATGATGAATTAATGTGTTCAAGTGCACATACATATACATGTGCGTGTGTGTGGAGTTAATTAGGAGCTTGAATTTTGTTTTCTGAACGAAATCGAAGGCATTTAAGTATGGATTAATAAATACATACCAAACGGGATATTATTCATCCATGCATGTTCATGAGCTGATCGATGAGAAATGAAACCCATATATATATATATATTATATTTTGTTGGTTAATTAAGTTGTGGCTGCGTGCTTTGTGCACTTTCTGCACTTGTGAAGAGTGATCCGAAAACAGGTTCAGTTCAGCTGTACACCATCATCTACATACTCAGTTCAGTTCAGTTCAGCATTAACTTGTGTGATCCTTTATTTCTCAAGCTGTGTGTGTATGTTCCTCCCCAATTTAGGTGATCCTTTTTGAAGCCAATTTCCAAACATTTATTGCTCTGCTCCCTGAAATTGTACATATTTTTGCACACTGTTTCTTAGGCAGTACTGGTCCTGTTCCAAGTTTCTCTTGCTTGTTCCTCTCATTTCAAATGCTCAGATTTGAAAACTTCATTCCCCAGTTTAAACTTATTTCACATCAAGAGAAATGAGCTGCATGCTGAGTTTCACAATGTTTTCTCAAGATAGTTCAGAATTGTAACTAGCTTATTTCTCCTGCAATTGTTTGTTTTTAATTATGCTCAAGGAGAGATGTGTATCTCTATAGCTAGCTAATTAACTCCTTTTAATTAATCTCCAGATAATAAATTAGCCTTGTTAATCAGTCTGTTTACAAGTAGCTATCAACATCACAATTCAGAAGTTGGATAAAAATTAAATCAGTAGACTACTGAAGAATGACATGTGAAGAAGACATTTCTAATATGGCTCCGTATCCCGCGCACAAAACCTCATTCGTACACAAATGCACAAGTCTCGACGTAGCCTCACATTTAAAATCTAATGATCCTCTATTTTTGCAAAAAGCCTCTCCACAGCGCATCTCCACTTCTCCATGTCAGTTTACAAAAAACCTTTCGAACCAGGGTCATTGGATTTTTGACGTGAGGCTACGATGAGGTTTGTGTATTTGTGCACGGATGAGGTTTTGTGCAAATGATAGGGAATCTTCTAACATACATGTTCTATCTCTACCTCTACTGGATAATTGAGCTCTGTCAAACAGATCATGTGTAATTATATAATCTAAATTATTCACATATAATCTGCTTTAAACTACAATTAATGGCATGGATGTTAATTAGAATGGGCATAATGATTGGAAGATATATAATTTGCAATGCATCAGGGCCTGCTGGATCTGCCCCCGGTGGTGATGCATCAGCAGCACCTCCACCATGGGCAGCTGATGCTCGATGAGCTCCAGCAGCATCAGCTCCCCCCACCACAAGCCGCGACGACGAGCGAAAGCAATGCTCGTGCTCCCCGCGACGAGCTGGAGATGAGCAAGTCCGGCGGCAGCGACAACCTGGAGAGTGGCGGCGGTGGCGGAGGCGGAGGCTCCGGCGAGGACCAGGACCCGAACCAGCGCCCCCGCAAGAAGCGGTACCATCGCCACACCCAGCACCAGATCCAGGAGCTCGAGGCCTTCTTCAAGGAGTGCCCCCATCCCGACGACAAGCAGCGCAAGGAGCTCAGCCGCGAGCTCGCCCTCGAGCCCCTCCAGGTCAAGTTCTGGTTCCAGAACAAGCGCACCCAGATGAAGGTAACGTCCACATCCATCCACCCATCGTGTAATCGTGTATCGATCGATCGATCGAATCCCTAGATTAAATGCATCGATCAATCCATGCATATCTTGTAATTAATGTTGATTTTGGCATGTTGTATCTTGCAGACGCAGCATGAGAGGCACGAGAACAACGCGCTACGGGCGGAGAACGAGAAGCTGCGCGCGGAGAACATGCGTTACAAGGAGGCGCTGGCCAACTCCTCCTGCCCCAACTGCGGCGGCCCGGCAGCCATCGGCGAGATGTCCTTCGACGAGCACCACCTCCGCCTGGAGAACGCGCGCCTCCGCGACGAGATCGATAGGATATCGGCCATCGCCGCCAAGTACGTCGGCAAGCCCGCCGGGGCCGTCTCGGCGGCCTACCCGCCGCTGCCGCCGTCGTCGAACAGGTCGCCTCTCGACCACTTGGGTATGCCCGGCGCCGGCGCGGACGTGTTCGGCGCGGACTTCGACAAGCCGCTGGTGATTGAGCTCGCCGTGGCGGCCATGGAGGAGCTCGTCCGGATGGCGCAGATCGGGGAGCCGCTCTGGGGCCCCGCTCTTCTCGGCGGCGAGGCGCTCTGCGAGGAGGAGTACGCGCGTGTGTTCCCACGCGGCCTCGGCCCCAAGTCGCTGGAGCTCCGGTCGGAGGCGTCGAGGGAGACGGCCGTCGTGATCATGAACCACGTCAGCCTCGTCGAGATGCTCATGGACGTGGGCCAGTGGATGGCTCTATTCTCGAGCATCGTGTCTCGCGCGGCGACGCTGGAGGTGCTCTCCACCGGAGTCGCCGGCAACCACAACGGCGCGCTGCAGCTCATGTCCGCCGAGTTCCAGATGCCGTCGCCGCTGGTGCCGACGAGGGAGAGCCAGTTCCTGCGCTACTGCAAGCAGCACCCCGACGGCACCTGGGCCGTAGTCGACGTCTCGCTCGATGGAATCCGCGCCGGCTGCCCGCCGGCGCGAGGTCACCGGCGCCGGCCCTCTGGCTGCCTGATCCAGGAGATGCCCAACGGCTACTCCAAGGTGACGTGGGTGGAGCACGTGGAGGCCGACGACCAGATGGTGCACAACCTGTACAAGCCGGTGGTGAACTCCGGGCTGGCGTTCGGCGCGCAGCGGTGGGTGGCGACACTGGAGCGGCAATGCGAGCGGCTGGCGAGCGCCATGGCCAGCAACGTGCCCTCCGGCGACGCCGGCGTGATCACGACGTCGGAGGGGCGGCGGAGCATGCTGAAGCTGGCGGAGCGGATGGTGGCGAGCTTCTGCGGCGGCGTGACGGCGTCGACGACGCACCAGTGGACGACGCTCTCCGGCAGCGGCGCCGAGGACGTGCGCGTGATGACCCGCAAGAGCGTGGACGACCCCGGCCGTCCCCCCGGCATCATCCTCAACGCCGCCACCTCCTTCTGGCTCCCCGTTCCGCCCTCCCGCGTCTTCGACTTCCTCCGCGATGACTCCACCCGCAGCGAGTGGGACATCCTCTCCAATGGCGGCGTCGTCCAGGAGATGGCCCACATCGCCAACGGCCGCGACCACGGCAACGCCGTCTCCCTCCTCCGCGTCAACGTACGCCACTGTTACTACTTCGTCTTCTACATCTCTGCTTCTCCTTCGTTTTATCAATCGATCGATCGATCGATCTCCAAGGCTGACGCTTAAATCTGCTTGCTTGCATTCATGGTGTTCGATGCAGAACGCGAACTCGAACCAGAGCAACATGCTGATCCTGCAGGAGTGCTGCACCGACGCGACGGGGTCGTACGTTATCTACGCGCCGGTCGACGTGGTCGCCATGAACGTGGTGCTCAACGGCGGCGACCCGGACTACGTCGCGCTGCTGCCGTCTGGGTTCGCCATCCTTCCCGACGGGCCGGAGGGCGCCGGCGGGTCGCTGCTCACCGTCGCGTTCCAGATCCTGGTCGACTCCGTGCCGACCGCCAAGCTGTCCCTCGGCTCCGTCGCCACCGTCAACAGCCTCATCGCCTGCACCGTCGAGCGCATCAAGGCGGCCATCGCCGGCGAGAACGGCGTCGTCCCCATCCCCCGGTGACCGCCGGCAACGCCCATCCATCCATCCACCCACCATGTGCAACGGTGAGCTTCCCTGATCAGCCCAGCTTAATTCGTTCCTACAAAATTCCTATAAAAATACCATTTTTCATTCGATTTCAATTCAATCCACATCTATACTCCTCTAGATCGATCATTTCGATAACCAACAGAGACCACCTTAAAAGTTATCTTAAATCAATCAAATTTGGTGCAGGAGATCAAGGGAGAGATCAAGAGCGAATCCGGAGGTTTATCATGTGGGGAGTCAAGAACGCACCGCAGACTACTGTCCTTGCCCAGTGTTGTCGTTTCAGCTTCTTTCAGTTAGCTATAGCTAGTTCATCATATCACACCAATCTAATCACTAAAAAACCCAGAAAATTGTGATAAATACTAAGCAGACACAGCAGCAACACAACTTAGGTCCTATGATCATGGCTGATATATATAAGTATATATACACAGTGAAATGTCACAGGCTCTGAGTTGTGTTGCTCTCAGTTAATTCCTGCTGCTCTCATCCAAATTTGCTGCAATCTTGCATAGCCCTCTTAATTATTTGAGTTAGGTCAGTTCAGTTTAGTTCAGTTAGTCAATCACCTGCATGCCTCATCAACATCATCATATTCAGAGTTAATTCAGAAGCAATTAAGCAACACTTTGCAAGGGCGGTTGGTTGTTGGTTCGGGTATTGACTCCTCTCTCTTCCTCTCTCCGGGTTGCCACTCTCTCTCTAGGCCTCCTCCAAGGATATATGCATGATTTGTTTCATCATCAGCCAGGTTATTATTGTGTACAATCATGATTGTTCATCAGCTGGACCATCATATCCATGCGTGCGTGCGTGCACAGACTTTAATGTGATTTTAGTTCCCAAATCCCTTTGTAATGTGTTGGTGGTTCATTGGTTCCTGTGTTTTGTTGCTCTCCTGTTTAGATTGGTTTGACTTTTTGAGTTTGAAGATTGCACAAGTTTGTATCCTCTTTAATTTGTGCTCCTCATGGTCATGGAGTCATGGACAGTTTGATTAATTGGACTTCTTTTCTGCACCCACCTGTTCTTGCACCTGTTCTTCAGATGCAGTGGCAAAGGGGCATTTGTCCTTTTTATTCAGATGCTATGGAAACCTAGGAAACGTGTGTGCAGGATGAGATTCATGTGTTCCAATTTCCAAACAAAGCAGACGTAGATCAACACCAGAAACAACAACCACGGAGTCAGAATCTAGACCCATGAATACAACCAAGATCTTCAGAGAACACAGGCACACAGTGGCAGCTTACTATGAGCAAGAGCAAAGCTGCAGAGATTGACAAGGGAGAAAGCTTGGTATTTATTTATTTATATCATATTACTCACTCCAATATCATCATTCAGATACCAGACAAACAAACCAAGATGCTTGTGACTAACATGAACTTCCAGGTAATGTTTTATTTGTACTTTATCCAAAGAACAACGCTAAGCAATTGCTGTATTGCACCCTTTCAAAACTGCTCATGTAAAAAGCTACTTAGAGTTCAAGGTACTTGCTGGCTGTCTGGACATCTTTGTCACCTCTTCCACTGCAGTTCACCACCACCTTGACGCCGTCCGGCAGTGTTGGGCAGAGCTTCTCCAGGTAGGCGAGGGCATGGGACGTCTCAAGAGCAGGGATGATGCCCTCCAGCCTTGAGACACGCTTGAAAGCTGCATGAGAAGATGCCATTGCAAAAAGGAAGAGTTAGATATTGAACAAGTTGCAACAAAACCACGGATTAGATCGCTGCGTTGCAACATTCACGATAGGGATGTCAGCTAAATCTTTAACGTTATGGCAGTGAAAGATACATAACACATTGAGTCTGCATGTTAAAAAAAGTAAAAAACTCCCACCATGAGTCATACAACTTGAGCATGTGGTATACGACTTGGGATTGTCATTGTGTGCTTTAACATTCAAGATCAGAACATCAACTAAATGTTAAACATGAGTGTGAGAGTGCTTTGCTGGGTCAGCATGTTACAAAATTTCCCTGGCCTTTTATTTTTCTGTAATCCAGTCACTTTCGGATGTCCTACCAACTCAACTGCAAAGCTACAACTTACAGCATAACTCAAAGTTACATCTAACATGAATCAGATAGAGATAACCAAAACATACAGTAATGGCAATGTCATAAAAATGATGAAGACAGCAATCAACAATATTAGTGCCTTTGATGTGTTTAAGTTCACATGATGGAAATTATATGCATTCACAATGTATGCTATTTAGATCAGAGTTTTTAACAGCTGCAAGTTATTTTGAATAAGCCTTATCTTACCCACTACAGCCCCCCACCATCAAACATATATTTTATCAGCATTTAGTGGATATTTCATCAATCAAGCGGGAGGAAATATCAGAGAATTAAATGTAGCTAATGACACTGAAACACATACCATCCAATGCCTCCTGATCTGTCACACTATCATATTCAGCGCGTCCAATATCCTTCAAGAAACTGTGCTCAGGCCCAACACCAGGGTAATCCAGCCTGTCATTGAAATCAATATGATCGATTAGCCAAACTGAGGTAAAAATCAATTGTTCTCGATGCAAACAACAGAATACTCACCCAGCACTTATGGAGTGGGGTTCAATAACCTGCCCATCATCATCCTGCAACACATAACACAATGATCCATGGAGAACTCCCACTTCTCCCTTTGTCAAAGTTGCAGCATGCTTGTTAGTGTCTACACCATAACCAGCAGCCTCCACTCCAATCAGTCTTACATCTTGATCATCGACAAACTCATGGAAGAGACCCATGGCATTCGATCCACCACCAACACAAGCAAGCAACACGTCAGGCTTGCCACCCCACTTGTCCATGGCTTGTTTACGGGTCTCCTTACCAATCACCTTATGGAACTCTCTCACCATCATCGGGTATGGATGAGGACCAGCAACTGAGCCCAAAATGTAGTGAGTGTTCTCTACATTAGTAACCCAATCGCGGATGGCCTCCGAGGTGGCATCCTTCAAAGTCGCAGTCCCAGAATGTACTGCCCTCACCTGTTTCAGCAAAAGGGACCATCAGAACATGTTAAGAAACAAGAGTGCATTCCAAATTTCCTATCAACAAACATTCCAAAAGGCAAGTCAAAGCATTCTCCCTCCCATGGCAGATGATTGATGAATATACAAGAACATCACACATGTTTGCAAGCACAAAGATATGCAAACTTCCACCATACCTCTGCTCCAAGAAGTCTCATCCTGAAAACATTAAGTGCCTGTCTCTCCATATCCTGAGCACCCATGTAGATGATGCACTGCAGCCCAAACCGCGCGCACACGGTGGCAGTGGCAACACCGTGCTGGCCAGCCCCGGTCTCGGCAATGATTCGTTCCTTCCCAAGCCGCTTGGCAAGCAAAACTTGCGCCACAGCATTGTTGATCTTGTGGGCTCCGGTGTGGTTAAGATCCTCCCTCTTGAGGTAAATCAGAGGGCCTGTGCCATCTGCACGCTTGTAGTGCTCTGTCAATCTCTCGGCAAAGTACAGCGGGGTCTCACGGCCAACGTAATCCTTGAGAATACCATCAAGTTCTTTCTGCAAAGAGCACACCAGTGGCGTCAAGCAAAAAACTCTTTTTTCATTTCATAATCTCCCTAAGCAACATGGCTCATTCTAGACATTTCGCATGATTCAGTAATCCTATGAAATTGCAGGCATTACAGCGATAAAACTAAGAAAATTTGTCTTGATACATGATAAGCACAAATAAAAACACTAAACATCTCATCATCCAAAACAATTCATATCTGAAAGGCCTCGCAACTAAGGATCAAACACAGTAAAACATTCGCTTCCAGAATAAGGGTTCCAACGTATGTGGGAACAGTTGTCGGAAAGAGACATGAAATGGCCAAATCTATGGAGGATACAATCAATCAACAACGGGTCTTAAAGGACAATCGGATGTGCAGATTGATGTGCCTACTCCCCGTTACCACAAACCAGAGATCGTAAACACCAACGACAACCAGTATCAGTGTAGCACGTACTATATTAACCAGGGACAATCAAAGAAATCGCCGTTGTGTCCACAAAAAGCAAACTTTACGGACTAAATATCACAAATCAGCATCAACACATGGAACCATGAACCATGTACCGTTTCGGCGACGATATGGTGTGGCGAATTTAAGGGTGGTAAAAGAACAAAAAAACAAACTTTTCCCATCGAAGCAGTACCAAACCCACAGATCGGAATCCCCCGCTTTACCTGGAATTCATCGTCGCCGGCGAGGGCATGGAACGCGGCCTCGAGCTCGGTGAGCGCGTGCATCAGCGTCTCGGGCACGTACTTGCCCCCAAACTTCCCGAACCTCCCGAACGCATCGGGCCTCGCGAGCCCCGCGAGGCCCGCAACCGTCGCCGCCCCGTTCTCCGCCGCGACCACTGGGGACGCCTCGGCGGCGACCGCCTTCGCCGGCTGCATTGCCGCCGCGACCGCGGCCGCGCCCCTCCTCGGAGCAGCAGATGCCACCCGCAACAGCCCCGCACGTGACGGCGCCTCACCCACCCTGGCAGCGGCGGCTACGGCGACGGCTTTAGGGTTCCCGACGGCGGAGGCGGCGGCCATGGTGATGGCTTGCGACCACGAGACGCGAGGTTATAGTAAGATATGGGGGAGGAGTGGGGGAAGCAGTGGGTACACCGAGGCGGGTATATTAACCGGTCGCCATTAGAATTCTCCCCGCGCGCGAGGTGGGTCTACCACAACCTACATAGACCCGGTTCATCTGGTCCCATCACACACGGAGGTGGCGGGTCCGCGATGGCGTCTCCGATGGCGCAGGTGAACCGGGCGCAGGGAGGGTGTGGTCGACGGGTTGCGCCGGGCCCACCGGTTTCGGCAAGTGTGGCGCGCGAGCTTCCAGGGGCATTTCGGGGAAATCATCTCTATGCCACGTGGAGCATCCTGGGCCGTCCGTTGCTCGGGCCATCTTATGTAGCAACGGCGGCGAGAGACATGTGGACGGCTCAGATCATCCCAT
The DNA here is from genome assembly GCA_019279435.1 of Zizania palustris. Classification (NCBI taxonomy): domain Eukaryota; kingdom Viridiplantae; phylum Streptophyta; class Magnoliopsida; order Poales; family Poaceae; genus Zizania; species Zizania palustris. Next base: position 55,000,031 of record JAAALK010000082.1, on the reverse strand, counting down.
CACGGACCAAGGCCGTTGATCCACGTAGGCTGGCTCCTGGCTACTACCTGTGTTTTATAGTGTAAATTGTAAAATCATTTTTTTCATTTTTAAAAAATAAATAACATTTATAGTATCAAATAAATACACTATTTAATTATTATTATTATTATAAAACTATTTTGATATTATAATCGTTGGCATATTTCTTTATAAAATTGGGTAAAAATAAATAAATTTAACTTAAAAGAGTTAAACGTTACTGTATATAATGTAACCCAGGGAATGGTTGTTTTTGTTCAGGTTTTCAACATAATAGCGATTTGATCTCTACATGAGTTGTGATATCGACTTCATAATTTACGCCTTAATTAATCTTGGTTACAACAAATAATATTTGTGGATATGTGTGCTCTAATATTGCCACATTATCTTGCATATAAAATAATATTTAGACACGAAGAAGTTAATGACAATCAATTATTTTTATAAGTCAATTAATCTAAATTTCGGTTGTACTAAGACCACTGAAGTGATCATTAATCAAGCTACCGAACAAGACCAATCTGTTAACATACAAACTCACGATCAAATAATTGTGTCTTGTTACGAGATGAACAGATAAGAATTATAACTACAGTATCAAATATTATATATGTTCGGGTTGATTGTGATAAAGATTAATTATTATTGGTAGTATTGATGAATTGATCCCATCGTATTTAATTCCAGGATATGCCTCCCCCGTGAGCCATTTAAAGCACGAGGATAAGGAGACTAACCAGATTTTGTTGTCATTCTACAGGATATACCATCGATTGAAATGGATGTTGAGAACTCTTCACTAGATGACTATAATAAAGTTATGGATTGGATTCATGAGTGAGAAATAAGACGTTCCGCTGGAAATCACTTTCGTGGGATACCAATCACATCACGAGATGAAGGATGACATCAGATTAATCTAATTTATTCTGGGAATTCTGCCCTCTCTTTTGATCATCAACGAGATAGATGGTTATCTTACTGGGTTACGTCAAAGTGACGGAACATGGATGCATTTTGATAACTTGGTAACTTATGGTGTCAATGGTGTTCCGCTTGGTGTAAAATCATCGTACCTCATACTCATAACATACAATGAATGATATAATATCTAATCCCATATCGATCGATAACATGATGCATATTTAGTTAATCTTGTTTGTTGATTGCATATTTGATAAATTTTAATTGTTTAGACAATATTTTTAACAAAATAATACTACTGATTATGTTCTTATAGGCTCATTGATGATGATTATAGCAAAAAGTTTATGTGGATGAGATGAGACGAAAGATTGCTAGTAATGACCATAGCCCAAGATCCTAACACTCCATCCCCTATAAAACTCCCTAGGTACACGTTCTAGACCTTTCAACTCAGCACCCTCAACCCTCAGCCCATGTCCGTCCCTTCCGTAAACAAAGTGGAATTAAAGGTTGTTGGTAACGCTCTTACACCGATAACAAATAATCTTAGACTATACCCTTCAAAGTTGCTCTAAATTACCTATAAATTACTCCTTGATATAAAAATAATCGATATTTTATTGTTCACTAAAGGGCATTCAGCTTTTCACTCTTAACACATGATAAGTCTCAATAATCGAATTTTCCAAAAGTTTAAATCATCGAATCTCCACAATAAGAGTATTTTGTAAAAGATCCAAGCAAGATAATCAACCAGATTATGCCCAAAACTATTGTAGGCATAATTAGCACAAACACATTCATTGGGTGTAACTCGCCTTATGTTCATATAGATGATCCACAGCTTGCATAATCTCATACAGAAAACTCCATGCTTCAGATGAATATTCTACAAAAGGTACATTGTGGTAACGTTTGGTTCAGTTGCCCTACTGGTGAACATTGAAATTGGGAGCAAAAGTAGTTTCTATTTTAACCAAACCCCCCAAATTACAGAATCCTAAACCTGTTTTAAAGATAAAGAATCCTAAACTTAGGACACCCAAGGCTCTTTCAATCTTTGTAACACAAGGCAGGCAGGAAGAACACGCATGACGCCGTGGAAATGCTACGTCTTGACATACTTGCCAACATATGCCTGCACAACACAGCCCAGTTAGAGCATTCGCGCGAACCGGTTTGACGGCATGAGTTAAAAGTAAAGCTGGGTGAACATCACTGATGAACTAGCTAAGCTGAGTTTACCTGTACAAGTTTGTTTAGCTTCTCTTTGGAGTAGGACATGTAGATATCGATCCTCTCTTTTGTTTGAGGGGTATTTTCGACCGTACTTGTAACCTTGTCGACGACCTTCTTGACAATGGTTTTATGAAGCTCTCGGCTCAATTGACCCTCTTTCCATGTAGGCTTAAGTGCTTCCTTCACAAAGTCTGCCAGTGCAAGCTTAAACATCTTCAGCGCCTTGGAATCCTTGCTCTTCTTACCCTCATCATCTTCATGAGCCTCAGCATCAATGTCTTTGGGTTCTTCATTTTTATTTTCTGCAGGTGCGGTTTCATCGACTGCTATGATAGCAGTAGGACCAGTCGGTGCAGCCGAATGGGGTAAAAGCAGAGGGTTGCCATTGCTGCTACCAGCAGCCATTGGCACCTGAAATGTCTGGGGAGCTGTCTGTTCAGATGGAACACAACGTGCAGGCTGGACCATACTAACTTGTGATTGCCAAGACCAATGATTAGGTTGAACTGCTTGAGGTGCAGCAGATGAATTGTTGTTCATCAAGCTCGAACTTGGATTAGGCTGAGATGACTGCAGTCCAGCAGTATCAGCAGTCAGAGAAGGAACGAAGTACTGTGCCAAAGAAGCAGTAACACGACGAAGAGCTTCATCAGTTGAGACAGCATTATGAGAAAGAGGAGCACCAACCACATCAACAGAGTTGGAGTTGGCTACCACTGATAACCCTTGAAAGGTTTGACTCTGAGTTTGCTCATTTGGAGCAACAGGATGGAAACTATGTATGTTTTGCAAGCTTTGATCGCCACCATCTCGGCTCGGCTTGGGTGTATCACTTGCTGCCTGACTCAGCCCAGCATGCACAATTGTTGGAACATTCTGTGGGACTTGACCAACAACATTGAAAATCTGTCCATTATGTGCAGAGATATCTGGTAATGTATGTGTCCCCATAATGTAGCCATGTTGGCCGTGTCCCATATAAGGAGCAACTGGCTGGCTCTGCATGCTAGGAGCAGAGTTATTTGAAGTTGCATGAGGAACTACAAACTGATCCTGACTGTTTAGATGTAACGAAAAGTAATTTTGCTGCATTTGGCTATTCAAAGGCATGGAGGATGTCGTATTCTGCAATTGGGTGGTGACGGGTAGAAATGGTGCTGCAGAACTTTGAGGAATTGCATCTTGGCTCTGTGCTTGTTGGCCCAAGGTTTGCCCTCCTACAAGATTAGGAGCAGGCATCCCAATTTGCATACTCAAATTACCGCTCATGGTTCCAGGTACACTATGAACGGCCATGCCAGATACCTTGTCATTGTTTATGCTCTTTGCGCCTGTTTGGATAGATGATAAGAATTGCAGCGGTTGTGATGCAGCTGTTTCAGGTTTGTTTTGCCCCAGTGAAAGAAAATCTTCCTGTGGAATTATTTGGTACTGACTGCTTGCAGCATCTTTGGAATCCCGGTTTTTGTTCTCATATGGAGAATTGCTTCTATTAGTAACCTGATGAGAAACAGGGTTTTCTCTGTCATCTATGGACAATATATGAGAAGTTGCCTGCACAGCATTACTTTGTTCACCCCAGTTCAAGTAGTTTCCTCTCGTTGCATGCCCACCACTGTAATCCAAAGGCTCATCAGGTGCACCCAGTCCTACTTTGCTCTGGGAAGATTCCTCGTGGAGATATGGGCAATTTTGGCCACGACGGCACCGACCTTCCGCAAAAAATTTACAGGGGTTTTTATTTGACCTAAGGTGCTCAGTCCTGGTACCATACGATGAATTAGGGCCACCTCTACCCATAGCACTATCCCTAGTCTCATCTCTCCATCCGCCATGAGAGGCAGAATCATCATGAATGTATCGACAATTTGCACCTCTGCTGCATCTTCCTTTGACAAAATCATGGCACTGTACTGTAGACCGGTACTCCCCACGAGGTTCAGATCTTTCCCAAGTCCCTTCATCATAATGGGCATCTCGAGATGGCCTACTCTTCAAATAGTCATCTTGTTCTCGTGAATCAATGAACTCCCTATTAAGATGCCCATACTTTTCCCTTGAATCTACAGGATAATGCTCATCAAACTGCCTGCGCACACCATCTTCATGAGAGAACCTGCAATTTGAGCCTCTTCTGCATCTACCAGCTACAAAATCTCTACAGGGAAGAGGAGGTCCTCCGAATGCTCTGCCCCTCTCAACCCTCCATTCAGATCCACGGTCAGTAAAGTAAGGACTTCTGCTTCTGCTTCTGCTTCTGCCTCTACCTCGCCCTATGCTCCTGCTCCTGCTCCTGCTACTGCTTCTAGAGCGGCTTCTATTCCTGAGTATAAAATAAAACACAAATTATAGAAAAAAACAAGCACAGCTAGAAACTGAATCTATCATCAACTTTTCAAATAAGTGCCCTCAATAGAAATTGCTAGGACTTCTTAGATTACTATCATATTTGATCATCCACATCAGTATTGAGCAAACGATGACCTACATTTTGTAGCTCCTCATGCCTAGTTCATAGTGCTAAGGAAGATGTATAGTGCTTGTGTACAAGTAGATATGATCAACACATAAAACTAATGAAAAATATTAATCATAACTTCATTTCCAGTTTCTTGATAAATTTCCTTTAAAAATGAGCTTGACGAGCTGCTACACAATATACAAGAAAAATACTACCAAACACACCTGCGTGGCCTGTTCCAACGACCTCTTGGTGATGGACTGCGACTGTGCTGCTTCCATACATCTGGACCAGATGACAACCTAGAAGAATAACCACGACTAAGAGCTGAAACTGACCCATCACCACGCCTTCTATCATCTGCATATCTGCTCATACCTTGGTTACCAGTTGCTTTTTCCATGCCTCTATTGTGCCAGTCATTTTTATTATGATCCTCATCACCAATTCTAAGAGGCTGTGATCTTTCGGAGGATGCCTTGGATGGCCTTTCCTTGATATCTTTATTGACTCCATCAGCCCATTCTTGTCCGTGTCCAGTGCTACCATGGAGCATAGAGCCATCAGATCTGATGTTCACAGATTCACCAATTCTATTTTCATTGCAATTAGTCAAATCCTTATGGAGCAAATCACCACCTTTACGATCATTCATATTCATAGGAAGAGACTCATCTTCACTGATCTCAACTATATCTGGAGGTCCTTTTGTATCCCACTTGGACCGCACTTTCCTACCTTCACCAGTCATTTAAACCCTTCTTTATTAGTCCAACAGAAAATTAGTTCCAGGGGTACGATCTCCTCCCTTCCCTTGTCCAGAAGTATTGTTGTGAATTTATCTGAAAAAGTCGAACATCATGTGTATATATTATTATTAGCATCAAAGAATAGATTACTTCAACAACAAAAGCAAAAGCAACTAGGTTATTAGTAACTGAAAAGAACTTAAAAGGACTGCTGCAGATAAAGCATGATATGTGCAAAAGTTATATATGTCCCTAAGGGAAGGGTGGCATACTGGCATTCAGAAACATTATTAAAGTTGAGACACTTAACAACTGACTGACAGCCGTATAATAAAGTAGGATCTAATATCAGGTACGAGATATTTATGTTAAAGAACAAATAATAGGTTAATAGCAGGAGAGGTATACTGGTACAGATTTCCACTATCAAGGGTAACTGCCTAAGTGACTAATTGCTCCCATTATATAGATTATGAATTGAGACGTGTCCCAAAAATCTAAGAAAATATTCTTACTCTATAAGTTATGCAACTTAAACCTTCCAGCTTTTGGTCATATATGATTAATTGTTTAGACTTTGAGAAAATTCCTTAAATGCTGCTGAAAGTTCACCGGTTTCCTTATATGCCACTAAAAGTTTACCGGTTTCTTTATATGCCACTAAAAGTTTGTTATTTCCATATGCCACTGCTTCAATTTTTCACACCCTCTTGGCCTCTTATGCCACTCCCGTTATTTTTCCGTTAGATTCCAGTTTTTAGCCACCATTATTTTTTGTAAATGGCGAAAATGCCATCAGTCTCACCGCACATATGGGGATCTCCAAAATAGGAAAAATATGGGTAGCCGGTTTCAGTCCACTTATGGCCTTATTAACCTCCCAAACTGCTAAATAAAACAGAATTACTGAACTATTATGAATAAGGGCAATTTAGACTTTTCCACACCATGTAAACAGGAGTCTGATGGGAAAGTAATGGTAGTGGCATAAGAGAGTGTGAAAAATTGAACATATACAAGAATAGCAAACTTCGAGTAGCATATAATGAAACTGGTGAACTTTCAGTAATTTCTCTTAGACTTTAGGAGGAAAGTCCTCTAAGTGCCAATCTTTGGGGTGGCAAATAATTGATACCCTCAACAAAAAGTTCAGGACATACTTTTCTATATACTAGTTTCATTTGTTCTTTTTCATCGTCACATAAACACCAATATTTGTTGCTGAGAATTCACATGCGTGCACTATCCTAATATGCCTTTTCCATGAATTCTTTTACAGGATGGGGTGGGAAATAATTGATACCCTCAACAAAAAGTTATGGGCATACTTTTCTATATATACTGTTTTCATTTGTTATTTCTCTTTGTCACACATACACCAATATTTGTCACTGAGAATTGACATGTGTGCACAATCCTACTATGTCCTATATCCATGAATTCTTTTACAGAATTTTTGGGAACTTCCTCATGTCCCAAGAATGGGAGTGTGAAACTGTGAATTAACCTATTGGCTGCAAGGATCATTTTTATATAGGGCTAAAATGTCCAGCTGATTATAGACCGTGGTCTTCAGGTTAAGGAAGGCCTGATCTGTTTCTACCTATTAAATTGAAAACAATCTCTAGTTTTATAACCAGAATGGCCAACCTTTCCTTTATACACGGCTTATAGTTTACATATTTATACGTATTCTATCTATAGCTATAGTTTACATATTTAAACAGATTCTATCTATATGAAACCGAATCTATCTTTTACAGGGAGTACTTAATAATTACCCTCTAGACTCTAGAGCACTTCGATTGCCTTCCCATGTCAGACTACAATCATCATAATTCATATCAATCTTGCTTATTTAGTTTCTTGTAAGATCAAGTAACAGGACACTCAACAATCCAGCAACCTATCAACATGTACTAAACTGAACACATATTTTTCCTGCATTTGTTATTAGTTATTACTTCAATATTATCCATCTGATTTCGTGTACAGTACATGTGGGCAAGTTGGGTTGGGAGATTGACACCATATCGCAACAGCCATCAAGAGTATGTACTACATTGTCCATTTAAATGTCCAACAAAGGCAATATAAGTATGAACTATGAAGTATAGACTGCTATTTTGTTATGTAGAGTATTAGACATATGATTTGTGAATTGTGATGAACTTCACTAGTCTGCTAACTAACCATGTGAATTCAATAGTTGACCCCACAACTGTGGATATTGCATTTACCACTGTCAACGTGGAGAAAATGCCCAACATCAAGATTCAAGATTGTACATGATCACACTGAAGAAAGAGCGTTATTAGGAGATAAGAAAAAAGAAGCCTTTCTACAGTAGGACTACAGGGATCCCCACAAACCAGTGCTTTTTATTTATATGGAGTAATTCACAACCAAGAACTATGGATAAAACAATACTTCCATTCAACTTTACACCATTACAACCGCTCAAATTAATTACACAATTTACAGCGAAATGGACAACCACCGTACCACACTGTTTGCTTTCTACACTTACAAGACAGCTAAATCTACAAACACAGCCTATCAAAAAAATTCAAGCAGTGGTTGCAGTAATCTTGGGCAACAACTTGCATCAAAGGTTCTCCTTCAATTACTGTGTTACAATGGTTTTTGCCAGATTTGGTCGATACTTAAGGTCTGGTTGTTACTGTCTCTGATTGCAAAGACCATGGGGCACTGAGTCACTGATGCTACTAGTATTCCACTGAAGTTTATCCCCTCAAATGTTGTATTCCAGCGATTTTGCCAACTTGGTGGCAGGTTAACAGTTCAGTTTATTCTTTTCTTTATGTAATTGCTAGCTATAGTCTTCAAGAATGGAGACTAAACCAAAAGGGCAGACACTCCAATAAGTGGCATTTACATAATCCTGCATGTGAGAAAGATAACTCTATCAGCTCACATGAATTCCTCTGTCCCCCTCCATAGTCCATACTACAATCATCTCACAATGCTAATTCTAAGCACATCAAAACCATAACCCTAGATTGTCTCATGAATCCAAGAACCCAACCCAAAAGAGTCATATCAGACCCCACTTGGTATGGCACTAACTCCAGTTTCAAGTTGTATCTAGGAATTTCTAGCTCCAAAAATTTTTGGAGTTTGAGCTCAAACTCTATTTTTTTGTTTAGTAGATGTTCAAAATGATTTACTTAGACATTTAAGTTTATCCACAGCTCTAACTCCAAAAATTTTGGAGTTAGGAATTCCTAGCTCCCACATGAAGCTGGAGTTGGGGCCATGCCATACAGGACCTTAGTAGTTAGTATATAAACCAGCTGATGGCATTTTAAGCAAAAAACACAGCAATCCTTGGTTTCAAGATTAAACAATAGCCACAACATTGATCAGTCATTTTGGGCACCATTAACTGTGTAATTCTACTAGTATAGAGATTGGTGTGACGTACTGTGTGTATTTGCATGCAGTTCTAATAATTGAAAAGCGCACACCAATCATGGATGACTAAAGTATTGGGCTTTATGTTCTGACAATAGCCAGCCAACAATCACCACAAATGAAGGAAACAGAAAGATAACAAAAAGAGAACCACAAGTCCACAACAAGAATTTAATTAAGGGATCTTCACTTAGGATATACATGGCACCCTGGAAGACCTTTTATCACAAGGATGGCCTACGGAGTGTATTATGGTGATGCATGGAACATCAAGTACTTAAAGAAACATGGGAAGCAAGGTTGGCATACTCTACACATCAAGCAATGATAGAATGGGATGAGAATGCCGTATAGATAACAACCTGAGATTGTAGTCAGAATGTCAACATTGTCCAAGCTTCCAGTAGTAATCAAGGGACCATACTACATTTGCCTTTCATCTGAAAAAAAAGAGAACCGGATTATTAGAAAACAAATAGAGACTGCAAGTCTTGTCATCATATGCCACACAAACCTGAAGAACTAACAAAGTGAAGCTCTAGATTAGAACAAATAATGAGCAGAAGGTAGGCATTTATCCATCAATCTCATGGGGAAAATCTGAAAAGAAACGTAAACCCAACTGGACTCTGGTACAGAGGGCATTATGCATCAAGTTGAGTAGCAAAGGACGGAACTTTCCAATCAGGCACAAGAAAACTGTTCCGGCAACTTGAAGATCTAACTCCTGCGCAACCATGCCTAATCTAACACGAAAGTAACTCAACGTAGGCAATTCGAAGACTGGAGCAGACAGGCCAAAGAGGATGCACTCTATACGAGACCCAGCCATAAAAATATCAGCTTTGGGGATAAAATCGCAAACCCCTCCAAATCCCCATAACTGCAAGTAACCGCTGCTAATCACAAGCAGAACTAATCTAACCACGAGGATTCCAACGATGCGAATCTCAGCAAAACAGCAGCAAAAACCGCGAGCAAGCGGCGGCACAAACAACGCCCGATTGCAGGGATCCACACAGCGGGACAGAACGGGAGGAAACCCAAGGCACGGATTACTAACAACCGCGAGGGGAAGGGATGGCTCACCTCGAAGGAATGGAGATTAGGGGTTCGCCTGACTTCGCCGCGGCCGCCGCCGGCGAAACCCTAATGACACTCGCAGGTGAGGAACATGAGTGCGCAGCTGGCAGAGCTGCTCACTCGAAGAGGGGAAAACGAAGCGGGTTTTGGATTGCAAGCGGATGCGGAGTCGGAGTCGGAGTCGGACCCGCTTGGATCCTGCTCAATTAAGCAGATTAATTTTATTGTTAATCTTGGTCCGTTAGATCATTTTTTGTGCGTCCACGATCGAACCACGTGTCGGACCTCGATGAATTTACCCGTCGCCTCTGCTGGGTCCACATGTCATTGGGCCGAGGTGAATATATAGAGAGAGGAGAGAGGAGAGAGGAGAGAGGAGAGAGGAGGAGAGAGAGTGAGAGATCGCCGGAGAGGGGGGAGATGGACATCATCTCGCAGCTGCAGGAGCAGCTGAACGAGATGGCCATGCTGGCGGTCAACACCTTCGGGACGCTGCAGCGCGACGCGCCGCCGGTCCGCCTCTCCAACAACTACCCGGACCCGCTCAACCCCGCCGCCGCAGCAGCAGCAACAGCGGCGGCAAACCCTAACCCCGACGACCCGGCCGCCCAGCCGCAGCCCGGAGCGGCGGCGGGGGCAGCTCCGGCGCAGGCTCCGGCGCAGGCGCAGGCTGCGCTGGCCCAGCCGGTGCAGGCGCCGCCCGCGCTCGACCTCGATGAGCACCCCAAGGCCATGAGCCACGCGCTCGTCCTCGCCGCCAAGAAGGTACGCGTATTCTGGTGTCCTCTCCCCCTCCGCCCCCTTGTCTGCTTGTCACCTGCTCGACGAAATGCTTGAGCGCCAGCTGGTTCTTACTTCTTAGCTCTTGACGCATTAGGATCTGGACTGTAATTTCTGCTGTGCCTAGAACCGGTATTTTAGTGTGATTGCAGCAAGGATCAGAGCTTCCGGTTCTCTGCAAATTCCACTGTCTTATCGAATTCTCACATGAACAATATGTTCATCGTATTGCGCTGTTTCTAGTATTTTCTAGAATCTTGGTATGGATCTGCAAAACAGGCACTTCACTTATTGTGTATTATATCGTGCTAGGAGAGATGATGATGTGCATCACACAAATCTCTGTACCAATAGAATAATTCCTCACAAAATTATGACAGAAGATGTGCAGGATACCAATCTCTGTATCGAGAGAACAACATTTGCAGATCACAACATCACTTCCTCATCCAAAAAGCACACTTTGAAATCTGCTGCTGCCTGCTGTTCTCAAATTTTGTCCTTTTATGCAGTTTGATGCTCTTGTTGCTGCCTTGCCACTATCATCTGAAGAGGATCAGTTGAAAAGAATTAAAGAGCTACAAGTATGAATCACCTTTGCTCTCTGAGAAGTACATTTTGAAAGTGTGGGCAATAGGCTGGTATATTATAAAAACAGCATTTTCGCGCACATTTTCCTTCTTTTTGTTTGTGCACCTCGTGGACAGAGTAGACATTTGTTTTCTGAATGAATGAATGTTTAGCATCTGCTTGCCAGTTGCCAGCATGGGCCTGTCATGAACTCAGGATACTTCTTTCTATCCTGCAATTAAATTTCTTATTAATTTGAAATATACAGGCAGAGAATGAAGTTGTAGGAACAGAGCTTCAGAAACAACTGGAAGCTGCTGGTAACATGCTTTGCAACATTCTTGGATTTTTTTTTTTACTTTTCATTGACATAAGACAACTGATTGCTTACAAGTCCAATGAGTTACATGTATTGTTGCTTTTTGTAGAGCTGGAACTGAAGCAGGTTGAGGTTCTGTTTAATGAAGCTACGGATAATTGTATAAACCTGAAGAAGCCAGATTAATAGTTATCCATGTAAGATTGGAGCTTCCTTCACTATCTCAACAAACCATTAGCTATTTCTTTTTGTTTGCAAAATTTTGTGCTTGTGTTTATGATATGGGATTATTTTGTGGCCTACCATCTTGGTGCTCGACTTCCCAAACTAGTTACACGGCATTATCAGGAAGCTAAGCATATGGGTAAATACACTTTAGTTCTTATGGTGTTTTCTACATTATAGAATACAATGCCATATACCCCTTTTACTAAATGTCAGTTGGCATCCTGTCCATGATCAACTATCGTTTTTATGTTAGTCATATGATGATGGCCTGAAGAAGACATAATTCTAACAGATGTTAACCTGTTACACTACTCTCTCAAAAATACTTCATGAGAGATGGGGACTTAGCATTCTGTTGATAAGGAAATTTTAATCCACAGTGTTGTTACTTAGATTCTAATATCACTATTACTCCCCATATATTGAGCTAGTTCTTATATTGACTCCTATTCAATTTTCTGACATATCAGGTAACTGAACCCATTCTGGAGTAATGAGCACATGAAGGTGGAGATGTGATTGCCTGTTGCTAGTGCTACTTGTAGTTTGTGATGCTTAGCTGGATTTGTAGAGGAATTTCCGGTTGTATCAGGTTAACTTATGCACAATGATGTTCCAGGAGTACGTGTTTCGTTAGGAATCAAACGTAGCGCTGTAAAACACAGTAACTTGATCAGTATCAGGCTGGTTCATTTTTTCCGGTCCGTTGTTCGTTCATGGCAGCGGCTTCACATGACCATAGTGCAATTAATTGAAGACGTGCCTCACATCACACTGTAATAACTCTGAAGAAGTGGAACAATGCTGTTTTTATTTTACATGAAACACTTTAATTTTATGATACAAAGTTCAAATTTAACATATTTCTTTGAACTAGAGTGCCAAAATCACTTAAAAGTTTCTTTGGACCTGTTTGCAGTTGCAGCTATTTCTAAATCCGATACGGAAATACGGAAACAAATGGTCCGAATTCTTAACTTAGATTGTAAAAATTAACTTAGATTGTAAAAATTAGTAGTTGCAGAATCTAAAAATAAACTAGAATTCAGATACTGGCTACTCGAACAAATTCTTCAGAACTAGAATCTAAAAACTGAAAAACACTTGCTATTCGAACAAATCCTTCATTAGGAGACATGAATATAGATGCGAATAAATCTCTTCTAGATGGGCCCAATTCTGGCCCATATAACAATGGGCCTATAATTTGAACTGCAATTCCGGCCCACCTAAACCCAACCAACTCAGCTGTCAAACCCGCCGCCCTACGCCCCTACCACTCTCCCGCCGCCGCCGCCGCCGCCGCCGCCGCCGCCACATCGGCCTGCGGCCTCGTGGAGTCGTGTGATCAATCCTACGACGCCGCGCGAGGAGACTACGGGGAGTGCTGTGGGGCGGCGGAAGGCGCTCTGATGGCGCAGGCTTCGGCCGCGGCGCTGCGACGCCGCGACCCCACCGCCGCGCTGCTCTCCTCCAGGCTCCTCCGTTGCTGCCTCCGCTCCTCGTCATCGTGCCCGTGTTCCCAGGGGGCGATGCAGATGCTCCCGCTGAAGCAGCCGGCGTGGGACTGCGGTTCCGGCACTGGCGGCGGCGGCGGTCGCGGTCGCCGCGGCGTCAGCTCGTCCGTTTGGCTTGGTCCCCGCCCGTGGCCCAGGCTTCCTTGGCGTCAGAATGTGACGGCCGCGTCCACGGCGAGGGAGGCGCACAACTCTCCTAGGTATAGCTACTAGCTGCTTTTTTTCGTTTCATTTCGACATTTTATTATATATATCCGTGGGGGATGCAGATCTGTAGTATGAAGTAGTTCTAGTTTTCTTTCGTGCAGCAACAGTGTTGCTACCAATTATTTAGTGATGTAAGGCGCTTTACGTCTTGTGATGCTTATTTATTTGCTGCCATCTTGTTTTTCATGTATCTAGGAGCTCCATGGCAACAGCATCAAGTGAGCCTGATACATCTGCTTCACAGTCTGAACTTCTACATTTCATCAAATCCACTTTTGGGACAATTGAAGGTATGGCATGTTGCCTGCCAGAAGATGCTTTTTGTTTGCTCACAACACTGTTTATCTTTGGCGAGAAGCTCTCATTTCAACCATGACTTACTGTGATGCTGCGCCATTGTTTAGAATCGAACAAATATTTTTTTCCAAAATCTAGCTTGTTAGATTATGGTTGCACTGCCACATATGATTAACTCCTGAAAAGATTTATAATTTTGTTAATTTTCATGTGCTGAAAATTCACAAAGATTTCCTTTTAGTTACCATGTTGTGCCAATTGAACTGCTTCCATTTCTTATGAAGGTTCTGTTCTACACTTCTACTCTAACATGAAGGATTGTACTGGTATTTCATTTTATTTAATATATTTTGTTGATGTTCTTCCAAAGCTAAAATGAACTTGTGTCTGATAATACTATTGTTTGCTTCTACATGTGACTATGTGACTGTGAGTAATGAATCGTCATGCGCTGGTCCTTTTGGGCTTTCCCTGAGGGCTTAGTATTCTTTAATTACTTGATATAACCTACAATTTGTTGACGCAGGACAAAGTCATTGTTGGTTGAACTGCATGAATGACACCTGGAAGACCCTTAATCAAGTAGGAATATATCTTATCCTTTTATACCAATCTTGTGGAACTTTATATAGCCATGGAAAACTTTCATCTGCTTTTCAACGATTGAAATATCTTCAACAGAGGTAGCTTTGTAAAAATTTGCTGGTTTCTAGTTTGGACAAAAATCTAGATCTTATTCTAACTTCTCCCCTTTATAGGTATCCACATCTGACTGTTTTTGCTATGGAGTATGGGAGTGGTATTAATTCCCTAGCACAAAGCCAAGCTGTCCGTATGATAATGAAGGAGTACATTAGTTTTCCTATCTTGATGTCAGATAAAGACTTTACCAATGTAAGGCACATAACCCTTAAATCTTTATAGTATTATAGCAGTTTGGAAATTCTTTCTTGATCAACAAGCAATTCATGATGCATAAATAACTTGTATTCCATTTTTAATGATGCATTTGCGGTTGTTTTATGCCATTTTCACATGGAGATTTCAACTTGTACGATGTCGTATATGTTATACATATCTGGTATATTCAATTTTGGTAGCATTAGACCCAGTATCAAGAACTATAGAAATTGTGGTATGGAACTTCATAAACTAGCAATACAATGTCACCAATATTGAAATGTGTCAATCAGGCTTTGGAGTTCAATTAGGTTGTTAACATATTTCAATAAAAGAATCACCTAAACTCATTAGATTCATTACCATGTAACTTTGTAATGCTGTCTTTGTTAAATTTTGAGGACTTTGTGTTGCAGTATTGTATCGAATACTTTGTTGAAACAAGAATGTCCTTTCATGAGTGTTCAGATGACAAATGGTGCTTGCTACTTGCTATTTGAAGGTTCTAAGGATCATATCCTCTACTCAAAATGGGATGATGAGCTTGAGATTTTGATCAAGGGTAAAAACTGAACAGAATTGGCTATATTTGTAATGCTATAAACCTGTATCTCATTGTCTAAATTTGCTGTTCTCTTGAACTTTCTTGCAGTGTTTTTGCTAAGTTGGATGCTCATCATTCACTAGTTTTTTAAACCCGTGTTTTTATTGAAAGCAGGCATGAAGAATGCTGTCTTGAAAGCTGAACCTTCTGATACTGCTCCAGAATCAAGAGTTTCTTGGCAAAAAGAAGAGGTTGCCAAAGAGCCATATGTTGGTTCTGTAAGGAATTTGTCACTATACCATCCTGGTACTTACTTTTCGCCATTTCCTTCATATAATTTTCTACTTAAACCATCAATGTTGCAGCTTAATTCTGTAAAATTGACAATATTGTTTTTCTCCATTTAATCCAGAAGTCTTGAATAATCAAACAGTCAAATTGATGTTATGCAGCTTGCATATCGGTTGATGAAGATGGAGATCGTATTTTCATCTCAGACAGTAATCACCATAGGATCATCATTAGCAACAGCAATGGGACTATTTTAGATTATGTATGCATGACTTTCTGTTTCTGTTGGGTTTAAATCTTATCTGTATGGGCTGTATGCCTGCAACCATGCAAGATGATAATTTGAATTTGCTTTTGCAGATTGGATATTCCCCTGGCTTTGAGGATGGTGAATTTGAATCTGCCAAGTTATCGCGGCCTGCTGCATCATTTTATAATGCTGATGAAGATTGTCTATATATTGCAGATTCAGAGGTAAATTAACCACAATAAGAATCTATCATTTTTGCCAGGGAAGTATGTCCTTTTCTCTAGCAATAGGTTCTGCAATTTATAAAATTATTGTATATTCTTAGGTAGTTAGGTGTTGCATGCATATCACACATTTTCCTTCTTTCCTTGTCTTTTACATGAGAAAAATTATGACTACCCAGAATGGTCATGTACCAATGTGTCAGATTCAAACCCTTCTGTCTGATTCTTCTGCAGAACCACGCAATTAGAAAAGCAGATTTGGGAAGGAGGACGTTAGAGACTGTTTATCCAGTCAGTAAAAGCAGCAGTGGGATCTGGAGTTGGATTGCTGATAAGCTAGGCTTGAGACAGGGAGATACTCCAAGTGTAAATTTTGATGCAGATTCAATAACATTTCCATGGCATTTGCTAGAGGGTGCAGAAAATGACTTGTTAGTAGCAGACCGCAAGTATGTGCCACCTCATATCCCCTCCACTTTGAACTTTCTAAATACCAATTTGATTAATTTGTGTCTTCCACACAGTTTCTATACCCATTTGCATATAATTTGACTTATTATTTAATTTCCTGCACTCTTTTATAATTATATGTTAGACTTGTCATTTGGTTTGGGGGCTGAAGTGTTGTATATATGTACATTCAGCTCAATCTCAGTTTTAGTTATATATTTTTAATGAATGAAGCTCAATCATGTTTCTGTGGATGATTGTCATCTATTCTTTTGGTTACGTACTTGCGTGTAAGAACATAAGATTCTTTTGAAGAGAGTTATCTTGTTCAGTATTGAATATATTGTTTTTACAAAATATTTGACCAAATGTGAATGTGCTTCACATTAAAACAAAATATGGAAGCGCTTAATGTAGTAATGCTACACTTTGTTCTTGGTTTTTATGTGTTACATACACACACACACAGACACTGTACTGTACATAGCTATAGCTGGTTCCTGTTTAGACTTATACTACCGTTATTTGCAGCTTTGAAACATCTTGGATCTTGAACATGACAACTGGTGAAAAACAGGAAATTGAAAGAGGTCAGTAAATTCTTTTGTTTTATATGCTAGACTTAAATTTTCCTAGCTCATTGAGAAGTCTTGTGAAGGTAGAGCTGAAGAAATGGAATCATATCAGCAAACAATAAATGAAAGATCTGCTCTATTGAATTATATGAGCATGAATTGGTCATCAAGCGCTAAAGAACATTCTGATATGTTGGGGAAATTCCCATGCAAGGAGCTTGTCTCGTCAGTCACGAGATTTCAGAAATACATTATCTTCTGCCATGCAGGTTTATCCATAAGCTGTCATTGATGTTAAGATTAAATTTTCTGTCGAATCATATAATAAGTTATCCCAGTTTATTTCCTTTATTTTAAGATGGTCAAAGGGTTTTGAAGCATGACTTGGATACCAAAGACACCTCAAATATCCACTTTTCGAATTTTGGGGTCCTTGGATTGCCATATTGGTTTGTTTGCCATCTGGAGAGAGTATCAACCTGGTATACTTCTTATTCTCTATTCATGTAATCATATGTTCATCATTTTTTGTGATAATGTGGAAACTGATATGCTGCTGGTAAAATCTTGCATGTGCATTGTTTTGACATTCCTTTCTACTTGTCTTGTAATGAATCGGCAGGGGACATTCAACTGGACAATTTCAAGAGCATATCCGTCATGTAAATGTGCTCCCTGGTAATTGATAAATCTAACGCCAGTTGACTGTTACCACAGTTAGCTGTTCCATATGACCAGTTGACCACCATTGACTGCACTTATCACAAAGATCAAACCTATTTGCATGTTTATGGTTGCATGGCCTTCAGGACACCTTATTACCTCAGACAAAGGGGTATCACATTTGTATTAAATTATTGTTGTTTTAACATTTATCGAAACTTGCTGTGCCTTCAATTTCAAATGCTTTTGAATTGACAGGCCTGTACTGCAATTGCATTATACAAAACTTCCAATTTTAAAACAAAATGTTAAGTTTTGAATAATCATGAGAAGTAATGTAAGTTACTCAGGTGCATAATTTAAAGATGAGTTTTACTTCTTGTTTTGTATATTGGTACTACATTGTACTGCCGTATGGGATTCATTCAAGATATTGGTGTAACTCGAGTTGTTCATTTTGACAGGAAGATGCAATATAAAGGTCTCTGTAGATATACCCGCTGATACGGAACTTGCCTCGCCCTTGGTTGAGAGTTGTATTTGGCGCCAAGTAAGGGGATCTGGTGCTGAGATTTCTGTTTCTGATGAATCGGCCACAAACACAGAAAAGGTAAAATCAACTCCCTTCTTTCGCTCATGGACTTTGTGATTCTTGGCTTCTTGCAATGGTGTTTGATCCTAGTTGAAGAAGCTAATCCTTCACACTGATGTGCATGCTATCAGGTCGGTATAGCGCAGCAATGGTACGATGAGATAGACAACCTAGCTTTTTCTGAGGCTGCTGAGGAACCTACTCAGCATGAAGGTGATGACAGCCCCGCAGATGGAAATTACCAGGACCAGAGAAGAGTTCATTTCACCTGTACAGTTAACGTCAGTCCTGGGACATGCGAGGTGTGTTTCTGCTCTCTAGTCATCACTCATCAGTGTGTCAGAAACAGGCAGAAGGCATCACAGTTGGCATTTTTCAAATTCTTGAAAATTGTAACAACATCCGAGGATTTATCCCTTTCTAGTATGCACTCAGGTTTACACCACCTAGAAACTCAAGCAATTTGTTCACACGACACCATATCATCTTTGCAGCTGGTGGCCTCTGCTGCACTGTACCTGAAGATCGAGAGGACAAAAGGCGACCATGGGGAGCAGAAAGCATTGGTGAAGAGGATCATCCGGTGCCAGCGTCCCGAGGAGCACGCAGGCGTTGAGCTGCTGATGGAGAGCTGCGAGGATGCGAGGGAGCTGACAATCATGACGCCGGTGCATCTCAGGCTGAAGCTGGAATGTGCTGATCATCCTGCTGGAACCACCAACAAGGAGACCATCAGCTCAGAGTCCAGCTTCGAGATCAACATCTCCTTGGACTAGAATTTTTTTCCCATGGTGTGCTGCCACGCATCATACATGCTTACAGCATTAGAGTAGCTCGATTTGCTCACGAGAGGGAAAATATTCGACACATGCATGTAGTTTTGTATGTCGACATTGTCACAGTCCAAAAATTATATTTTTATGTATCAATGTGACAATGTGCAGATGGAGTTTACATTTGAATTTTTGGGGAGTGTTGTATGCCACTAATACCCACTATACTCTGTTGCCAGTTTTTTCATATTTTTTCACAGCCATTTATATTGTATTTGAGAAAAATATATGTCCCTCGAAAGATCAGGAGTTTAACCTCTTTGAAACGAAAATTGATTTTGAACTAATACTTTTATATTTTGTGTTCCCTAAAGATATAAGTGTAAAAAGGAAAAAACGAAGAACCCTAATATAATATTTTCAAACCTGAGTTCTAAAATTTAAATATTTTTTTAAAATTTTTTAGCAGTAGTAGAAACAGGCTCGAGGTTTTCTCTAAGTATTAGTATTTTGAAAAGGTTTTAAAAAAAATAAAAAGGAGATTTTGACGGCGCCACCGTATTTGAAGCCCGCGCCGGCCGACGCCGCGCGCCACGGCGAACGACGGAGGAGCGAGGCTAGCCGGCCATGGAGAGGGCGGCGGCGGCGAAGGGGGCGTGGAGGGACGGCGCCGTCACCTACCTACACCTCCTCTTCTACGTCGCCATCTCCAGCGGCCAGATCTTCTTCAACAAGGCAAGCAAGCCTCAGCCAACCCCGTCCAATCCCATCCCCTTCCTCCGGCCGGCGGCTTCCGCTTCGCTTGCTATCTGCGCCCGATCCGCCGGCCAGACCTGCTGGGTAGGGTTCGGGATTTTTAGTCTAGTCCCCTCCTCGTTTCAATCCGGCCATTGCCAGCGCGTTCGCCCGGCGAGATTTGATGATTTCGAGGGTTTTAGATTAATGTTAATTGTCGTCTCCGTATGTGAGCTTGGGGGATTTCGAATGGTGAAAAATACGCAGGTTACATCTCCGCGGGCTGTGCAGCGAGTGCTTCGAGATCTAAAGAGTAAAGATAGGCATGCTATTGCTTTAGCTCTCCTGATTTTTAGTCCTCTGCTGCTGCTCCATCTCCCATAGTTGGGAATGATTTTGTTATTTCTTCTATACTTTTTACTACTCAGAAAAGAAATGCAAGTTATTGCTTTTGTAGCTTGTCAAAATGTAACTAATAATCTGCCAATCCATATTCAATGAGAACATTGCTTGTTTTCCAGAGATGGTTAGTGCCATTGGGGGAGCTTGAAGTTTTAGTTTGGTCTGGTGTACTAATGTTTGAATTTTGTAGACCAACTAGATAGCTTCTACGGGAGAGTAACTCATAAACCAGAAGATCCATTTTTCTTTATTCCCCACATTATTACTTTGGGCTAACTCAACAATGACTAGATTAATATCACACCAACAGATCACGTAGAAACTAGAAAAGTAGTGCTGCCTTTTCCATATGCACATGTGTAAAACATTGATAACTCCTGGTTATGTCTTCTTTTTAGCAAAATGACTTGGCTCAGCTGCTCATCATGGTTTAGGGGCCTTAAACAAACACATGATTCCAACTTGGCATCCTAGTATAATTTATCAATTGCTACTCTGAGTCAAGTGCTCAACAAGTGTGAATTGTTATTGCCACAAAATTACTGTCAGTTGGCAAAATAGTGGCAATGCTGGGCTGTCAGAATTGTCTGAATTATATTGACCTTTTTTCCTCCTACACTTGTGGTTGCATGGCATTTCAGTTTTACTAGATTTCCAAGCTTACTTTTATCTTCGATAGCAATTTTGATGAACAGCATTTCAACAAACTCCTTCATCATTGTTGTGTTTAACAAATTCTTATTCCATGTTAAATTTGATTGTGTTAACTGCTACCTATGTTTTGGCCTGATGCAGTGGGTTTTATCCTCAAAAGAGATAAACTTCCCCTATCCAGTGGCGTTAACTCTTCTGCACATGGTATTCTCATCTGTAGTGTGCTTTGCAATTACGAAGGTCTTGAAGGTACTTATTCATGAGATACATGATCGCCTTCCCTACTACTAATCATAATTTGTGTAATTACTGAAATTTTGCATGGTTCCAGTTGCTTTTTTGGCATCCAATAAATCCATGAACTTATTTCCCCCCTTATTTGATGGTATTTCCCAGATTGTAAAGATTGAGGAGGGAATGACCACCGATATGTGAGTCATTGATTGCACAAAATGCATAAAATTCTATAGCATTTCTTATCCTCTCAGTAACTCTAAATCAGTATATCATGTTACGTGATTCATCGCAGCATGAATAAGACATTTGCAAATCTGTCTCTCTTTATATGAACAGATCGGATCAGGAATAGACTTTAAGGATTTGCATAAACCTACCATATTCTAATATTTATGCCTTGATGTTGAAGAAATATCATTATTTCCTTATAACATTGTTGAGTTTCGTTAAAATAGATACATGCATAACATTTAAACATCTCTTTCTTGTAACCTTCTCCTAGGGCAGTAAAATGGTGTTCGGTTGTTTGTTGTTAATGGAAATTACTCTATGCTTACATTTTCAAGAGTTATTCAGTGGGTTCACAATTTTTGAATATTCTGACTGAGGGAACAACTGAAGAAGGCAGGAAGCATATGGTAAAACTAGAGGCTTAAAAGGATGGAACATAATAGAGGTCATTTGATATTGGCCACGGCCCCCTCTGAATCTCAATTGGATGGCGGTTTCTTGATTCTGAATAGTAAAATGAGCTTGTATTCTTTTGGAAAGCTTCAGTTTTAAATATTTGGATTTAGCTACCCATTTGTACATGTTTAGATGCTCTGCAATGCTTCTACCTGAATTTAATAACATTGTTCCTCGAACAAATGTTTTTCTATTTGTTTATGAACTAGCATAAAACACAGGACTGCTGGCATATTGCTTTCTGGTGCCATTCATAATTAGTACCAGAATTGCACTTCTTTCTTACTAGCTCACCTGGACTTGCAGATATGTTAGTTCAGTCATTCCAATTGGAGCAATGTTTGCAATGACACTCTGGCTAGGGAACAGTGCGTACCTCTACATATCTGTTGCATTTGCACAGATGTTGAAGGCAATAAGTATGTGAGCTCTGTGGTTTGCGATTGATCCATAGTTTTTTATTAATTTGGAATATGATGTTAATGTACTCTTTATTTGAGCATTATAGTGCCTGTAGCTGTGTTTCTCCTCGGAGCTGCCTTTGGCCTTGAAGAAATGAGCTGCAAAATGCTTGCTATCATGTCTGTCATCAGCATTGGGGTTATTGTGGCCTCTGTTGGTGAAATTACAATCAGCTGGGTTGGGGTGGTTTACCAGATGGGTGGGGTTGTCGCAGAAGCCCTTAGACTGATCTTCATTGAGATTTTTCTAAAGAAAAAGGGTGTTAGGTTGAACTTGATATCCATGATGTACTACGTTAGCCCTTGCAGGTATCTTGACCAGTCGATTTCCTAATTTAATTACCCTGAAAACTGTTTATTCTTTCAACTTGTTGTATCATTTTCCTGCAGTGCTTTGTGTCTCTTTATTCCCTGGTTATTCTTAGAGAAACCCAAGATGGATGAAAGTGCCTCATGGAACTTCCCACCATTTACTTTGTCCTTAAACTGCATGTGCACTTTCATCCTCAATCTGTCCGTCTTCCTTGTCATTTCCCGAACTAGTGCACTGACAGCTCGTGTTACTGGAGTTGTGAGGGACTGGACCGTGGTTCTGCTATCAGCTGCTATCTTTGCTGACACACAGCTTACCTTCATAAATATAGTTGGCTATGCCATAGGTATTACACTGGTTTTCATCTATCTGGCAACTTCATAATTTCTCTTTCATCTTGTCCAAGTTTGAGCTCAAAGATTACTGCAAGGGATCTTTTTTTCTGGGTTGCAATTCTCTTTTGAGCCTGGGAAGATTCATCTTCATTTTCTTTTCCCAATTAACCTATGTAAGAAACTGCATTTTGAAGTGGATTGGATCTTGACCATCCATTTTCTGGCCATCTGCAGCAATAGCAGGTGTTGTTGCATATAACAGTCATAAGCTCAAAGTGAAACCCCAAGGGAACGAGCAGCCGGGACTGCAGGGTGCTGATAGCAGCAAGGTCAAGCCTGAAAGCCCTCAAGATGTTGAGACGTCGTCAAACTCAGCTAAAGAAGCTTCATAACACTGAAAAGCAGTGAGATCAACTAACACTCATCTGTCATACATACAAAGCATACTGATGGTTCCTGCGTATGCTTGCGAGTTGTTACAGGAGAAATGAGCTCTCGCTTTTGCTATGAGTTGGTCAGCTCTCCTTGGATATATTCTCTCTTGTTCCTCCTGCCAATCAACAGGGAAGACATTTTGTCCAACAACGCTTAACAACGCAAAACAGTCAAGAGTACGGCATACAGATCGATTAGGTTTGGATGTTTGATAGATGTATTTCTGTTACCATCTTGAACTGTTGTAGTGATTCGTCAGGTGCTCCAAAATATGCATACAGCCTGGTTCTTTCTTATATACAATGATGAAGAGTCTGATATGCATCCTTCAAAAAAAATACCTGTAACTTCCATGTAAATATATGCAATGAATTGCCCAAGTACACTTAATTTGAGCAACAGATGTGTAGGTGGAATACGAGGGTTCCCAAATCTTCTCATTTTTTGCCCTGTTGTGATCTTAAAAAAATGCATTAATTTTATAGGTAGGTAATAGTGTAATCCCTGCAGTATTTGAAAATTCTACACTTTTCCAAAAATCCATATAGAGCATGCCCTTGAGAGATTGTGTAGTGGCTCTCCAAGATGGTTTATATTCTTGTTTTAAATTGTAAAACCTGTTGAATACAAAATCTAGAAATGAATTAATGTGCAAAAAGTTAAGATCCTTTAAACTTGCTTGCTGCTTTTAAAAATCTAAGATCCTTTAAACAGGTCCTCAGTACTCTCTCCAATTTCCTAAAGCAAGTCATTTTACACTTGTATGAATAGTTGCTTAAAACAAGTTGTTTTGTATTTTATTTTGTATTTTGGATGTTTATACTCTGAAGTAGTACTACTTACTTTTTGTTAGTGTGCAGGACCATATTATATTTAATAGGGTAGAATATCTGAAATTATCTGAAATTACGAATAAAATGACTTTCTTTTCTAAAAAAGCAGTGTACAACTAGTAAAATGTTAGGAATTTTTGCTTTAATGCCACAAAGTTGAGTGATGTTTATTTTTTGTCATGTCCTGTGTGTTTGACAACTGGGCCCAGATTAGGGGTGGCAACGGGGCGGGGCGGGTCCGGGTTGGTGAATACCCGAACCCGGACCCGGGACCCGCCCGTTAGCCCCACGGGTGAAATTTTTCACCCGAACCCGGACCCGTCGGGTCCCCGCAAAACCGTCAGGTCCCCGCGGACCCGTTTTGAAATTTAAAAGTATACAAATGACATAATTTATAAATCACAAATATAACAAAATTCAAACTAAATATCAACGTAAATCATCTTGTTTACATTTTTCAACATCCCAACAAACAAAATTCATCAATATCAAAGTTAGGTTTTTTATCATCTTACATTTGACCAATATATATATATATATGAGCTTTTTTATTTATTGGGCCGGGGACCTGCGGGGACCCGCGGGTCAAATAATCAACCCGAACCCGACTTTATGCGGGGCCCCCGACCCGATGAACCCGCGGGTGAAAAATTGAACCCGTCCTTGGCCCCGTAGGGGCGGGTCCCCGGCCCCAACGGGATATTGCCACCCCTAGCCCAGATGCCACATGCCATACACTCATATGAAGCAAAATAGTAAATTTCATCAACTTAAGTGTGGCATGAGAGCAAATCTTCCTAAAATGTTTGCGAGCAATTTTACATTCTCAATTAATTTGGGCCGGATGGGCCAGTACAATATTTAATTGGGCCATAACAGTATTATGGCTCACGTGAGGCCCATATATATTGGGCCGTGGGCTCTCGTACGGCCCAATTATAGGGAGCAGCGGACGTGTTGGTTGGAACGGGACAGATGGGGCCATGAATGACTCCACCTACCCTCGGCCCACGGCCCACCCCTGTCGCCGCCGGCCACCGCCGCCGCGAGGTCGAGCCGCTCGCGCGCCGGGAGTGGCTCCGATCCGGCCCCGGGTGGTGAAGCGCCAGTACCAGTAGTCGCAGTCGCGGGAGGTTGAGGGACCAACGCCGTCGCCCCCGCCGTGTTACTGCCCCTCCTGGTCGCCGCTGGCCCATCTCCAGAGTCTCGCCGAGCAGGTGGCGGTTCCAGCTTCTAGCAGGCAGTAGCTGGTCCTCGAAGCCTTTGTGGGGGAGCTGGTCCCATGGCCGACGACGCTAGGTCTGCTCTTGCTTCCCTTCCGCCGCTGCCGGCCGCCTTCCTCGAGTTCCTCCGAGAGAATGGCTTGGACCCGGCGATGTATTCCATGGCCGACACCATCCCACGCTACATAAGGTTAGGGCAGCGGGCTCAATCAAAACTGAGCGCCCCCTACTGTGCTTTGATTCACCAGGACGGAGGCTTTTCGTGTTGCCTTGTCAGTTTCACAGTTTTTCTTGCATTGTATTGAGTTTGCTTTGTGATCCCAAGGCTAAAACCAGGTATGGAGCCCCAGATTCCTGAGATTGAGAGCGAGTTGAAGTGTCGTCTCGACAAGGTTTCGTGGCTGCCAGATTTCTACGCGATTCCGCCTGAAGTTCATATTGCTGGCTCCAAGGCCTATCAGCAAGGGAAGGTGAGAAGAAACTGAGCTGGTGTTTGCTTTTGAGGACTGAGGCTGTCTTGTCCTGCTACACACCAGCAGAAACACCAGAGTGCATTTCTCTCAGTAGTTAGCAGAAGCATATATTAACCAATTACTATCTTGTTCATGTCCTATTCTTTCTATCAAGTGTTTTATGAGACAAATTATCCTAACTAGAACTTCTTCTTCAAAGCTTTTCAATCGCAAGCATGTTGGGGTAGGCTAGAGTAGAAACCTAATCTTTGGTTTCATCTCTATTTGAGTTATCTTCATGTGCATAGAAAATATCTCAAGCACAACATGAGCTTGATTGGTAGACAACTAAACCTAATGTGCTATCATGTTTTTAGTGTATTCTTTTGTCTGTGTCATTGCTTCATGCTAAGATCTTTTGAATACATTGCCAGATTTATGGTATTGATGCAGCTTCTGGAGCTGCTATCTTAGCACTTGATGTTAAACCAGGAGATCATGTTCTTGACCTCTGTGCTGCCCCAGGTAATTATTTCATTGATCTGTTATATATTACACAAGATTGCTATTTTCTTAGTGAAGAATGCCTACCATAATAAACAATGCACCTTTCAGAACCGTGTACCACATGTATTCAGAAATATGGATATCGGAAAGACCTAATTTTCTCCATAAACCATATGAACCATGGTTGTCATGGCGCCCCGGCGAAACCAGTCGCCAGGGGACCGACTGGACACCTAGGCGTCGCCTAGGGGACCTGCTGTTGCCTGCTGCTGCTGCTGCTGCCTGCCTGCTGCGGCGAGGGAGCAGGGGAGGGGGAGAGGATGAGAGAGGCAGAGAGGAGAGAGGCGCCGCGGGGAGGGGTAGCAGAGGCGGCGGCGGCACAAGGGGAAGGGGTAGCAGAGGCGGCGGCGCGGCGCACGGGGAGGGGTAGCAGAGGCGGCGGCCGGCGGCACAAGGGGCAGAGGCGACGGACGGCGGCGCAAGGGGAGGGGTAGCAAAGGCAGCGGCTGGCGGCGCAAGGGGCAGAGGTGGCGGTGCAAGGGGAAGGGGAGAGAGTCGACTCAGTCGAGAGGGGGGCTAGGGCGACGCCTTAGTCGACCGCACATTGACCTAGTCGGCCGCCCAGAGACGCCTGGGCGACCGCCTAGTCGCCATGGGCGACGCCTTGAACGGCCAGGCGGGCGCCTAACTCCACCAGGCGAGGCGAGCCGGCATGGCGCTCGGCGGGTGTTGTCGCTAATCCACTTGATTAGCACCCCTCAAGTACACTCTCAAGAACACAAGAACACTCAACTTCACTAAGCAAAAAGATGAATAGGATTTTATTGCTGCACACCATCACAAAGCAAGGCACTTTTTCTCTATTGCTCTCTCCTTTCACTCTCAACCAGGTATCATACTTAAATAGCATATGCAAGAGATGTTTAGACTGCACCACTCAGCCAACAACTTTTCACCTCCCTTGCATGCAAGCCACGTCCTGTCACATGTATGTATTCCCTAATCACTCCACTCACTAAGTGTATGACTTAATTCACTCTTTAAGCCAATGCAATCACACACATAATTTTCCTGCATGTAACACACTTAGACTCTTGGCTTGCTTCACCATGCAATACACTAACTCACTCAATTAAAAGACATATAATAACAAGATTATCTCTAATAGCGGGGACCACCTGGACGCCTAGTCGGCGCCTAGGCGACGCCATGACAACCATGATATGAACACATAGGCCTTTCCTGAATGGTTGATCTTTGGGGAAGTAACTGCCTTGCATGGAACTTTGTATTGAAGCAAGTCTGTTCAGCCCCTGTAGTGTGTGTTAGATTATTCGTTCTTTCTGGGTTTATTCTTAACAATGTGCTTGTATGGTATGCAAGGTGCAAAGCTTTGCATGCTTGCAGATATGCTTGGTGGCACAGGTTCTCTCACTGGCGTTGATGTTGCAAAGCACCGTCTTGCAGCCTGTCGTACAATGTTGCAGAAGTATTCTCTTGGGGATCGTTGCCGGCTCTTTGTCGCTGATGGGACTTCATTTTCTATATTACCTGTGAACTCTAGCCTGGATAGTGGAGAAGGTAATATTTTTCATTTTTTATTTTGAAAACAGTAAAACCATACCTTTGGTCATATTGCTTGTGTAGCTCAGAAAAAGGTGTAGTCTCTGTTGAATATATGCATCTGGTTTCTTATCAATCACAGGATCAACTGATCTCAAGAACAATGGAAATACATTTTCGGAATGGACTTCAAAGAGATCGTGGAAGGACCGACAAAAGTCTAAAAAGGCAAAAATAGCTGGTTCACCTCAACCAACATCAACTTCAGAACCTGAACTGATATACTATGGCAAACATTCAGGATTAATTGGATTACGAAAATGTGATGTTCTTCGTCCATCAGATGATGATGAAGCCAGGTCATCTGGCTATGATAAAGTATTCCACGGAAACCTTAAAAGATACTGTCCTTTTTTGTCCAGTACAGTGCTAACTTTAGTGTTACTGACTACAAAACTACATATTTATATTGTTTAGTTTTTACCTTTTTACCTTGACGATTTTAGTCTCTTTGAAAAATTTTAAGATCTCTTAGCCAACCTCAGATGTTGCTCACTTCAATCATGACTTGAATTATAGTCTCTCTTACAGACTTGTAGTCATCGAGCACTTGCACATTTTATTATTCCCTTTTCTGATGTTGTATTCATGAATCATGAGTATACCTTTGTGTTTGTAACATTTTGACTCTCGATAGCTTCCTTTCTATAATTGAGTGGTGCTTCTGTAGCCACCAGAAAATCAACTTGCATGCTAGCCAGAAAATAAACTTGCACAAATATTTAAAGCAGTACAGTTCGTACTGGAGTTTCACTGAGTTGCAAGCAGGCCCCTGAACTGATCTTAATACTGTGGTTGTCACTTTGTGAATGAGAACTAAAGCACATTTTTATAGAATTTCAACATATCTTTCGAGTGGGAATATTCTTTTGCAGTTATTCACAGCTTGGATAATATGTTAGTTTGTTAAGTTTGAAATGCATGCAGGTCCTAGTTGATGCAGAATGTACTCATGATGGATCCATAAAACACATTCAGAAATTTGAGTTCTGGGGATGGAAAACCTTAGATCGTCGTGTACTTGATGCAGAAAGAACTGATGACCTACTTCATCTTCAAGTACTACTCTGTACTCAGTCTTGAATCTTGATGTTAGCTTGAAGGGTTGGCAGTTGGCACCAATCCAGCTACATACATTTTGAAAATAATTACTTATATGTTAACATGTGACTGCTCTGAAGTTTCTATTTCCATTTATGTTTCATATTTAGTGATGTCAATGCTCAGTATCCTCAACAGATGATTTCATGAGTTTCCTCTTCTGTGTAGTTACGCCTTCTCGCTAATGGTTTTAATCTCCTGAAAACTGGAGGATCACTAGTATATAGTACTTGCAGGTTAATAATCTCTTCTCATGCAATTCCAATAGTTGATGCCTCCTCAATTGTTTCCCACCAGAAGTCCTTTTGTGTGACTACTGATGGTTTGCCTTCAAATAGCTTGACGGTTGCACAAAACGAGAATGTGGTTCAACAGTTCCTTTGCAAACACCCTTCAGCAGGTACAAAATAATTGTGCTTCTCATTTAAGCATTATGTACTTATATTTCGGCTTTGCGGACTAAGATTGGTGTTTTTCTCATTTCAACTGATTAAATTGACTATTGTAATTTTAGTCAAGAATTCTTAGTAGCTGTGTACTAGTTATCGGCGCGGTTAAGTGAATCTTATGGATAACAAGATTATTTAGTTTTTCTTGGTTCATCTAAGTTGTAAACACAACATACTGCCCTGATGACCTCCTGGGATATGGTGCTTATTAATTAGCTTCTCTAATGTAGGCATGGTTTTCTTTTGCAACTTGCAGAGCTACAGAAGATTAATTCAGCGGACAATTGGCCCTGCAGAAGTGGCAGCATCTTCAAAACCTTGCGATTTGATCCTGCGACTTCACAAACAAGTGGCCTTTTTGTGGCCAAGTTCACTAAATTTCAAACTTAGAGCAGATCAACCTTGAATATGAGGAATTCCTCAAATCTGAAAACAATAGAACAAAGGCAAGGTCCATGACAATCATCTTTCTTTTCTATCAATAGATAGGAATGAGTGTTGGCCTTGTTATTGAACCTTTCATGCCAATGTTTGTAATGTGACATGAAAATCAATCATGAAACAGCAAAGCTGTTTTGCAGATTGCAAGGAAAGCCGGAAATACCAATTTGTGGCTACAAACTAAACAGACCCGTAGAATGTGTGGCGTGTAAGGTTTTCAGTGTAAGGTTTGTTGTGTGAGAATACTAATTATGATTTTGTTATGTGACACCGCTAGGCTCAGAATTAATTTGCCTTGTGCTTGTATGCCAAAAACTGAACTAGAACGGATCACAAGATGGATTGGATAGGAAGACGATGATGCTATGCGTGAAGGCCACGACGACACATCCCTACAGAAAAACGGTTCGATGAGCTCAGTCTGAAGCTAGCTATCTTTTTTTTTTTTTATGATTCAGAGAATGG
The DNA here is from genome assembly GCA_019279435.1 of Zizania palustris. NCBI lineage: Eukaryota > Viridiplantae > Streptophyta > Magnoliopsida > Poales > Poaceae > Zizania > Zizania palustris. The sequence goes on along the minus strand of JAAALK010000082.1, from coordinate 54,969,577 downwards.
TGTGATGCAACCGAGCAAAACTAGCTATGATCTAGCTAGCTGCTGCTGCTGCTGCTTACTTGGACATTTATCACAACCTTGAAGTAGGCAATGAGTGTAATTTGCACGAAATGAATGGAATTCAGGGGAAGCTGGAGAATTAGCAGGTTACACGTGAGATTCATCAGCTGATCGATCATATATAGCATGTTCGGTTTCTCGGAAATTGATATGAATTTATGCATTTCATTCATGGTCAGTTCGTCACTGTCTACATGTGCGATTGATTGACACGTTTTGTTAGATGAATGACTTGAGTGAAACATGTAGGATAGTTCCGTTTTACTCCAAGTGAGCTGCATTGCTCGGCGTTGCATTATTGCAAACTGCAAAGCACGGGGAGCTTCACGTACGCTCAAAGTTGCTGGCCATGGCGAGCGTACATGTGAGGTGGCAGGCGCGGCTTGGCGATGGCGACGAGAGGCTTGGCCTTGGGCATGGTCATGCCGTAGACCTCCTGGGTGTCGATGTCCTCTGGGCGGAGGCCGTCCGGCGGCGACCAGTCGAAGCAGTGGAAGAGCCTGGCGAGCGCCATGAGCACCAGGATGACGCCGAGCGGCGCGCCGGGGCACTTGCGCTTGCCGGCGCTGAAAGGGAGGATCTTGAAGTCCGGCAGGTGGCTGATCTCCACGCGGCCGGCTCCGGCGTCCTCCGCCGACGCCGCCGGCAGGTGCCTCTCCGGCCGGAACTCGTCGACGTCGGTCCAGATGCGCGGGTTCCGGCCCAGCGCGTGCGTGTTGATGAAGATCCTCGTCTGCGCCGGGATGTCGTAGCCCATGATCGTCGTCGGCTTCAGGGACTCGTGAGGGATCAGGAATGGCCCCGCCGGGTGCATCCGGAAGGACTCCCGGACCACGCACCGGAGGTACGCCAGCTGGCCGAGGTCCGACTCCGCCACCATGCGCCCGCGGCCGACGACGGCGTCGAGCTCCAACTGGATCTTGCCGAGCACCCGGGGGTTCTTGATCACCTCCGCCATCACCCACTCGTTGGTCACCGATGAAGTGTCAGTGGCAGCAGCAATCATGTCCTACATCCATGTGTACTTTCAACTTATCACAACAGAATTCCTTCTGTCTGATTCATGCCCGGGTGCAAAATTTCTGATACTGAAAAATGCATATAATGCTGTTTTCTCATTTTGCTTCTAGTTTACTTTCAGAAAGTTTTATCAGAGCAATGGTTTAGGTAAAAAAACAAGAACTCAGAGCAATGGTGTAACAGTAAGCATACCTGCATTAAAGCTTTGATCTCGACATCATCCATGTGCTCCTTCCCGTTCTCACCAGGCAAAGAAAGCAGCACATCAACAAAGTCCAGCTCTTCTTTGCTCTCATCATCACCATCATCGACGGATGTCATCTTCTTGGCCTCCCTAGCCTTCCTGTGCTCGTCAATTATCTTCTGGTGGAAGTCGTCCACCTTCTTCTCAACCTCCCTCATCTTCTTCTCACACCCATACGGATCAACCCACCTCCAGGCCGGCAAGTAGTCACCAAGATAGATCAGACCCAGCAGCCAGAACAGTTCATGGGTGATGTGCATGAACTCCATTGCTTCACCAGGGCCTGCTGACTGCAAACCAAAGTACTGTTTCCCTAGCAACATCCTTGTTACGTTGTTCATGGAAAAGGCCCCAAGAACCTCTCTGAGATTTACTGGTTTCCCTGACTGGGATTTAGCCCACACAAACTGACACAGGTGATCAGCCTCCAGAGCTCGGTGAGCAGAAAAAGATTCAAGCCGCTTGGTTGTCAGCAAGTGCTCCATGCAAACCCTCCTCATCCTCTTCCAATTTGGCCCAAGCGGAGCAAGCGCCACATCACCACACCCGTAGGCGAGGTGAACGGCAGCCAATGTCCGAGGCCGTGAAGCAAAGACCTCATCTTGCCGGATAAGTATTTCGCGGATGACTTCAGGATCATCAGTGGTGATGGCATCGATGGTTCCAAGACGAAGATAGACCAGGGGGCCATACTTGGTGCAGAATCGAGCGAAGTCTTTGTGAGGAAGAGGGCTCAACTGGAGAAGGTTCCCAAAGATTGGCCATCTTGGAGGTCCAGGTGGAAGCCTTAGCCTCATGCAATTGAGCTTTTTCCACGACACTGCAACAAAGATCCATGAGCATAAGATGATGGAAAGAAGAAAAGGATCCATAGTGCAGAAACAAATGGCAATTATAGTCGAATTGCAAATGATGTCCTATTTATGGGATCTCATCAAGCTTCATGATAAAGCAAATCAAGTGACTAAAGTTGAAGCGAATTGGTTACAGAATTAGACTGGTCATGATTCTTGTGTTGATCTATATGGTTCAACATCTCAACTAACATCATATAATAAACGTCATGATCTTGACATGACTGGTGGTGTGATGCAGAGCATTGAAAAATGCCAAGTAGAAGAGAACAAAGATAAAAGATCATGTATCCACCAAAAATGTCTCTTCTGTACTTTCATTCAGCAATCTCCTCGGCACAATTCATTTGTACACCCTTTTCTAAAATCTAAATAGACATGGATGACATTCAGGAGTCAGATTATAGTATTGAAGGTAGTTGCTCTGATTTTTCCTGTCATTACTATATCTTGGTGGTAGCTATTTTGCATGTATTTCATATTTCAACTACAGCAAATAATATGCAGGCATGTAAATATGTTGAATTCCTATTTTTCTTGAAGAGAATATGGAGGAGTTCATTCTACCTTAAGTATATTTGTTTCGTTTAAATCAGCCTTATGCTTCCTTGGCCATGGGCTAGCTTCTTTTATCAATAGATGATCAGAAGACAATCTCCTACATAAGTGTCCTTGAATTTAGGCAAACAGCAACCAACAATACCACTGTTCTTCAATATTTCTTTGTAGCAGATGAATTGTCTGCATAGAAATCTTCCACTTTTCGATGGCCAAAAAAGGTAAAACAGAAGGAATCAATATAAAAATAACAGCAGCTCTTAAAGAACATTACTGTAAGTTAGACTGGAGTAAAATGGACAGATATTTCCAAAAGCAATAAGGACATGCCCAAGAAAATGGATCTGGATTCCTGGGCCACTAGCACACATAAGTTAATATCACCAAGTATCTGATCAGATATTCCACATATTTGGGTAATAAAAGGAGAAATTCTCTTGGTCATGTGATATCTTTTCTATGCATCTCAATTATCATTTGTCAGCATCATGTAGCATCAACTCTTGGTACTAGAATAGAACAATCGTGGTGTGAATTTGATATTCTTGTGTTTTGATCTGCCAGAGACCTAGAACAGCAAGTGCTCAGTATGTGTTATGTGTCTGTGGCCTTATCCTGCATTATAATGCTATAGCCAGGACTCTTATTGGCCATGTTGGATAACTGTGCATGCTTTAGGATTTTTTCATCATCCTTCATCCCCGCTGAGGATAGCATTTTTGACAGCATTGTGTGAGCAGTTGCGTTGTAAGGATCCTTCTCAAGAAGCTTATGCGCTGCCATTTTTGCAAAAGTGAGATTAGAATGGAGGCTACTAGCACTGAGCAAAGCTGTCCATGCATCAGAACGATCATTCTGGGGCATTGAGTTAATCATTTCCAGTGCTTCAGCAAGGAGGCCTGCACGGCCTAAGAGATCAACCATACATGTGTAGTGCTCAGGGTTTGGTTCAATGTCGTATACTGATCTCATTGATTCAAAGTAGCTGTAACCTTGTTGAACCAAACCAGCACGTGCACAACCAGTCAGAATACCTAAAAATGTAACATGATTAGGCTTGTGTCCGTCAATTTGCATTTTGGTAAAGAGTTTGAATGCATCTTCGACGGAACCATGTTGTACAAATGCTGTAATCATAGAATTAGTAGCAATAACACTTGGGTTGCTAATGCTTGAGAAAACACAATAAGCCTCAGCCAACCTTCCACACTTTGCATACATTGATACCAAAGAAGTGTGAACGGCAGAGTCAAATACCCATCCCATGTTGATTGAATAGGCATGAGCTTGCATTCCCTGATTCAACATTGTCAGGCTAGCCAAAGCACTCAACAGACAGCTGAAAGCTGCTGTATTAGGTTTGCACCCTTCTCGTGACATGCGGCAAAACCACCGCAGTGCACTCTGATAGTCCCCATTTGTGATAGAACTACTAATAATCGCAGTCCAAGCGATCTCGTCTTTTACTGGCATTTGCTCAAAAAGCTCGACAGACTCCCTCATCCAACCCCTATTGGCAAAACCAACAACCATCGATGTCCAAGAAACAGCATCCTTCTCAGGCATCAACTTGAACAGCACATGTGCTTCTTCAACCATGTTGTTCTGAACATAACCTGTGATCATTGAATTCCATGATACTATGTCTTTCCACTTCATGCAACTAAATACCGTAGTAGCATCGACCATCCAACCATGTCGAGAATACATTATGATTAGTGAATCACTCAAGAAAACATCCATTTCAAACCCCATTGCTATAATCAAACTGTGAATCTGAATTCCTTCTTTGGCAAGACTAGCTTCAGTACAAGCATCCAGCACAACTGAGAGTGTCGTTGTATCAACCTGGATACCTTCCTTTCTCATGTCAAGGAACAGCAAGAGACCATCCCTGACCTTCCCACGTTTCGCGTATCCCCGAATCATGGAAGTCCAAGACACCACATTCCGCTCCGGCATGGCCTCGAACACCTTCCTCGCATCCGACAGGCTCCCATGCTTGCAGAGACCGTCGACCATGGCACTCCAGGAAATGACATCCCTCACTGTCATTCCCTCTAAAACCCTCAGCGCCATGGCAAGCTCCCCGGCCCTCAAGTACCCAGTCATCAGCGCGTTCGACCCTACTGGGTCCCGCCACTGCCGTGGCATCTCCTCGTACACTAGCTCGGCCTCACGCAGCATCCCCGCCTTGGCGAGCCCCGAGATGATGGAGCCGTAGGAGAACGCGTTCCTGGTCGGCATCTTGCAGAAGAGCGCGTGCGCGGGCCCGCGGCCGCGCCGCGCGGAGGTAGACGGACAGCAGCGCGTTCCAGGATGGGGCGTTGCGGCGGGGAATGTCGTCGAAGACGAGGCGCGCGGATGCCATGTCTCCAACGTCGGCGTAGGCGGTGAGGAGGGCGGTCCAGGAGATGACGTCGCGGCGGGGCATCTGGTCGAACAGGAGCTGGGCGTCGCGGAGGCGGCCGCGGCGGCCGTAAGCCGTGATGAGCGCGTTGAGGTGCGCCATGTTGGGGCGGCGCGGCGGGGCCTCCCCCTCCGTTGCCGTGAACCGGCGGGGCACGCCGGCGAGGGCGGCGGTGGTCGGCGCTCTTGGTAGTCGCAGTGCGCCCATGGTGGAGATAGCACAGTGTGACGTCTCATTGAATCGTGGCATCATCTGACCACCAACCCTTCCTTTTTCTCCCGTTACTTGATTTTTTTAAAAAAAAAGTGTGGACCTTTTAAAATTTTAAATTTAAATGGCCAATACTAAGTATATAAGCAGTGATTTCAAATTCAAAGGTTAATCAACTTTATGTAAAACAGAGTTTAGTTTTTGGGGGTTGATAGTGGAAAAGTCGACAACTAAGTCATCTCCCTCTACATAACCGTAGATGAGATTTTCATCTCATATGGCTTCTCGTTCAATTCTTTCGAAGCGATCTTTTTCCTTGTTCGAGACTCTCCGCTCTTCTTCCACTCCATCTCGAAGACTAACTAAATTGAGTCACGTTTTCATGTTCTAGTTGAACACTTTCCATTTATGATTAAAAGAGAAGATTATTCTTTTACCAAACATTAGCGGATCAAATCACGTCTTATAATAAGAAGAAATATTTCTCAGTATCAATCCACTTGCCTCTCATTCTTTGAGAATCAAAAGGATCCTTTTTGAGTGTCCATTTCTTCATTTGGAATCGGTGCTCTTCTATCTTCGACTTCTTTTTTTGGCTTTATTCTTTATTTATTTTATTTCGATTTTCCCTTTTCCTCTATTTCTATCCTCTAGGTACAATGTTTGCACCAAGAGAGAATATTTTCCTCTGTATGAATCTATATTATTCTATTCCAATTTCTTCCTGAAACTTTCCAAGGAAAATCCCGAATTGGATCCAAAATTGACAGGTTAATGTGAGCTTATCCATACGGTTAAACAAATCCTGTAAAAATAAATTTTAAATACAAACTTTTCGACCAATATTAACATAACATGCTATTGTTCCTAGGAGATTTACTCTCATGAACTGGTAGTGTTTTTTTCTTATATAAATGTATAAGATGCAAACCAAGTTGCACACCCGTGTCAACTCGCACAATTCAAACCATCCCATTCATAAAATTAACATTCAAACTCGCAATAAATATCTAATTGTGGAGAACATCACTAGGCTGCCCCATAACCGTGGGCACGGTTTTTCAAAAAGGTTATACTCTGATTAGAGGTGTACAACTTTACCCACAAGGCACTCGCTCCCACACACTGAGGTTGTCGAGATAACACCATGTCACCCCGAAAGAACTCATACGAAAACTTTTCATATGGGTCGGTTCAACGAGAGGACAACCACACTAGGTTTCGTCGACTCTCCACTGGAACCACACCCGGAAGACATAGGATAATCCCGATTGATAGACGTAGACCCTCATTTGTGTCTCGTCAGTACAAGTCAAACTCTAGTTTGCACGCAAATCGAGGAGACACAAATCAAAACAATACAATAAATAGTACAAGCAGTGCAAATAAAGTGATCCAACATGTAGAGAATAATTTTGTGAACATTCGAAATTTGAATGGGCAAATTTGGAGTTAAAATGTAAAAGTTATGAATTTATGAAGTCTAAAACCATTTCTGGAATTTAATTTAAATTAAAAACAATACCTGGTCCACGGCAGACCGAGGCCACTGTGCGCATGGATCAGGCCAACCAGAGATGTCTGATCCAGATCTAGCGGCCGACAGTGAGGCGGGGTGATAAGTGATATTGGACGGTCAGGATTAAAAGACGCGAAGGGGTACGCGATGGGCGGTTGAGATGGATGCGAGAATTTAAATAACAACGGACGACTAGAATTAAATCTGAACGAAATGGTACGCACGAACGGTCCTGATTTAATGCGAATCATGCGGCCCAGATTAAAACAATTCTAACCGGTACGATCCAATGACGAGGATTTGATCGAGCCCTTAAGCGCGAAGTAACGACCATGATGGGCCAATACCAGTCAACTCAGGGTTAGCTTCTAATCGCGAGCGTTCATCCTAGATCCGATGGTGGCGATCGCGTCTAGTACGCGCACGACACAGGCGAAGGGAGTCCTTCGTCACCGGCGATGGCAGGACACGGTGGCGCGGCGGGGCGGCGATGATGAGGGCCTACGGCCAAATCTAAATGCTAAAACAGAACCAAAATAAGGAGGGGGACAAGATGGTACCCAAATGGTTGACGACGGATGGCTGGCGACGACCGGCGATGAGCGAGGGCGGCAAGGGCTTCTCGGGTCAATGGCGGGGACAGGGCTTCGGTGACTGGCGGCTCGAACGGAGACGGTGCCAAGGATGCGCAGACGACAATGAGCACGATGAGGTGGGGTGACGACGACTGCGGCAGTCACCGGCAGCAGCAATCGATGGCTGGAGGCAGAAGCAGGGCAGCGGAGCAGAATCGCGCAACGGCGAAATTTGGCGAGGGCGCTGCGCAATTGCGAAAAGTTGTTACAGGATCAGGTGTGACGCGTTAAATAGGAGCAGAAGGTGGTGGCACAAGGATTCCAGAACACGCGGAGGGCGCGGGTTTTCCGGAGGTGGTTACGGTGGCGAGCACGCGGAGAGAAAGGGAATTCCGGCAAGGCGGGGTCTAGCTAACAGGCGGGGCAAGGCATCAACGGGAGCGGGGTCGCGCGGCGCACGGGCGAGGGCACCGACAGGTGGGACCCTAGCGCTAGAGAGAGGGGAGCGGGTTGGGCTGGGATGACCAGGAGGTTTGGGGGTTGCGGCTCATTAAGGATTTTTAATTCTTTTTTGAATAAATTAAATTCTAAAATGAGTTTTGAATTTTGAAATATGGTTTTGAATCTTCAAAAATTTCAGAATAATTTTGTAAAATAACTCTTGATTTAAGGAATCCAATAAAATTTATAAAATTCAAAATTCAGAGTTTTATCTCAAAGTTTTAAACAACTTAGTCTTTCTGCCTTTTTGCTTTGTTTGAATTCAAATTCAAGTTTTGAATTTTAATTTTCGCAAGTATCCTGTTTGAAATTTTTAGGGTGTTACAAGACATTACTAACTATGTGATAATACAACAACAAAATTTCCTTTCCACGTTAGCAAGAATAAATTTTGGGCAGTTTTGTTTTTATAGTTGTTTTTAAAAAGTTTCAAAAATAATAATAATTCCCACTACTAGTCCATTTGTAGCATACAAAAAAAGTATTAGAAAATGGGAATATGACATTCTTTTTAGAAATTAAAAAATGGGAATAAGTCTAGTTTAGTCTTTTCAGTCTTCAACTTTTGATGGAACTCATACTCCATGCAAGAATGGTAATGACAATGAGAGAAAGGCACCAATTGATGGAACTCATACACATCTTGGGTTAAAAAGAACAGAATGAGGTATAAAGAAAGAACAACGGTGGTTTTTAGCATCATCAGATGATTATGTCAAGTGTCTAGGGCTCTAGACTATAGGACCAGGCATATATATATATGAGAATATCCTGATCTGGTCATCTACATCAAAATTGGGATCAAATTACAGGGGAACAAGGGCATCGACGCCACGAGATGGCCGATGCAAATCTGGTATGCGTGTGGAACCAATGTGCTGGAGCTGCATAATCTTCAGGCCCCAACCTCACAGCCATGTGATGAGCTCAAATCGAGCCAACAGAGCAGCAGCAGCAGCAGCAGCAGCATTCATCTAAGCTAATCGTCAGGTGATTCTTCGTGTCGGAAAAGAGGAGAACACCAGGCACCAACCGAAATAACCGGCAGGTGGAGGGGGAATGCTGAAGCTGAGTGATCGATCCGATCCATCAGTTGGTCTCGCTATCTGTAGTTGCAGCAGGATGCTCGGCCTCGGACCAGCTTGTCCCAGAGGCACAGCATCTGCCTCGGTGACTGGTAATGCGCCGTGTAGTAGTTCTCCAGGCAGCCGTACTGGCAGAACTTCCAGCTGTGGGAATACTTGACAGGAGATGTGGAGTTGAACTTCTCGACCCAGAGGCCCATGCTTACATCCTCCATCTTGAAAAGCTAGTGCATTACCCAGAAAGAAAAACTGATCAATACATCGCCATAACAATTACGGTAACAGGCATCAATGCAACCTCACCCTTAAGCTCTGGTTGGCATGCTGAAACATGACAAATTTCGCTATGGCACCAGAAATCACATAGCCAGGTCCATTTGCATAAGGTGGATAGATGTCTTCAGGCCACTCCTGCATCGTGTCACAAGGAACACTTAAGGCAAGTTTGCATGTCCATGGTGTCCGCGAACAGAATAAAAACTATTGCAAAAGAGGGGATAGTTTCCTTGGATAGGGAAATAAGAAGGAAGGATTCAAATAAACAGAACAACAATGGCTATCCAACAAGTTTCAAGGCCTCTAAGATGATAAGAAAAGTGTACTTTGAAGTTGAATTGATTAATACGAGGAAAACTGACAGAGATTGAAGGTATTACCTCTACTGTAACTGTCCATTTCCCAGTTCTCAGTGGCCTATGCAAGAGGTTGAGGTTCCCCATATATAATGGTTTGCCACCATTATTCAACTTGATGTGTTTGACAACCACATCTACTCTCACAAATGTATCATCGTCACATTTCATGATGTGTAGAGCAGTCAAATTTTGGACCTGCAAGGTGACAGGAGTGAGGGACATCAAGGTCATTATTTTACTGACACTGTATTTATTAGCGAGCATGCTTTTGATGGTAAAAAAAAATCCTACAAACTTCAATCTCTATATGCCATAAGCAATGCTTTGAGGAATGAGGACTTAATTTCTCCATGAAGTTACTTGTCAAAGAACTGCATGTAGGTTTAGTTCCACTACAAAATGGGTTTATGAGAAGTTTATGTGAACAATCACTTGTTCCTAAGGGCTTAAGCTTCTAGAAGTTCTAGACTTCTAGTAGCTGGTTAGCCTAAAGCTTCAGACCTTCCAAATAGACCGAATAGTCACCTGCTCCCACATCTGAGATTTGCAATTTTGCATCAAGCCCATTGATAGGCAAATAAGTATCTAATGATGGGATAAACTGTATGGCATCATAAACTCTGTACAGGCACAGATCCACTCTTACTTTGGTATAAATGGCAGAACAGTAACAATATAAGATGAAAACAAGAATGGCTCACCCCATACTCGCAAATAGCAATTGTCTTGAGAACTACCAGCTCATAACGATCTATAAATGGCAGAATGACGATGTCTCCAAAGTATTCGGCTTCTTTCTTCAGCATTACATTGACCTCTTTCCTCGAATTCTGCAATCACAATTTGTAATGAATAACCTCACAGCAGCCACTCAATTCCTAAAGCATGTTTGTGTTTATTTGTTTCGTCTATGAGATGGCAAACAACCATTTGATATAGCACCATTACTGGATCACATGATGACCTAAAACTTAAGCATTCAGTGCAAATTGTGAATTTGCATATTGAGACATTTAACAAAGCGTGAATTAATTATAGTGTTGTGATTTGTGAATAACTATATCAACCATTAGAAACAAAGCATTAAATGACTAGATATGAAGTGTATATGAAATCTTAGAATCATCTGCACATTGGCAGGTTCAGAGACAGATTTTATGTTGGTCAACATTAAATATGTGGCCAAACATTTTACTGTTTGTTCTTCCATCATTCCACTAACTTTGAATACACAAATCATGCAGAACGAGATTCAGAGAACAAATAAAGAATCTGAAGGTGCATTTCACTAACTCTAAACAAAAGCATTGTTAGTCATGACCTTAAGTGGAATCAATTCCATAAATTACAAGAACATTTCCCCTTGTTATCTCAATAACTTGTTGAGCTCAAGTCGAGTGTAGTATGTATCATCATGAGTAGGTTGACATGTACACTTTAACATAAATATATTTTCTTTTTTACTTTTCTGAGATAACCATTAACTTTCTCTGCTTTTTTATCATGCTATGGTATATAAATTCAATTAATGTCTTTTTTGGATGCATAGTTTGCTTACCAGTGCAACAAAGAATCGAGCAACTACTTTAGATGACCGGATTTCTGAACTTTGCATCCATGTCTTTCTAACAGCCATTCGCTCAGCAAAATGATTAGAAGCAGAGAGAATTCCAATAAAAAGGAAAACTGGGTCTTTTGGTAGTGGTTGGGACCTCCATTTATCTGACATCTCAAGAACTTGTTGAAGTGAAAAGCTGGGATGAGAAATAGGAAGTGCAGTGGCATAAACTGAATGAACATCCACATCGCCCTTAACAAATAAGCCTGTTGCATCTTCAAGAGTGAACCCCTGGAAATGGTCACGACTAACACATAAGTATCTCTTGTAATTATCATAACAAACAAATAGCAGGACGGGCATGACTAAAGAGCATACAGGTCGATAAGGGAAGGAAGTCACATGTCTGCCACCAACATATATATGGAAACCTTCAACTCCGGCTTGTATAGTAAGAACAAATAACCTGTCCTCTACAAAAGGGAATGGCCATGTCATTGCAGGTTTCTTTGCACGCCCTATGAACCTCTTCAGCCAAGAAGTTGTCTTGGACTCCTTTGTGTCGATAACATCATCACGTATCCACTTTTCACATTTGGTAAACCCATCAACTGTCCAAATTAAAAAAATTGTAGTTTTTAGTCAAATATGCTGATGAATCTAACGATATAGCGCTACTGACACTAAACACTGCCACCATCTCATCAACACGTCAAAAGGGCAATCAAAATTTACAGCTACTTAAATTTTCCTAATATATTGTGCACCTTGAGGATTTTTGATCTGTATGTAATGGTTAATTGGTGTACATTATAGGTTTCTAACAGAAGCATTGGATTAAGCTGGCAAGACCTCTATCCAAACATGAGAATACCAGGTAATTTCATCTCCCTTACCTCCACTAGCAGAAATGTGGGTACGCAAGCTGCAATACCAATAGCAAGTTCTCACAAAACATCAAAATTTTCAGATCCAAAGTAGAAGAACACAACGTACCCTTATCCTCATTGTCCTCGGGCGGTGACCCGTCGCAGCGCTGCGCAGAGCCCCATTGCATCCGGTAGCAGGTGTTGTGCTCGATGATGGGGCGCTGACTCCAATCCCCTCTCAACCTGGGGTTGAGGTGCAGTATCCTGGGCGGGTCCTCGCCGTCAACAGCACGCAGACCCTGCAGCTCGACCATGAACTGGGACACGAGCACGGTGCCGTCCCCCTGGCGCATCCTGGCGAGCTGCGGCACGTACTCCTTGTGCGCGGACCTGGGCGTGCCGACGACGGTGACGGAGGAGCCGGCAGCGAGGCCACAGGGCAGGAAGACGACCCTCCCCCTCGCGCGAATGGAAACAGCAGAGGGGCATTTGTCGTTGGAGGCGGTGTCGACGGCGGCGAGCTCCCAGGGGTCCCCCACGAAGGCCGCAGCGTCCTCCCAGGCAGTGAGCCCGAGCGCCCATGCGTCGTCGGCCATGCGGTCGAGCGCGGAGCGGTTGCGGGCGACGATGTCGGGGAGAGAGACGCGGTCGTAGCGGTGCCAGAAGGGCTGGACCTCGAACAGAGTGGCATTTCCGCTGCCACCACCGGAGGAGGAGGAGGAGGAGGAGCCGGGGAGCGGGGGGAGGTGGTCGGAAGAGGAAGGGGACGAGAAGGCGGGGTCGGTGGCAGCGAGGTCAGCTTCCGCGAGGTCAAGCACGCTGCGAACTTGAGGGAGATGAGGAGGAGGTAGGCGGCCCCCGCCACGAGCACCAGGTGCGACGGCCGCCACCGCCGCGCCATTGCCCTCTCTACCAGCAGTTCCTCCTCCTCCCCACCCACAACAGCTCCGACGTACGACCCCTCAGCGCGCGCAGGCAGCGCACGTTCAGAGGCCCGCCTCGCGTCTCCGTCGAGCGGCGGCGCGCCGGATCTGGCGCGCGAGCGGCGGGCAGCGGCCGACCGGAGGTGGCGCGCGCGCGCGTGCGGGTCCGTCCGTACGGTCCAGGGGAGGAGGGGGAAATGGAATCGAGGCGTCGTGGTGCCGGTGACGTGTCCTACGTGAGATTGGCTGGCTGGTGGGCCCGAGCCAAGTGTTCGCGACGTGGAGCGTGCTCGCCGTGACGCCACGTCGGATTGGCAAATGGCGACCTTTGGAACTTTTGTTTTTTATCATGCTACAAATTTCATCTAACATAGTTTTTTTTTTAAGACAGATTTGTGTATATGTGATTTACATTTACATGGTCTAAAAAATTTGAAATTTGAAACATACTGATCCACTCGAAATCTCTGAAATTTGATCCAATATTACCATGGCTGCCAATAATGTCTCAAGGGAGGGACAGCAGGGTGAGAAGACTGGAGTAATCACTGAGCTCACATCCTGGCATTCTTCTCCCAGGCTCACTCACACTGTCACACAAGCTTGATGCTTGGCCTCTCCTCTCTTCCATTATTCCCTTCCTTTCCATTCTCCTCCACTGTCCTCTTCTCCATAGGAGACTGTGACTTTGTGAGCCACACCAGTACACCACTGCACAAAAGAATGTTCTTTGGATACCCTGCCTTTCATCAGCGTTCCTAGGAGTCCTAACATTCCTAGGCTAGGACCACCCCCGCACTTCTCTCTCTCTCTCTCTCCCCGCTCTAAACAAACCGAGGAGGCGAGAAGCGTCCCCTGTTAAGGCCGCCTCTGCAGACTGCACTTTCCTCGGCTCTCTTCTGCCGCTGCAAGAGAAGTTGCGATCTTGGGGTTTCTTCTCTTCTTCCTCTTGGGGTTGGAGGGAGTTGCGATCTTGGGGGTTTGTGGGTGTCGGTGTTGATTGCTTTAAGGAGGAGTTTTTTGTGGGGGGTTAGATTGTTTCGGATCAGAGTTTTTGCTCCCAAAGGCCTCTCTTTTTTGTGTGTCTGTCCTGGAATTTCAGGAGTTTTTGAGGATTTTCGATCAGAGTAATTTCAGGAGTTCAGCGTCGCCCTCTGACGGTCCGTGTTCTTCAGCGGCTCTGCAGCGATTTTAGACTGGATTGAGGTGTATTCGTGTGGGGAAAGTGGTCTTCTTGTTGCTTTCCTCATTTACTGAGGGTTTGGTGTAAGAATGTGCACAAAGCTGGAATCTTTCAGCTTTTGATCTGAAGAAAACCTAGTGGCCGGCTGGCTCATTGATGTAGTGTGGTATATACATCGTCCTGGGCATTTGGAGGGGTTCCAACATGGCCTGCCTGAAGCTAGGATCAAGAGCTGATGTCTTCAGGAAGCAAGGCCAGGACTGGTATGAACGCCCCCCTTGCTTTCCCCAACATGTTTTTCTGTCAGGCCTAATCTGCATAATTATCCAGCTTTTTATTCTTTTCTTAAATAACAGTTCTATCATGCAATGAGCAATTGCTTTATGTGTTGGTATGATTAGTCTTATCAGCCCACAGAGTATTTGCCTATGTGTTATGGGTTATAATATAAGTGTACTATATTTACTAGAAGCTTCCATACACCCATGTCCAATCATCTTGCTGTTGGCTTCATCTGGGGCTCTGATTATAATATGATAACCAACTTCTTCTTGGTGGAGGGCATTAATCGAAGCAATGGAGGACAGCTAGAAACTACACCCATTTTTTGGCTTTAGCTCACACAACCTTATGGAGGATTTCACTATCAGTGATCCAAAGGAAGCCTGCTGCTAATACAGATATGCTAAGATTGCCATTTAGATGCATACTATATTACTATGCTCATACTATGTTAGAGGACTTCAATCTATTTTGATAAACTCGAAACCTACCTTTTCTCTAGTACTTTTTTTGGAATTTATTAATGTTTCAAGGCATTGGCAAGTAAATAGAATGTTCCCTGTGTAGAGTGTCTGTCCTGAATTATGACACCCTCAGTCTCAAAATATAAACACTTTTGGAATATTTCACAGGATTAAGGAAAGGTGTGAAATTAAACGAGGGATGGTTGTGATTGGTTGAGATGAGTAAGTAATAGGTGGAGAAATAAAATGAGAGATGGTTGTGTTGGTTGAGATGGGGAGTAGGTGGAGAAGTATCTATATTTTGGGACGGAGGATTTACTTATTGTCTATAGCAGCAAGGTCTCCTTGTTGAGAAATATTATTTCATTGACTTTTGGGACTCTCATCTTATGTTCAATACTTGTTAGTATACACATGGTGAGCAGTAGCACTAAATGACCAAATTTATTCATCTGCACCCTGCTCTGTCATTAAGATGTTTGTCATTTTTAAGGAAACTGTTGCGTTACATACTTGTCCTGTAACAATTGATCAATCATTTGTTTGCTCTGCACTGGTAAAATATGATCATGGGTGACAGAAATCTAGAAGGTCTGGTTAAGTACTCCATACTCATAGAATGCTTCCTGTGTCTACTGCAGTCTGTATACTTCTAGCTGTTTTCATATGCCTTTTTTGCTGGAAAAATAGTTTTGCAAGCTGTGAAGTACTGATGACAAGTATGTTTCATTATATAGGTATTGCACAACTGGTCTTCCTAGTGATATAGCTATCATAGTTGGGGAGCAATCTTTTCATCTTCACAAGGTATGATTTTCAGAGTTCCTTTGTTTTGAAACCTGTATCTTTTAGCATTTGTGCTATTGTTTTACTCTTTTCTTTCAGTCAACCTCTGGTACAAAAATATAGTGCATAATGTGTATGTGGAGGAAAAAATCGATATATATTCCTGTGAAGGAAGTTACTCTGCAATAATCCATTTGTTTATCTGTTTTTCAGTTTCCTTTATTATCAAAGAGTGGCCTTTTGGAGCAGTGTTTCCGAGAGAAGATCGAGAATGGAGAAGATAGTTGTGTCATTGACCTATCAGATATTCCTGGGGGAGCAAAGGCATTTGAACTATCTGCTAAGTTTTGCTATGGTGTTAAGTTTGACATGACTGCCTCCAATGTTGTGCACCTTCACTGTGCTGCTGATTATCTTGAGATGACTGAAGAGATTGCTGAGGGGAATTTGATTGCGCAAACAGAGAACTTCTTTACCCAAACAGTCCTCAGGAGCTGGAAAGATTCAATCAAGGCCCTTCATACCTGTGATGACGTCCTTGATCTGGCTGAAAAATTGCAAGTAGTAAAGAGGTGCATCGACTCCATTGCAACTAAATCATGTACTGATCCTGATTTATTTGGCTGGCCAGTCGTCCAGTATGGTGGTCCCATGCAGAGTCCAGGAGGGAGCTTCTTGTGGAATGGAATTAGCACTGGAGCAAGGCCAAGAAATAGCAGCCCAGATTGGTGGTATGATGATGTTTCATTCTTAAGCCTTCCGTTATACAAAAAACTAATCTCAGCTATGGAATACCGAGGAATCAATCAGGATATTATCGTTGGATCCTTGAATCACTACGCCAAGAGACGTTTACCTGGCCTGAATCGGCGTAAAAGCATCAATGATGTCAGCAGTTGCCTTTCAATGTCATCTTTAGCAACAATCCCTTCTGAAGAGGAACAAAAGTATCTTCTTGAGGAGATTGATAGGTTATTGCCTTTCCAAAGGGGTGTTACATCTTGCAAGCTGTTGTTTGGTCTTCTGCGTACAGCAATTATCCTAAAAGCCAGCCCCTCTTCTTGCGTGTCGAACTTGGAGAGACGGATAGGTATGCAGCTTGATAAGGCTGCTCTTGAAGATCTTCTGATACCAAACATCTCCGAGTCTGTTGAAACACTCTATGATGTGGATTGTGTCCAAAGGATTCTTGACCATTTCTTGGCAGTGGATCAAGAAGCAGGCGGGGCTTCCCCTGACCTTGGTGAAGATGGGCAAATCCTAGCTTCACCATCTCTGATGCCTATAACAATGGCCGCTAAGCTGATTGATGGCTACCTAGCTGAAGTTGCACCAGATGTCAACCTAAAGCTGCCAAAGTTCCGGTCTTTGGCTGCTGCTATACCAGATTATGCTCGGCCCATAGATGATGGACTTTATCGTGCCATTGACATCTATTTGAAGGTAACACTTTTATATTTCTGTCCATTATTTCCATCAACACAATGACACCCTTATATGTGGAAGTGTTCATGTTGTTGGCAAGACAAAGCATGTTTAAATTTAGCATTTTTGCCTTCATGCATATCTCAGATCTTCATATCATTTCAAATTGTAATTTATAATCAGCCTGTATTTCAAGTGATTTGTGGAAACAGCACTCTTTGTCCACTGTTCAGAAAGCCTCTCCCTATCAAAGTGTATTTATTGGGATTAAGCCTTGCATATTGTACCAATGGTGACTTCATTGACTGGTTTCCTGAAGAAATAGACAGATGGGTTGAGAACCCTGTTATTTAGGTTGCAATTTTGCAGCAAGGCGGTGTTCACTGCTCCAAAATTCTGCCAGGATTAAAGAATGCACAGAATCTTCCATCAATGAAGCTGATTGCTAGTAATATATGATGATGCTTCTTGCTGTGATATGTTATTGTTCTTGTTGATGCTTATGTTTCTGAATCTATATTTCTCTCCACAGGCACATCCTTATCTGTCTGAATTGGAGAAGGAAGAACTTTGCCGGGTAATGGACTGCCAGAAGCTCTCCCTTGAGGCCTGCACTCACGCAGCGCAGAATGAGCGGCTCCCATTGAGGATCATTGTGCAGGTTCTCTTCTTTGAGCAGCTCCAGCTGCGAAGCTCCATTGCCGAGTGCCTCATGGTCTCCGAGAACCTCGAAGGCTGCTCGAGGCAGCTCGTCCCTAACATCTCCGGCGAGCAATACCGTCCTGGATGGCCTCTGGCCTCCATGGAGAACCAAGCCCTCCGAGAGGGCATGGACAGCATGAAGCAGCGGGTGGCCGAGCTAGAGAAGGAGTGCTCCACCATGAGGGAGGAGATCGACCGGCTAGGCCGCAGCCGGAGCACCACCGGCAAGAGCAGGTTCTCCCTCGGCGTGAAGCCGCAGGTTTTCAGCACCAAGGAGGATTCTCCGGTGATGATGATGACGACGACAACGACTGACGACAAGCTGGCCATGGTGAATGCTGACACCACCACCTCACCCTGGCTGAAGATCAGCAGGAACAAGAAGCAGCTGTCCTTAGATGCATCATGATCACACTTAACTCCATCCTCCATTTCTGTCTCTGATGATCCATCCACAGGAAGAAGCTGTCCATAGATGCATGATGGTCACTCACTTCAGCACTTCACTCCATCTATCCATTTCTGTTTCGTGATGATCGAGCGTCTGCTCAGTAGACGTTTTTACTTGCATCCATCTAGCAGGAGGAATACCTGATCTGTTGATGAAGAGCTATTACCTGTTGATTCCTGATGATAAGTTTTCCACATTTGCTTAGTAAAAATGCATAGCATTGTTACCTTCATTTTTCTTTCATTTCTTGCATACACTAATTGTCAATCTTGCATTGAACAATCTGCAAGACCAGGTTTTGCAATCTTGTCTGATGGTAAAGTTTCGACCCTCAACGGTAGCGTGAAAATCCGTGATTCAAATGAAAGCCCCAAATTTTACAATGAAACTATTGAAATGCCGACTGTTTTCCCATCTTGATTCAGAAACCTCGAATTTAGTTTTGTTTTTCGAGTCATCTCAACATGCACAGCAAATAGCTTGAACTTGCATCGTTTAAAAAGCTACAAATTTTAGTTTTCTTTATAATTTACTTACTATATTGGCGTAGATATAGTATTGTACTTATATAAATTACAATTTTTTGTTGTTAAGGAGCATGGATGCGAGCTAAAGTAACATAATTTTAAATTTTAATTTGGATCATACTTTTCTTCATAAGAAAAGGAAGACATGTGAGGTGTTGGTTGTTAATATAGTAGGTTAAAAAAAATTCAGTCTTGGACAAACAACCCTTAGTCACTTTCAGAATATCTCAAAATAACTAGAATATATCATAATTCTGATTATTAGATAATCATAGAGTCAACTAATTCTGATTATAATTATTATTTAATTTGAATATAATTTTTCTATTCATCACATGATTTACTTCTATTTTAAGGCATGTTTATTTCATCTTCAGAATTCAGAAATAAATTAGGATCCAAAAAGCTCTTTTGAAAAACAAAAGATTCTTTCTCAATAAAAGCTCAAAAAATGTGATATAGGGCATGTTTATTTGTGCTTCTGGCAGCATATACTTCTAAAATCTGAAGCTGAAACAAATGGTCTAGATTCTAAACTCAAATTATAAGAATTAGTAGCCGCAGAATCTAAAAATAAACTAGAACTCAGAAATTGAAAAACATCAGCTTTTTTAGATTCTCGTCAACTAGATACTCAGATTATTCAGCTATTTAGACTAGCTAGTTACCGAGAATCTCTAGATAAACAAACTGTCTATAAACTAAAACTTTAATTTGAATTAGGGATTATCTTTCTGGGCCTGTCTGGAAGGCCCAATAGGCCCATCTCTGCAGAACACCACTGCTTCTACAGAGAGAAACCCTAACCCTGGAGCAAGCCCAGTGGGCCCACCAAGTCATTCACACGCGTCCTCCCTTATAAATAGCCGGCGTCACTCACCCTGGAAACCCTAGGTTAAAGAGACGCCGCCGCCGTCCGCCTTGCTCTCCTCCTCCAGAGCTTGGTCCTCCTCTCCTCTCGTAATCCATCCCATTTCGTGCCGTCCATCTCCCACGAAGATCCGCCACACTCGTAGCTAGCCTAGTGTTAGGGTTTTTGTTGCGTGCTCGCAGCGATGGCGATCAAGAGGACCAAGGCGGAGAAGAAGCAGGCGTACGACAGGAAGCTCTGCCAGCTTCTGGATGAGTACACCAAGGTGCTCATCGCGGTCGCCGACAACGTCGGCTCCAGCCAGCTGCAGGAGATCCGCAAGGGTCTCAGGGGGGACTCCATCGTCCTCATGGGGAAGAACACCCTCATCCGCCGCTGCATCAAGGTGCACGCCGACTCGACTGGCAACAAGGACTACCTCGAGCTCATGCCCCTCCTTGTTGTAAGTTCCCACTCCCGTCTTTCCTGCTTTCTCATGTTCTACGGCTCGACATGTTTGATCAAAATTGAATTTTTGTTGTTGTTCGTTGTAGGGGAACGTTGGTCTCATCTTCACAAAGGGCGACCTGAAGGAGGTCCGCGAGGAGGTCGCCAAGTACAAGGTATAACTGGTATTCAATCTGTGTTTTGCACAGCAAGGTTGCAGGCTGTAGTGTGGTGATTGTGTTTCTTCTATTGAATATATGCATTGGGTTGCATGGTTCACTGATGTATGCATTATACTTTTAAGTCTTCAGTAATAAAGGTTATTTTTTGGTTAAATTATACTCGTGTTTTAAGTAGTTTTTACTGTCCTGTAATCATGGTAAAGTGTGGCTTTGTTATTAAGAATTTAGTTTGATGTCTGTTGCTTTACCTGTATGTACACTAGATTGTAGTATTTTGTTTATATTATTAGCTGTTCTGTTAGATGAACTTGTCTAATACAATTTATATCTTAAACTCCCATGGTTATATCATATTAATCTGAATGTCACACAGTATGACAGTAGATACCAATACATTTGTTAGTTTTCTATGTAGATGCCTTGATATTAGCTAGTATTGGGTTGTTTGTTTGTAAACTTCCTAACCAAGACATGATATAGTGAGTTAATTCCTAAGTGGCTAATTGTCTAATTGGTCTATGTTTTCTTATCAACATGCAATATATTTTTACTACAATGCATACCCTATTGAGCTGATGCTTGGTGACACTTGTTACGATTGCGATGTTTTCCAATGTATCAATAACCCTCATCTTGTTTTTGTTACAAAACAGGTTGGAGCTCCCGCTCGTGTTGGTCTGGTTGCTCCTGTTGATGTGGTGGTTCCCCCTGGCAACACTGGGCTGGATCCCTCCCAAACCTCTTTCTTCCAGGTTATTATTTGTTGATATATGCAACATATCCTGTGTGCTCACAATCAAATGCAAGTTCTTACTGTATATATCATATTAGGTTCTTAACATTCCCACAAAGATTAACAAGGGTACCGTGGAAATTATCACCCCTGTGGAGCTCATTAAGAAGGGTGACAAGGTGGGTTCGTCTGAGTCAGCCTTGCTTGCAAAGCTTGGTATCCGCCCGTTCTCATATGGGCTGGTGATTACCAATGTCTATGACAGTGGGTCGGTCTTCACCCCCGAAGTGCTTGACCTCACTGAAGAGGACCTGATGGACAAGTTTGCATCTGGTGTTTCTATGGTTGCTTCAGTGTCCCTTGCAATCTCATACCCAACTATTGCTGCTGCACCACACATGTTCCTCAATGGGTACAAGAATGTGCTTGCTGTTGCTGTGGAGACAGAATACTCTTACCCACACGCTGACAAGATCAAGGAGTATTTGAAGGTAACATTCTTTCCATTTTGCATTTTCCCTGTTTCATGACTTTGTCTTGATGCTTGAGAATTCTGTATAAGGTAGCCCATAGGTGGGTGATACTTGGATTGCATTACTATTTACTACAACATCACTTTTATGTCTTGGCACACTTAAGTGGATAATCCATGGCTTAGATAGATGTAATCAAACTGATTATTTGCCGCTAGCTGTTTCTCTTGTGTTTTTTCATTGTCCTAAATATTTTTACTTTTTCATAATGCACACTAAGATGATAATGCTTGGGTGTTGCCATAACAGTTTTATTACATATTTGTGTTCCCGATTGTTCTCAGGACCCCAGCAAGTTCGCTGCTGTTGCTGCCCCGGTTGCTGCTGCCGCCAGTGGCGCTGCTGCTCCGGCTGCTAAGGAGGAAGAGAAGAAAGAAGAGCCCGAAGAGGAGTCGGACGGCGACCTGGGCATGAGCCTCTTCGACTAAGCCTTCTGACATATCGCTGCCTAGTTGAAAGTTTTGTTTTGTTCTGAACATCCAAGTTTATTTCCATCTTTACCATATCAAGCTATTGTTAGACAAGTACTGTTTGATCGTAGCGTGTATTCAACAATGGCAACTGTTATTTATGCCTGTATTTCTGTAATTCGTATTGTTTTCCCATTTGCTAAGCAAGAAAGTCCAGGCTATGTTTGGTTTGGTTTTTCTAATGATTTTCTCTCTTAAAAAGCTGAATTCTGAACTGAAGAACTCTAGCAAACAACTAAAGTACTAAACAAGTACAGGATAAACAAGTTATATGATTATCAGACAAACAATCGAGGAAAAAGTTTTAAATCCATCCAAATGCATCTATAAGCAAACCATGTTATGTTAATTTCCATGTAATGAACGGTGTCATCTTGCTTACGATGTAAATTTATGAATCAATGATTACGATTTTTGATAAGACATTAAGGTTATTCAACGTACGATTCGCACCTGGCCGCCAGTGTTCATCTTGGACGGAACTCGGAAGCTACAGTGGGCGCTTCGGCTGAAAGAGCAACCGTTTGAGGAGTGAGCAAGCTTTCATCAAAAAATTAGTTTTTGTTCTCACTCTCCAAGCTCAGTGGAGTCGTGGAGAGAACAGCAGAGCTAAAACGGCCAATGCACTCACATCACGAGTACCAGCCGGCGCCGGCGAGTCGCCGACGGCAGTGAAGGTGACGGCGAGAGGGGCATCCCCGGCGTGGGGGAAGAGAGGAGGTCGAGGAGGTTAGGAGAGGTCGAGAGGAAAAGCCGAAAAGTTGCTTCTTTTACACAAAAACCATCGCACAATCCATCCAGGCCTTGTCACTTGTTGCTTTCCACACTTCACCCACCACCAAGCTCACCACAACACGCAGCACAGCACGCGACTGCACCGGGCACCGGCGGCGGCGGGGGAAAGTCGGCGGCTTTTCCGAAGCCTCGTCGCGCGCGCGTCTGGTGAAGCAGGTTTGGAACCAGGGGCGACCGACGCGGCCGGCCTCATTCCACCGGCTCTGTTCGAAGTTTCGAATCGAAGTGAAGGTGTTTATTCTTCTCTCGTAGCTCTCCCTCCTCCTCCTCCTCCTCGTCCGCGCCACTTCACCAGCCAGCATGGCGTAGATTGGAGATCCATCCGGGCTTGGACTGATGCCTTTACCTCCAATTAACCCATCCAATCTCCTCCCCGATTTCTTTCTTTGATTCGTGCGTGGTGCAGCACTAACAGCAAGCAGTTTGTTGCCAAAAAAGTTTGAGGCTTCAACTGAACCCCCAAGCTAATTATTGCTTGTTCTTTGTATTATATATTTAGTTCATGTCTCTTTCATGGCTGCAAGCAATACCATATATGCAGCCAGGTGTAAACGTTTGGACTGTTTGGACTTTGGACTCTACTTAATATTGATGCTTCTGTCCCTGTTTCTCCCCTATTTTGTTTGTTTACTTAACATCCTTTGTTAAGCAGTAATTGACAGCACATTCTAAACTGATCAATTCCAGATATCTGTAAGCTTTTAGTTATGTTTTGAAGGTATATTCTATTCTTGCTTAGGGATGAGTGGGTTGTTAGAAGGATTGGGGATGAGGCATTTTATTTCCATTTGAGGATGCAGTCAAGCAATGCATGCTGATAAAATAGAATGAATGCAGTTTGCATTACAAGTGAAGTGATATGCCTCGGTCGTCTTACTTTGTGTTTTTCCATTTTTGCAGTGGGTAAATAAACATGGCAGGTAGCAAGGATGTACCATTAGTTCATAGTGATGAGAATGGAAGTGCAGCTGTTCAGGGAGAACCTTCTTCTGATGAAAACAAGATGATTATCGATGACCTGGACGCCTTTTGGGATGAACTAAATACTAGCCTTCATGTCTCAAGGTATGTGACCGACTCTGTCATGAAGGGAATTGTCAGTGCTGTAGAGCAAGAAGCAGCTTGCCAAATTGCGTCCAAAGATGCAGAGATAGCATTGCTGAAGGAAAAGCTGCAGCAACTCGGAAATAACAGCTTGAGTTTATCTGAGGGCAGGGATAAATATTATGAAGAAGTTTATAATCTTCGCCAACAGCTTGAGGCCATTTCTAAGTCACTCTTGAATTCTGAGTGTGGACTTTCAGTATCACACTATAACAACTTTGAAGGTGCAGAAGATGCGAGTAAGCTTAGAAGCAAGGAGCAATCTTCTAAAGATGGTATAGTTAAGGAAAATGGTTCTAAAGTCCTCAATGAAGAGATTTTTGTTGACCCATCAGTTCTGAAGCACATGAACAGGGATGAGTTGATAGCCCATTTCAATAAATCATGAATCAGATGAAACGGCAGCATGATTCTGCTGTGCAAGAGATGACGGAAGAGATATTCAGGCTAAAGAGGGAGAACCTAAACAAAGAAGGACCTAACCCCTGGCATTTACGCAACAACAAAGAATTTGAGCTTACGAGGAAAAAAATCTGGGGAATCATGCCAAAACTGGATGATCTCCTTATGGAGAATAAAAGAATGATTCGTATCAAGACTGATGCATTTCCTGGTCAACAAGACAGGATCAAGGTTGTAGATTCTCATAGCCAGCAGCTACAAGGTGCTCCAACTAATAACAAAAGGGAAACTTGCACTACTCCAACTAAGGAATCACATTTCACATCCATTGAGGCAGAGTATGTAAATCAGATGAGGAGGCTAGAATCTGATATTGAAGATGCCAGCATTGCAACCATCATTAGAGAAGAGACCGAAAAATTTTAGTGACAGAGTTTATCAGTGAAACAAAATAGGACTGCTTGGTTATGAGATGGAGCTTAATATGAATCATGACATTTGCTCAGTTATTCAGAATGAGGCTATAGCTGAAGCAGTTACAACCATTAATTCTTCCTCATTAAAATATGAGGAGAACAGCAGCACTGAAGCAACATCTCTGCAAATGCAAGAGATTGAGAAATTAAAAGTAACTGTGGATTCCTTCAATTTAGTGATGAGGGAGGAGGAAACTTTGTCACAGGTTGAATTGGATGCAATGAAGGGTCGTATGAATTTATTATGCCATGAACTTGACTCACTGAGAGGAAAAGTTGAAAAGCAAGATTCCTATATTTCTGAAAAGAGTAGGGAGTTTGATGTCATTGTAAGCAGGTTGGAGCAAGCTTTGCAGCTTGTACATCGCAACGAGACCACTCTGAGTGAGTTAAATGAGAAATTGAGGACTGTATTAGATTCTCGGAAGGAGTTAGAGAAACAAAACAGAGTTTTAAGTGCCATCATTAAAGAAAAGGAGAAGGCATCTTCATCAAGCATTTCTAAAGAAAAGGAGTTCATGGAATGCATCAGGTGTGTTGTTGAATCTATGAGAGATTTTGAAAAGTTTGCTACAGACCAACAAACTACCATTGCAAACAAAATTCAGCACAGTGAATCAAGGTGCTTGCATTGATCCAGTTGTTTTTTTGTCAAATGAGTTTATGTTAGGCTTACCAGTTTTATATTTACAGCCTAGATGGTTTATTGTTATCATTATATTTGCAGTTGTTACTGCCTATAACTTTTCTCTATTGTACTTCTGCAAAACAGGTTAATTTTATTAAAGAACAATGTAAACACCTTGTGAAAGAAGGCAATCTTTGAGAAAGAAGGTATTGAGATACAAGGAAATATCTGAGACAAGGGGCTCCAATCTTCAGAAGGCTGAGCTCGAGGTAATGTAATTTTAATCATCAACAAGATGCTTTGTATTGTTGCTTTCCAGTTTCCAACCAACTGCTTAGTCTGCAAACTGTAACAGCCTGTATCCTAGATAGTGCCTTAAAATGAGTAGTAGGAGAGTGACTACTGAGCTTCTACTTCTCATTTTTTGCAGGTAGATTTACTTGGTGATGAGGTTGAGGTATTAACTGATCTTTTTGCAAAAATCTACACTGCACTTGATCACTATTCTCCAGTTCTGCAGCACTACACTGGTGTAAGTCTCTACTATTCTTACTAAATCTGTCTAAAGAAACTATATTGATATGACATGATTTCTAACAGAAAATTCAACCAGAATGTTATTTTTCATAACTATGAATATGCTTCTTTACATATGATTGGTGTGTATGTTGAGGTCTAACTATTGCTCCATAACATGCTAAATGTGCTTGCAATTGCTAGCATCCATCCAATAGCACTATTTTGTTATATCGTTATAAATTATGATTTATGATCTTTCTATTCTCCATTACTTGCTATATCCTTATAAATTATAATCTGTGTTCTCTATTAATCATTATTATCTCTTTATTAACAGGTTATGGAGACCTTGAACATGATCAAGAAACATATAAGCATGTCAAAGTAAAATGCTCCTTACTATCCACTAGTACTGTAGTGTTAGCAAAGGCCTTGATATTAACTTTTGTAGATGGTGCTAGCTTTTGTTGTCAATCAAGGTTAGGTGATGCAAAGTAGCTTGCTCCCGTTCTAGGTTGTAGTTTTGGTAGCCTTGGAGCACTTTGTAAGTGACCTGACATTAGTTTAGTCCTTGTCTTGGGATCTGACCTGTGGGTTGCCATCTGCTGCTCTGCAAAAGACTGAATGCTAAATACTGATCCACTTGAATGTTAGTGGGACCCTTTGTAGAATGTTGGTGGATTTCTGAGTTCTGAACCAAGCTTTCTTGTGGTTTTGCTTCCACAGTGATAGAAGATGTATGGGTTTGACCTACTGTGGTGTGTACTAGTGATAAACTGATAATCTGATGAGGCATTTCTGTGTCTTGTGAGATGATTTGGATTTGCACTTCTGCCCTTCAAATCTAAACAGGCAGTATTTGGAACCTATCTGCTGATGTGAAATGATATGCCAGTGATTTTGCAGCCTAGCATCATGTCCCATAATATTGCAACCAAAATCAGATTTCATATTTCATAGTACAATAAATTCGGACAATGCTATTATCTAGATATTAAATATAATCATAAGTTGCAATATTATGAAACAGGGAGGAGAGTTCATCGCACGTCAATCGTGAAATTGAAATGGTTGTCAGTTGTGAGGCAAACTATTAGAAAATGTAATTCCTTTCATCCCAGTTACATAAATGGAAAGTCTCAGCTCAGATGATCAAAATTAGGAAAACATTCAGAACCGTTTCGTGCAATTTCCTTCCAGCTTAGTCATAATACCAAATAAATGCCAGGACTCGATTTCAGCATTTCGACCACATACAAAGACCAAGTTGACAGAACAGGTAAAAATATACATTTTGACATGAACCATCAGTAATTCAGACACATGATCTTTTGGAACTCAAATAGCATACATACAAGTCTACAAGAGTTAGAACCAAATGTTGTGAACAATTTTTGAACACACTAGCTACTTCATCATCAGAAATGTAGTCTTTTTTCCCGGTTACGTAATGCCCAGAAAGCACATCTATCCATGATGTATTCTTCACGCAGCCGTAGCCATGCAGATGACTGTGCCTGCAATTTACAATTGAAATCATCCCATGCTAGAAATCAACTTCCGTTTTCCAGTTTCTGTCCATTGCGGTGATGGCTCCAAGCGAGTAATGCTGCACCAATTGCTGGTTCCACCTGCCAATGTGACAAAAACAATTTTTTAGCTTTACCAAACTCAAAAATTGTCCATAAGTCGCCTGATCACTGTCTTCCTGATGAGAGAAATATATGCAACATTAAGCTTTAAGCCCAACAATTACCTACATATACTAATGTAGCATTCGTGGTATGAATTATTGAATGAAAAGTTATTTTAAAGCATCCAAATCGCTGAATCCTTTGTTGGAATACGATATAGTAGTATAGTACTGACCTCAGGTCGAATGGGATGGACACCTGGGAAGACTTTGGAAATACATCTTACAACCTCACCACTAATGTTCCACTTCATATTGCCTTCGAGGACACCTCCAACCAAAACAAGCGGAAATTGGTCTTTCCATCGGTGGAGTAAAAGGGACCTCTTGGTTATACATGATAACATTACACTCAATTCCTCAGTCAGTCCAGATACTCTAGTTGAACAGTTAACAACTCAACATACTAAATATATAAAACATGCCCTAAAATTTCTAAAAACGGGTGCTTTGTTCAAATCTGGTGCATCCTGGCAATAGGTTGGGCTTGACCCAGAAACCTGCATTCAGAGCATTACAACTTCGCCACACAACCACCTGAAATATTACTACTTTCTTAGGATTATATGATGTAATATCTGCATTCATTTCATGAATACCTTAGAATTTGTTGAGGAGAACAAAACACAAACTGTGGCGGCACAATCAACAGTATTACTACCTTCACCACATAATGTAAGGCGCCGAACAACAGCTACAACACTATCAGCCCAACTCCTGCACTGAATCATGTAATATTTTGTTTGCTACTTCATCACCATCCTCAGCAGAAGATACCACCACAGGAACAAGTGCTGCAATTCGGGGCCCAAGATGGATCTGCATAAGTCCACCTGTGCCACACACAAGGATAAGTTGTACAATATCTAAAAGGCTCCAGTACCAGTAGTTTTTTTGAGCCAAAATATGATTTTTTTTCAGGATGTTCTATTGGAAATTGCCACTTAAATACCATTTTGGTCTTGCATACAATAGAATTGCCTTCATATGAGTTTAATACATGGAATGTTGGATGTGAGGATCTTAATGCATCAACGTTCAGTGATATAAGTATCAGAATGGAAAAAGGATCCCAAAAAGGATACCAGTCAACAATGATTATCCCTAATGATAATTACTTAATGGCAAAAATTTCACTAAAATAGAACATGTTGCCAAAAGGACATATACATGTGTGAGAGAACTTACCCAATCAATTCATCTGGTGAAGAAAGCTCAAGCTTCCTAAGGATCTCTCTTGTAGATTAGTCTGTGGTCCACGGCCATCGTATGCTTTTACTACTGCTGTCAGGCCTGTGCAGCAATGCCATATCCACTGCATTAATGTACACATGATGTCACCTACATTTCCCTTTGTCACATGTAAAAGTTAATCAAATTCAAAATGGATTGATTTGGAAAAATTTAGGATTTTCTAAGGATTTGGACATAACCCCCCACATCCAAACAGGCCGATCTGTTGATAACTGATTGGCGAATTATTTCAAGGTGTTTGAAGTGTGAATAATCTGTAAACAGTTCTCATAAGAGACATCATGATATTTGTGCACATCACATGCTAACAGTTTTAAATGCATGTTCACGCTTGATCAAACATGTCATGGTCAATTCATGGCCATGGGTTTTCACACTAAGTGGAAATTCATAAAACCTTGAAAATAAATAACATACCATCTGATTAATCATGTTATAGAATATATATATATTATATATATCTAATATATATATATAAACTTTAGTTGGGACAGGACAATGCAAATGAAATACTGAACAAGAAACAAAGTTCCAACTTCAAACAACTCATCTATCTTAGGATTGCATAAAAATCCCTTTCGTTATAAATGCCTTAACTCACCTACCCCAGTCGCCCAAAACAGGTCCCAGCACCAGCTGCTCTTGCTACTTTTCCATCTTCAGTGACCCATAAGCTATGCTTCCAGTCCCTGCTATCAATACACAACCATGAAGATTTCCCATTGTACCAACTGGCCAGAGCTGCCACCGCGTCATTTTCCACATAAAACTTGGCATGGACAGGGAATAGATCTCTGGAGAGCAAAAGGCTCACTTAGCACTTAGCAGCAAGTGAAGAAATTCAACTCATGCATTGTTTGCCCGATAGAATCAGTTTGTGTCCAGATTAAAAAACAATGATTTATAAAATATGGGTGCTACACTGCTATTTGAAGTGGTCAGCCCATTGTGAATTCATAATACACATGTAAAAATCTACTCAGACAAAATCTATGACATAGCAAGTGTAAATTTGCATAGGGTTATTTGAGCATGCTGGAAATGTTTAAAGACTGTTTTAAAAGGTCAGGAACTCTGCGAACTCTGAAAAAAAATCAACTGAAATAAAGTGATTGCCAATGACCAAAACAATGTGATGATTGCATTTTTCTTGTGGTAGTGATGGTGGGGATGTATTCAAGGGAGTATGTAGAAAGAAAAATACTGAATCCAATCCAGCATCCTCTGCTGATCAGAAGGATGGTTAACTCCAGATACAGCTAAACAAACTGCACGGACAGCTGAACGATCTGTATTGGCCATTATGAGGGCCTGTGTCATGACTTGTTCTAGAGTTTCCAGTGCAGCACTCTCTGAAAAGGAAAACGTAAAGGACAAAGTGATCGGTATGAGTGTATGACTTGAGCATCTATAATTATTCAATACATCTATAAGTAAAAAAAAAATGAACTGACACCAGGAAAATGTTCCCAAGAAGCAATTATAGTGGGAAATCATGTAAGGGATGAGTGCACATTCTACTCAAAATCATTAGAAAGTTAAAACAACGATGGCATCAACATGATGTTCAAGTAACGTTTGATTTGTAGTTTTATACTAATAAACATCCACATATAAAATGGCTGTGTTCCCCATCGGTTAAAATTTACCGGATAACTCTATAGATACCAAAGTTAGCAGCAGAAATAACACTTTTTGATTATTATCTCAATCAGACATTCTAGGCAGAAACCCATATAATTGGCAAGAAAGAAAGTGAACAATAAAATGCCACTATTTCTTCAAAATTGTCAAACAAAATTCGCATTAGAAAATTGGAGATACACCAGCGCAATTATGCATATAATTGAAACCTCTCTTCCCTGAAACTCTTCGCCCAATTGCAAAGATCCAATATATCTTACAGTTCTTCTGACAGGGGACACATTTTTGTCACAAAATTCACCACAAGTAAACAACACCAGCGCAAATCGCCAAACAAAATTGACCCGTAGAGTACCAAGAAGCCCCAAGATCCAATTCAACACACGGAATGCATCGAGCGCTCCCCCACAACTAGTCCCCGTGCCTGAAGTCCTGCAAAGTTGTTACCTCCAACGGAGTTGCGGTTGGAGCAGCCGGCGACGGCGCGGGACAGAACGGGGACGGCGCGGGGCGACTCCGGCGGCGGCATTGCGGCCGGCAGGCAGACGCAGACGGTGTTAGTCGTGCCTCCGTCCACGCCCAGGATCACGCCGCCCTCCCCACCGGAAGCCGGTCGCCGCCGGCGATTCGCCGTTCTCGTAGCCGCCCATCCCTCCCCACCTTGTTCCGCGCCAGAGTACAGAGGGAGTCAAAGATGAGATTTTTAGGGTCTCTTTTGTTGAGCTGTGTCGTCAGAAAAAAACTGTCCTTTTGATTGGATTGCAAAAAAACTCAAATAAATTTGAAAACTGTTTGGCTAAAATAATTATAAATAATTGTTTGAGTTGTGAGCTATAAAAAATCTATAATACATCTATCTGCTTCACTTTTAGAGTTTCAATTGAAATCTGTTTAAAAGATATATTATTATTTTTTAAAAAATCACCTGTTTGGGAACTTGTCTGTGTTCTCCCTCCTCTTAACAAACTTATCAATCAGCAACTAATCCATCATTAGCATGTCTAAGTGACATCTAATTCTCTCATAAAACAATAGTCTCCACATTCGAATATTATACTACACATGAACTACTTTGAACGCACGCTGTGATTGCTCTTGTAGCGATTCGAACGACAGCAACCTTCTAATTGTAGCGTGCAATTCCCGCAAAGCATCTTCTTGTGTGGTTCAAAAAAAAAAAATCAAAATATCAGCTGGAATCCTGAATCTCAGATGACCAATCTGTTAATTTCATTTCATTTCATCTCAGTCATTCAGTGCAAATACGATGCTTGCAACTGTTTCCTGAAATCTGAAGCCTTTCAAACGCGCCAATAAAATGATCGAAAAAAGAACTAGTTGTTGAAATTGTAAGGTAATACATCTGTCTGATGAGCAAGTGTATGGTCTGTGTTCTTCTTCTGTGGCTGACTGCTGGAACCTGAGAAATGTACACTGCTAAAGAATGTCATGTCTGCTCATGTGTGTTTTGTGTTCTCTGAATTCACAACCTGTTTACTTGTCTTATTATCCTCCCTGATTTACCAGCTCCATGGTAAATCAACATGGTGCAGCATGTTCATTGTGGATACAGAATTCAGACAGATAGACTTGAATGCCTTCATGCAACAAGTGCTCTTCTCTTCTATGTGTGTGCCTGTCAGATTTCTTCACACCCAATTCAGACAGCAAGTTTTCAAAAGTCTCCATTTTGAAAAATGCATGCAGTAAGCACAGTAAATTCACTTGAATTCCAGTTTTTTCATACAAAAAACTATACCATAAAAGGTGGTAAATACTAAATAGTCAGTGTCACAGGAGGCTCATGAGCTGCACTTACTGATGCTTGCATGCTGTTCATCGGAAACACGTGACGTGACGTCCACGTAGGCAGGTGGGGCCCGCCTCGCCGTCCACGTCAGCGTCCACCTCCCCCGTTTGAAATTTCCTTCGCCGCGCCGCGGGGTATATAAAGGAGCGCGGTGCTCGCGTCTCCCTCCACTTGGTCTCCACGCTTCGTCTCGGCGAGGAAGCCGCGTGATCGGTGGCGGCGGAGGCGGGAGTACGGGGAGGGTTCTGTGCGGCGGGGGGTCTCGATCGAGGCGACGCGGCGAGATTGTGAGGGATTCCGTTTTTTTTTTTCGTTTTCGTTTGTCTGGTTCGGCTGTGTCTGCGGCGGATG
Source organism: Zizania palustris (assembly GCA_019279435.1). NCBI lineage: Eukaryota > Viridiplantae > Streptophyta > Magnoliopsida > Poales > Poaceae > Zizania > Zizania palustris. The sequence continues at coordinate 54,936,845 of JAAALK010000082.1, read as the reverse complement.
GGGGGTTGAGGTGGTTTTTTTTTTTGTTGAACTGGCGGGCAGGCGCCCGCGCCCGCGCGCGCGCCAGGTGTTCGACGGATTCCCGCAATGCCGAGCGGCGGGAGGCGGCTGCCGCATCCGTGGACGTCGCCGAGGTGGAGCCCTTGCACCCCCGCGGGCGCGGCCGGCAGAGGCCACGCCACGCCGCCGGCGAGCGGCGGGTGTTACCGCGTGACGCCCCCGACGAGCGGTGGTGTTCCCGGCCGCCAAGGGCGCTGCCGTCGGTGGATTCGCCCTACCTACGAGCCAAGCAGGCACAGGTAATTCAGTAAATGTATCACTGTAATCCATCATATGTGACACGATTCGGTTGAACAATCCAATCCATGTCTTTTTCCTTCGCAGCGACTAAATGGGTGCAACTAGAGAACAATTGGATTTTGCTCATTCTAAACATTCTAATACTCTGCCATGGAATAGTTTGGACATCTTTACGAATATTTTTACTTTTTAGGACGATTTTTCAGGGAAGTTTTTAGAACGGTTGTGCAAAGTTTGAAACATGGCGTAGTATCTGGGGATCATGCTATCTCTGCTGCCAGAATGTTCTCCCAGTGCCATGAGAAAGAATTAATTCTTGCTTCCAGCAAATGTGAGTTCGACTGTTTACTAGACCTGCTCAATTATTACGACTACAATGGTCCTCTGCAAAAATGTGTGAAAAGTTAATTTTTGGTGTTTTGCATGTGTAAACACCAAAAAATATGGCATATGGACCTAATTTATTTGAGACAAGTCTACCGTTTTATCTTCAAGTAACATAGCATTGTTCCAGCTGTAATGGTAGTATTTGATTGGCGGTGACTGAAGCATGCTCACTATGATGAGTGTGTGTTCTGGATTAATCAACTAAATATGAGTAGGAAGGAAGGAAAAAATCATTTTGTGGCTGTTTTACAGTATCTTCCATTGTTTCATGATATATTTTAATTGCACCAAATCAGAAAAGATGAAGGCAATTGCCATTCCACAGACGAAGCTTCTTCGAGGGTACATTAAACAGTACTAACATTAGCGTACAGTGTCACAGATGGGTGGTCCTTCTAATGACTAGGTTCCAATATTATGAGAAATCTATTGTACCAAAAGATTGAACAGACGCCACCTTGGCAAATTTGGATGGTGTACCGCCACTAGTGTGTGCTATTATAACTATTAACTGTTGTGGTTACAATTTTTCCCTTTAGTTTTGATTCAACATAATAAATGCTAAATACTTGAGTACATGCTACTTGCCATTTCACAAAGTGATACTCCCTCCATCCCAAATATAAGACATAAGTTTTTTGATACAATCTTCAACGTAGAACTTTAACCATTAACTTTCTTCACTGTATATCATCAATAACTACAAAGTAAACAGCATACAAAAGTACTTTCAAATATGAATTTAACTATATGATATTTATAACACTAAATTATATATTTTAGCTTAACTATTAGTTAAAAGTAACAAATGTTGACTTTTCTAAAAACATGTTCGTCCTATATTTCACAACGGAGATAGTATCTTTTTTCTACTGCTCTTTCAGTCTTGTGAATGGAAATGCATTTAACATCCTGAATCTAGAAACTTTCGTAAGCTAAATTTCTGAGGTTTTTGTCTTCGATCTTATTTTCTCCAGGTTATTGAAAAGGATCCAAACAAGGCTGTTCCATTGTTCTGGGCAGCTATAAATAGTGGTGACCGAATTGAGAGTGCACTGAAGGATATGGCAACTGTACTGAAACAAGCAAATCGGGCTGAAGAGGCTATTGAGGCTATAAGATCCTTCCGTGATCGTTGCCCCAGTGAAGCTCAGGAATCTCTTGACAATATTCTTCTTGACCTGTACAAGGTATCTCCGTCCTGCAAAATAAGCATCTATTAGCTAAATGTTTCTGCTGTAATGCAATTTGGTGCTTTGTTTATAGCAGTATATCTTGAACACATCTAAATTACTGCACTGACTTTGGCCATGCCTCCGACTAAAATTACTGTACTGACCACATGTGATTTTTTGGATGAAGATGTAAACATTTCTTTCCATATAATTTGAAACCAGAAATGTGGAAGGACAAAAGAGCAGATTGAAATGCTGACGATCAAGCTGAGAATTGTTGATGAGGAGCTAGCTTCTGGCCGGTGGAAAACTAAGCTGTCTAAATTTCATGGAAGAGTACTTTATTTGTCTCTCAGGGATGAAAAAGCAAGGTATTTAATATATTTCATCACTGTTATTTGACCAGTAAACACTGTTCTAATGCTCTTATTGTCATGAAGGTTGTTGGGTAACCTTGCCTGGGCTCATATGCAGTCTGAAAATTATGATGAAGCCGAAATGCTCTACAGGTATATTTTGAGTCCAGTTTTCATCCACATCAGATGGCTTGTATCTCCCGAAGTGGCATGTTGCAGAGGGATTTACAAAGCTAAAAAAGATTTATTGTTTATTAGAAACTGTCAAGTTTGGTGTTCATTTTTGGGGAAATGAAACGAAAAACAGAGTACCAGGTATATATGCACTAGTGCCATATTGTGAAAAGAAAGCATGTGGCACAGTTATAATCACCTAGGTGGGCTTAAAATGACTACTCATCACTGATGAATTCTAAAACAAATCATATAATGAAAATCACTGGTTCAATTGAAACTGTATGCATCAATCAGCACTGTTGAATGCTGATATTAGTTGGAGGGAAATCTTGTTTCTATCATAACTTCATTTTTCAACTTTGTTTTAGGTTATTTAACTAATCCAGCTGGTACTGACTAGCCGTTTGTCATTGACACAGGCAAGCTCTTGCTATAGAAGCTGATTATAACAAAGAATGCAACTTAGCCATCTGTCTGATAAAGATGGGAAAGGTAGCCGAAGCTAAATACCTTCTTCAGGCTATACCTGAAAACTGCAGTGATGAAAGCCATGTGAGGTCTTTTGTCCGTGCCACTGAAATGCTTAGGGAACTTGAGTCACCAACACTCCCTTCTCCCATTACTCAGATGAAATATAAAGAATCACTACTCTGGCTTGCTACTGATGTGGAGAAGCTTGAGCATCTACATCCACTGATACTCTCTACTCCTTGACTGAACCGAAATCCGGAGAACCATGTATTTTAGTTTCTGATGATGCAGAGAAGCACGAGGATAGCAATTCACGAGTGGTTCAATCTCCCATAACTCAGTTGAAACGTGAAGAACCACAAATTGTGATTGCTACCCGTGGGGAGAAGAGTGAAGAATGCTTGAACGAGTACCAAGATCTTTCTCGTCTATTCAATGATGCTGCTACACCTCAGTCGTTGCTTGAGAAACTACGAAAACGGCTGGTTAAAGAGAACACACCAAACATCAGCAGACACTACCAAGTTCAGATTCCTAATTTTCCTAAATGTTCGCTAAACTCCAATGGTGCCAAAGATACCAGTGAGAATCCCATGCAAGAGGTAAAGGCTCTTGTCAATGGTGTTACAAAAACATGGGCTGATATAGTGGAAGAGGATGAACGTCAATTGGGTGATGTCAGCTCAACGATTGGTGTGAGCACTACTGAGCAAAATGTAAACAGCAAGCATGCAAATGAGAAAATGTGTAGAACGCCCCCATCCTCTGAAGGAACCAGCACTGTTCAAAGTTCAAGCGTGGGTGATCAACCACAGAGTTCTTCGGCGGGTTCATGGAGGCGCAATGACTCCAAAATATCCATAGATGAGATCATGAGCTTGAAGTTTGTCTGGACTGCTCCAGCATGGAGACAGCATAAGGTGCACGATTACAGTAATCGAGTCTCCCAAAGGCTCGAGACAGTTCATCTCAGTGAGAAAGCTCAATGCATGGAGCAACCACCTTGGAGAAGCGGCACAGCTAAGCGTTCACTTTTTCCTGACTGGAAACACAAGTGTGAAACACATGGACATGGTTATGTGCCATTTGATGCTAATGAACACTTTCAATGTTCAAGTCACAATGAGGCCACCCATCGTTGGCCTAAGAATGCAACGAATGCAAAACCATGGAGGCCACACAATCGCCTCCAGGTATTCCAGGAAATCACAAATGAGATCAGCCACAAATTTGTATAAATAAACTCGCAATCCTCATTGCCACTGTTGATGGAAGTTATTTCCAGTAAGAGGTTGTTTGCACTAGAGATGATATTGGTGAAATAACTCATACAAAGTTTGTTTTTCTTGGACTTCGGCTCTGTTCTGAGAAGAGCCGAAGAGGCACTAGTGCCTCAATTTCAACAGCTCAAAGAGGATTTCAGTAATCTTCTAGACCAAACTCTCCTAGCATTGTGATATGTTCATGCATAGTTTATATTCCTATGTATCTGAGTCCACAAACACACTACCTGTGTATGACTCATGAATTGTGTCATTGTGGTTTGTAAATATGAGGAACGATCTGGTTATGATTCAGTTACAGTGTCTGAAGGAATCTTTTCTACCCATATACTACATTTCACAGCAGCCTAGAGCACTGTGGCTTATCATATACCCCATGTTGTTTGGCACTACTGCTTTAGATGATACTGCATGGTTTCTTTCTGTATGTTTTCATCTGTTGCTGTACATCTGCTCCATGATGGGCTGCAAGATCTGGGTGTGCTCCCCTCTGAGCACATTGGGCAGGCTAGCAATGCATCATCTGCATCTGCATAGTGCTCACCCCTGTGGCATTTTCTTGCTTGTCTACACACTGGAGTCAGGTGGATTCCCCACCACTGGGCTGTGGGGGTGATAACATGGTGGTGCTGTCCTGAGACCAACAATGGCTGGCAGCAGCCTTGAGCTTCACCTCCTGCAGGCCGAGGTGATGCTGCCAGCTAGGCAGGCCATGACGCGTAGTGCCTTGTCGGCACTCCTCGGCTTCCGTGACAAAGCTGCAGGCCGGCGAGCCTTGCCGGCAACAAGGGGCTGGCCTTCAATAATTTTTATGCATGATTGGCCACACATGTATGCACTGACTGCTTGGCTAGCTGCCTGCTGAATGCTAGCTGCTGATACATCCTTGCACACATGATCTACCTAGAGCTACCTACTTCCTCCATTGCAAATGTTTATATGGCATGCAGGGTGAGTCCCCTGATCTGGTTGGGTGGTTAGCAAGATACTTGGAGAGACAATTCATGCTATTGTTACTGACTTCTCTATTTATCATGTGATGATGAACAGACAGTACCAGCAGCAGGACTATTCTACACATCTTGCATGGATATGAAGCTACTATCCCTTGCATGGGGCATGTGATCATCGTCAACACATCTGAGGTACAGTGCAGTGGCTCTCTCATCATCTACATTCTAATGTGGCATGCAGCCAGCCTAGTTGGCCGTACAATGGCCAATTGGCCATTACCTGAATCGTCTTCACATGACTATTTCAGGCTGCTGCTGTATGGGCCAGGGACTGTACGTTTCTTCGTCAGGCATCTTCTCGATCTTGAGTAAGCTTCAAGTCATCGTTTGCTATCGAATTCCACGTGCTTGTAAAGATTTAAGACATTGAAATAATTTTTAAGATGGGTGTACATTGCAGGTAGTATTAATAATTTATCCTGTCACTGCTTAGTGAATTAATGTAGTACTTGGAACTACTGAACAGAACAACATGCAGTTACACTGTGCACACAGATATATAAATCAGTGGTCATAATCTCTTTAATCAAATCAATGGCTATATATTAAATCTGTTTGGAATCAGATTTGAATATTTATTATACAGTTCACAAGGTTCAGGCTCTGCGCATTGTCCTTGAGTCCAACCACTTCTTTGGCGTCTGCTTTTGTACTTTGATGTATTTGGATGCCTTCTACCTTAACACAAAGGCGTCCAAAGCTTGTTTCCGGGAAAAAAGATATTTTTTTCCTGGAGCGATGTTACATTAATTGGGTGCTCAAATGTCAAAATTTGATTTTATTCAAATAACACATGGTACAATACATTTGAACAATACAAAATTGATACACTGAAGATTCAAAGGGCTCTTTGGCAAGCCCTTTTGTACTAAACCTTGTCCTATTGGGGTTGTTTAAGTCATCTTAGACTCCTTTTCTTCTTCTTAATTTAAGGTCTCATACATGGAAGATTCAGATTTCAGAATCGTCTTTGATCAAGTGGGTCTTCAGATCAGGGCTCAACCTTTTGAGAGGCAGCAGCTGACTACATTTGTTACCTGAGAAAAATTCTCTGGAACTCCCACATATAATAACTTGGATAACAAAGCATATAAAATAAACTAATTAGAATTCGATGGTTTCAAATTGTTTTTGTAGGTATTCCTCCATGGTTATGAACTTGCATAACGACATGGGGGAAGAAAATCCCTCTAAGCATGGAGCAAGTGAATATGCTAAGATACTTTCAAATCAAAAATGGTGCCCTGAAAATACATTTTTCAATCAAAGGTTAAATGATTTCATACAATTATTATGAACAATGAGCAAGTGAATATGCAATATGCAGTGAGCATATTTTCAGAAAGGAAGCGTTCAAATAAATGCTTGAATTCTTCTCCCAATATATCACATTAATTATTCCCTTAATCATAGTATATGCTAGCAGCTAGCTTGTATGTGTTGTTTCAAAATACCACAAAGCTATGTAAAATTACTAATAATATAATGGTTAATAACATCAATGAATATTCATTGTGGGCAATTAATAAAGAAGTAATTGAATTTATTATTTGGTAGAAGACATATACAAATATTCAAAACAAAAGCTTATTTTCCATTCATATAAGATAAGATAAGGGATAAATGGTAATTAGTTATGGCAATTGATAGCTGGAAAGTGAATGCATATTATATCTATCTATAAATAAGAACAAAATCAATGCCTTTCATTTACCAGGCATTAGCTGCAGGATATTTACACTGCACAATTAATGCAATACATTTATATTTTGCAAGGTACATTGGATTACATTGACCAGGAGATCCAGCCCTGGAATATATAGCTGCATACCAATTTTTTCTATCCCTTTTCCAAAGAACATTCAAAATCCATATCTCCCCACAAAAAAAGGTATACACCAAAGAGAGAATGAGCTGTGAATCTTTGATCTGAGGGCACATTTTAGAAACACACATAATAATAATGGGCTAGCCTGCTCCTCCAACTTCAATAAATGTTCATCATTTGATGTGAATTTTAACCATGTCAGGAGTCGAATCACCACCAAATAACATAATTAAAACCAAAAGCATGCATGAGTAATATGAAACAAAGCATGAACAAGTCCACTTGGAGAAGAGAGGAAGAGAGGATTCAAATTAAAATCGGGAATATGCTTGGCTCCGTGCACGCCAGCCATCATAAGCAACCTCTGGCTCCCAGAAGTTGTTGCTCTGGATGAGTGGCATACAGGGAGCCAGGCACATTCCCAGAATCATGCATCGATCACCTTTGCTTCCGATGGATCTGTTCATGCATCTGTACCATCTCCTCTTGCTTGCTAGCTAGATTACACAGACTGATGCATGCCATATCAAGCCATTGCTCATGCATATATAGATGCCGCTACAATCTGTATATGCTGCATGAACACTAGCTCCTGGAGCACACTGCTTGGCCATGATATGGATTGTCGATGGCGACAATGAGATAGAGATAGAGATAGAGATAGAGATAGAGATAGATGGAGATGGAGAGAGAGATAGAGTGCACTATCATGAGCTGATGTGCAGTGCAGGGTGAAAGGGAGGGGGTACTCTATATATAGAGGAAGGTGATGTGTGGAAGGAAGAATATTCCAGATATATATACGAGCTATGCAAAAAAAGACAACTCTCACAAAGTAAACATCTCCTCGAACTTCATGCATGCATGCTAGTTGCAGTATTTACTCGTGGTAAAAAAAGCTTTACCACCCAGTTGATCATTGTTCTTGTCTCTGCCACCCTAAAATTAACAGTACTAGTGTGTTAGTCAGCAGAGCAATTCTTAGCTAGAGCAAGCTGCGCAGTCTGCATTTATCACCATTTCGTTCTTTTCCCCTGCTCCCAGATTGTGTTCTTTTTTCCAGCTCCAACGAGCAGAAGAACTACACATCATTATATTAAAAATTAAGAAGAAATTGGGTCTAAGAAGATTCAAAACAACCTTAATATGACAATGTTTATTACAAAAGGCTTGCTAAAGAGTATTACAAACCAGTGACCTCGACAAACCTCATCTATGGCCAAAAGCTGCTAAGGCCTCCTGGTGTTTTAAGCTGGCTCTCCACTCTTAAATAAAGTTTGGTCTAAGCCCTTTGACTTCTGCCATATACTTATGATCTAGCATCATCCCTAATATTCTACATGATGATATCATAACTAGGTAAGACTCCTTCAAAAACGCAACCATTCCTATGCTTTAATAACCACCAAGCCACCAACACAACCACAGAATTAAAACCTTTGCAGTGTTGCTTCTCAACTCTCAACTTGCATTGTTGCAACCCTCTCAGCCACAAATTAATGAAGCTGAAATCATCTTATTTGTTGTTGCAGTCTCACCAAAGACAAGATGGAGATCGAACCACACGCTTCTTGAAGACACACATATGTAGTAAGCAACTGCCGCCCTGTACAGTCAGTTCATGATGTTGTAATAATAGCTGGAATACCTGAAAGTTCACAAGCTTTCACTTACTTTTGGTTTTTGCACAAGTGCAGAGCTGCGCTGTGCAAGATATAATCTGGCTACCAGCATGAATGATTCCATGATACTTAGTGGATATCCATACTGGAGAAGCTGGGCTGAATGCATTAATTGCCAGGTAAAATTGCTGTCTAGAACTCTAGATCTGGCCTAAAATGAAAATTTGTGCATCTTATCATGTGCGTGGTTGATGAGACCATCTATAATCTGAGGCTAGAAAGCCTCATGATACTTAGAATATAAATAAGATTCAGCTAGCATTTCAATACATACACACACACACACAAAACTGATAGGATACAAATAATAGGCTCTATAAGTAGTTTGACTTTTTTTAAAAGTCAAACTTCTCTGACTATTAAAATATGGAATAAATACAATACTACCATATATTTCAAGGTTGAATTCCAAACAGGATCTTAGCCTAAGCTTGCACAAAATTGGGCCTCCAAAGAGAATGGGCCAAATGTCCAAATGCCTGACCTCTGTGGATGGGCCGAGATTTGGCCTGTAACAAAATCAGTGTATATTTTAATCTCCATAATGATGTAGTTTCTTCAAAATGTTTTTACATAAAAATATAGAAAACTTATTCTAGTGATGTTTAATCAACTTTTTAATATTGTCTTTGTTCATTCATCTGCCCTCACCTTCAAATACTGCTGGCTAATAGTTCAATTGGACAAAATTTTAAAAACTCTTCGGCCTCCTTTGTAGCGAAGGAAAAGTTGAAGAAATATCTTGAGAACTGGACTAATTTCTACGAAAATAAAGTAAAAATTTTAAGTTCCAAAAGAGCTAGCCATACAAACAAACACATGTATATATCATTAATTCTACCAGAACATTAATTCTGTATATATATCCAACCATGCATGCATATATAGGAGGATAAGGTTTGACTGATATATATATCTGATAGATTCTGATCCCCTTACTTGTGCATATAAACCATGGACTGCTAGCTAGCTCCTGAATTCACTTCAGCTGGGACAGTATATGATTGCATGCAGCCCATAGTTTCCATTGGATTCTGGATATATATGATCTATCGCTTGCCGGCCGGCCAGCAGTTTTGGCATTAGTTCACACAATCTTCATCTCTCATAAACATCAATAGATTTTCACCGGTTATTTTTTTTAAGTCTTAAGCTCCCTGAATATCACCTTAGTAACACTAAACATTCTCCTACTATACTATACGTGTTCATGGACGACTAACGACTTTGTAGCCTGGCTTTTAATTTACATTATATTTGCTTAATCTACTGTGGCACTGGACACTGGTGCACTGTATATTTTTACCAAAACAAATTATGTTTATTAGTGACGAACGAAGAGATACAATCCGTCTTTAACGATTGATTAGTGGCAAGTTTCTATATATACTATTTTAAAAATATAGTGGTAGTGAATTCATATTATTAGTAAAATTCATATTACTTTTAAAACCGAATTAATTACGATGAATGCTATTTTATCACATTTCAAATTATTTGTATCGTTTGTATGCTGTTTTTTTAATGTTGTAATTTTTCCGTTGTGACCAACGAATACTCAGCTAACACACACAAACAAACACACACACACACACACACACACACACACATATATATATATATATATATATATATATATATATATATATTATGGACGTCGTGAAGATCGAAGGGATTGATGAAAGGAATTTGCAAAATGCATGGGCCTAGCTTGATGTTTCTGCATGCCCTTTCGGCCACTTTGGATCACATTTGATCGACATTATTGGTAGGCAATATATATGTATTGTTCAATATTCCTTGCTTCAATTCCAATTCGCTTTAATTCCTTAGCTAGTTGAGCATTGCAAGCTAGCTAAGCACCACTCAAATTTCGGTTTGGAACATTATGATATTCTTCGTCGACGTGTGCATTGCATGCATATATATATATATTCCCATGCATGCTTGATTGCACAAATAAATTTATATAATCTTTTTAAAAGTGGAACAGAAATTATAATCAGCTAGCATCTATATATGGCCACTATATATAATCACACACACGTTATATATATATACATACTCTCGATGCATATGCAATAATTATTCCGGCATATATAAGTGTCCGACCACATTACGTGGCAAAGCATATATATATATCGTCTCAGTATGATTTGATTAATGTATATGCAATCATATTCTTAAATTATTGTATTCAAAAAATCTTCCATCCATGCATTCATGGATGATATATCGATCTTATCTTGTATAGATAGTCCATGATATGAAAGAATGAAAGTTCAGTATATGCCAAAATAATATCTATCCAGAGGTGAGGGTGCATGGTAAATATATATTACTAATTACCCCCTTTCATTCATTAATTACATCTTATTATAAGGCATTTGGCTGTTTTATAAGTAAAAAATTTCTAACTTTTCTATCAGTTTTATAGAAAATATGTCAACATTAAATCTAGTATAAAAATATATCTTAGTAATATATTTATTTGATATTGTAAATATTAATATATTTTGTTTAGATTTGATTAGATTTAGAGAGGTTTAACTACGAAATTAAATGAATTATAATATAAAACTGAATGGAGTAATATGTAACTTGTGCCATATCATTTTGGTTAGACACCATTATATTAGCATGATGCGTAATTAAATATATATATATATATATATATACCACCCCCATCCATCCATATAATGGGTAGTCCATGCATTATATTACCATTAGCACACACAGATATATATTAACATATTCCATCGTTTTTAAATATAAGTTATTCTAACTTTTTATTAAAAAACGAATGAATAACTATACACATAAAGATCCTAAGTTATTCCATACAAGACAATTGGTAATTATCACCCGAGATAGAGAAGATCAGATCGACAGAGAGAGCTAGGACGAATTGTGTACGTACACTGCAGTCTGCACCCAGTATCATATCATATCATATCATTTCATTTGACCGCCCGCCTCTTTGACCAGTAATACGTTCACATCAGCATGCATGCTTCAAAAAGTAGATGCAAAATGCAGCACCATAACGTACGCATATATATAGCTAGCTAGCTAGAGATGTATATATACACTATACATAAATAAAGTTATTGTATGGTACAATTGGTTGAGATGATTTAATTAGTGCATTTCTAACCCAGAAATCATTTACTAGTTTTTATACATGACATGTGAAACTAGTCATAGAAACTCTATCCTATAATGCATGATTTTTTGTTTCCATTTATTTTTCTCTCCTTTGTCCAATCACAAATGAGTGGACCCTATGTATAGAAACTACTACACTCTTCTAATGCATATAAAGTGGTTTCTTCATTCTTAGTATTAGTGATAGAAATCATGTTTTGCATGAGAAATCATTTTCTCAATTTTTTTCCTCTCTCTTCATTAACTCTTATGCCACATAAGATTTTTTTTTGCTTATGTGGAATGCTATTTAATGCTATAGAAACCATCCTAATCATTGCCTTGGAACGCTTTTAGGGCGTGTACAACCCTATGTAATAGGTGGTCTCTTGAGAGGTCTCTAAGGGGTTAATTGAAAAAATACAAGAGACCGGCTCTTCGCAAAGAGTCCGTCTCTACATGATTCTCCATACGCATTGTCTCTTAGCTGCATTTATGATTCAGGGGCTTAGGGTTGTACCATGCAGTTTCTTTGTTGTATCTCTTATACTTTGAAAACCGTCCCGCCGTCTCAGGGTTGTACATGCCCTTATCGGCTGGTGATGGCTTTAATTTAATTTGTTGGGAGTAGCAATTCTTATCCCCATTAATGTTATCCGTCATTCACTATATCTCATTCTCATGCTATATATATATATATACACTAGTATTTTTTTATTGAGCTAGAACACTCGATCTTTTATATATTTCGCATAAAAACAAGTAAATAAATCATGAGTTATTAAGATGTAAATCTAGTGGTCGAAAACCGCATGCAACTGATAGATACACGTGATACTAAAAAATATCAAATCGAATATTATACTGGTTGCCAAGAATTTTCCTTAATATAATGCAAGAAATTAAAATACCGATTAATCGACGTACCATATATAAACATCAATTCTGACTCTGAATTTCACTACGGAAACATGAATATGCATCAACACGTGTACTACATGTTGATCGATGGATCAATCACATTCACAGGTGATGAGCATATACGTAATCAAAGGATAGATAGATGGAGAGCATCCTACCACTAGCTGACGGCCGGGGCGTACGCACGCAATTAATTGCAGCTAGCTAGCCATCCACGCGTCAACCATCTGTGATATATATATATATATATATACGGGAACGCTATTCTACACTATGTGTGTAAATGTTATTCTACACCGATCATCTCAATCGTGTCCATCCCCCACCCAATCCCAACCCCTCCATTCCACGTCGGTGTAGAATAGCATTCTACATCCGTGGTGTAGAATAGCATTTGTATATATATATCGAGTATTATATTCCCTTTGACATTGGGCAACCTATGCATGCATGCATGCGTATGATTTGACGCCAGGAATGAACAAATGCTTAATTACGTGGCACATCTCCGATCTGCAGGTCAGGTTCAACTTAACGGAATGGAATTCGATCGAGAGCCGGCCAGCTGAAAAAGCTAGCTTGGTTGGATTCTGACGACGAACAGGTGCCTACGTAGGTACGTGGAAGCACGCTAGCTAGCTGCTGGCTGCTGCATGCATGGCCATATATATATTGGCCAGTGGAATTATATATGTACATGTGGGCTACAGGCCGGAGAAGCTTGCTGATGCATCATGAAATGATCTTCTCGAGCTGACTAGGAAAATGTTCTCTCTGCACCAGCAGCATAACTATTATTATCGATCGATCGATCTCAATCGAGAATCTGTAACAAACTTGCACGGTTTGCTGATGCTTTGGGCATTGATTGATTACTATATTATTGCATTGGTGCGTGCAGATCTTTTCAGTTAATTCAGTAGTACAACCACTCCTGCAATGTATGTGGACGATGGTTAATTAATATAATGGAGCAGATATTTTCAGTTAATTCACTCTTACAATGTATGTGGATGATGATTAATTAATTAATTAATCGTATACATGGGTCTATTTAAGGTACTCTATTATCTACTAGCAAAGTAATAGTGTGTTTAAAATAATTAATAAAAAGGAAAATGGGCTAATTGGCTTGAATATGGAAAGTAATTTGCATACATTTCGCTCACGCGAAAAGTTTATTAATTGTTTTTTCTAGTGCAAGCAAAGAAACTAATTAATTACTGCATTTATGTGGGTCCACACATACTAAAAGAAGATTATATGACCTATTATACTTAGCTTGGAGCGAAGCATTCCAACAAGATTTGAAAAAATCATTACCCTATATCAAATATGAGTTGTTGGATCGTATAAGTTGGACAGTATATAAAATTTGCGGGCACCCTAAATATTATATATATATATAGATAAAATATTATATATATATATATATAGATAGAGAGAGAGAGAGAGAGAGAAAGAGAGAGAGAGCATATATTCAGGTTGGTGCATGTACGTAGTTCGTTGTGGAGCTGCAATAGACAATGCAATGCAATGCATGGCATGGCAGAATTCTAGTTTGTATTGCTATCATTTTTTTTTGACAAAATTAGCTAGGCTTGTAGTCATTCCAAATTTTTTGTAATACCCATTATTTGGCGAAGAACAAAACATACTCTTATATTTAGGATTATTTTACAGTTCTTGAGAAGGTACTAAGAGGTATCACATTTTTTAGTGTTAATTTTGGTACCTCATGTGTCAGGAAGTACAAAAATTAACACTGAAAAATGTGGTACCTTCTGGTACCTACTCAAAAACTGTAAAATTTCTCTTATATTTATATTCATATTTATCCTAAAAATTAATATTACTAATTATTTTAATATAAAAAATGTAAAAAAGGCGTAAAAACTTCTAATATTATCTCCAAAATATATATGCATGGTCCAATACTTGGATTTAGACTCAAGGCTGGCGACTCCCTTCTCTCGACTAGCGGCAATGTATCTATTCCTTTAATTTGTCTCGTAATATTGTAATTTAAAATCAAATTTAATATTCTATAGCACAATAAATCTGTCAAAGATTACGGTCCTAGCGAGAGAGGACCGGAGTACGTGTTATTCAGTTCAGTTTCGTTCAGCTTTGGTCACTGCACCGGCCTGCACGCAATCCAGCCTCTGCAAGAGACCTGACAGTTACAGCAGGTACAGGTGTACAAGCGTACGGCTTATAACTGAAAACCGCCTCGAAAAGGAAGGCTCGCAAACGTAGCAGAGCATGGTCGAGCTCGACCAGCTGCATCTGCATGCATGCAAAACCAGAGCTGCTCGATCGCTCCCGCAGATTGATTGAGCTATAGCTAAGTTGCCTTGAAAGTTGAGCTCGGAATCGAATCAAACTTGTCCAAGCCATCGAGCTGAGCTAGCTAGCTAGCGAAAACTAATTAAACCTAAAACTGGTTAGAGCTGAGCTAGCGGAGAAGCAAAGAAAGCTGGTCAGAATTATTGGCGCGTAGGATGGAGATAAAAGAGACGAAACGATTCCGTCGTTGCTGCAGTGCAATTCAATTCGCCCATATCCGAAAGGCATCGTCTCTCGCGGCTTCCTTCCTTCCTTCCATCATCATCCATCCATCCATTGCATCGATGCATCGGCGAGCGATTGATTTCTTTGCAGATTCCGAGAATTTATCCCAAACGAATCCGGCCATCTCTTCGATCGCGCCCTCGCCCATAAATCCTCCTCCCCTGCTCGATCGTTTCCTGCCACCGTGGAGCACAGCTAGCTAGCTCGATCGATCCAGCACTCGATCGATCCATCGATCACCTCCTTGTCCGTCTCCCCTTCTGTTCTTACACTTGTCGATCAGCTGGTGATAGTTCTTGCACTTGCTGGGGTTCTTGGCTTGGTAATGCTCTTAATTGTCTGCTTGTTAGATATATCAGCTCATGGTCGGTTGATCCTCTTTTGTCGATCGCGTGCGATCTTTGAGGTTTAGCTGCAGAAAAGATTTCATCTTTCTGCAATTGAAACTGTTTGCCAAGAAAAAATTGATCGTCTGATGGTCGGATGAATGCAAGAGTACTGTGGTCTGCTGCTGCATGCAGTGTGATCTCTAGCTCGTGTGGGATTCTGAAATTCTTGAGCTGGTCGGTGTGTGAAATTGCAGGCATGCAGGGCCAGCTGATCTGCAGCGGTTGCAGGCGTGTTCTCCAGTACCGCAGGGGGGTCGCCGGCGTCTGCTGCCCGGGCTGCAACACGCTCACCGCCGTCAACCCGTCGCCGGCGGCGGAGATGTCTGAGCTCATCTGCAGCGGCTGCCCGACGCTGCTCTACTACAACCGCGGCGCTTCCAACGTCCGGTGCAGCCGTTGCAGCACGCTCAACTCCACAAGATCAGGTGATCGATTCACAACAATTATTGGAAAAAGAGATCGATCACTCACAAGATTGATTACTTGAGAACTTCAAATTGCACTGAATTAATTAGTGAACTGACCATGGATGGATGAATTGAATCTGTGGAGCAGCCAACCAGATGGCCCATCTGACATGTGGTCAGTGCCGGACGACGCTCATGTACCCACCGGGAGCCTCCACTGTGCAGTGTGCAACCTGCAGATACGTCAATCATGTCAGGGTATGTTCACATTTCTGAAAATTTCCCCCTCTTCTTCTCTTCGTTGATCGACATCGCGATTACTGTTCTCGTATGATCATTAGAACAACAACATGAGGGGATGGATCAGCTCCCCGTGTAATTAACAAAGCAGGTTGCTTTTTTCTGCTAGAACCTCAGTAGTCAGTACAGGTTTTTTTTTTCTGAGCCACTCAAGATGGAATTCAGAAAGCAGCTCTGTCATACTCATTTCTGTGTAGGAAATTTCATGGGACCATCGATTGATCCATTCAGCACGAATGTTTTCTTTGCATCAACTAGCTAGGGGATGCATATGGTCCTGTTCTTCTTAAAAAGCTCACAACTTTGGTAGGTTCAGATTGCTCTGTGGTTTCATGGAATCAGTTCTCAGACAGGCACGTACCTGTGATTAGCCAACACAACAACGATTAGATTTTTATCTCTATCTTGGCTTCCAATTATCTTATCAGGACTATGAAACTAATCGTGGTCCATTGGGATAAATCAAGCCGTCTGAATCTTATGTGATGTCAAATGTTCGACTCTGACGACTGGTTTTGTTCTCTGAACTTTATCTTTTGTTCCTACTTGCAGGATGCTCGGCCTCAGACTGTCTTGGTGGAGAATCCTAAGACATTGGATGAAAAGGGCAAGCTGGTAAGCCTCATCTCATCTGTAATACCCTTCTGAATTTTCATTTGGATGGAACAGCAGAGAAATTCAGTTCTGAAATGATGGCTGATGTTGAGCTGTGAAATGTTCCAGGTGATTTGACTGTCTTGTTTTTTATGGTGCAGGTGAGCAATGTGGTTGTGGGTGTCACCTCATGGAAAAGATGACCAAGAAGGACAAGGACTCATCTAGGGTTTGATCCCAGGGGTGTCCAAGGATGATGCCCTTTGTGGATTTGTATCATTGTCACCAAAGCTATCATTAAATCAAGTGTGTTTTGAAGCTTGATATAAATTATAAACATGAGAAACATTAGGTCAAAAACGAAGAAAAAAAGTCCGAAATGCGCCATGTCTGTGCTTCTTTGTGGAATGTAAATATGCTGGCTACTTGCTAGCTTGTGTGCTTTGAGCAAAAAAAGAATGGAAAGGAGATGAGCAGAATTGTGTCCTGGAATTTTTGTCCAAACAAGCTGAGTCAACATTGCACTTGCTCCCTGGGAGCTTTGATTCTTCAGTTGAAAACTTGATAGCTACTGTTCAGCAAAAAGATTGTGATAGCCACAGGAGATGATTGGATCATGTGTGGTTCTTTTGCTGCAGAAAGATGGATACATCTTTCAATTGGAAGGGCTCATGGTAAGATTTGACTCTGTCAGGATTCTATCCAGTTTATGTTCTGGAGAAGAGTAAAGGACATTGTTTATACTGACAACCTGGAATATATTTTTTCTGGCAAACAGATGACACTTCCATTTGTAAATTAGATTCTTTTTCATAAAGAAGAATCTCAGGGATAGGCCTATCATGGTCATGAACATTTTTAATCTTTTTGCAGCTAGCAGAGAAAAAAATACACCAAGCAATTTTTCCTGACCTTGTAAATTAAGAAAGAACAAACCAGCTGGGCCATAAACAGCATGAGATGCTAGCTCAAGGTTGCAGAACAAAATGACACTAGATGACATTTGTCTGACCTTAGCATTTTCTCTATCAGTTTAAGTTTAAGGCTCCGATCCGATCAGTTTCTGTCAGCTGTAGCTACCATTAATTAGAATTTTCTTCTCTTTTCATAGTGTAATAAATTGCATCTACAATGGTTGTCTCAAATAGCTAGCTGATATGGAGCCGAGAGAAGAATAAAAATAATAATTTATCTCACCACTAGTACTTGGTCTCACACGTAATACACTCAGTTTCTTGGAATACGTAAAATCTCCTATCTATTAGCTGGTCGCTAGCTATTCTCTTTTTCTCCATATTTTTCATCCACATAGGAAAGAGAGTGAATTTAGCTAGTGGAATAGCTTACCAATGAAGATGCTCTAAAGCGTAATAAATATAGCGCAATAAGTTCAGACCGATATTTTTCATATCATTAATTATTACAGAGATTCCCAAATTAGTCAACCCCATGCCAAGATGACCAACCCCATAGTGTGCCAGATTATAATCATCTGACCAACCTTAATTAAATAATAATAATAATCCTAATGAAACATGATTAGCAACTAACCTCCCCCATTAAGAGCCTAAGCATGTAGTAACAAACTTACCAACCCCGCGCCGAAAGGAGAGGGAATTTTACACAAAAGCCCCTCTAATCCCGCGGCGGTGCGCTGTGAATTTACATTTTGGTCCTTGGGACAATTCGGAATTCGGATATAGGCCCCTCTCCCTTGGCATTGCCTCCCCGAAGCTAGAGTTGATTCCGATGCTAATGGCGGCCGAGGCCACGGCCGGCGCCGGCGGGCCGTACCCGCACATGGAGGCGGTGGGCACCGACGTGGTAAGGTCGAGAAGGGGACCGGCGCCCCCTTTGCCGTCCCCCGCCGTCGGGAAGCCGCTGCCGTCCGGAGCCGTGCCGCGGCACGCGTACGAGTTCGACGGCGAGGGGCGGTTCTCCGACGTGACGTGGGGTGTGGCGTCGGCGCCGTCGACAACGGGGGCGTTCACGTGGCACCACATCGAGCTCCCGCGGCAGCAGCCGGGGGGCGCCGCGGCGAAGCCGCTCCACCACGCGCAGGCGCTGATCGAGCTGCTCTGCCCGCCGCTCACGCTGCAGGAGATCCTCGCGTTCGTCGCGACGGGCCCGCACTGCGGGGTCGTGGACGGCGGCGGCGCGCTCCTGCTCCGCGTCAGCTCGCCGGGGCCGCTCGGGAGCGCGTTCGCGCTCCGCCTCGCCGCGCGCGTCACCGACAACTCCGTCGTCACTGTGTCCGTCGGCAGCGTCCCGCGCCTCGCGTTCGGGACCACCCAGGCGTCTCTCCTCTCTGAGGTGCCGCTCGGGGTCACCACCTCGCTGTCCAACGAGGGACACGGCGGCGGCCGCGACGTCGAGGGCGGCGTAGTCATCGAGGAGCGGCTGCTCGAGTCGCTCCTCGCCATGAACCACGCCGACGGCGCACACACCGACAACCCTGTGCCTCGGACGGTGTCCAACCTCCTCGTGCACGTCCTCGGAACGCACGTAGACCACGTCCACGACATTGTCACGCGCCTCGAGATGGAGCTCGACAGCATCGAACTGCATCTCGACAAGGGTAGGTGGAGGTTGCTTTCTTGACTCTTATTCGCACAAACCTAAATAAATTATTAGGGTTCTAAGCTTCTCCATTCAAACAAGGGACTTCCTTTTTTTCCTTTTCTGGTGATGTTGTTAGGTAGATAATAGCTTCTTCTTTACGTCTTTGTGTTGTGGTTAGTGATGACGCATTTGAAGAAATTTTTATGCCCTTGCTTTGTTCTATGGACTCCTTGGATTGCCCTGAACTGGAAGTCCAAAAATCAAGGTTTTGTTGAAAAAAATGGAAGAACTGGGATTGGTTGTCAATCCTGTTGGAAAATTTCAATGATTGGAAGGAGGTTGCTGATTGCTTTTGAATTGATTCTTGATAGTTATGTTATGCTGAGAAGTTCCAATTCCACCTTTGTGCTTAAACTGATTCTAAAGTGACTATTTCCATCTAGAGGTGAATTCATCATAAATTTGGAGTGAAGTAAGGTCAGAGCGGAGGGAAAGGTTAAAATGTGTAGCCTGCTAATTTATGGTGGAATGCAAATTTTGAATGCCATGTTGGCATTTAACTGCATTTCCTGAAATGCCACGATTGTACTGCTAGGGGCTTTTCCAGTTGGGATTAGATTCACATGATGAGGATGTCCAACAGAATCTATTGTTCTACATAGGTTAATGTTAGTGGAAGCCATATTGTGCCCATTTTATTTACTACTAGTCAAGCTTATGCTCAAAAATTTTCTAGCATTGTGTATAATGCAGGTATTTATGATCTCTCTGTGAATCTTGATTGCAGGTGGTCACCTGATGAGGAAACTGTTGTTGGATGGAAGGAGATTCCCCAAAATGCATCTTGATCTACAGCGCCTGCTCCAGGTATCTTCTGAGATTTGTATCAAATTACTGCAACAACAGATATATTGAGTTCATTTTTATGAGCATGGTATTGTTACTGAGTTGAGTCAATTTTGCAATGCAAATGAAACTGGATGACCATTGTTACTGAATCAGCACATAATAACATAAGTCATGGGCTTAATGCTGCTATGGTTATTTGCCTAGGTTGTTTCTCATGGTGATCAAGTATTCCCCCGTGTGAAGGAAAAATGTGCAAGCAAGAGTTGGTTTGCGAGTGAGGATATTGTTGCTCTTGAAGATTTGATAGGCCGCCTGAGGAGGCTGAAGGAAAATCTTGGGTTCATAACAAACAGGGTGACCACACTTCAGGCTAGCCTTGATAGTTGGCAATCGGAGCAGATAAACAAAAGCTTGTACTATCTTTCTTTTCTGTCCATGATATTCCTTCCTCTATCCATTGTCACTGGAGGTATGTGCTAAGCTGTGCTCATGCGTTTTTTTGGAGGCCATTTCTTCTTCCTGAAGGTGTCTAGTTTACCTCATCTGTTGCAGTATCTGTGCAGTTTTTGGGATGAATGTGGGCGGTGTGCCATGGACTCAACAGAAGAACCCTGCAAACCGAGATGGCTTTGTCAATGTCATGGTGATATGCGCCGTGATCTTGTTGATCCTGTTGCTCTGCTTTCTGTTCCCTTCATTGTATTCGCGTGTGTCGGCGTGGAGAACCCGCCGTGCACTGGCCCGGAGCAGTTCTCAGAACAAAAGACATCTCAAATTCCTCAGAGGTCACAAGGAAGGTTACATGCGCCTCTGAGAATGAAATTGCAGCTGAGGTAAAACCAGTTCCTTTAGATGAAATTGTGGTGAGTGCACTTCTTACAATCCCTAGGCTCCATCAATGCAGGTTATATCGTGGATTTACATTCTGCAACCATCAATAGAAGATCATTTCAGCCGCGAGCAAAGTTGATAGAACAGTTCATTGATGTTGTTATAACATTGGCAATAGGAAATCCTGGATAGCCCCTCATGCATGTACAGCTTTGATTGCATCTTCTTGGCAAAAGGCTTGTTTTTTTTTAACTGGAGCATGGAAGCAACCTTCAAGTTGTATCCTTTAAAGTTCCAGACCTGCTAGTTAGAATTTCTGTATAAATTGCTGATTGGATTCGTGGATCGAGATGAAGTTTGGTAGAAATTTGTTTGGAGTTTGGGAACGGGCAATTCACTGGCCAGTGGCCATGGTAGGTGGCAATCCCTTTTAGAATCTAATGATCATTTCGACCATTGAAATTTTTGATGGTCATGTAATATATTGTTCGAAATATTATCGATCCTACTCTCCACAAATACTCCATTTAGATATCCTATGTAGAAAGATAGGGATGTTTGAAGATGGTCAATCGTTCATTGGGTTTAGCTGCGACTGATGCACAAGAAAAAGGTTTCTAACACCATTATTCACCACAAAATAAGTGTACACGAGTTCAAAATACATATGAAGCACTCATAGTCTGCACAATGGACAGAGCAATTGAACAAAAGATTGATCCAGTATAAATTACTCCCATTCCATCAGATGATTAAAAGAACTGGAGCATCTAAATGATAAGAGATATTTTATGCACTACCTTGTATGAAAATGTTGCATACAGCAGAACTTGAAATGGCAACTCTCCCAGAAAGAAATGGTGAACACACGACAAGCTACAGTGGAAATTATCTGCTAAACCCTGTATTCATCGCACTGATGTTAGGATAGAGTATGCGCGCAAATAAAGAAGACTCTGTACGGAAAATCACATCTCTCCACCTCTACTGAATTCATCAGGTCACTGCTATGTTGTAAACATATTTAATAAGGCCTACATCTAGGGGCTAGATGGTGTACCTCAGTCCAACTTCAATTCTGATTGTGCAACTGTACATGAGATGAATGATCTGCAAACAAAATGCAAGGTGCTGATCATAAGGATTCATCTAAGTGCTAAGAGAAAGATCCAGACCAATACATTATTTATCGTGAAAAGTACAGTACCACTTGTTACACCAGTAGAAACAATTCTATCAATGTTATCTATACGTCTTTGTATGGAACGCAGGAGCATGTTCAGTGCTAAAACTCTTTTGCGAATAGAAGAAATCCTTGCCGCTTGTTGCATTATCACTGGAGAGGGTGCATTCTCTAATAGCCTGTCTAGTTCTGCAAAACAAAAGGGATAATTTCATCTAATTCATGAGTGCACAAACAGAGGGCCCCATAAAAAAGTTTATGCAATAACATATTTGATGTGAACCAATTGATAACAAATATCAACAATTTTTTTAAGGGAGGAAGAATTAGATGAAGCAAATGTACATAAAGCACCTCAAGTAATATATGAAGATAATAGGCAGGTAAACAAAAACTGAATCTGAACCTTGTCCTGTATGGACAGTATGGTAAGCCCGATTTGTTGACTTTTACTATATCAGTTCTCATACTAGATTACTAGGATTTACATATTCATTCATTTATAGAGTGGAACAAAACTAAATTCTTCAAGGTCCAATCAGAAACATATCAACCAAACAAATGAGCATTCAATTTATTAGTGAAACTAAGAACAACTGAAGTACCGTCAAGAAATCTCCTGGTTGCTAATGTAGTATACAGTACGCTACAAGGTGTGTAAAGATCAGTTCATATGCACATCAGTTCTGCAAGAAATGGTATATCAGTTTAACTTCTGTTTCAATAAGCTAGTAACAGTTCCTTCAAAAAAAAGCAAAAAACAAATGGTGTTGCAATAAGTAGAAAATGATGGATTGATATTTAGCGCTACTAATACTTGCAAGTAAAAGTTGAAACCATTCGAACTACTTGAATTCACCTCTAAATCATGTATAACAAAAAATTAGATCCTGGTACTACAATGGAAATCCAATCATCCATTCAGCAAAGAGATCAATGTTCAGCACAGCATCCAACAAAATGCACATGTCTGCCAATCGATCGCATAGCAAGAAACGCGTCAACGCAACTCGGCGATTACGACACCATAAAAGGCACCGAAAACCCTAGGCGTAGACGAGCCAGCACAGCAGCAGAAGAAGCAGCAGCGCCAGCGAGCAGGCGTAGGGATGTCGTGGGACAAGTCTCGCTTATACAGGCAAGCACGCACCTCCGTTGAGCCGGTCGATGGCGGCGGCGAGCTCGTCCTGGCTCCGAGCGGTGGCCGCGGCGCGCTCCTCGTGCTCCTGGAGCGCGCTGCCCAGAACCCCCGCTATGGCCCCGGCCAGCGCTTCACACCGCTCCAGCTGAGGCGCAGTGGGCCGGTCGTCATCCCCGGCGGCGGGCGCGGCGGAGGGGGGAGGGGAGGCGGAGCCGTCCATTGATGCCATCGCGGGGAAGGGGTTCCGGGTAGAGACCAGAGGCGAGACGATGATGGACCTGTAATAATGGGCTTGCATGGCCCGGGATGTAATTTCAACATCTCACATGTAATGTAAGTTTAATGGGATGACTTTTACAACATCGTGATGATTGGTTCAATTATCAGGCCACGTAATACGACGGAACGGTTTTCAAAGTACAAGAGACAATAAAGAAACTGCATGGTACTCTCTCTTTCCCATTATCTCCATCATCTAAGCGTTTTTCAGATTTCCCACAATCTACATCATCTAATAGTTGAGTCATTAAAGTAGCACATCGTATTATGTATTATGTGTGAATTGATTTAGAGTTACATGCATAGCTTTTACTTCCGCTTTTGTTTCTTATTTTACTAGTACTCCACATTGTCACATGTAGGTTGAGAGTGCGGAAAAACAAAGCAAGAAACACAACATACGAAGAGAATTTAAGCTCCATATCTCTCGTTTTGGTCATTGTGTCAAGTTGTTAGATGATGGAGATAATGGGAAGGATGGAGTACAACCCTAAGCCCCTAAATTATAAATGCAGCTAAGAGACAATGCGTATGGAGAATCGTGTAAAGACGGATAAATACAGCTAAAAGACAATGCGTATGAAGAATCGTGTAGAGACGGGCTCTTGGCGAAGAGTCCGTCTCTTGTATTTTTTTCACTTAACCCTTTAGAGAACTCTCAAGAGACCACATATTAAATGGGGTTGTACACACCCTCACAGTTGTCCATCCAATTTTAAGGGATTTATCTAAATGATTTGTGAAATAATTAGTCGCCTTTCAAATACCACGCGTATCCCATTTAATACCATGGTTTCCAACTCCTCTCGCTCCAATTAATAAATCTTTCTCGTCTTCAGTTTCAACTCCTCTCGTTCTTACAAGTCCAAAGATTATTTGGCAAAACTATCCAGATCTTGTTTTTATAATGAAACGAGGAAGTCGACCAGCAACAATCAAACCTGCTATTATTTTAGCTGGGTACTAACTGACGCATTCAGCTCACTGTAACAAGTAACAGTCGAGAATATCTTGAGAATGAGATACAATTGACAGCAATCCAACAAGTAATCAAATTTGGCATGGCCATTACTGCTGGTAATAATCATCTACAAAATTCCGAACCCAGCAAAAGCACTAGAACCCAAGCAAAACAATCGAAACTTCAGATATCAGACACGCACAAAAATAAAACTGGAGTCAGTAACGTGCAAGCTTGCAAGAACACCTATGGCAAAATTCTTCCTCTTACCCTTGCCTTTCCGCACTTCCATAACAGCAATCAACGGAAAATAACAACATAGGTAAATATTAGCGGTAAATAAGACTCCATAACAAGTTCACATAACTGACTGATTTGTCCCAGGTGCAAAACCCCTGATATAACTAGAACAAGGGGTATAAGATAACAGGGCAGGTTTCTAAAATAAGCCATTCGACAGACAACAGACGAATGGTGGCGCTATGCCGAGCAGACACATCAACAGGCTAGGAAACCGAAGACATGGTTCGCTGTACACACCACCACCACCATCCATCTCCATCACCTACTTAGATCTCTGCCTCATCTTTCGGCGCTTCCTCTTCAGCCTCCTCATGCGCTTCTTCTTCCACTGAAGACAATGCAAGGAGAATGTATTAGCTAAGAGGAAACTAGCTGATAGGAAATTATGACGCAGGCAAAGTTGTATTGATCAAGAAACTGCAAAAGGACACATCATTGAAACCATCTTAAGAATGGACAGAAGCAAAAAGCAACATAATAACATCAGGCAGATTTAGTCACTTCACAAGGAGAACATCTTCGATTGTGTAACTTAGATTCCATCAGCACTTTAGCAGTGTGTGATTCTGAATGGCAACAGAGAAATAGCAAACCAGTTGGATCATTGCCCTGAATTTACCATTGATGCATTGCATCAGAGTATGGTAGTAAACTAATGTTCAATACAAGCCAGTAGTTAATCTAAGGTGCAACATCAGGAACAAGGAATTATACAAATGTGCTAGAACTCCATGTTAATATGAATTCAGAGCATTCATCTACATCTAGAAAATAACTGGCATTCAGCAATGCGCATCACGAAATAAGCGTGCGAATTAACAGCTAGTAGATAAACCTCTTACAGACAAGCATATTAACAGATAATCTAAGCAACAATGGACAAAAAACATGTTGATAGGAATTCAGAACATTCATCTACATCTACAACTGAGCTCAAGCAATGAGCATCACAAAATCTGCAGCTTAACAGCTAGCAGATAAACATAATTTCCTAGTTCCTACAATCTTACAGACAAGCAGATCAACAGATAATCTAATCAATAGACAAAAAACCAATGTTGAAAGGAATTCAGAACATTCATCTACATCTACAAGAATACAACAACAGAACTAGCATTCAAGACATGAACATCATAAAATTACTGTGCAACTTAACAGCTAGCGGATAAAAATAATTTCCTACACTATTACAGAGAAGTAGATTAACGGATAATCTAAGCAATAATACAGAAAAAAACACCATCCTAAAACAAACAGCATCACACAGTATCCATCAGCCAATGCAAGACCAAGAATTATAATTGCCAACTAAAATAGCATGATAAAATAAGATAATGGAAGGGCTCAGATTAAGTGTGTGCGTTAAAGCGAAACCTTCATCGTGGCAGAGAAAACCAACGAGACGGTGATTCACGCCACGAGACCGATCTATGGAACACGAGAGCCAAGCAAGGGATGGGGAGACATGGAACGTACGATACACCAAGCTACGCTCGGTGCGGCACCTCGCGTTTCAATCCAACCAAACTCATCCAGAACCCAGCTACAAACCGCTCGCTACGCCGCGTAACGGGGCCCGGCGGCGGCGCACGGCTAGATCCGCCGCCTCGGTAGGGTTTCCCATCGACTCTCTCTAATCACAGGCCCCGCCCAACGCCGGGCACGGCGACACGCCATTCCACGGATAATCCACGGGCAGGAAATTAGAAAAGAGGGGGTGCGCGGCAAGTTACCTTGGCCCTCATGGTCGCCTCCTCGCGTGCTCGACTCGGCGCGTCTGCTCCTCCTCCTGTGGCGGATGCGGCGGCGGCGGCGGCTGTGGGAAAGCGGAATTATGAGAGAGGCGGCAGCTTGTAATATATATATAGGTGCTTCGGGTAGTAAACCCTAGGAAGGGTGGAGTGGCTTCGAGAACATGGGCTTGGGCCTAAGCCCATATAGGCCCATTAAGAACAGCTCGTGTTGGGCCTTGCTTGAATCCTCTGCAATTGATTTGTCTCTAGATTTTGAGGCCTCATCTCAAAAAAGGATTTTTTTTTTTCAATTTTATTTAAAAATATTTTATTTCTACCTTCTTACATGTATCCATTTATAAAATTAAAATGTTTTTGTTTTAGTATATCTTATCTATATCCTTTAGTATATTTTAGTGTTAGTTTACCTTTTTTTAATGTAAGTTCCTTAACTTTGAATAAATTTTAAGAAAAATATGATATCATATATATAATATCAAATAAATATAATGTTAAACCATGTTAGTTAACCATAAATCTACTTTTGTAAACAAACTGGAAGAACTTTCTTTGAGTGAAACAATGGGGAGACTTGGAATGACAATGGAGAAATCTACGATTTCGGTTCGACGGTGTCATCACAAACTTATCAACTAACGATTACGGTTTTTCAATAGAATACTAGTAAGGGATTCGTGTTTTACGATAGAACTTATTTTATTGCTACGATGATAAAAAAAATTTCAGCGAATCTAACTGCCTATACGCAAAATTCATAATTTTGCGTGATTTTTAAAAAATCCAAGGGCCTTTGCGCAAAATTCTTAGTTTCTGTGTGAGCAAAATTCATACATCTACATAAAATATAAAAATTAAAGGACTGAAATGCAAAAAAAACATTTTTCTTTTTCTTCCCGTGTATTGCTTCCTGTGGGCACGTGGTGCGCGTGAGCTCACGGGTGGCGGTTTGCGCGCATTAGCACGGATGGAATCCACAGACAAGTAGACGCTTTATAATAGTAAAGATTATGATAATTAGATCAAAATGTTGTCACCGAAATTAAATTAAAGAAAGTTACTTAGATCAATCAGTGATATATTGTTACCATTTGACAACACAACACACGAGTGATCCCAAGAAATGCTGGTCGCTTACACGTGTGTGCCTGGTTTGGTTGCCTGCTGCTGCAAGTTGCTAGTCACATACAGATGAACATGGTCCAAACGTACCTACTAGCTAGCTAGGTACTGCCAAAACCGAAAAAGAAAAGCAAAACGAACTGCTCACCAAACTCCACAGAGACATTACTAAGCTGGCAAGATTTCACAGTTGGAGTTCTTGGTGCCATGATGATGATGATCTATTGTCTTCTTCAGTTTGGTTGGAGATGAGCAAGACAAGAGGGACTCAATCTGGTAGGTCTAATTGAGCATTTAGTCAAATAATAACTGAGATTAATTAGGCAGGCAGCTTATAAGTGAATGATGCCAACTGTTGTGATGATGTCCTTTCCCAGGATTCTTGATTTGTGGGTCACCTTCTTTTAAACTTTGATTAGGCCCTCTGGATTGCTTGTTTTTTAATTAAAAAAGAGGCCTTTGGGGATTTCAACACTTCAACCAGAAACCTTGAGAAAGGAAACATGCAACTCTCGTCTAAGATATTTTTCGATTTCTAGATTCTAGTTTATTTATAGACAGCTATTGAGTTTCACAATTTAAAATCAAAATTTAGATCGTTTATAGAGTTCAGATTCTGAAAGTAGCCGCAACCGTCAAAAAAAAACAGAAACATACCCATACAAAGTTTCCTGGGCAGTGATCACTAATGATGCATAGGACTTGTAACAGTATAACTGAGATAAAAGCAAACGCAGATCAAACAAAAAACATCAAACAAACCGCAGACAAAGGGCTTAAAATTGTGGTTTACATTTTGCATAATCATTTGCATTTGCATGGGTACATCCATATTATATATATACCCAGTAACAGTGACACTGAGACAGTTCTACACTTTGTAGTCATGTACCAACAACAATTGGCACTGAACAGTGACGTGCATTTCTGCAGGAGATCACAAAACACAGGGATGTTTATAAATTGTATGTTTGTAACCTGTATTTCAGTTACAAGCTTGCGTCTCATATTGGTAGAGAAAATGTACAATTGTTTATCAGCAATTCGTGTCAAAAACAATGAAATTTGCCCTTACACTTACAGGAATGCCTCCAGGACTTCCAGCATATCCAGACCACTGAGTATGTTTTTGCTAGCAAATGACAGCAAACCTTTGGAAACAAGAGAAAGAAAAATTAACAAAAAAAAGTGACTTTCAAAGGAGTCTCGCGCCAAGATACTATACCGCTAACTAAAAAAATCAATATGTATCGACCATTCTGCGGGATTATTGATCAGCAGGCAAATATTTATCTTGTCCCATAGCCGTGTGGATGCGACTTCTGCCATCTCCATGCGACCGACAGACTCTCCTTGAGGTCAGTATATTGGGCAGTCCAATTGAGCTCCGTGTTGATCTTTGTCGGGTCACTGTATACTTCAGCATAGTCTCCTGGTCTCCTGCTGAGGTACTCAATTTTAATGTTGACTCCAGTAGCCTTTTTGCAAGCATCCACAAACTCCTTGACTGATCGACCTGAAATAACATATATATATTAGAGCGTATTGATGCTGACAGCACAAGAATGGCATGAGTAAATATGGAGAGAGATGATTTGATCAGAGAACCAAGTGATCTTCCAGTTTGGTAAACAAAATTATATAACCTTTATGCTAATTTTTCTTGTGAATTCAATAAAGAATCGTTCCACCAGAATAACCCTTGGCACGTCTTTTCAGCATCAAAATTTGGCGTCGAATACCCAACATTGCAGATGTGTTCTGCCCTCATGTGACTGAACAATTAAGTAATTAACTGCATTATGTAAATAAAGAAAGCTCCTATTGTCAAACCTCTTCCAGTGCCAACATTGTAAATGCCAACTTTACTAGGCTCTGCCTTGTTGAGTGCTTTCACATGAGCATCAACAAGATCAGTAACATCAATGTAGTCTCTTATGCAGGTTCCATCTGTTGTCAGATAATCTATTCCTTTAACCTGGAATTAATTCATCAAAGTCCATCAGCTTAAATCATCTTTCACTCGGAACAAAGTATGACACCATTAGTTTCTAGTAGACACGCATATTATATTATTATATTATCGATGTGCACTAGTTGGCTAGTTGATATGCAGAAATGTACTAAACTACGCTTTACTCAAGGGTCACTGAACCATCAAATACAAGAGAAAATGCCTTTTTTTACATGAAAATACCTTCAATCCTGGAATGACTCCGAGTGCTGCATCGAAGCATGCCCCAGATATCCTTCCATGCTCTCGTAGTTCAGGTCTAGGAGCTTCACCTAATCTTCCTTCTGGGTCTGATCCAATAACATTGAAATATCTAACACAAAAGGTAACATGTTAGTACATATCAGTTTTGTGTTCAAAAAATCCAAACCAATATCAGTGAGAAAAGAACCTACCTTAAAATCATCACAGCCATGTCTGCTTTCTTCGTCTTCGAAAAATCTAATATGATGTCCTCTGCCATTTTCTTAGCTTTTCCATAGGGATTAATAGGGAGCTGTACAAAGGTGCATTCAGTTGGGAAGATAATTGCATTAATTTCAAGAAGATGAAATAATATGACACAACTAAAACATCACATTTCTGGAGGCCATCTTAAAAGCTACCTGCGGTGTGGCTTCTGTAATAGGCATCTTCTCTGGTTCTCCATAGGTGGCACACGTACTAGAGTAAATAAGGGTCTTGACTCCATGAGAAGCCATAGCCTCCAAAATCAGTAAGGTGTTCGATGTAATATTGTGATAATACCTGTTAAGTAGTGCAGCTAATCAGATCATATACTAGACATGTTTCAGATATATTATGCATATGGATTGTATCAGAAAAAGTACTTTATTGTGAGGTAACATTGTAGTCTACTATGGATTAATTGTGAAAGCTGTTTTTGAAAACCGTAAGTAACTTTCTTCCCTGATATTACATGTTAGGCCCTTCTACACCAAAAGGCGTAAATTGGTAAGGTAGGTGGGGGTAATAGAATATGAGGGTCCTCAAGCTCATGGATGTGTTAAACTGTCAGTAAGGCAGTGAATTACCTAAGGGGTTCCATTGTACTCTCACCCACATAAGCAACAGCTGCAAAGTGCATAACAGCATCAAATGCATTTTCAGAAAATATCTTGTTGACCTGGGAACCAGTTAAGTGAAAACAAGAGTTTGAATATTTCAAAAATTACAAGTAGGTTTGTTAGAAGCGTAAAATGAGGATACGGCTTTTTTATCACCAAGATCAGCATAGATAAACTGAAGTCTGCCAGGTTGTGGAAATAACTCTTGGAGAACCTTTACTGCTCCCATGTTTCCTCTAGAAAGATTATCCTATATAAAAAACAAAAATTCACCATTAAGGGTATTGCAGAACAAATGAATTCACGTATTCAACTGAAAGAAAAACTAATTACCACAATGGTAACTCGATAGTTGTCCTTTAATAGGCGTAATGAAGCATGTGACCCAATATAACCAGCTCCTCCTGTTACTAAGACATGAGTAACACCAGGTTCATGGCGAGAAAACTGCAACATACATGCCTCCACAATCAGTTATATGGTTGAATTTAAACTGGAGAAAATATAAAATGGCATGATAATATTGCCACATAATAAAAAGCAAGCAGACAACTTGACAAGTGTTGAAAGAGTGAGCAACAGTAGATAAAAGGTCTTACTTCTTGTTAGCCATTTTAAATGAAATTGGGAAGTAATCAAACATGATATTATTTATCAAAAAGCTAATCAAACTGGATGCGCTTCAAGGACATATATAAAGGGCAATGACATCTTGACAAGTTGAAAAGACAAAACAGAATGTACCCTATTCAGGGAGATATGTGAAAGGGGGGATTTCTCATCAATGAATTTTATGGCTTCTCACAGGCAATTATCCACAATATACCACAGGAGTTCTTGAGTTGCAAAGGTAACATATCCAAGCTTGCCATACAGATACCGAGGCTGCATCACAGTTTGTACATGATTCTACATGACAAACATTTTGTTTGACCTGCATTTAGCAGCATTTCTACCATCTCTTCTAAGCACTAGATAGTTAGCATGTCATTTTAGAAATATGCTATATTTACATCTGCATCATATCATAGTTTTCTTGACAAGGAACAAGTCAGCATTATTATACAGTTCGATTGGCTGAAAGGCTGAAAGCTACAATTTGTTGGGATGCCACTTAGGAGATAGGCCACAACTTGCCACACCAGGAAGTGCCAAACAACAAACATAGGTATGAAAGATCAAGTTGAAACATGACCTAATGTAAAAGACAAGGTAATAACAAAGGCAGCTGGCTGGAGCGATGTCGCTTTCATGAGCAGGCACAAAAATGTGTGGGAAACAACTACACTGCTACAGTAGCAGTATTTATTTGTATGTTCATTAATATAATCATTATACAAGGCATATTCTATAATCCAGGCAATACTTCATACTAAAATAGAGTCGATGAAGATCAAAACAGGAAACAGAAAGAAGAAATAAGTTCAGAAAGGTTCAGGAGTTAAATCTGTTGGTAGCTGAAAGTGATTTTCAATGTACAACATGAAAATGTGAGAAAAGGCTGATTTGGAAAGCATATTTAAAGGAATATCATTGGAGGAACAAATATAAAAGGAAAGATAGACATCTTACCACACTAGTGCCACCAAAACCAGGAGATTGCTTCAAAACAAATATACATAGTGTTGTGAGGACCAGAGCTGCAATAACTTTCCCAACATTATGAGGCTTCCGCCTAGCATCAAAGTACTCCATCCCTGTCAGCAAGATGAACATATAGCATAAAGGATCATACATGTAACCATTACAGTAGTTGATAAAGTTGAACTGGAGAAGCAAACTCACAATCAAACAAAAAAGAAATCTAATTGATTAGAACAATGGACAGTAAAGAAGCATGCATGCTGTGGGCTTGACTTGAAATGTGATTTCAGCAAAGTGGCAACTGCTTATTTGAAGATTGATCAACTAAAACAAAATTGACATGGCTGACATGTCTAGTTGACTTCAGTTGAAACATTGCACCTAATAGCTATAGCTCAACTTGCCTATCTTTATAGTTACTCTTAATATGCACATAACAAGCATTGCTTCAGGCAGAGGAAATGGATGGTGATCATCTTCTGAAAAGGAGCTTTTTTCTCACAATAGCTGACAATAGTACATACTATCAAAAGAGATACCACTGATTGTCATATGAAATACCAGATTTTCAGTTTTCACCCATACATACGTGTATGAATGACCTCTGAAAGGTATGCATGTGCTTGCACACCAAGTGAATCCCATATTCCCATGGCAATGGGAAAAAAAGGAAGACTTTTCAGGTGGAGCATTTTTTAAGAATCAGTTTCCTTCACAATGCATGGATTGGATGGGCAAACTAAACATAAACAAAGCCCACTATTGGTTGGTACACATGCTTAAGGGCCATGGGGAGTCAAAAAAAGTAGCATAATATATCTACAGCAACAGGAAAAACCAAGAGAAAGGGCGTCGAGATCTACCAGCCCTAGGCTGACTTGCCCTCCTGTTTAGCGGGATCATGTAAAAATTCCGTTTCTTGAGATGAAGCGGCCAATGGTGAAATCCCTACTCAAGACCGTCCGTGAATTCGTCCAGCCAGAAGATGAACTGCACAACCATCACATGGCATTCATCAATAACAATGATTAGGATGAAACGAAATGCGACAAGAATCATCAATAGGACAGGTAATTCCAACAGGCCACGAATAGCATTACAATTCAATCAACAGTCAGAGAATCACCATCACCGGGTATCAACTGAACACGTTCCAGCTCCAAAGTTTAATAATTGGGGCTTGATCCGGAATTCAGAACGGGCAAATCAAAGAACAAATCATGCGTTTAACCATGCAGAAATATAATATAATATAATAGAATAGAGAACACAGGACGGAATTTTCTGGCATAGCAATCAGACTAGATCCAAAGAAAACTGCACGAAACACCTGACAGAGAAATCAATACTCAGTTCGTCGCCAACAGCAAGAATCGCGAGCGGAAACAGCTCAAGAAAAATTATGCGGAAATAACTCATATCTTCCTCCGGTGGAACCAATCCCCAATACGCGCACCAATAACCTAACCAGAGCGCCGGCACCTCCATGGATCAAAGATCAAAGAACCCCAATTCCTGGACCATAACGCACCAAGGTCGCACCTTTGCTATCCCAATCCCAACCAAACGCCGAGAACACACACCGGCAAGAACACAAGCAGACAGAAACCTCAGCCGCCACGAACCGCAAGAGGCCACCGGTAGAACCGAAACCAGATCAAGCAACCAAACCACAAACACGGAAAAGAGCCGTCTTGGTAGCAGGAACTCACCGTTGGCACAGAGACAGAGACAGAAGCAATCCCAGGGGCCAAGGCGAGCAGCAGACCAAGAGAAGCCTCGACGAGAAGTAGGAAGCAGGAACAGAAGGGGAGGAGAGAGAGAGAGAGAGAGAGAGAGAGAGGAAGCCGTCGGGGTGGTGGTCTCTTGGACCAAGTCCAGTCCGGTTTGTATAGAGAGAGAGGAGCTGCAAAACAGCAAAAGTCTCTGCTCCAGTGCTCCTCCTCTCTATGCTCCATGAGACTAGTGTGCCATTTTTTCTTCTTGGATTGTTCTCCCGAAAAATCTATGAAAATGTTCTATCAATGCTCGTGTTTTTACCCCGACAATTGACCTAAGAATCCTCCAGTATATATACAAAATGGCTCGGTTGCTATCCCTATGAGTTGCGCTCTCACGAAGTTTCTGAATTAATTATCGTTTGTTCAGAATCTATTGTCAGTTTGTCCCCTCCCTTGCAAACTTTTTCTCTATCTCTGATGCATCTCTTTTCTTCTTTTCTTTTCTTTTCTTTTCTTTTCTTTTCTTTTCTTGCATCTATGAGCTAGCAATTGAATGATGATGGCAAGTTATTCTTGAAAAGAAAATTTACATCATATTTATATCGGAGAAATAGTTTGTAAATCTACAAAGTTCAGAGCTTGGTGACTGTAAGATTCGAGATTTTAAAGACACAAGGACATAAAAATGTAGACATTTGATCTTTGAATTATTACATGCACCTACTATTGGAATTTGACGGTTTCATAAACAGTTTAGACTGTAGCTCTAGATTGTGTAATTAACTAGAATCCAAGAACCGAAAAAAAACATCAATTTATCTATACTCTCACATTCTCACCGGTTGATTTTAAAAATTTGGAGCTTCAAAATAATTGTTTAGATGGGTGGAAAGGAAGGAAAACACAAGAAACATATATATATGTTCGTGTGTTCATGCTCCCCACATGCATCAACAACTGAACTGATTAACGTATAATCAGAGTCAATGAGTCATCACATGATCATTCTAGTGCCCAAGCAGTTCTGCCAGCATGTCGCGTTGGCGTGTCAGGTAGCGTTTCAAGCGAGTAATCAGATTAGATGACATGACTCATTAACTAAAAACTTAGTTTACTGTGAAATATTTGCCAGATCATAATCCATACAGCTTCAAAATGATTAAAGGTAGCATAATATGGATCATCGATTTTGCATCGATCTGTACCTCGCATGCATGTGTGTGATTTGAACACTTAATGATTAATTAGCAGAGGAGGAGTTGGTTTGGTAAAGCCAACGGCAAATTGTTTCATGTATTAATCCTGAGTCATCTCATATAGTGCGACTATAGCGGAAAGTTCTAGCGGCGCTTAGAGGAAAAAAAACGTTTTTTTCTAACAAGAATAATTCCTGCTTACTGTAGCATCGGTTCTTAATGGACGAGTCAAGATAATTTCAATAATACAAATTAACTAATAGATATAACACTACTAAGTGCCTTTGCATTGAGAGATAGGGTCATTAAGAAAGATGCTTAATTTTTTCCTTATCCTAAACACCCATATTAGTACTAAGGGTGCGTTTGGTTCTGCTGTGAGCTGTGAAAAAACTGTTGTGAGTTGCCTGCTGTGAAAAAGCTGTCGTGAGCTGCCTGCTGTGAAAAAGCTAAAAGTCGTTTGGTTGAAGCTGCTGTGAAAAAACTGTTGTGAGCTGACTGTTTTTTATAACTTACGTAATTTTCATCATTATAATATTCTATACATATATATAAATAGGAAACACTCAACATTGATGCAACTGAATAACTAAAAAATATATTAGATAAATAAAAAAGTGCATAGTTTATTTTATAAAGTAACCGACAACCACATATTATCTCATGAAATTGTGCAAATCAATACAAACCATAATAATGTTAAATCAATTAAGACACCTTGAATTCATACTTTTTAATCTGAACTAAAAATCAGAAAAGCAGAAAAGCAAAAGCAGAAAAGCAGGCTCCAGGCTGCTTCCAAATTTGTACTAGAAAAAAACTGTTTTTTCACAGCAGAAGCAGTTTTGGTAAACCCGTTTGGTTCAACTTCTGCTTTTTCACAGCAGAAGCAGATTTAAAAAGCAGAACCAAACGCACCCTAAGCATCGGAGGCATACTTCTGCTTTTTCACAGCAGAAGCAGATTTAAAAAGCAGAACTAAACGCACCCTAAGCATCGGAGGCACACCACCAAAATTTATTTTATACTATAAATTAAAATTAAAATTATTTTATTTTATCATATAAATATAAACTTATTTAGTATAAATGTTAGGGGCATGAGTTTTTTTAAATCTCCGGCACCAATGACAGAAATGCAGACAAAAGCCAGTAAA
This sequence comes from Zizania palustris, assembly GCA_019279435.1. Lineage (NCBI taxonomy): Eukaryota > Viridiplantae > Streptophyta > Magnoliopsida > Poales > Poaceae > Zizania > Zizania palustris. Next base: position 54,900,121 of record JAAALK010000082.1, on the reverse strand, counting down.
ATCGGAAGGAAAAAAAAAAGAAATTTCGAGGACCCACCTGTCAGTAGCTTTCTGCCACTGCCTACTGCCCTCGCCGCTACGGCTAGTCGTCTTCCTCCTCCTCCAGCCCCATCACATTTCAAAATTCAAACCACCCCCTCCTCTCCTCTCCCATCCCGAGAAGCAGAGAAGAGGACGAGGAAGGAGAGGGAGGTAGATAGGAGGAGAGGGCAGCGGATCCTCGAGCTCGCCGCGAGGAGCTCATAGAAAAATCCGCCGCTGATCTGGGCTTCTTCCTGCTTGAGGGGGGTAATAGAAAGGCAGCAGACGGCTTTAGTGGAGAGTTTGAAGGTTGGTGATGGTCTCGAGCTGTTGTTAGTGAGGGATTGTGTTCTGCGGTCGCTCGGGATACAAAAAGATTGGATTTTTTGTAAGCTGGGTGTTTTACTTCAGCTCGATCCAGCAGTCGTTCTTCTACATGTCCGGTGGGTGCTGCAACGGAAGGTGTTCTTGAGCCTGCAGCAGCAATTGATGGTGGGATGTAAGAGTCGCTTACATACTTACATGTGTCCTTGATCAGTCACAGTATGCTCGCTTTTCTACTCATTGTGTTCAAATGTTTAATTTTGCAAAGTTTGGGTTCTGATGGCATAGTCTTCATCTTCACCAAACTGCTGTGTTCATTCGGTTTTGGCTCTAGGATTTTGAATAAATGTCTGGATATTTTTAAATCATTTTGAATAAATGTTGGTTTCTGATTTATTTGCAGGTCATAGTACAAGGACTGGGACATTTTAAACAAGTTCAGTCACCACTGCATGGTTAGTGTTCAGAGTGAGGCTAAAGTGGATAAAAGATGAAAGATGATATTATGTTTGACAACCAAACAAAGCCGTGCAGATCAAGAGTTGACTCCAAAAGCAATATAAATGCTCTGAAGCCAAAGTTTGGATCCAACTGGGGTTCTCAAATTGTCAAAGGATTCACTGCTGACAAAAAAAGCAAAAAGACAACAGCCGCTGCAAGCAAGAAGCCACCTCTTGCAAATGTGACAAATGTTGACACGAAAAACCAACAGATTATGTACCATTCCAGGGTTAAGAGGTCTCTTATGGGAGATTTCCCTTGCTCACCTGCTGGTGCTCAAGTTCACCCCCATGTCTTTGATTGCCACAACGTCAGGTCCCCAGCATCTCATGATCTTTTTCTGGAGTTGGACCACCTCAGGGAACAACTACGTGAGTCGAAGGAAAGGGAATTAGCATTACAATCAGAATTGCGGAAATGTAGAGAAAATCCTAGAGTTTCAGAGCTTGAAAAGCAGCTTGATTCAAGGAACAATGAGTTTGACAAGCTTGCGAGACTTCAAACTTCATTAGAAGCTGAGAAAACAAGCCTTTCTGAACAACTATCAGCTCTGTCTAGTATGCTAGTGCAGTGTGAAGACAATGCAACATTGGATGGGCATGGTAATCGGGTATCTAGTACAGATGGTGATGATGCATCTTCTCCGGGAAATTTGGAGTTGGAAGTTTTCGAGCTGCGGCGTTTAAACAAAGAGCTTCAGTTTCAGAAACGAAACCTTGCAACTAAACTCTCCTCAGCAGAGTCCAAATTGGCTGGCGTTGAAAAGAACGCAGAGGTAAAATGCTTGAAGTTTATTATTTTTAAGGGAAGTTGACTGGTAGTTTGATTCCAACTAACCTTTTTTCTATCATGCTATTGTCACCAGAGCGAGATAGTTGCAAAGGTTCAAGCTGAGGCTTCGTTGTTGCGCCACACAAATGCAAACTTGAGCAAGCAAGTTGAGGGCCTGCAAATGAGTAGGCTAACTGAAGTTGAGGAGCTTGCTTATCTTCGGTGGATCAATTCTTGTCTACGCCATGAACTCTGTAATTCAGATCAAGCAGCTAGAGCAATGACAGATGCAGATTATACTGACGACATGGCTTGCCGTGTTGATGGTTGTGATGGTGATGCAAGACTTGTTGAGAACAGTTCTGATAACAAAAGGTTCAGCATTGCAGAACGTATCAAGCAATGGTCTCAGAATGATAAGAACTGTGAAGGATCCAAAAAGGAGGCTCTTCTTGACAGAGCATGGATTGAAGCTGCAGAATGCAGAAGCCCAACACGCAGGCACTCACTAGGTGGACCAAAAGGATGTGCTCAAGAATTTAGCATTGTGAAGAGGAGGCAATCTGATACCTTTATCTGCCTTCCAGATGCAACAGATGGAGCAATCTCCTGTAGTAAGGATGAGCCAGTCAGCGAGAAGAGTGAACTTGTGGAGAAGGATGATTTTGGTCAATCTGAAAGTTCAAGATTTCTTCTTGGCAAATCAGAAATGTGCAAGACTCATAGCATGGATATCGAAAAGCGTGCCTTGCGTATTCCAAACCCTCCACCTAGACCTTCAGTTTCTGTACCACATTCTGGTCCATCAAATGGATCAACTGTAAAACCACCCCAACCACCGCCGCCGCCTCCTCCTCCAAAGTTCTCCACTAGAAATGCTGGGGTCATGAAGAGGGCACCAGAAGTTGCAGAGCTCTACCATTCACTGATGAGAAGGGACTCCAAAAAGGATAATTCTGGGAGTGGAATATGTGAAACTGCTAACTCTGCAAATGCGAGGAGTAGCATGATTGGTGAAATAGAGAACCGTTCTTCGCATTTGCAGGCTGTAAGTAGAGCATTCCATTCAGATCGTTGGACATAATGTAGAATTGTAGATACCAATAAACAGCTGGTTCTTGCACTGACTGTATGGTACTATGGTTGTTTGCACTCTTCATTGCATTTTCAGATCAAGGCGGATGTTGAGACTCAAGGTGAATTTGTTAAATCGCTAATCAAGGAGGTGACCAATGCAGCTTACAAGGATATAGAAGATGTGGTTGCATTTGTGAAGTGGCTTGATGATGAGCTTGGTTTCCTGGTATGAATGTTTCTGTATCACTATTCTGTTAGCAATGTTTTTTAATTTTGCAGAAATTACTTAGTTTTTTTCCTCATGTAATTGCATTACTTCATTACTTGAAGGTGGATGAGAGAGCAGTGCTGAAGCATTTTGATTGGCCAGAAAGGAAAGCAGACACTCTACGAGAGGCGGCTTTTGGCTACCAAGACCTCAAAAAATTGGAATCAGAAGTTTTGAACTATAAAGATGATCCACGCCTTCCATGTGACATTGCACTGAAGAAAATGGTTACAATATCTGAAAAGTACAACCAAATTTACTAAAAATAAACAAAAATATATAAAAAAACAGCAGTATAGTTACATGGAACACTAACCATTTGAATGGAATTCCTAATTCAGGACGGAGCAGAGTGTCTACAACCTTCTGAGGACAAGGGATGCTACAATGAGGCAGTGTAAGGAGTTTAATATTCCAACCGACTGGATGCTCGACAACAATCTTGTTAGCAAGGTAATCATTTCATAATTTTCTGTAATAGACTGTGTTATTCAGGTTTGAGTTCTTATTGATGTGCTGCTGTCTGCAAATGATAATGAAATGACCTAGTCTGCTAGCCAGACTTAAGTTACTTGACTTGAATGAAGTAAAGTTTGTCCCTTACCAATATTCAGAATAGATAGCATGGCCTATCAATTGACTCAAGGACCTTGTTATATCCTTAGGTTTATCTTGGTAGCTTGAAACAAATAAATATATAGTTTTGTCTAGGTTTTCAGAGACTGTTATTGTTTTCATCAATTAGAACTTAGGAATGTGGTAAGCTTGCACAGGTATCAGTTTTGTTTGGCTATCAGCAGTTGCAGATTATGTTGATGCCATGAAATCTTGAGATCTTGTAAACAGTAGCAGTTTGTACTGATCATCTAGAAATTTACTTGTATATTGTTGGAGTAACCATTGCCTTTCTATTTTCTTGATAACTACAGATAAAATTTGCTTCCGTCAAATTAGCAAAGATGTATATGAAAAGAGTGGCTATGGAACTTCAATACATGGGACCTCTGAACAAAGATCCAGCTCTGGAGTATATGCTACTTCAGGCTGTGAGATTTGCCTTCAGAATGCATCAGGTAAAACATTTGTAGAAGTAACTTCACAAAAAACAAACTCTCATGCGCGTACCAGATACCCACTCTGATCAGATTATCAGTAATCCATGGGCAATAATGCTTTGCCATATTCATGGGCAATAAATGCACATATTTCTTTTCCACAGGTCCTTGCATGTCATCTGTCCTTGCAAAACATTCTGGCTATTTTGCATGATTCGTGTACATTTTCTGCTGTAAACTCTTTGTTATGATAAATTATTTAAACATATGATGCAGGCTCCATGTTCTAAATGAATTCTCATTTTCGCAGTTTGCTGGGGGATTCGATCCGGAGACCATGGATGCATTTGAAGAGCTAAGGAATCTTGTGCATGTCAGAAACAGCACCCAGTAGGAATTAGGAAGTAAAAGCAAGAGGTGAAAAAGAGACAATTCAAGCTTACTCCCTCAGTAAGCTTAACAGAGAGCTTGTTTTCTATTCCGGTCTGAACTTTGGCTGCAGAGTCACCCTTTCAAACCTAATTTAAAGGCTGCCCTTGCTTCTTGGGCATGTCACTTGTAAACTCCTTCTCTCTCAGTATACCTTCTCCCCCCTGTACTCTTTTTGTATACTTTAATACACATCCCAGGTAGGAGCCTCTCCTCCTACTGGTTTTCCTCAAAAAAAAGAGAGCTTGTTTTGATTTGTGTGATGGAGGATTGGTGTGTATGACGATTTGAGATCCTCGCCGACTGCAGAGAGAAGTCAGCCCCTCAGCGCCGTCCGATTTCAATCGGACGAGCGTGCGAGGGGGACTTTGCACCGGTGGGACCCACTTTGCAGGAGGCTTCGGAGAGAGAGAAGGGGGCTTTGCATCGTCCGATCAAGATCGAATGTCTGCGGAGCCCGACTGCCCTCTGCAGTCACCCCTCCGACTGTAGAGGAACTGCTCCCGTGTATGACTGTATATACATGGCGTGTCAATGTGTGCTAGGCTGAAGAGTTGGTGTTTGCGTTGGAAAAAAAACACAATCCTGAAACTTTATGTGTGCTTGTCATGATTCAATAAGAGAGATTTTGTTCTTATAATACTCATAAGTTGGTGTCATTTACCCTAAGTTCGGTTATCATATACAAAGGCACGATAAAAGAGCAAAGAGCAAAATTACTAAAAAAAAATATGAGCTAAGCTGTTTTAGGAGTTTGAATTCGGATTTCTGGTACTTGAATTAGTTGAATATATTCTTAGATCTGACAGAAACAAAATTGGAGTGACAGAGTCAACAACCATTACAAAATACAGTTTTTTAGACGAGCAAAAGCGCACCTTTCGCCTCCCTCGCCGGCGACACACATGGTCGTCTGTCCGGTGAGCCGGTGGAACAGCCTCAGTGTGAATGCCTTCACGTCGTCCCCGGCGCCGACTCTGCTGAGACTCTGCCGCCGCCGCCGCCGGGCTCAGTCGCGGTCGCTGCTCGACAAACTCGCCGGCGGTCTCGCCATCAGAGTCGGGCTCTGATTAAAAGGAATATTTGATGATTTCACACACCTAAAAATAGGTTTTGATTATTTTCTACTTTAACCTACTATTATTCACTTAGATGGTTCACTAGTCATCCAACAAATGATCAAAGTATACAAACTTTTTAGAGCATCTCCAACCAACTTCCTAATTTTTTCTCCTTATCTCTACTATATTAAAGCGGACAGTGGTCGTCCGTCCGCAGTCTCCCTCCCGTGCAGCGCCTCCCACATCCCATAAAAAACCAGCCAAAACTTATACCTCATAAAAACCGGCCAACCACTTTCCCACGTTGCCTCCACCTTCCTCGCCTGTACGTGCACATGCGCCCACCACATTTCGTCGGGAGCCACGACGTGACCGTCCAGGGCCTGAGGATCGAGAACAGCCTGCAGTTCCACCTCAAGTTCGACGGCTGCAGCAGGGTGTGCGTCGACGGGATCGTCGTCAGCTCGCCGGCGTTCAGCCCCAACACTGACGGCGTCCACGTCGAGAACACCACCTCCGTCCAGATCCTCAACTCCAGGATTAGCAACGGTACACAAAAAAATCTCGAGCAGTTGGACCGGATTCGGAGATGGTGTGATTGAGGATAAGCGGTGTGTAATTGAACTGCGTGCAGGAGATGACTACGTTTCCATCGGCACCGGCTGCTCCGGCGTGCACGTCGAGAACGTGACGTGCGTGCACGGCCACGGCATCAGCATCGGCAGCCTGGGCGCGCACGGCGCGCGGGCCTGCGTGTCCAACGTGACGGTGCGCAGCACGCGGGTCGTGGACTCCGACAACGGCGTGCGGATCAAGACGTGGCAGGGCGGCGCCGGGTCGGTGTCGGCGGTGGAGTTCGCCGCCGTCCAGATGGTGAACGTCAAGAACTGCATCGTAATCGACCAGTACTACTGCCTCGGCAGCGGCTGCGCCAACCAGACCGCCGCCGTGCGCGTCACCGGCGTCGCGTACAGGGACATCCGCGGCACGTACAACCCGCACGGCGGCGGCGCGCCGGTCCGCTTCGCGTGCAGCGACAGCGTCGCCTGCACCGGCATCACCATGACCGACGTCGAGCTGCTGCCGGCCAGTGGCAGCGGCGCCGGCACGCTGCTGGCAGACCCGTACTGCTGGAACGCATACGGGATGATGGAGACGCTCACGCTGCCGCCGGTGTACTGCCTGCAGGATGGCCGCCCAGAGGCCCTGCAAGATCAGCTCGCGACATGCTGAGCAGTAGACAGGAACTACTTTTTCTTTTGGAATTGACATAGATTTCGTTTCAATGATTCATTCTTAATCACTTTGAATCATCTAAACAACTAAATTAGGACATGTTCGAGTAGTAGGGGATTGAAAGGATTAGAAGAGATTGAGGATTAAAGAGAATTATAGTATAAATCTTCTTCAATTTCTCCCAATCATCTTCTCAAAGGAGATTAAACGAAAAGCCCTAAGAGCCTATAATCCTAACTCATTCTCTAGGAATGGTCAGGATTGTGGGCTCCGAAACTAGCCCTGAAAGGGAAGAAAAACTAATTTTTATACGTGTCAAACTGCAAATATGACAAGCTCTATAAGAGAGGGAACGGACACTGAATTTGGGAGAACGAACACTGAATCCTGGAACATTACATTAACAAAAATTTGTGATATTTATCAGAAAATTCAAAGCAAGGAGCCTACAAGTACCATTTTCACGTGGGGACGTAACTGAATCAAAATCAGTAAAATATTAATTTATTAAAACAGTAAGTATATTTTAAGCATAAATCAACCCATTATCTTATAGGGAATTAACAAGAACAAAAATATAAATAATAATCACGTAAACATGAGGCACAGTGATTTACATGAAAAACATTCAAAAAGAGTAAAATCCATGGAAACACAATGATTTACGTGAAAACCTTCAAGAAGAGTAAAAACACATAAACCAAAGATCTACTATAAGCTTCTATTATTATCAACAATAGATACAAATAAAGCCTTCTCTAGAACATCTAAATATACACCACAATAGTAGTAATATCATCAAGTGGTATATTTAGCATCAACAATCTCTACTATATTAAAGCGGACAGTGGTCATCCATACGCAGCCTCCCTTCCGTGCAGCGCGCCTCCCACATCCCATAAAAAACCAGCCAAAACTTATACCTCGTAAAAACCGGCCAACCACTTCCCCACGTTGCCTCCACCTTCCTCGCCTGTACGTGCACATGCGCCCACCACATGCAGTTGGGCCAAGCCCAATCGGACTAGAAGAAAATCATGAGAAGGAAAAAAAAGAAAAATAAAAAAAATAAAAAAATACATTTGCATTTCAGTACTTTAATTTCCATATTTTGCGCAGAAATGCGAATTTTACGTAGAGACCCTTAGATTTCTAAAAAATCACATAGAAACAAGAATTTTGCGCAAAGGTCCTTGATTTACGAAAAATCACACAAAAAACAAGAATTTTACATATGGACCGTTGGATTCACTGAATTTCACGTTCGTTTTTTCATTTTAGCAATATTTTCCATGCTTATATACTATTGATTGTTTTACTGTATTTTCAGCAAGGTTACGATGCAATATATTAATGATTGACATTATCATTAAAAATAAAGTTTCGTTGCAAAGCACGTGCATCTGACTAGTAACTTAAAATAGGGACCTTCCTATCCAGATTTCCTCTCTATTTTTTAAAACACTACATTCAACTCCTTATATTTGACTCTCTATATTTTATCTACCTATATTTTATTAATATTTCATAACTACCACTAACCAAATTTATAACTGATTTATATTTGAATAGCTAAATTTAGAATTAATATATATATTGTAACTATAATTTTACAATCTATATATGTTTTGTCATTCAACGAATCAAAATTTCTATCAATAATATTAGAATTACTAAAAATTGTAATATTTGCAAACTGAAAATAGTTTAAATTGGTTATTTGTTTCAATATATTAGTTGTCCCCATGTTTAAATTGGTTAAATATGAGATAGAGAAGCAGATTTGGCTCCCTGGGTTTGGAGAAGAGGGGAGGAAGAATAGGGAGGAGAATAGGATAGGGAGAGAAGTAGAGAGTTGGTTGGAGAGAGGTTTTGAGTGAAACTTGCTAAAAAAAGAGATAGGGGTAAGATGAGGAGTAGGTTGGAGATGTCCTTAGTGTAAAATCTCAAATTCCCGTTAAAAGGAATGAGAACGCGAGCCGGCCCCACCTGTCATCCCCCGTCAAATTCGTCTCGCCCCGAAATATATAAACCCTACGTCGCCGGAGCGCCGCCGTTGAGGCCTCCGCGACGCAGCAAGGTTTGCCCGAATCCCCCGAAATCCCAATTCCAAACCAAAGGAGGACGATTTGCTTCGTGTTTGCTTGACTGATCCCTTGCCGCGTTTTCAGGGTTGCTACGGGTGGTGTTTACTATGGCGGCGGCGTCGCCTGCGTCCAGCGGGAAGGCGGCGAGCGACTCACCCGCCCCCGCAATGGGACGCCGCAGAAGCTCCCGCCTGCGGCGTCCGCCTTTGACATGCCCAAGCCCAACCTGCGCGGCCTCAACAAGCCCAAGTGCATCCAGTGCGGCAACGTTAGGTTTGTTTGCATCCTTCCATATATGGAGATTTCAATTCTAGTCAAATATTAAACAAAACTGAACAATTTTGATGAGATGAAATTGGATAGGAATTCAAAAATTCATATATTTGAAAGTATGTTCATGCCCTTAGATTCAGTGAGTTGTATTTTGATGTACAGGGCAAGCATTATCAATTTTTTCTCCATTTGTTTTATTTTTTTTTCAATAGTTTTTTAGGTCAAATAAAAACTAGTTGCAAAAATCCATCATATGCAAGCAGCTGCTTTTCAAACTTCCAACGGAGTTGTTTAAAAAATTTTTGTTCCCAATAATTTCTTTAAGAATAATTTAAAATCAACTTTTCAATATTCAATATGTACCTTTGTATACTTAAATAATTACTATAAACTCAATGATTAGCAAATCATCTCAGATGTAATCATGCATAACATCTACCTCAAACAACTAATGATGCATGCTTTCTATATAGTAGCTTTAAATTTTATATATTTGAATAAAATATGATGTACTCCGAACTATTGTTATTTTTGTTTCACGCATACGTAATACGTAATGCACGAAATTAACATTAATGAAGCTGATTGAATTGCTACTAAGCTATCTACAATGCGGTTTTATGGGAAGTTTTATGGTATTAATTACCATGACACATTAGATTTTTTGCTGACATGACATTAATTTAATGAGAGAAGATAAGGAAGTAGTGTCATCTCCATGACACGATGTTAACCTGTTTTCAAGACGGATAAAATGAAATGAAACGTCCACTGTAAACCAAATTGTTTCATCGGAGAGAGAGCATTTAATTATATAGTTTAGCTTAGGAAATAGTGAAATAAAACTTTCCACTGAAAAAGAGTATTTTATTCCGTTGTAAAACTGATATAATCTTATAGGAAACAGTGTTATAAAACTCACCACCATGAATAGCCTCAGTCAAATCTCACTGATAAGATAAAAAACAAATTTAACACCTTTTAAATTTGGATTCTCACCATTTTGAAATTCGGGACCAGCATCTAGTCTGATTTTGACTCAGACACGAGCCACCCACCGCCCAGACGCCCACCCTCTTGCAGTCTCTCCTCTCCTCTCCTCTCCTCTGCTCTGCTCCCTCCATTCCCGCTTCCCCTCGTCAACCAAATCAACGCCTCCTCCCATCGCCACCCCCAAATCCCTCGAGATCGCCGCCCTCCCTCGCCGGCTGTCCCCCGCCGCGGGCTGCGTCGCCTGCTGTGACAGGGTGGTGTGGCGGTGATGCTCCTTCTCGGGGCCCTCCCCGCGGTGGAGGAGGTATGAGATGACCCGACGGGGCCTCGCTTCCAGGCGCCTCCCGAGATGGAACCTGCCGCCCGCCCCGCCGTCGTCATCGACAACGGCACAGGGTACGCACGTGGTCCTCTCTGCTTCTACCCCTCTCTCTCTCCGTGTCTCTCTGGCACTCTCGATTTGTTGGAGTAGGACGTGATCCACGCGCGGCGTGTTTTCCCGCGGTGGATTGCTTCTGCATGTGGCTTCCGCGATCCCAGCTCGTATCCTTGTGTATTGTTTATGAGTTGGTTCATCGGTGTGTGCCAGGGGCCACGTCTGGACTGGTGGCTTGTCTAGAGATTTCCCTTCTCGCTTCGGGTTCCTTCGGGAGCGCCACTTTGGGTAGTTCCAGAACTTCAGATCATTGGATTGCCGAGTGGTGTTGTGTTGGATTGGGGCCATGCTATTTGCGCTGTTCATTTTGTTACATTAGTTGCCAATGGAACATGAATTTCTAGCACTCACGTTTAGGGTGGGGGATGGAACATTTGAGCCTCTTAGGTTAAATTTCCCTAATTAATCAGTGACACGATACAACTGGTTCGAGTAATGGGTTCGAATAAAATGTCTGAAAATACTGTCTTACTTTTGAAGCACCCTGCAAAGCCGAAAGTCTTGCTTCATGCTGGATGTCTTGATTTTTCTGCAATTGCTTGAATGCTTCACATTACTGCTCTACTAAGGCTATCTGCATGTATGATCGTTTTTCTTAACACCATCTATATGCTCTTATGTTTAGGTATAGCAAACTTGGGTTTTCTGGTAACTCTGAACCATCTTTCACCATCCCTACTGTAGTAGCTGTGAATGAGTCTTTTCTGGACCAGTCAGAGACGTGCAGCAGTGCAAATTGGATAGCGCAGTACAATGCAGGTGTCATGGCTGATCTTGATTTTTTTATTGGAGATGAGGCTCTATCACATTTTAGATCTAGTGGGCTGTACAGTTTGAAAAAACCAATTCATCATGGTCAGGTATGTATATGCACTTCCTGTTCGTAATACCACCACTATTTCTAAGTCACATGACTATACTCTATCCTGTTTTCCTTTTTCTAGGTTGATGATTGGGATACAATGGAGCGATATTGGCAGCAATGCATTTTCAACTATCTTCGGTGCAATCCTGAAGAGCACTACTTCCTTCTTACTGATAGTCCTGTCAGTACACCTGAAAGTCGTGAATGTACAGGGGAAATAATGTTTGAGACGTTCAATGTACCTGGGTTATATATCTCTGTTCAATCCGTCCTCAGTCTTTCTGCTGGATATGCCTTTCTGAAAAGTCTTTCTGATGAGAACTCAGATTCTATGGTAGGTTCTGGAAACATATCTTTGCGTGCTTTTTGTTTGCTCAAGTGAAACTTTGGTAGGTTCTGGAAACATATTTCTTTGATTGAAAAGAATTTTACATATTACAAGAATTAATGTAAACTTGTTTTAATGATTAAATACCCCCGTTAATTATAAATCCCCTTTATGTTTTTTGTAGGTTTTTTCATAAATGTTTGTTTAAAAAATCGATCTATTCTTGTCATATGGTCCATTTATATTTGTTGCCTGTGATGTCCCATCTGGAGTTCTGTTTTACTATTTCATGTGCCTACTAGTATGCAAACGAGCGTGTTTTCAAATGGTTTTGTGTGTGAAGATAAAAAGATATGTAATCAATAAGAAAGAACTATTCTGGGGCAACTATAGAATGGTCGATATAAATATTTATCTGAAGTGATTATTTGCATCTTTATGCTGCTGTTTATATCTGTCAGATGGCACATTGACTGCAAATTACTTATTCATCCCCCAAAACTTTATTATTATTGGGAGTTGGGACTACTCATATTGATGCTCTATAGAGCTAACTGCTGTTGATGGTGTACCTAACAGAGGTTTATCAAAGAAGATGCAACATTTCACATAGCGATGAAGTCCACAAACTTATTACTGCTTTAAGTGTTATGGAAAATCAATACTGATAGACTGTCATAGTGTCATTATTTAGATCTTGTCTCTTTGTGACCATTTTGATTGAGGATAAAGATATGCAGTTCATAGCAATTGAACTACCAACTATGCAAAAGTTTGAGCACCCATAAGGCCATAACTGTTGGGTCTATTCATGCGCTGTTTTAATTGCATATCCTTTATTTTCTGGTACAACATGCTACTTGTTAAGTTTGACCAATATATTTTTGTCAGTCTGATATGACAGGTGTAGTAGTTGATATTGGGGATGGAGCTCCACATGTTGTGCCAGTTGTAAACGGCTATGTAATTGGGAGTAGCATAAAGTCTTTTCCGTTTTCAGGAAGTGATGTAACACAGTTTGTTTTGCAGCTTTTACAGGTATTTCATCGTCTCCCCATAATTCCTGAGGTTACATTAAAACATGAGAGTTATCATGTTGCACATAAACAAAATGCGTGCATCTAGCACTGGTATAGGGAAAATACATTAAAGGAGCATGTTTGATTTCTTTACTGAAGTTTAGAACAATTGAATAGCATTCTGAAGTTTCCACTGAGTTTTCACCTGTCATTTGTGTTATGCTGCTCTCGGTTCTTTATGCCCACAAGAGTTATCTGTGGTCTGTGATCTAATGCTTATAATGATTAATGTCACCTTTTGGTGTGCAGGAAAGAGGTGAACTTATTCCACCTGAGGATTCTTTGGATATAGCTCGTAAGGTGAAAGAAATGTATTGCTACACTTCTTCAGACATTGTCAAGGTATTCCACTGCTTAATTTTGGAGCTACTGGCTCAATAATATGTTCTTGTCTTTTCCAGTTGTTTAAATACATTGTTCGATGCAATAGTTTAGGGTTATGTTTCTGTTGAAGTCTTTAAGCTTCAAGTCAACATAACAAATTCTAGAAAAAAAGAACTGTGTGTTGTATCCCCCATTCCCCATTTAAATTTTGAATGCAAAACGATTATGTTAGTACTTAGTACAAACCAAAAGGGATAAGTTTGTTGGAACAATAACTTTTTTATGATTATTATGGGATAATTAACTCTGGGACTGAGGATGGCCAGCAGGTGGCTTCAGCGTGATTGAGATGGGAGGAGATTATAGATGAGAGACTAGATCAATTCATTCTGATTTCTTACTTTGTCATGGATGCTGTGTAGTACCTCTTTTCTAGGAGAGAAACAAATCCTCCATTCTTTATATATTTGTGAAGTACCCATTTTACATTTTTTTCTTATGGATTATGGATTTATGTGTGGACTAGTATATATGACATTATTATTCATGTTCTACCAGCAAGATTGAACCATAGTCTAGACATCTATCAAGAAAATAGAAGGATTGTTTTATTATGTGTTTCCATTACAATTTCAGGAGTTCAAGAAGCATGACAAAAATCCTGATAAGTATGTCAAACAGTGGTCCTCAATCAAGCCAAAGACTGGGGTCCCATACACAATTGATATTGGATATGAGCGCTTTCTTGGACCAGAGGTTTGCTCCCATTTCTATCATCTAATTTCTATGGTGCTCTTTTCTTAGTATTCCTGCAATTGATATGATAAGCAATCATTCTTTGAAGTTTTAACAAGTATGCTGGACCCTGTGCACATGATGAAAGTTTCATGGATTTTGATCTTACTGTTACCCCTAAAGATAGTGTATGTATTTTAAGTAGATTGAAATCTGTACAGAAGATTTCATGGTGACCTGTGGTTGCTATATTGTAAGAACGAGAAGATCAGCCCTGCGCACATGAGTATATGACATCATTCCAGTTTCGGGTTTCTGCACCCTTCTTTCTGTTGTCATATAGGTAGTAAGGGAGCTGATCGACAGTGTATCAAGCCATCAATGGAACGTGGTGACAAACAAAGATCCAAGAAAATATAATATTTGATTTCATCGTTATTTTCATTGTCTGTGTTGTACTCCCTCTTGGGCTTAGGCCATATCAACAGAACACTGATCAATGAATTAATGTTGGCCATTCATACTGATTGACGTTCCATATTGTAACATGTCTTGGCCCCATATTATAATTGAACATGATTAGTTGAAAAAATAATTTTACTCTTTAGGATAGTCAGTAATAAGGGAAGCAATAGTAAGAATTATGGGTCAAGTGTATAAAATTTATGTTGAAACTGATAAATTCCTCTCCATGTGTCAAGTTAATAATTCTTAAGCCTCTTTAACTTGAAATGACAGAAAAGGGGAAAAATATAAACATCGATGTAGTTTTCTAACAATCTGTCAGCACAAATGCAGATCTTCTTCCACCCTGAGATTTACTCTGCCGACTTCTCCACTCCTTTGCCTGAACTAATTGACAGCTGTGTTCAATCTGCACCAATTGACACAAGGAGAGCTTTATATAAGGTGCTTTCTTTGAGCTCTGGAGACACATCTAAGAACAGAGATGTGGTATATGTTGATGGTGTGACATTTTACTGTTTTCAGAATATAGTATTATCTGGTGGAACTACGATGTTCAAAGACTTCCACAAGAGACTCCAAAATGATATAAAGAAGATAGTAGATGATCGTGTTGCTGCAACTAATGCCCGTCATCATGTGGAGGTGAAGGTAAGCACAACTATGACTGATTCTTGAGTTCATATGGCAACGATTGAACTGTTCTGTTCATGTTCTGTTGTCAACCTCTTGTATCAAGATTCTGTCTGTGTTTGGATAGAAGGCATGTAGTCTGTCTATGTTGACAATTTTAAGTGTTTCATCCTGTCTATTGTTTTGATTCCAGCCTGTTGAAGTCAACGTGGTCACCCATCCTATACAGAGCTATGCAGTTTGGTTCGGGGGCTCAGTAGCTGCATCTAACCCTGAATTTTACGAGGTGCCCTCCGCTTTACACTCTTCACACCTCATTCTGCAACTTCATATATGCTATAATTCTGATATATTCATTGTCAAGAAAGTCAGTAATACGCAATGATTCCACATCGCAATTCTTTCGGTCCATGTCAATGCAGATAATGCCATTATATTGACACTCAATCATATTCATATGTACCGTACACGTGAATCGATCGATACTGACGGAATCTGAGTGTTCTACATTTTCTTTCAGAGTTGCCACACAAAGGAAGAATACGAGGAGCATGGAGCAAGCATCTGCCGAACCAGCACCGTTTTCAAAGGAATGTACTGAAATTTCCACCTATCCAAATCCCTTGACAGGAGTTCGTTTAGGATTCTCCAAATAGAATGTAGTCAAATTGATTCTTTTTGGCTCCTATCCCAACCATCCTCGGGGCCAACCTGGTTAGATTGGTATTCCTTCCGTTTTATATTATAAGCATTTTATTTTTTTTAATGCATGCTTCTCTAACTTTGACCAAAATTAAAAAAACAATATATTAAGACCTATAATATCAAATAAATATATTATTAAGACATATTATAGGGTGAATTTAGTAAATTAATTTAATGCTTTAATTGTTGATATATTTTTTATATAATTGGTCAATGTGAGAGTAACCCAGATTGTAGTTCTTTATTCTGTATCACATGCCGTGTACAGCCAGCAGCTCCCGTTCCTGTTAGAGGCACATGTTGGTAGCCAAAGGCAGTGAGGTCTTTCCCCCTTTCTCCTTTGCACAAATGCGCAACGTTTCTCTTTCCACTCCTTTTGATGTTTCATCCAGACAGGTTTATTGAAAAGTTTGTTAATAAGAATTCAGGTTATGCATCGGACTGTCCTCGCAATATTACAATATTCCATTCGTCTTAGAAAGATTTTAAATTCTGAACTTTTAGCTTTGTCAAAAAAATACTTAGTTTTTACCTGCTTATATACCATCAGTTGACAAATAAAAAAGTTTTACTCCTTCAATGCTTCTTATCTACCTCTTGTTTAGTTATTTATTTCTTATCTATCACTTTACAATATTATTTTCTTATTAATAAATATCATTTTGGTCTTTTAATCTTTTCACTAATTTATCATCTTTATCTCAAAAGTCTCAAAATAAGAGGGAATATGTTTTCGGAGGGTCACAATTTCACTTTCATTGACATATGAAACTTGCCTGTATGCCAGTGGGCAGTTCTGAGGCTTTGTTTGCTATAGCTTTAACTCTATAAGAATTCTTAGAGTTGGATAAATATATCTACAAGAAATCTTGGAACTGAAGTTATGGATCAAGAATATTTAGTTAAATCATTTTTATATTTTAGACTAAAAACACAAAATTAAACTATTTTATTTTATCGTATAAACTCTAGATTCAACGTGTAGGTGCTGCAATGAGCCGAGAACAACTTCCTGAAAGCTGAAAGGACCGCATGATTTCCAGCAGAACTGCAGATTATGCACGAATTGGCGTCCAGACAATCCACTGAACTATTATTGGAAAATGACGAATTCATTGTAGTATAGTTCATGTGGTTCAAAGCCCAAATTTTAATATCCACAACGAAAGGAGGAGAAACCCACACCACTTTACACGGAGGAAGCTGGATTTACCACACCAAAACTATGCACAGCGAAAAGCCTAGAGCATGGAGTTCAGTGATCAACTGCTCAAAACTACACCATGTGTTCTTCCAAAACTGGCATGACGCGCAATTTGCTGGACAACAGTGTGTTCCAGCAGGAAATCCTCGAGAAAGACCAATCTTGTAGCTCTCAGATGAGCAAATGATTCAATCCTCAGAAACACGAGGCTCTTCCTTGCCAGACCAGATTCTGCACGGCGGCAAGAGGAACCCGACGTGTAATCAATCCTCAATTCATCATACCAAACCAAGCTGTCCTAACCCACTTCAGAAGTTTTGAGATAGCACAGCTCCATCATGGAAACCATGTGTGATTGAGAACCAATGTCCTGGCCGGGATCACAATGGTCTTGCTAAGAACAAACAGTGCAAGTGTTAACTCCAGCATCAGAATTGTATTCAGGAACGTCCGATCGACGATCCAGCCAAATATCGTGATGCCACCAGGGTTGGCTAGCAGATACAGCACTGCATTGCAATTTGCAACAGAGAAGAAACAGAAAGCATAAGCACACCAGGGGAGGGGCAAAAGAATCAAATCTGATGCACGTGATTAAGCAAATCAAACTACAGAAGGAAGCTTTAGCCTTTAGATTACTGACCAAGTGATTCTCTCTTGTGGTATGAAGACATGTATGAAGCCAACTGAGCTGTGCTATGAGAATTGCCTTGTACCGAGCCACTCTCCAGAGACTCTAAATCGCTTTCCGAAAAATCTCTCAAGAACAGATGTGCTGGAAAAGGCACAAGGTTCCCAGAACTATTTGGTGTGCTTACATAAGTAGAATCGCTAGAGCATGTTACCAAGGCATGCCAGCGACTTGCTAGCGAAGCAATGTTTTGAGCTCTGTGAGAAATTTTAGCAGCTGCATGCAAACAAAGGACAAGACCAACAACTTGAACAACTGAAGACACCTGCATTAAAAAGAAACTTTTTTCCCCTCAAAAACGTAACCAGAAGGGAACAGTTTTTGTAAACAAGTAAGCATGTAAGCATGCCATACTCACAGCTATATCACCACCGTTGGTGAAATTGATTGGCCCATTATATGCTGTTGTCTTGAAAAGAATGGCAAACTGGCTTGCTGTAACTGAGAAGAAGAGCAGCAAGAGGAACATGCGGAACCTGTGGCTGATTTTGGAGAGGTTATGACGGAGTTGCAGGTGCTCTTTCAGATAGACTAAAGGATCTGAATCTTGTTCTAGCAGCTTGCCATAGTCATCAAAGTGAATAACTTGTAGGTTGCAGACCAAGTTGAAAAGCATGCATGAGGATAAGATAATTGTCGTCAGATACATCCATGACATGATGGATGCAAACAGTACAACACATGATCTCCAAGAAGACTCGTGGAAGATATTGGAGAAACGAAACATTTCTCGAATGACCTTCACAGCAAAGCATGGCAATATCCACCACACAAGTGTGCGGAAAAAACCCTGTCATAGAGATTCAAACACATAATTAATGTTTCAAATAATTAAAGCATGATGTTATCAATTACTATCCTAATCACGAATTTTTTTAATTCAAATCTCCACTGAAAATAAAGCATGAGGTAACACACAACAGGCAAAAACAATTAAACAAGACCGTATCACCGTAGACCTAGGTTGGATGTTATTTTTTTAGTTTTAATTCACAAAAAGGTTCATATTAAAGGTGTACAAAAAGGAGCAGACATCAGGATTCATTTCCTAATCGAATATTGCTTGTCGGTAACAAATGTTGACACATGGCTCTATGCTTCAATCAATTGGTAAAGAAACTGCTGATTACTGAAGAAATGCAAGTAGTCTTCCATAGCACAAATCTTTGATCAGCCCCTAATCATACATCTTCATATTTTTAAAAAATACTGTTAGGCTCACCCCACCTAGCCAACCCAACCATAAAACCTAAGCGTTATAGTGGGAGAGGTGGGGGCTTTTATCCATAGTCCAACATTTCCCCTACGGCGTGCGAGCCTGGCGTAGCCCGCAGTAGGTTCTAGAGGCCCGGCGTAGCCCGCAACAGGTCTCAGCACACTAGATAGGCGCAGGGGAAATGCGGAAATGCGGAAATGCGTGGCCAGGGGGATTCGAACCTAGGACCTTGGCTCCGATACCATGTTAGGCTCACCCCACCTAGCCAACCCAACCATAAAACCTAGGTGTTATAGTGAGAGAGGTGGGAGCTTTTATCCATAGTCCAACATTCCCCCTACGACGTGCGAGCCCGGCGTAGCCCGCAGCAGGTTCTAGAGGCCCGACGTAGCCCGCAACAGGTCTCAGCACACTAGATAGGCGCAGGGGAAATCACGCAGCGGAAATGCGGAAATGCGTGGCCAGGGGGATTCGAACCCAGGACCTTGGTTCTGATACCATGTTAGTCTCACCCCACCTAGCCAACCCAACCATAAAACCTAGGTGTTATAGTGGGAGAGGTGAGGGCTTTTATCCATAGTCCAACAAATACAAACAGCCTTGTCAGCACAGAAATAAAAAGGTCACATGGGTACACAATTAGAAGTAGGCACATGCAAATACATATATAAACTGAAAGAATCAATCACCTAAATTCATCTTCACTAAAGACAAACCCATGAATCCAAAGAGCTAACAGAATAAAAAAAACATAAGTCAAGACAGGAGATTTGAGACTCAATAGCATGCTTACAATCTAGATGCAAGCACAAGCTTACAACCACAGCCTCAAAATCCTCCAAGTTTCCTCCTTCCTTGTGCAATGCTAGACAATCAGAATATCAGATTCCACCTGAGTTAACTAACCCCCCCCCCACCCCCACCTCCTATATGAACAAGTTGCACTAAATTTGGATGAATGGCATCTAACTGCATGTAATAATCTACCAACAGTACTTTTTTTTCAAAAATCATCTACTACTAGTAGAGTAGTATCAACTAGCCAAGAAGAGAAATTGTGCTAACTAAAATCAACCCAACCATTTTAGCAATTACTCACTATCAATTGAAGTCAAAGTGTTAGTATACGGTATGTGAGTACATGCTAGGTTAGAGTATATGATTATGGTATTTGTGATTTGTGAGGATATTAGGTAGAATCGGATTTATATCTAATCCAATCCTTATATATAGAGATAATCTTCCTGATTTCTCAATGCATATACCCATATATATTGCTCCCTCGATACAATCAATCCACAATATTCGCAAATATCAATCACGTAATTGAGCACAAAACCTTCGTAAATTTCAGTCTAAGGAAGAAATTACGTCGATTTGAAGCCAGCGAGAATCACCTTGATCTTAGCGACGTACTCCTTCTGGAGGCGGATCCGCAGGCCGAGCTCCGGGTCGACGAAGAGGAACTTGCGGAGGCCGTACATGGCCATCTTCCTCGACACGCACACGAGCGCCACGGCCGCGGCCGCCGCTTGCGAAAGCAGAACGCACACCTCGAACACCTCCACCTCGAACTCGTCGCAGCCCCTCCCGCGCCCGCGGCACGGGGAGACCGCCACAGCCAGCGCCGGCAGCGCGACGCCCACCACGGCCAGCGCAGATGCCGCGGAGGCCTTCCCGAGAGGGGTCGACGCGGAAAGCCCCGCCATAGAGAGGAACACCTCGATCCGCCGGAACCACCTCGCCAGCGGCGCGGCGTCCACCGCGCCGGCACCGGCGGTCTGCAGCAGAGGCGCAGAGATGGACACGTGGTTCTCCGACGGCGTAGGAGCTCCCAGAGGGGGTAGGGGAGGTGGCGGCGGCAGCGGCGGGGGCGGCGGCAGAGCTCCGGCGAGGCGGTCGCTGGGGGCCATGCGATGAGAGCGGGAATGGGACTCGCCGGAGAGGGCAGAACTGTAAATACCATCGAATGGTTGGAGGAGACGAGAACTGGGCAATTTATTCGCGCGATTTTCGGGCCAACGTGTATCATCAGCTCTATGTCAGGTATATCGATCTTGCCCAATCAACTAGCTTCAGTCTTTTTGTCGGTGATGATATATTATTCTAGACTAATTCTAATTCGAATATAGCGTCCGCCGATCTAAGATGAATCAGCGTTGAATCGACATACTATCTATCAATTTATAGTTAATTGGCCTAGATTAACAAATAGGGTAGATCGGCATATATTGGTACCCGTGTATTTGCGGGTCAGGCACGAGTTTAAATATAAACCCACGAGTGACCTGCCTAAAATTACATAGAGTTTAGCATATTTCATTTCTTTCTCGTGTTAATTTTATGTTGAGTTATGTTAAAGGATTTTATCATTTCAAACTATACAATAGTAATGTAATAATGCCCAATTTGTTGTAGTTTTTAAATTACATTTATGTTGTAATGTAGTTCATGTAGGGTATAAACCAAACCCAGTGGTTACTCATCGGGTTTCGAGTACCCAACAAAATCGAGTTTAGTTTTGAGCCCATGGATTTCGTAGGTTTAGATTTGCACGGGTTTCACGAGTTTGCTTCACGAATGTGTTTTTATCAAACCTGCACAAGTTTCATACCTAGCAATACATATGCTCCACATACTCAATTTTCACCCATAACCCCTCGTACCATAATGCTTTCTTCGTGCGATAATATTGTAATCTAAAACTAAATTTGACATAATATAATACAATAAATTTGAACAATATCGTCTTGTAATGTTATAGTATGAAGGTAGTATAAATTATAATAATTTAATATTGATCGATGTTTGCATATTGTTGTTATAATAATTATAAATCATGTCACACGATACAATTATGAATTATGTTGTGATACAATTATGAATTATGCCGTTGCTTTTGGCAACTATTATATACCATTCAAACTATTATATGTAGCCATGATTCAAACCATTAATTTTGTAGTTGTGGTGGTGGACAAGTTATTTGAGAAATAGTTTGAACTCAGTAGCACTGTGAGTATTCTTAGGGCATCCAAAATAGCTATATTTCAAATAACATTAAGATGAGACACAAAAAAATTGATATTTGTTATTGTCGCATATAATGAAAGAAACTAAAAAACTAAAAAAGAAGACCCAACTTATAGGACCCATAAAAAATTAGCAAAATTGCTTACGCCCACATCTTTAGTATTAGGGCCAAGCTTCCACAATATCCCCTGCCAATGCAATATTAGAGACAACTATAGATGAATCCAACAAAAAAAATGAAAAGACATTTACATGAAGATTTCATACACAACAAATTTATCTATCTAATTATTTTTTGAGTTATTCAAACGACATTTTCTCCATGTAATCGAAAAAAAAAACACTTAACATAGTTGTTATATGATGATGTGAGCTTTCAAAAAATGGGCTTCATCAGTTCCATAATACAGTAATCTAATAACAATTTCATATGTAACCGAAGGAGCCTCTCGTACTGATTATCCTAAAAAACAATTTGATATGATGACACTATTTAGTTTCAATGTCACATCGTGAATTAAAATGCTATATTATGGAGTAGGCAACTGGGGCATGGACTTGCCGTGCAGACTGGTAGTTGGCGACCGTGCGTGCAGTTTGACTAGCGGGACGGCCGGCTAAAATCGTCGGCCGTGCATGCGCCACCGCCATACCAGCCATCTCCGGCGAAGAGGGCTCTAATCACATCAAATTTTAACTAGATAAGGTGATAAGGCCAGTCAGCCTCATGAGGCGATGATTAGACCTGGTTAAGTATGACAGATCCAGGATTTACAAAACCGGCCAGGCCACCGACAGATTACCGATGACGATTAGACCGCGAAAACAACTGATTCTGGTTATAACTGTTAATAGTCTGAATTAACATTAACTGGACTCTTTATTTACAAATAATCGTTGGCTGAATATTAGGCTATTCACAATGGTAGGTTTCGTAGCACTGTTTCCTAAAATGTCATGTCAGCTTTACAACTGAATGAAATACTCTTTCTCATTGGAGTGTTTTATTTCACTATTTCATAGACTAACCAGTGTAATTAAATGCAACTAGCTCTCATGAAATACTCTCTCTTTGATGAAATGATTTAGCTCTCACTAGTTGTTTCATTTCGTTTCATCCGTCTTGGAAACGGGTTAGCACCATGTTATGGTGATGACACTACTTCTTCTCTCTCTTTATTAATTAAATGTCATGTAAGCAAAAAATCTGATGTAACATAATAATTAATACCATAAAACACCCCATGAAACTTCTATTGTGAATAGCCTTAGACTGGTTACTTACGGTTTTTGTTAACCGAGACAGATCCCCTGCCAATGCATGAATGGTTCTTGAGAAGAACGCACGAGTCAATCATCCAGCAGCGTGTCATCATCAGTCATCACCCAACAGCGGGTCATGATCTGCTGCAGATGAGGAGAAATGTGTCATGAATTATTATGGTGGTTCAATAATTCTTGCAGGAGAAATTGTTCTTTCTTGACACCGAGGCAAATGAGAAGAAATCAGGGGCGAAAATCGCCGGTATTGGAATTAAAATGGTGGAGGACTGGAGGCTATTTCTATTTCTAATAAATATGCAAATAATTGCACCAATGTTGTCAAGATTAGTCAAAAAAAATTAAAACAAATTAAACTCAACGTGGAGCCTGGTGTACATGAAAATGATATAGTAAAAGAAAAGGTCATGATAACTATATAAAAAGTCTATTTGACCCCCCTAAAGTACTTGGGTTAATTTACTTAACATACTATAAAATTGGATATTTTATCACAAATATGAAAATTAGTTTAAATAACTCCTAGAGTGGTTTTATAATTGGTTCTGGCTGCTTAAACTATTACTGAGATAATGATATGGCAATAAAGTCGGTTAAATTTTTTAAAGTGGCTTAAAAAAGAAACAAATTAATACTTAAGATAAAGGATGTATTCAATTAACTTAGTTTAAATGGACTAATATATATATCACGCAAACAATATCACTGTCATATGTCATTACCCTACAAAACCATTAAGGGGTTATGTAAACAGTTTGTAAACTTTAAGGAGTAAAATACCCGATTTCATAATTGAAGTTTATCTGCTACAGGAAATAAAACTTGAAAAGAACAACGGTTGCTAAATCAGCTGCAACTCAAACGAACAGAATATTCGCCCCAAGCAACATACGAAGAAAGGAATATTAGCGGAGAATGGTTCACGTTTCACTGTCATTAGCCCTAGAGTTGAAATTGTCGTTGCATGAGGTTTATTCAGGTTGAAATGTAACATTTACCTGAAAGCTGATAGCTTGAAGTGGCGAACTGCAAATCTGCAATTCAATTTTGATGTACAGTGGGAAAAAATGTTAATATGATGATTACAGCTATTAAACATTGTTACAAAAGCTAATCTGGGATAGAAGTAACAAGGAGACATGTCGAGATTCTAGAATTAAGATTCCAAGCGTGAACCAAAATAAGCAGGCAGACAGCATCAAAATCAGGACACGCAACACTGAAACAGAAACAAGTTGGAACTCCAGAGAGGGCAGCATTTTATGATAGGACCAACTTTGAAACATTTGATAATTTGTTACCACCAAAAATAGTTTCATTTTTTTGCCATTAGCCTATGTGTTATTGATTTAGATGGTCTTCAGGTGTCATTGTTTTTTTAGGTAAAACCAGTAGGAGAAGCTCCTACCACAGCTTTTATAAAAAAACAAAAAAAAAACAAGTGACTTCCAGACGAGGGGAACACCCAAGAGGGAGAGGGACGAGGGAGGAGAAGAGAAATACAAAAGGGGGTTACAATTGATTTAACCAGAAGAGAACATCCACGGTCTCAGGTGTCATCGTTATGAGGTAGCAATATAAGCAAGTAGGTGATCAAAAAGGCAGCAAGCAACGACTTATTGTGTCAATATTTTAGCAATTTAGAGGGAATACCCTAGAAATTCAGCTTGGAAATGTGGATGCAAACAATATAGACACCACATACACCAAGAATCAGAAGACAGTCCACCATGGCACCATAAAAACTACAGGACAAAAATGCTGGAGAGCATAGCAGTTAGAAAAGGGAAACGGTCACTAACCTATAATCTACAGAAGCAACTGCTAAAACATTCCACATCAAAGGTGTAGTTTTGTTCTCCACATGCAACCAACAACTTTCTTTGGAGCAGGATTATCAGGCCCCCTATCTCGCTGCCCAGAAGTAAAATACAGCCACCCATCCCAGTAACCAGCTAAGGCCGTCTTGATTCGGAAAGGCATGCGGCCAATGACTGACCATGTCTGAAAAATAGCATAGCAAATGTTATCTTGTTTAGTCATTCGGTCATGCTTGGGAGAAAATAAATCTGATCACATATACTCCATCCATTTCTAAATGTAAATCATTATAACATTTTCCATATTTATCTATGGATCAATGAATTTAGACACATATGACATATATATGTCTAGATTCATTGATCTATAGATAAATTTGGAAAAGGGCGGAATGACTTACATTTAGAAACTGAGGTAGTAATTAACATACCAGTGTGTCCAAATCAAACCGAAATACTTCTCCAACAAGAATCATCTTTTTGGTAATAGGATGCTTTTCTGTAGTTCCGCCAACAATTATTATGGAGTTATTAACGATAACCCATGCACACTCTATGTGGGAATCTGGCTTTGGCATTGGAGAAAGTTGCTTCCATTTCCTTCCATCATCTAGCATATACACATCACCGTATACAACCTGAAAAAGGTAAATTGTGTTTCTAACAGGAATCAAGCTATAGGCAACTGTTTAAAACTTAAAAGCAAGCACAGAAAAAACAAAATGGAAATCAATACTAATCACTGGAACTCTCAATGGGAGTGCATGTCACTTTTCCATCCAATTAATGAAAAACACTCAGCTGGGTGTAACTACCCTTACTTTTGTTTAGGTTGCTACTTGCTGATAACATCACAGATTAATGAGTGTTATGCTGTAAGATATTCATGAGTGTTATGCTGTAAGATATTCATGAGTGTAGGAACTAATCTACAATTTGTATCATCAAGGTGTAACATGAAGCATATGCACGGACACACCTCATGCCTTCGTGCACATTTAAATATCGGTGAGCCTGGTTTTGGCATGAAGTCTCCCTCTTGACCACCAATAACAAAGAGTTTATCATTAGCAACAACACATGCCCTGTCAAAAGTTAAGACAAAAACAAAGTACTGTCATCAAAACTTTATTATAATCAGTTGAATGTGTTTTCTTACTAGTTATAAGTTACTAGATTTGCACATAAATTAACAACTGCATAAATGACACAACTCACAATAAATCCACTTGTACAAACCTATGAGGTCCACCGCGTGGTATGGGTACTTCATTTCGCCACTCATTCTCCAATGCTTTGCCATCCTTGACAGCTAGGCTCCAGTGCTCCAATCCAGGTTCATGGCGGTCTTCTTTTCCACCACCCATCACATGGAGCCGTCCACGCCAAAGTTGAGTAGCAGGTGCATACCTAAAGGATGTTTATGACATAAGCTTGTTTTGCCTGATTGTCTTATATGATATAATAATAAGAGCATTACACAGATTGCTACATCTTAAAATCATAACAGTAGATAGCAGCCTTTGCCGATCGACAAATGCTCTTGCCCTCATATTGGTCCCTACATATTACTAGGTTAAAGTTGATCGTTAATGCAATACTACAATTCAACTTGAGTACCTCAAGTCCTCAACTGCTTAACTGTTGTATGTAACTTTAGTATAGGTTTGTTCAGTCATAAGAGCCTGAAAACATAGGATATTGATAGATCCTCTACAAGACTAGGTCTGATCAAACTATTCATTAAACCTGCAGTTCAATAGAATACTTCCATTAAACTATGACATACTCAAGACTAATAAGCGCTTTACAACTTTAGCAGCAAATACACAAATGGTGGGAATAAATAACATATCCACAGCTAAGAATTTGATTGTATGAGCATTTCTGTAACAGGAGACTGCAAAAGGCATATGCAGACCACCGGCATCCACATATTTTTTTGAGTGATAAATGATGGCGGCCCAAGAAAGATAACAGAGTGATGCATAACATAAGCACCTATGGTAAATGGTGATAGACTCCACAGAGCATACCTAGGTACTGGCAATGGCGGCAACTCATGCCACTCTCTTGTCTCTGTGTCTAGAACAAAGTTACGGTTTATCGAGGATCGGCACTGGGGACCGAATTGCCCGGTCAGCGCATAAATGTATCGCCCATCTGTGACCATTCCTAAATGTGAATTTGCCATCTCCTTTGGAATATCAAACCTTCCTGTCCATGTGTTTGAAGTGAAATTGTACACATCCACATGAGAATGGACCTGAAACGAGATAGCAAGATATCAGTAATGGCAAATAAGGAATCCTGCTGCAAAAAAAAATGAAAATAGGGGTGGAGAGAGGAGACACGAGACAGCGAGGGATCAGGATAGATATTGGAATATTTGCATATAGGTTCCTCAGATCGCTACCAATGGCAGCAATTTGGATTTGCATTTAGGTCCCCGTTGGATCGCTACCATTGAGAGCGAGTGAGCGACCAGGGATTTTGCATTTAGGCCCTCGCTCGCCGCCTAACGCCGGCGACGCAGTCGTGTCACAGCCCACGGCTGACGGCTGTCTCCGGCCAGGGATTCTCTCAGGTAGAAGATGATAGGAGTGACAAGAGCACAGGGGATTCTCACATGGTCGAGGTGCTCGTACCCGGCGAAGACGTAGAGCAGATCCCCGATCTGCGCGGAGTAACCGTCGAGGCGGGGCACGGGGGCGGCGGGCATCTCCTCCCAGTCCCAGTGTGGCGCCGGCAGATCGGCATACGTCGCATTGAGATAAACCTCCGGCAGCTGCTTATTCCCACGCACCCTACCGCTATTCACCTTGACCTGCATCGGTTAGGGAATTTCGCTCAGCTCGGGCGCAACGACGATGCGGCAGGCGACTGGCATTGCTCGGAAACGAAGCCAACCTTCTTCGAAGCAGAGGCGAGGCGGCTACCGGAAGTCGAGGAGGACGCCCAGAGGAAGTCACCGACGAGGCCGAGCGCGAGGAGGAGCGCGAGTGCGAGCGGGACCGCGAGGCGCAGGGAGAGTGGCTTGTGCGCGGCCATGGCGGACGGGAAGAGGAGGAGCAGGGAGGAAGAGGCGGCGACATGAGGGCGAGTTAAGGCACTCCGGCTGCCGTCTGGCGCTGCTTTCCTGGGGAGAGAATCGGTGGGCGGCCGCCGGAGTGTCGCTGGCGGTTTCGGCCGCCGCCGCGGCCGCCGGTGGAATATTTTGTTGCAGGAGTGCAGGACCGGGCGATTTAATGGGCTTTTTTCGAAATAAAATCCATTGGGCCGCGCGGCCCGTTGCGGTTGATATCGATAATTGATAAAATAATATTATTTTGTTAAGCATTAAAACTATTAATTAAACAGTATTTTAATTATAAAACTAAATATATAAGTAATGGTTAATTCACGAGAAGAATATATTAAGAATAATTAAATCATCGTCTCGTCAAATCATGAACTAATTATGTTTAATAGATTTTTCTCACAAATTAACATTATTTATATACTTAGTTTTATAATTAATCTAAGTTTAATTATTCTAATTAGCACCCAAATATAAGATGTGACGGGGCTAAACTTTGGAAAATAAATTATAAGGATGTAATATATTTAGTATAATATGTATATATTATTAGCCGAGAGACCTAAATTTTGATAAATATATGTACTTGTGTGTTTGTTTACAGAGATATTACCATAATCATCAACTCCACTAATAAGCTTTGGGGGTACCACATAAGATTATATATATATATATATAGTTAATAAATATTTTAGATTTATTTTTAAATATTTTAGTATTAAATTTATTGTTTACAATATTTAAATAATTATCGTAAATCTCAGTTTTATTTATAATGCAACTTCTATGCTCATTTTAAAAGAATGCATGGTACGGTGGTTTTGACTGTATTGTTTTATCTTTTAATATTATCATAAATTACTACGCATGAGCTCTGTATAGCAACAGGCAATTAAACAAGGTAATACGATATTTCATAATTATATTTTATTTATTTTAGATTTCATGAACAAATTTATTTGTTTCATGTAGCTTTTAGCTTGTTAATACGGTGCTTTTTAGAGCTTTTTAGGGGGTGTTTGGATCAGGGGCTAAAATTGTAGCCCCTATCACATCCAATGTTTAAAGACTATTTTTGAGTATTAAATGTAGACTATTTACAAAACTCATTCATAATTGGAGGATTATTCACGAGACGAATCTAATGAGCCTAATTACACCATGATTTGATAATGTGATGCTACAGTAAACATTTGCTAATTATTGATTAATTAGGTTTAAAAAATTTGTCTCGCGATCTCCAGTTCTGCAATTATTTTTATAATTAATTCACGTTTAGTATTTCAAATTAATATCGAAACATTTTTATCTCCCTTAGCTAGTTTTTTAAATGTAAAACGAGATCTTAATTAACACGCTTCCGCTTCACTCGTTGGTAGCCGCGACTTCATTTATTTATTCTCGAACTGGTACACGTACACGTACACGTACACGTACGAAATACCACACGCGCACATTATTATTAGCTGCATGTACACTAACACGCCGTACTACTGTACATGCGCTCGCTCACGCAGGTATGTACGTACGCGCGTGGCGGCCTCAGGCGGCGGCGGCGAGCACGACGTCGTCGTCCCTGCTGCGCCCGGAGCGGCTGCCGGACATGGCTGGCGAGAAGATGGACATCTCCTGGCCCCTCCCGAACTTCACCCTGCGCGCCTCCTCCCTGGACAAGCGGAACGCGTTCGCCAGCACGTCGGCCGGCATCCCGCGCAGCGCCGACGTCTTTCCCACGATCTGCGCGTTCATGGCGTTCTCGCTCGTCTGGAACGACACCCACGCGAACCCTTCGTCGCCGGCGCGCGCTACCACCGCGAAGCTCTGCGGCACCACCACCATCTGCCCGCGCCGCACCTCGCCGTCGAACACCCTCCTCCCCTCGCTGCTCACGATCTGCATCCGGGCCCGCCCGCCAGTCGCGTACACCACCGCGTGCGCGTTGATGTTCCAGTGCGGCGCCAGTATCGCGTTCTGCAAGCACCATCGATTCGACCATGTCAGTTAATAGATCAGCAATGGATGCGTCGCCGGAAGTCGTGTACGCTGCATGCTCACCCGGCGCATGACGCCGCGGGCGACGCTCATCTTGATGAGGTTGAGGACGGGGAGCTTCTGGCTGTTGAGGACGGAGATGCGGCCGCCGTTGGGGGTGTAGAGGTCGGCCTTCATCGGGTCGGCGATGTTCTCGCTGAGCTTCATCAAGCAGAGGGCCTCGTCGAGCCCGTTACCGGCGGTGGCGGCGTTGATGCCCCTCATCATCTCCTCGTCAGTCACCCGCTCTGACGTCGAGGGGCGCAGCAGGTGCAGGCCGCCTCGGCGGACGCGCACGATGTTGCCCCGCTTGTCCTTGCGGCCCTGCAGCTTGTGAGCGATCTCGCGGGTGACGCGCATGGACTCGGCGAGCAGCTCAGTGTCAAAGCCTCTCAAGATGTTGTAGGTCTCTTCGCCGCCGTGTTTCTTCTCCGACTCTGACTCCGACGACTCGGACTCGCGCTCGCCTTCGCTGCTCGTCTGCCCGCCGGCGAGCCGGAAGCGCTGCAAAAGAACAGAGCATTAATTAACTCTGGTCTTCCATGGATCGCGCCACGAACTTTATTACATACCCTGGAGGTTTGGTCGAGCTGGTTGGCGCTGTTGCTGACGTCGTAGACGGTGACGGCGACGAGCGTGCCTTCGCCGTCGTTGTGGGCCCAGAACGGTGCGCCGGCGGGGATGGCCAAGACGTCGCCCTGGCGGACGGTAGTGATCCTCTGGTGCTCGTCGGAGAAGGACTGCTCGATGCTGCGGTGGCTGGTCTCCTCCTCTTCCTCCGACGACGACTCCTCTCCCTCGGTGGATCTCCGCTCACCGCGGCGTCCGCGACGGCGGTGCTCGTCGTCGTCGTCCTCCCGGCGGGGACTCCGCCGCTGCTCCTGCTCCTGCGAGATCTCCTGGTACGTCTCTGGGCAGCCAGGGATAACGACGCCGACGCTGCCGCGTCCCTGGACGATGTACGCGAGGCGGGGGGAGTTGGAGTAGGACGGGAGGAGGAGGCCGTTCGGCTGGATGGTGATGCGCGCGGCGGAGACGCCGGCGCAGGAGAGGTGGCCGTCGCTCTCGTCGTAGAACTCGGTGGTCCCGGCCTCGGAGTCGACGCGTCGCGTCGGCTCGAGCGCGCGGAGCCGGCTGTCGATGCGGTCGCAGCGCTGCTGCTCGCTGACGCCGGAGGCGCCGCGCAGCAGCAGGAGGAGGCAGAGCGGGAGCAGTGCTGCCATTGAGACCCTCGTCGTCGTCATCGCTAGTGTGGTAGGGCAAGTGCAGTGGTGGTGGTGATCCATGGCGAATGAGCGGTAGTATTTATAGTGGGAGAGGAGGAGAGAGAAGCAGACAAGTGCATGCATAGCGAGCAAAGTTTTTGCATATTTATTTCTCAAATCAACAAATTCAAATTCAAATAGCTATGATTTTAAAAAATGTGTGAAGAAATACATATATAGAGTATATTGATGTCTACCTCTTTGCAAAATTCGAAGTCTAAACTCAAATTACAGAGTGAGAAAAAATTGTTATGATATAGTTTGGGTTTGTCTTTTTTGTTTTCAAAGTATAGATTGAGTTTAGAGCTAGAATGTACAAATGTTGTCAAAAAGATTTTTTCATGATTATTTATATATGATATTTAAACACAATAAGGGCTCGGGATGTCTCAATAAAATACCTTCTCCCCGTTTAGCATATTATTTTTTGTTATTTTTGTTTCTTCAATTTCAATAATATTTGATCTAATTCAATGGAGTGTGCTGTATCATGTTGATATTTGTGCTAAAAACCTTTTGAATTGCATATATATATATACATGCTATACTACACCACGTAGAATAGTTATTCTACCGAGAAAATCTACTACTAAAAAAAATAGTATTCAATTGTTATTCTACTAAAAAATCTACTACTGAAAATAGTCGACGTAGAATAGCTATTCTACACACGTGGTGTAGAATAGCACTCTCGTGTATGTGTATATATATATAAATGATATTCTACGCAATGGGTGTAGAATAATTATTCTACTGAGAAATCTACTACTGAGAAAAAAGTAGTACTCAATTGCTATTTACTGAGAAAATTTACTATTGAAAGTGGTCGGTGTATAATAGTTATTCTACACACGTGGTGTAGAATAGCGCTCTCGTGTGTATATATATATATATATATAAGAATATCTGGTGTTGGTAAAATATTTCGAGTGCATGGCAGCTCATCAGCTCGCAAACTTTACTGGTTAAAGTTAAACTATAAGGATGTATTATATTAAAATGAGGGGTGTATATATATAGAATCAAAATACAAAAGTATTAAACTTATCTTATTTGAAGATTTAAACTGTATTTTTTCTGAAATTTCTGTACTGTGGATTTATATTTCAGTTTTTATATTCATATTTTGACTATATATACACTTTGTCAACTAAAAATATGTTTTTTACAGTCCAATTATTAGTCCACATGCATCATTCGAATTTACTCATATATTGTACTGCCGGGTTTTATGCATGCCGACAGAAGTAGACATATATGGGAATTTTTCATAAACTAATATTTTTTTAAAAAAATTCAAATCCAGTCGTCACTTAACGTGTCGACTGTTGCCACGTCAATTCTAGTCGGCACTTGCTGCCACGTAAGTGCCAACTGAAATGACATCCAGTTGGTAATTCAAGTGCCGATTGGTACCTACTTCTACATTTTTCAAAATCGACGTATAAATTTAAAATTTTCTTTTTAAAAAATATTATTTGAAAAAATCGATATATATGCATGGTCCTAGAATATATTGGCTAAGGTTGCCTAGTATGTAGGTGTGTAATGTGGCGGTGCAATCCAGAGGCATGCAAGAGGTGCAGGCAGTACGTGCAATGCATCAGGCGTTTGGAGTTTGGACGCTGGCGGTAGGTGATCGAGGTCGACGACGACGTACGGCACAGGCGCCGAGAGGCGGGCGTGGCGCCACCACGGACGCACGCGCGCGACGCGACGCGGCGTACGTGGCGGTGCGAGCGCGCGCGGGTGCGTGCGTGTCAGACTGTGCGCTACGTATACGCCGCGTCGGGCGCGTGCGTGCGTGTCAGGTGGTGCGCTCCAGCGCGCGCGCGCGCGCACGGACGACGCAGGCGCGCGGCGGCGGCGGCGGACGACGACGCGCGACGCCGCAATAATCAAGGTAGCTAGCGGCGCGGGTTCCAGTCCCGAGGCTCGGCGCCGCGCGCGCACGGCTCGCCGCAGCGGGCGGCGCCTTACCGTGGTCGCTCAATTTAGTCGTTATCCGTCTGGTGTTTATTTACGATCGATCTCTAGGGGCATCCCAACTTCAATGATTAAGATAAGATGATTTCTAAAAAAAATCGGATGTGACACGAGAGTTAACGAGGAAATAAAAGAAAAAAATGAGAAAATAGTTTCTTATGTAAGAAATGGTTTCTATCTAATTATCACTAATATCAAGAACGAAGAAACCCCTCTATATGTATTGAGAAAGTGTAGTAATTTTTATATATGGCCCACTTATTAGTGAATGGACAAGTGAAAAATAAATAAAAATAAGAAATCATGTATTGTGAGATAGGATTTATATCAATAGTTTCTTAGTAACATATCATGTATATAAACTGCTAGATGATTTTTGAGTCTCAATTTTGAAACCAGTTTATTACAAACAAACTCTAAGTAACCTGATTGTTAAGCTACTTCTACAGAGTTTTTTGTTCTTTTAAAATTTCAACAAAAACAAATATAAAATATTACTAAAAATATTTTTTCAAACAAACAAAACACTTTTTTTTGAAAGCACATACAAGCATATCAAAATAGCAAAACTGAACTAATATATACATTTTATAGGGAGAGACAATTAGCAAGCTGAACAAAAAAAATGCAAAACAGCCCATTAATTGGGCTGTAGCGTCGATGGATTGGGCCAGTTGAGAGAAATCCCAGATCAAAGTTCCCAACAACAGTTTTTTGTTTAAATAATACATTTTTATTTAAAAATTCAAATCTAATAAGCGGATTTAATTTTTATTGACGTTCATTCTTTTGGAGGGTACTAGTGCCAACTCGATACGCCCTTCCGTTCTTAAGACGCTATATGTGTACATATAGTATATATATATATCAATCTACGTGTATATGCATATATGTATACATATTTTACTTGCAAATTAATAAGAGTTAACTTCTAATCATCTAACGAGGCAATGACATAATCTTAGTTTGAGATATTAAATAATAATTCATGAACAATAGCAATATCACAATAGGAAGACTAAAAGAACAGAAAAATAAAACTATAAAAGTAATATTATCTTGAATAATAATCAAACTCCATCAAAATAAGTGACAAATGTCTATTTGTTCGGAGTTCGAATATAAAGAACTGTGATGCGAATACGAGAAGTCGTGGACTCACACCACTTCTACTGAATACCTGGACCTTAGGCCTTCTCGGCTATGGGCCCTAAGCGAGAGCACCTCTCGCGCCGGCCCTGAGCCAGCCCTGCCTCCGATCGATTCCCGCCATGGACTGAATTTGATTGCATAAGCTACAGATATAAGACTGCACTAGTTCCATAACTTCATGATTTGCACTAACTGATCATTCACCAGTTTGTATGGAATTATTGTATTCGCTTTAATTGAGGTATGAAATCACCGTTATGTTTTATGGAATCGCTTTGTTATAGATCGCAACTAATCCAAACAAACAACTTCACCGTTTTTCCCGGCTCACAACTCATGATAATTTTTTTCATAATCTATAACACAATCAAACAAACCCTGCACTTGTTCAGGCACTTGTTACTGCCATTGATTTTGTTCAGGCAATTGCTTCTGAAACAGTTAAGCTGATCATATGATCCATCTTTTTTTCTCTCTTCAGGATCATCCATACAGAAAGCGATGATGAACTACACGCCCTCATCACAAGTTCGGAACATCAGATGAGCGCCAGAAAAATCAAACTGCGTCATGATCTCGCAAGTCGCAAACTCTGCAAAAACGTTGGCACGAAAAAGAAGATGCTGATCATACAGTCAGCTAGTCAAATAAATCCAGCTGAGAATATCCCCTGGCGCCACTAATTTGTCAGCTGCATAGACCACAGCAAGCCAGCAGCAGATGGCTCGTTAGTAATTAGTAATTAGTTTTCTCTTGAAGAGAGATGTCACATCCAGATATTCCTCATGCATCCCACCTACCTGGCTTTTAAGCAACATGCAGGTATGCAACCAGCAAGATGGATAGAATATGCCATTTTTTTTCCTTTTTGCTGCAAGTTGGGATCTAGCTCAATCGAATGAAGTATGCATCTCAAGTGAAGTTTCCTCTTGATCACACACCAGATTCTGGAGCTAGCTAGGTAGCTCAATTGATGTATGCATCTCAAGCAAAAGTTTCCTCTTGATCACACATACACCAGGTTCTGGAGCTAGGTAGCTCAATTGATGGATGCATCTCAAGAGAAGTTTCCTCTTGATCACACATACACCAGGTTCTGGAGCTAGGTAGCTCAATTGATGGATGCATCTGAAGCAAAAGTATCCTCTTGATCACACACTAGATTCTGGAGCTGGCTAGCTAGCTTAGAATTAATTGTACTTAACTAGTTAGAGAGGAGGAGTGTTAAGGGTTCTTTTCTTAGGCAGAGAAGCACCGTATCCCACAAGAGATCGGTGCTTGCTCAAGGGAACTTAGCTGTTGTGAAGGATGTGTATATATCTTTCTTCAGATGCGCTCTACTCGATTGGCCTTTGTGATTTCAAAGTTTTTGGAGCAATTTTATAATTTTGACTATTAATTTATTTCACAATATATCATCGTCCGCTACAAAAATGTTTTATATGGATCCATTTTATGGTACCCATTACATTCTAGAGAGTTAATAGTTGAAACTAATCTGGACCGCTAGTTAAATATGCTTAAATAATTAATTAAAAAGAAAATTAGCTAATTGTCTTGATTACGGAAAAAGTAATCTGTATGCATATCGCCCGCACAAAAAGTTTGGTTATTATTTCTTTTTTCTAGTACATACAACAATTAATCTAGTAGCATGCAAAGAAATAAATTAATTGTTACATGCATATGGGGCCACATATATTAAAAGAATATTATATGATGTATTATCTTCTAGAGATAATAGATCACCGATTTTAAATACGAGGTATTTGATCGTATCGATTAGACGATCCATAAAATTTAAGGCACCGAAATTCTCCTTTTATATAGGAATTCAACTAAATCACATGAAAAAACACATGTTTTAGCTTAATTATTAGTTAATGTTTTTAAAAAGATTGACTTTTTCAAATGCTTTCACAACTTACTAAGCATGCACTTATCAGTTATCACTTATCACTGTCATTATCCACTCTGAAGAATCATCCTCAGTTTAATTTTACTAGTATGTAGCACCATAGTGACTTGATATTAGTCCAATCTCAATGCATTTGTTTTTTTTTTCATCAGGAAAGTGTTAAAACACTCGTCACATTACTCCTGCATGCAAACACTCGTACTACCCGTGAGAAAGAAAGCTGGAAAAGGCAGTAGCAGTACAGTCAGAGATGCAAGCGAAGCAAAGCAAAGACAGGTTGGAAATCGGAATGGAATGGAGGGAAGCCAACTGCCACCGACCAAAGCGAATCGCAGTCAACCACATAGCGTGAGTCTTACCCGCCAAAAGCCATGGCGCCACCTCCTCCGCGTGCTCGCCGGTATAAAGTGCACCACCTCTCCGGCCGGCCATGGAGTCTCCTGCTACTACACGTACAAGCAGTTCATTGCTCTCATCTCTCCTTGTGTAAGATAAGGGTAGAATGTCTTGCTTTGGCATGGTGAGCACGGGGATGGATATGTCGCCTTCACCGTCGAGGAGGAGGGGCGTGGTGGGGACGTGGAGGTGGTGGCGGAGGTGCGCCGGCCTCGCGGCGGTCATCCACTCCAAGATCCGCCGCCGCGCCGTTCGGTGGGGTGTCCATGGTGGGCGCGGGCGCGGGCGCGGGCGCCGGCGCTCGTCGTCGTCGCTGCAGAGCGGGTGGTGCCACCACCGGAGCTCCGCTCCGGTGTACGTCGATGAGCTCTACAGCCGTCCCAAGACCCACCACGTCGCCGTGCACGAGGCGCCGCCCCCGCAGCAGCCCAGCTCCAAGCTGGCAGCGCCCGCGGGCACATCCAACAACGCTGCCACTGCCAACAAAGCTGCTGCCGCGGCGGCGACGGCGACCAACGCCGGCGCGAGGAGCGTGCTGATGAGCCCGCGCCGAGGAGTGGCAGCAAGGATGGGGGAGGTGGATTTGAGGGCGGAGCTGTTCATAAGCAAATTCAGGGAAGAGATGAGGCTGCAGAGTCAGCAGTCGGCCGAGGAATTCCACGCCATGCTCGCCAGAGGCCTATGACATATATAATAATCACGTCACATGCTCTTAACTCTAACCATTTTTACATGGATAATCTAAGCATGATTTGAAGATTATTGCTCGCTTGTTTGGTTTGGAGTATGCAAGATTCTAGGTTCCTAGATAGGTCGCTTTGTGAATAGTTTATGATATGCATGATTGTTGCATTAATTGGTTGCATGGAATGGAAGCCATATTTATATTGTTGGGTTTTCATCAAATGAAACAAAAATAGAGGGAAGAAACGGTTGGTACTTCTTTCCCAGTTTGTCCACCTAATATGCTGGGCTGCTGGCTGCATCTATCAGTTCTATGATCTCTAGCTCCCTGAATGGAGATTAGGGAGCTTAATAACTATAATACCTAGAAGGTGAACAACTCTATTATATCAGATTGTGCAGTCATTTATCTGGAGAACAACTCTATTATATCAGAGAGGGAAAGAACTTAATAACTATAATATCTAGAAGGTGAACAACTCTATTATATCAGATTTTGCAGTCATTATATTCAGATTCTTAAGCTCCCAAGGTATATTGCTAATATGTTCTTTCCCTCTCTGTTCCAATCAGTAAGTAAAACATAGGATTTACTTCCTCCTTGTCCTAATCAAGATTCGACGTCCACAATGTGGCTGAATCATGGCACAGGACCCTAATACAATACTAACAAAGAACACTTGTCAATTTTTCCTTGAGCATAGTGTGTAATCTACAGAGATCAGCATTCAGCAATATAAACAAAACCACGGGACGTAACCCTGACATGTCAGGGTATTCTGCTCATCCATGAGAGCAAGTGAGCAACTAGGGAGAATGTAAGGGCTAACGGAGAAAATCTCTCATGGGATCGTCATGGTGAATTCTCTTCATGCGGTAGGCCTCCATGTCTTCCGCGGTAACCTCGTCGTTCCATTTCACATTGTACTTCCTCTTTCTTTCATCCATCTCCTCTTTCTTCCTCGCACCCTCCTACAGAAAAATGGAGCCCAGCGTCAGCATCTACAACAATAGATATATTGACAAGAGACAAAACGGACAAGATCAGATGAAAGGTGCTAGCCTTCTTTAGGGCTTCATCAAGCAGCTTCTTGTCAAGAACAAGATCGTCAGGCACATCAGTCCCCCAAGTGGCCAGTCGCTTTTCTTCATTTCGTACAGGTTCATCTGCGCCAGCAATTTCAGGTTAACTGAAGTTGGTGGTCATGGTACTCACACGTGGCTAATGTACAATAAGAGTAGGATCTCACATGAGCTACTTTACACAGAAGGAAATTCAGTTGCATGCTATAATAGAAGTATCTCATTGCAAGTATCAAATTATCCAAATAAAGTAGCTTGAACAAGAAACATGGAACGACTGACACCTGAGGCCTCACACTATCATAAACTATGCGAGTTTTCACAACCAGGGAATACTTCTCTGATCACACATTGATAGCTATCCAACACACACTGAAGTGTGAGCTAACAAGATCTGCCGTGGATGTTTGTCACAAAACGAAGCAAATGAAACATGAATGGCCCAATGATTCAGACAATATAATTCTATCTGATATACATTATTCTGGCAATATGCAATATTAAATCCTATGTGCACTGTTAAGTTATATTCAGATATACAAAGAAAGCCAAAATATTTCTCAACAGCGTACCTTCGACAGCCTCCTTGCGGGCCATATTTGCCTTCATCAAATCTGCGGATGCTTCAGCAGCTTCAATTCCAGCCAAGCCTGTGCAATAGCTATTTCGGATAGTCTGCTTGCAGCATTTGTAGCCCCACTGATGATCTTTCCACCATGAACCCCACACAGTTGTATGGTTATTTATGAAAACATCCTCTTCATATTTGCTCTTGGGAAGAGCTACATCCTGTTGGTAATAAAATTTGTCCATTGGTTAGCACTCAATACATGCAAATAACAAAATATAACATTAAACATTGAACTGGAACAGTGAGCTGACAACATAAAGCACAGAAACAAAGCAAATGCATCCGAAGCCTACTGGATAATAATGGCTAAGAAATAGATAGTTGTGATAGGGAAAACTAACATATGAGCTCCACAAAACCTACACCCATTTGTGTAGAGGGAGTTCTACAATCACTCATTATTTTTGAAGTCACTTGTTTTCTTGCCATTGTATTCAATGGCTTCCATGACTTAGCACTGCATAAGCGCTTATAAGAAAAGTTAAGCTTCTCGTCATGTGACCACCATTAGCTAAATAGTGTTCCCAGGCAACAATATATGTACTGCAACAGCACATCTTATATGGTGAAACCCTAATCTGTTCTAGAGTGACAGGTCATTGAAATAAACTGTTGAAAGCAGAACTAGTAGCATTACACTGGCAAAGAATAAATAAAAACTAAAAACTTCAAGGATAACAGAAGATTAGGTTGAAATCACAAGTTCACAACATCTTTACATCTTAATAAAAATTAATTATTGAGCAATAAACTAGAAAAGTGTAATTGAGGGCAACCAGTATTGTTTACAAACCTGTCCTTTGATTATTCGACCAGTTCGGTCATATTCAATCTCTTGCTCACTTTGTCCAAGAAGAAGCTCCCGAGCAATTGGTTCTTCTGATGCAGCATTCCCATACTTCTCCATAATTTTCTCCTTGCTTTCAGATTTCAGTTTCTCTTTTTTGATCTTAAAACTCTTGAATAGTAGTTCAGCTTGAGATGGGGCAGCTTGCATATGGATATCCTGCCCCTTATCAAAAGCTTCCCATGAATGGATGTTGAGTTGCTTGAACTCCAGAGCTTGTCCACTAAGTCGATTTTGGTTATCACCCTGTGACAAAATAATACGTCAGAATACTGAATCAAACAGCCTTGCAAGAGAGGAATTCAATATTTTCTATCTAATACAGTGATAATCATTTAACTTGTATGCTGTCTCCCACTTACCACATAGAATTTATCATTGGGGTCTGCATCTGGCAAAGGATCTTCACGCATGGAGCGGGTCTTTGGATCATAGTATGCAGAGTTCACATCAAGGTTCAGAAGATACTTTGCAGTGTCTTCTCTAATACGCAAATTCCTCACAGTTCCAGTGCTTCCACCACCTGTTGTACGGACACGCTTCTCCACTTTAGCAAAATCCATTTGAGCACTCTCATCAACTTTAGCCTCATCTATCTTCAGGCCATCTTCTTCATCCTCCTCACTAGCCACATTCTCACCACCCTCCTCACCATTATTCTCCTCAAGTTTCTTGAGCTGTTGCTCTTTCAGATACTTTTTCCTAGCCTCTTCTCTAGCTTCATAATCTGCGATAACACGAGTGTAGGTGGATGGGTCATAACCATTCCAGCGATCACGCTTCCCATCATAATCTAGTTCAAATGACTCCACTTTCTCATCTGGTGCTATGTTGATATTAGTCCATTTAGCTCCCAGACTTCGAGGTCGCTCCATGCATGACTTCTTGTCATGAGTCATGGCACCACAACTGGAACATCAAGAGAATTCTCCATTAGACAAGCTGGACTGGGCAGGTTAAAAAACCAGCATGGTAAAAGAGAGTAACATTTTCTTTATTCCGAAAGACTTTTCTTGATTAAAACAACATGTAACTACATTCTGAACAAGACAGCACAAATTCTGAATGCATCCTGACTTAGTAAATGGATGTTTAAAACTTTAGTCCCGATTGAGACCAACATCATAATGGAATGAGCACCTCACAGGCTCACACTTACTTCTCACAAGCTCCTTTCCTGTACTTGTTAGCCTGGAAAAGCTTAGCACCCCTATCATACCACGACTTGGTGTAGTTCGGATCTGACTTCCAATTCCGTTGATGCTTCAAACTCTGAAACACATCAAACCAGACACGGGATCAGCGCTCCCACCAACCAAATCCCTTGAGCCGCACAACACAAAAAAGAAAGGAGCGAGAGGCAACTTACTGGCTTATCGGCGTTAAGATACCATGGGGCCGAGGACATGTACTGGGGGATATGGGGATTGATCTCTTTCCCATCCTCGTCGACCTCAGCGGGCGCGAGCCCTGCCTTCCGTGCCTCCTCGAGCTCGATCTGCTTCCGATGGTCCTCTCTAGACTTAAACGACACTGCAGACAATGCGAAATCACCAGCAATAAGACGATCGTCCAGGGAATTTTACCGCACCAACCAACCCGATCCCCAAACCAGGAAACGAGCAGATTGCACGGAACCCTACGAAATCCTATTTCCCGTCGAATTGATGCAAAAACCACTCGCTGACCAACACCCTGCATCTACATCTAAGACTAGTTGTTAACTAGATCGAATTCATGCGGTTTCTCCAACGCAGAAGGATCGAGCTAGGGTTAGGGGCTTAGGACAAAAGGATGCTAGACGAACTCACCTGATGCGGTCGCCATGGCGCTCTTCTTCGCTGCGCTCCGCTTCTCCGACCGGGGTGGGTGGAACGCGACGCGGCGGCGGCGAACGGCGGCGAGAAAACTCGACGGCGATAGGATGACGAAGCAAAAGTAGGAGACCTTTTCTAAGAGGCCTGGGCCTGGCCCATTTAACATTTTGGGCCTAATCTATTGGGGCCCATGAGAGCTCACGTGGGCCCAACCCCACCACGATAGACCTTGCGCTTTGCGTGCTCCCATGGCTGGTGGTTTGATTGGCTTCCTCGCCGTCGCGACCGAGACTTAGAGAACCCTAGCAAGCAAAAGCCCCAATGGCGGCAGCGGCCGCGACGGTGGTGGTGCCCGCGCTCGTGTCTCCCCTCTCGCGCCGCGCCTTCTTCCCGCTCCCTCCTCGCGCCGGCCCTAAATCGCTTCGGTAAATTCACTTCGTCGCTTTTGGGGAGGGGGATTGTTTGCGTGTTTTTTTTTTTGAAAATTTTGGCCGTGGACTGTAGGCTCTTTGCGCCGGCCGCGAGGCGCCGCGGCTTGGTTGTGGCGGCGGCGGATGCGGCAGCGGCAGGGGGCGCAGAGTTCAGCGACGAGGAGAACCCCTACGAGGTGGAATGGAGGGCTGAAATGAGCGAATTCTATTCCCTTGTCTATTCGCTCGCTGGACTTGTGTTTTGATTTTTGCGCTGTTGAGTGTTAGATTCTGGGCATCACCCCGCTTGATAGCTTTGATCACATGAAGCTGGCCTACAAGAGGAAACACAAGGAAGCGGAGGAGACTGGAGATGATGATTACTTGGCTAAGGTTTTGTGGTGTTCAGAGATTGTGTGTTTAGGCTTACATTTTAACTATTAGCTTTGTTGCTCGGCATTGATGATAAACTTATTGATTCTTCAGTTGGAGAAGGCATATGACACTGTCATGATGCAGCAGCTGCAGTATAGGAAGAAAGGGGTAACATATGGTTCAGTTCAGGTCAGATGCTATGCATGCATGGATGATAATTTCCATACTATGAGACACTCAGAAACTGCAAGATTTAGACTGCCTTTTGTGCAATAGTATTAGATTTACTAATGGCCATCACAGAAAAAAACACATAAAATGGAAGCCACTAACCAAACACATTCTGTAAATGGCACCATCAATCCATCATGCACGAGTAACATTTATGAAAATAAAGGTGACATGACCATTGTGTTTAAAATTTTTTAGAAAACTTTGCATATAGATTATACATAGATGATCAAACAAGGCAATATAGCTCAAAGTTATCTACATCATTTCCTACTACAGTGCTACTACTACTATATTATCTAGTTGTAATGATTTTATTCATCAGTGCCCTTATTTTCATCCCCACTGGCAGGTGTCAAAGGAGATCAAGTATGCTGATAATCAGCCAATAGTTCCTTGGGGACCTAGGTACCTTTTTTACTCAAGTTTAATACAAGAATACTATATTTCTAATTTTCTATGAATCTATATTACATTAGTCTATTCATCTATTGATAGTATTTGGGGGGGGGGGGGTATATTTGATTGGTGTGATGCATGTTATGGAAAATAACAAGCTTCCCTCTTGCACATAAACATGAGCATGAAGATTTGTTAGATATATATATATATATATATATATATATATATATATATATATATATATATATATATATATATAAGAAAACTGAATTGACCTTGCCAAAGCATGTGATGTGGGTGAGGAAGACAGGAAGACCTGTCCTACAAGCTTTGTCCTGTTCAGTTCGCTTTCATCTGTTTATGTTTGAATTTCCATTTTATAGGACATGCCTTGTACATGGACAAAGAAATTGTTGACAATGATATGTACACATAATGCTTAAGATTAAAAGGAAACAATCCATGTGAATCTAGTAGCTATTGATCGATTTATTATTCTTGCAGATCCTCCGGATCAACAGTAAAGGACATCCGCATCAATATGGGAATATCAACAGTAATTGTATGCAACTCTTCTTTTAATAGTTAACACATTCCTAGCTATTACTGATATAATTCTAGTCATTTTTTTGCTTTTAATTAGGGTGGGCATTCGGTTTTTTCAGTTTTATCGGTTCGTTTTTTTCGGTTTTTAAAAAATTCGGTTTTCAAAGATCAAGAACCGAATAGAACACTGGATTTAAGAAAACCGGACCGAAAAAACCAAAAAATATCGGTTCGGTTTTTCGGTTTTTTCGGCTAACCGAATTAGCCTGTCTAGTGGGCGCTGCGGCTTGTGGCCTGTGGACGGGCGCTATGGCGAAGCGCTGCCCATGCAAACCGGCCAAGTGCCGTTGGGCCAAGCATCGTTGCTGTCAGCGGCCTGTGGCGTGTGGCCAAAATGATGTGGCCTGTGGCCGTGTTGGGCCAAGTATTTTGGGCCACAGGGCAGGGCAGGGCAGGCCAGGCCAGACCATTTAAATGAATGAATATTGCGCTTGGGCCTAATCAAATTTTCAGAGATCTAGTAGTTTTTCAAAATTAAAACCGAATTTAAAAAAAAACGAAACTAGCTGTTTTTCAGTTCAGTTCGGTTTTTGGTTTTCGGTTATTTTGTGCCCACCCCTACTTTTAATGCACGTCTGTGTCACTATCTTCAATATCTGCAAGAACTTCATCTGATAATTTTG
Organism: Zizania palustris; assembly: GCA_019279435.1. Lineage (NCBI taxonomy): Eukaryota > Viridiplantae > Streptophyta > Magnoliopsida > Poales > Poaceae > Zizania > Zizania palustris. The sequence continues at coordinate 54,855,674 of JAAALK010000082.1, read as the reverse complement.
TAACAAAAGCTATCTTTTTAAGTTTGGAGCATGTCACTGTGCATTTTGATGTTTGTAGTATGTTAATTTTGAATGCATGTACTACTATTGGTCTACGCTGTGCTCCAGTCCAAATAGATGTTGATTTAGCCTAAACAAGATGGTGTCCACATACTTCATATTTTACTTTTATGTAGGTAATGCTACCTTTTAAATGTCCTTATTAAGAACTCAAAGTTACGTAAGGCTTATGTGACTCTGCGACCAAGCAACATGTTTACTTGTCTTTAAAACCCCCATATGTTTACAAGGTCAATTAATAAGGGCACACATTGTTTCCTTCTTATGTGCCCAACACTTGAATGAGAGTAATGCTGATCTGTTTTTGTTCTAGACAATAATGCTTTAAGGATATCTTTATCTCAATGGAAATAATTTTCTTGCAAAATATTTTTATTTGTAATATCCTGCAGGTTGTTTGGATAGCTATCATGGGCAATGCAGACTGGAAGCCTTTGCAGTTCTTATGTTTTGCTTTCTTCTACAGAATACTTCAAAAGCTGAGGGCTACTGAACCACCAATAACTCCAATATATAATGTGAGACTATTCTTAGTCACTCTCATTTACCTTCTCACGAGACTTCAATTTGCATATTTTACTGTAGAGTGCTATGTTGCTTTTTAATAGGTTTCATGTTATCAGTTTTTTTGTCAATACAACTAGCGAATTTTTACTCAGCTTTTTTGATGTCATTTCCTTATGGTACCTGGCTCTGTTGTAAACTAAAATGTATTTCCTTCATCAATTATAAACCAAAAACAGATTTGTAGAATTGTGTTCCCTGAAAGCTTTTGCAAATTCAAATGGGATGATTCTTGTTGATGATGGGTACCATCACGAAGTTATTTTGCATTTATCATCTCACAACCTTTATTTGAAATGCTTAGTCAATATTCACATAATCACTTATTCACGTTCTGGTGTTTTCTGCAGGAGTATGGTGAGGTTGAAGGACGCGGAATACGAATGGCAAAGCGAGTAGTCCGTGCTTTGGGTTTGATATTTGGGTGTGTATTTGCTGCATCCTTGGTAAGTGTCACATGCATTTTTCCTGATCCACTGCGGCAATGTTATCAGACTATGATAATATTATCAGTCGCCTTTTGGTTTGATTGTCTTTATATGAATCTTTTCAGGGTTATACAACAATGATTAACTTGATTGAGTTTTCATGGCAGTATACTCCACGAATTGTTTACTACTACCAGGTATAACAAATCATGTGCTTTACTTTATATTAATATATGAAATGCAAACTTTTTTCATAGATCTATTAACTCTACGGGTAGAACTATCACACATTCACACATACGACTATATATCAAGGTATACTAATTGCCTGGTGGTATCTTCCAGGAGTTGATTGTTACAGCCGCTGCATCTGTTCTGCTGTACATCACAGCCTCATACTACCGGTAAACGAACAATGAGGAATTATGTCCTGGATTAGACAACAATGAGATGTTAGGATGAGCTGAGCTAAGGTGAATGGCACACTTGTGGACTCTTGTTACCTCAGGCATTAATGGAAAGCCAAGAGTTCACAAATTTTGAAGTATACTTGTGCCGGCGTATGAGTTAGGTACCATAGAGTATGAGCTTGAATTCTGGACCTCGATGTGCAGAAGACGATGGCTGATGACAAAAATTCTGTGTGCATAATTTAACATAAATGTAATGCATCAGATTATAAGATTATGACCCTTGTTTAGATTTGAGCTACTTTCAGCGGTATGCTTGTGTCATGTTTTGCGTCTCCACCACACAAATTCCTTACACGTACTAGTAACTTGAGTAAAATTAATTGGACTTTATCGGATGTTATTTCATTTAAGCAAAAACTATACCAGTAATTTAATTTAAAATGAGATTAATGGTTTATGATACAGTACGTTTTGTTTGGGACTAAGCAGAATACTTTACTGCCGCGTAACAATAAAAACCCATGCTATTGGTAAAAGCAACCAACTATAATTTGAGGCGTGATTTGTGTAGAACTCGTGTAGTATAACATGTTGGGCACTTTATGTAGCTGCATAACAATATGGCATAAGAAAAATATAATTACATAGAAAATGAGCAAAGCTATTTTTTAAACATAATTTGGTGATGCATATTATTAAAATCTGATCCAAATTAGTTAGTTTTGTAAAAGAGACGCCTTAGTCCCATGTACTCAAGTAGAGTATATGTGTCATTTTCCCCGTGTATATATATCTGTTATATGCAGCGTGAGAAAAAAAATCATCAATTGTTATTGGGGTATCTCATGGTAGTGAATTTGTTGTTTAAGCGTTCGTGGTTTTTTCAATGCAAAAAAATCTATAGGGTAAACAATGCAATTTATAGGATGGTAAAAGTGCATGTAACTTATGTGAGCTAATTATTCATGCTCTATAAAAGCTTGCAAGCATCTTCTATAGAGTATCTATATCGAATTCGTGGGTTTATAACAAATTACGCATAAAATATGCGTGAAATTCATGCATAAAAACCAGGTGTGTTGCAACTTGCAAGAGGTTTTTAAATGAGCCGTTTGGTTTCGTGGACTAAAATTTAGTCCTTTTCACGTCATATGTTTGTACATCATTTCGAAGAATTAAAAAAATTAATTATAAAAATAATTACATAATCGAATGTTTATTCACTAGATGGATTTATTAAACCTAATTAATCCACAATTAATAAATGTTTATTGTAGCACTAGCTTATCAAATCATGACATAATTATGCTTATTAGATTATTTTCGTGAATAATCTACCAATTATAAATAAGTTTTATAAATAATTTATATTTAATACTCTAGAATAACATCTTAATATCGATAACATGACTTTAATACTTTTGATCTACTAAATGAAGCTCTAGCCCCAAGGACACGCAACTGCCCCTATCACCGTCTGCCTCAAAAAGAATCAACGGCCACGATTTCCCGTATCCATCTGCCGCCCTTCCAAGTTCCACCCAACCCGTCCTACTCACTGATCGGTGGGACCAATGACGGGCGTACACCAAACCCGCCGCTTACAAAGGGGCCCCCTTTCTCCCACGCTTGCGAACGACACCGCGAGGAGAGAGAGAGAGAGAGAGAGAGGAGAGAGGGGGAGGCGGGGACGGAGGGGGAGAGAAGAAGCCACAAGCCTCGCCGCCTCCTCTCGCCCCGTCTCCACGCTGCCTGCGCCCTCCCGCGCTCGCTCCGCACGAGGGAGGGGGGAAGCTCTAGGGTTCGCGCCGCCGCGCCGGTGTCCGGTTGCCTGCGGAAGGCCTCGAGATCTCGCGGCGGCGGCGGCGGCTGGGTGCGGTGGTGGTGGTGGTGGTGGGGGGGGGGGGGGGGGGGGGGGCGGGGTGGCGGCGGCGATCGGTGAGTTCGCTCGATCTCTCGCCGCGGAGCTCCCCGGTTGAGCTGCTTCGTTCCCGGATTCGAGGGTGCTGGGGCCGCCGCCTGCCCGTGGCGGCCGTGGAATAAGCTAGCCCCCCTTTCAGGGGGTTAGGGTTAGGTTTTGCGAAATTGCGGTGGGATTTTTGGTCTCTCCGCGCGCAATGATGGGGAAGACTCAGAAATTCTCCAAGGGGCACCCGCTTGGCTTTGTCCCGGACTACCGGCACGGCGTGGAGACAGTGGGGGAGTCAAGGGGTCTCGGGATCCCGGAGAATATTGACTCAGGGAGCTCATGCGCCCTTCTGAAGAGGAAATGCGGGTTCCTGAATACTGAGGATGGAGGAGAGGTTCTGGGTTTCAATGTGCCACGAGATGTCTTTATGTTGCCTAGGATGTCATCTTCAGATAGAAAGGACCTAGAGATGAGGCTCCGTAAGGAGCTTGAGCAGGTTAGGGCCCTCCAGGGTAGGTTGTTTTCGAGACCAGCTTCGGTGAGCATGAATGATGGGGCAGTGTCAGCTCCTGGAAGAGATGTGGTTGCAAAGAGAAACGATCAGAAGCCTAAACGGAACAATTCGGTGCAGTATGGAAGAGGAGTGCCACCAACAGCTGCTCCGTCTGTGGTCAGCTCTTCTAACTACGCAGAAGCTTTTAAACAGTGTAGCAACCTTCTGAAGAACCTTGTCAAGCATAACTGCTCTGGTCCGTTCCTTGCCCCAGTTGATGCGGTAAAGTTGAACATTCCAGATTATTTCGACATTATCAAGGAGCCAATGGATTTGGGCACCATCCAGAAAAAATTGAATGCGGGCATGTATTCTACGCCTTGGGATTTTGCTGCAGATGTGAGGCTTACTTTTGAAAATGCAATGACTTACAACCCAACCACCAATCCTGTTCATATAATGGCCAAAAATTTGAAACACAGTTTTGAACCTAGATGGAAGTTTATTGAGAAGAAACTTCCTACACCTGATGACAAGTTTATTAAGAAAGACAACGTTGAGAAAGATTGCCCTTCTGAGAAAAAGCTCTCAAAGAAAGGTGCACACAAGAAAGATATCTTAAAAAAAGAGGATATGACTAAGAAAGTTTTGCAACCAAAGAAGAGAAAAGCCTCTCCCTTGGTTCAGGATACTTTTGAAGTACCTGTAGTAGAAGCTGCTAAGGTGATTGAGGATGTTCAAGTGGTACAGGCTACTAAGGAGGTTATGACAGATGAACAAAAGTATGATCTAAGTGTAAGACTGCAATCATATGGTGGATTGATTCCAGATCATATAGTTGATTTCATAAGGAGGCACCTTGCCGAGGATAATGAGGCAGATGATGATGAATTAGAGCTTGATATGAATGTGCTAAGTGATAGTACATTGATTGAACTGCAGAAGCTTCTTGACGACTATGATAGGGTAAATCAGTCAGGAAACCCTGCAAAAGATGAGTCTCGTGAGGTTGAGGTGTGTGCTGTTGTTTTATAGAATAACATTTCATCGGTTAATTAGCTAATTACTATTTTCCAATCTGTCTGACAGTTTCAAGGTGAATATGGGCTTAGCAATTCATCAATGCATCATGAAGAAGGTATATCTCGTTCAATGTTTCTTTATGAATTATGATACTTATTGCTGTTGAGATATTAAAATTTCATATGCATGCTTGCAGGCAATGAGCTTGTTGAAGAAGATGTTGATATTGGTGGGAATGATCCTCCACTTTTAACGTATCCTCCTGCCATATTTGAAAATGAAGTAGCAGACAGAAGCAGCAAGCATAGCACTTCTAGCAGTTCTAGTAGTGATTCAGAATCATCCTCCAGTGGTATGTTTTTGGGTTCTATTATTGTTTTATCTTCACTAGTTACCTTTCTTTACATTTTATTCCATGTTGCCCGACACAACTCGATGTCCTTGTTCATTCTGCCATCCTTATTCAGTGCATATATAGTTTACAAAGTAGATTAATTGAAGTTCAACACTTTAAGTGGAGATATATTGATAGCTCTGGACTGTTTGTTTCTTGTTTAGTTCAGATTCAGCAGTATGTTTAATATGCTGAGTATTATTTATAGCAATCCCATATCAGCTATTGGGTTGCACCAAAATGAGAATAAATGCATATGTGTATATGTTGCTTGTAAGTGGGATGAACAAGCCATTTGAACATTCATGTTAGTGAGCAATTGTTTTCTTGAAGAGGATTAGTAGGTGAGTATTGCAATGTTATTCGGCGATGACTTTTTTGACTGTTCACTTTACATGCAACTTAGTAACCAGTCATTATAATACCTGTGAAGAAAATGTGGTTTTTGTTTTATAATTTATTTTGCAGCCCTATCTCTCGATTAATATAGCATGTTTATGATCTTTGCTTCTCTGACAGCCTGCAATTCAATATTCTTTTTGTGCTGATCACATTCCTTGAACATGCATTTGCTTGAATCTGGACAATAAGGTCTGGGTATTATATCCTTGTTTCCCCTGTGACTTGCCTGTACGGCTCTACAGAACTACATGTTTGTTTGGATAACAGGATTTTGTAATGTTATCAAACTGCACCATTCTGCAAACCATAGGTCTTGAACAAGTATACATATGTGATTTTATGCAGGATCTTTATTTGACCGTAAAGTAGTATATTTCCAATACATTGCAACTGTTCTAATCTTTAAAAATGTAAAAATACTCCCAAAATCTAATTGACTGTACACAAAATTATAATATTAACCAGTTGTCTACATATGCACATGTAGAAGATAAAATTATTATGTAGGCCCTTCTATAAAGATATTTTGATGGATGCCACCAACAATCTGGAGTGGTGACTGGTGAGTGTAGAAGACACCATCACTACCACCAACTCCTTATACAGGAATAAAGATAAACTGAGATATTTATTTCCACGACTGCATTTCTTTCCCTCAATTGTGCTGAGGTATATTTTCCTATTTATTGATTTGATGGTGGAATGTATGCTGCAAGTGAATAGGGTCCGCTTTTCTCCTTCATTGGTATGTTTTATTTTTCCTCTTTGGCAGTTTGGCACTTTGGCTTGCACCTTTCATGGTGACACTTCATCTGACTTTAGGTAGAAAAGAGCATGATGCTATTACAAAAATGCTTTTGTGTAAATTTAATCATGCTCTTTTTCTCTGGAGTACCTTTTTTCACACTTGTGATTATGGGCTGCATATGGTGCAATTTGATTCAGTGAGTCCAGTAAGATCCATTGCATAGAAGAAAAGGAAGGGAATAATACCGGGCGCTTCCCTTGATTTGCATTGTTGTATGTTGTTGCCATCATGTATGCTACCTTGATTTGAGAGAGAATGATAGTTCTAGCCATGTTAGAGAAAGTTTTCTATAAATTTTCCTAGTTTCCCATTGCAGAATTCCATAAAGAAAAAATTGCACCCATTATTTCCATAAACCATAGGAGATAATAATATAGTATCAATTGTTAATTGGTGTCTTGACTCATTACTGTTATTGTCACTGATAGGGATTTCCACAGTATTAGTAGGAACTAAACTTCTTAATTGATAGGAAAACGAGGTAGTTGGTCGAGGACCTAGACCTAGTCGTTGCGGCGACGCCGTTGCGGTGACGCGACAAGGGGCTAGCATTGTTCTTAAGGCGGTAAGGCGAGGCGGTGCGACCTACCCCCTTCCAGTTGAGAGAATAAGTCTATGTGTGTGTATGTGTGTTTTGGCATGACATGTTGTTTGACATGACATGTGTGATGTCCATGTGTGGACAAGTTTGTAGTCTTAGCACCTTTAGCATCTTTTGCTTTAGCATCTTAGACTAGCATCTTTGCTTTAGCATCTTAGACTAGACTAAGCATCTTTTGCTTTAGCATCTTAGACTAGCATCTTTGCTTTAGCATCTTAGACTAGCATCTTGGGCTACATGGCTAGCCTATAAATATGTATCCCCAACCATTTGGGTTGGCATGGCATTTGAGTGAGTTGAATGAAAGAAAATTGCCCCAACTCTTGAGTGTCATCCCTATCAATGCGAGTGTTCTCTCTAACAATTGGTATCAGAGCTGTATGGTTCTGTGACCTTTCCAATCCCCTCCGCGACTCTCTCCAACGGAGACGCCCTTCTCCTTGTTCATCTTCCTCCCTTGCCGGTCCACCGGAGACCAACGACTCGGCGAGTTCCACCCACACTCCGAGCAGCAGCACGAGTGTAGCGGCTTCCTCCCAGGGCAGCAGCAACCCCCACGACCCTTCCACTCTACCACCTCGCAATGTCCACAGGAGACTCTCTTCGCTCGGTCACCTCGAGCGCACGACATCGGCAGGAGGCCGAAGTCGCCGCGGCGGAGGAGCGCGACCGGGTGGCAGCAGAGGTTGTGGCAGCGAAGGCTCGGAAGGTGAGGTTGGCGGCGGCAGAACTGGCAGTAGCGAGAGCGGAAGAGGAAGCGGCGGCGGCTGTGGCTGCAGCACGTGTTGCGGCGGCAGAGCTCGAAGCTTTGCGCCACGGTAGCAACAGTGGCAGTGCCTCCGAGGGAGGTAGCCTCGACTTGGAGGCCGAGTTACCAAGGAGGGCGAAGGATGAGCGGGTGGCGCAGTGGGCAGCAGCGCAGCCCCGTGCTCGCGGCGGCAGCCCAAACGGGCCCAGACGCGCCGACAACACTCCAGGAGGATGCGCACGCGACGGTCGTGCTCATGGCGAACGCGACCCTCACAGGCGGCGTGGCTCTCCCTCCCCGGACCGGCGCCATGGTCATCGCGGCTTCCAGACCATCATCAAGGATGCTGGTGCTGGTGGTGGATGGCCCACCCTCACCAAGACCAACTACACCCAGTGGTCCATGATTATGAGGGTGAAGCTCCAAGTGCGGCACATGTGGGAGGCAGTCACATACGACGACGTCGACTACGATGATGATCGACGGGCGCTGGAGACCCTCGTTGCTGCAATTCCGCCGGAGATGCAGTGTTTGATTGCTTGCAAGCAGACTGCCAAGGAGGCTTGGGATACTATCGCTGCAGTATGTATTGGCAGCGATCGCGCCCGCAAGGCTACGCTGCAGGCACTACGCAAGGAGTGGGAGAACCTGGCTTTCAAACCAGGTGAGGATGTTGATGATTTTGCTCTCCGTCTCAACTCTCTACTGCAGAAGTTGGTGCAGCATGGCGAAGACCTCATCAACGAGGAAAGAGTTGTTGAGAAGCTCTTTCGCTGCGTTCCCGGGAAATACAAGCAAATGGCTCGTTCGATCGAGTCCTTGATGGACCTCTCCAGGATGTCGATCGGAGAAGCGATAGGTCGCCTCAAGGTCGTCGACATCGACGAGCCCCAGCCATCTTCAGAGCCGGCCACCACTGGTGGCAAGCTTCTCTTCACCGAGGAGCAGTGGCTCGCGCGCCAGCGAGAGCAGAAGAAGGGGGAGGCATCAAGTTCGTCAAATGGCCACAAGCGCCAGCCACGTAGGGGGCGCAAGGCTCCCCAGGCGCATGGAGGCGCTACTGGCAGCGCCAACGGTGGCCGCAAGGCCACCCGTGATGACACTTGTCACAACTGTGGCAAGATCGGCCATTGGGCTAGGGACTGCCGGCAGGCGAAGCGCGGCGGTCAGGCACATGTCGCGCAAGCGCAAGAGGAGCCAGCTCTGTTCCTTATACATGGGAACATTGAGCTGCACTCCCCTCCCACGTCGACAGCCGCCGCTCTTCTCCACGTCGACGAACCGCGCGCACACGTCTTCCTCGGCAATGGGTCCAATGATGACAAGATTGACGGGTGGTTCCTCGACACCGGCGCCACCCATCACATGACCGGGCGGCGGGACCACTTCTCCGACCTGGACTCCAGCGTGCGAGGGTCCGTCAAGTTTGGGGACGCCTCCGCCGTGGAGATAAGGGGCGTCGGCTCTGTCATCTTCACCGCCAAGACCGGCGAGCATCGGATGCTCACCGGTGTCTACTACATCCCCGAGCTGAGGAACTCCATCATCAGTCTGGGCCAGCTGGATGAGAATGGCTCGCGCGTGGAGATCGAGCATGGGGTGCTGCGCATTTGGGATCATCAGCACCAACTTGTCGCCAAGGTAAATAGAGGAAGCAATCGCCTCTATGTCCTTCATGTGCAGGTGGCGCAGCCTGTGTGTCTTGCAGCCCGCCGCGACGACGACGCGTGGCGGTGGCACGAGCGCTTTGGGCACCTCAACTTTGAGGCCCTGAAGCAGCTCGGCATCAAGGAGATGGTGCAGGGCATGCCGAGTGTCGAGCATGTGGAGCAGTTCTGCGACACCTGCGTGCTGACCAAGCAGCGGCGACTCCCATTCCCTCATCAGGCGAGCTTTCGCGCCAAGGAGAAGCTCGAGCTCGTGCACGGCGACCTTTGCGGTCCCGTGACACCGGCTACCCCTGGAGGCCGGCGCTACTTCCTCCTCCTCGTCGACGACGTGTCCCGCTACATGTGGGCGGTGCTTCTCGACACCAAGGCAGCAGCCGCAGATGCTATCAAGCGTCATCAAGCTGCCGCGGAGAAGGAGTGCGGCCGCAAGCTCCGGGTGTTGCGCACGGACAACGGCGGCGAGTTCACGGCGACTGAGTTCGCGGCGTACTGCGCCGACGAGGGGATTCAGCGCCACTACTCCGCACCGTACACACCACAACAGAACGGCGTCGTCGAGCGCCGCAACCAGACGGTGGTGGCCACTGCTCGCGCCCTCCTCAAGCAGAGGGGGATGCCGGCGATCTACTGGGGAGAGGCGGTGATGACTGCCGTCCATCTCCTCAACCGCTCGCCCACCAAGGCTCTTGACGGCGAGACGCCGTATGAAGCCTGGCACGGACGCAAGCCGACGGTTGGCCACCTTCGCGTTTTTGGTTGCCTGGCATTCGTCAAGGAGCTCGGCCACATCGGCAAGCTTGATGATCGGAGTGCGCCAGGGGTCTTCATCGGCTATGCGGAGGGCTCCAAGGCCTACCGCATCCTCGACCCTACGACACAGCGCGTCCACATCTCACGAGACGTTGTGTTCGATGAAGGGCGAGGCTGGACGTGGGGCAAGATGGCGGATGATGGCTCGACTTCGACGATCAACGATTTCGTCGTCGAGTACGTCTACTTCGAGGGAGCAGGGGGAGCTAGCAGCTCACCTTCACCGAGCTCGCTTGCCCCAGCACCTGGCACATCATCAGCTCCGGCAAGTACTCCACCACCTCCTGCACCGGCCACACCTCGCTCTCCTACACCGGCGCCCACATCTCCAGGATCGGCATCCGCGGCTTCAGTCCATGATGAGCAGCACAAAGTGGAGTTCACTACTCCATTATCAAACGACGGGGACCGTGTCGATGCTTGCCATGACGGCGAGCCTCTACGATACCGCACCATGGATAACATCCTTGGTGAGCAGCCCGTTCCTGGGATGGCGCAACATGAGTTCGATGCAGAGCTGCATTTGGCGCACGATGACGGTGAGCCACGTTCCTTCGCTGAGGCGGAAGGAGACGCGGCCTGGCGTGCCGCAATGCAGCAGGAGATGGACGCCGTCGAGCGGAACCAGACATGGGAGCTGGCTGATCTTCCGGCCGGCCACCGTGCCATCACCCTTAAGTGGGTGTTCAAGCTGAAGAAAGATGAAGCCGGGGTGGTGGTCAAGCACAAGGCTCGGCTAGTGGCACGCGGTTTTGTTCAGCAGGAGGGAGTCGACTTCGACGACGCCTTCGCTCCTGTTGCACGGATGGAGTCCATTCGTGTCCTCATCGCGCTGGCAGCCCAAGAGGGTTGGCGTGTCTATCACATGGATGTCAAGTCCGCCTTCCTCAATGGCGACTTGAAGGAGGAGGTCTACGTTCGACAGCCGCCGGGATTTGTCATCCCCGGCAAGGAGAACAAGGTTCTTCGCCTGCGCAAGGCCCTCTATGGCTTGCGACAGGCACCACGAGCTTGGAACGACAAATTGGACTCCACTCTCAGGCAGATGGGGTTCCATCAGAGTGCTCATGAGGCTGCAGTCTATCGACGGGGCAAGGGAGACAATGCCCTGTTGGTAGGCGTCTACGTTGACGACTTGGTGATCACCGGCACCAAGGAGGTGGAGGTAGAGGCGTTCAAGACGAAGATGAAGGCCACCTTCCAGATGAGCGACCTAGGGCTCCTCTCCTTCTACTTGGGGATCGAGGTGCACCAGGACAGCTCTGGCACTTCACTTCGCCAGACCGCCTACGCCAAGCGCATCGTCGAGCTGGGAGGACTCACCGACTGCAACCCAGCCTACACTCCCATGGAGGAAAGGTTGAAGCTGAGTCGCGACAGCACGGCGGAGGAGGTGGACGCGACGCAGTACCGGCGCATTGTGGGTAGCCTTCGCTACCTTGTCCACACGCGACTGGACTTGGCGTTCGCAGTTGGCTACGTCAGTCGGTTCATGCAGCGACCGACGACGGAGCATCAACAGGCCGTGAAGAGGATCCTACGCTATGTCGCGGGGACCTTTGACTACGGCTTGTACTACCCGAGGTGCCCCGGCGCGGCGCATTTCATCGGGTACAGTGACAGCGACCACGCCGGCGACATCGACACAAGCAAGAGCACAAGCGGGACGTTGTTCTTCCTCGGCAAGTGTCTGATCAGTTGGCAGTCGGTCAAGCAGCAGGTGGTGGCCATGTCCAGTTGCGAGGCAGAGTACATCGCAGCCACTTCTGCATCAACTCAGGCTCTCTGGCTGGCTCGGCTGCTTGGCGATCTTCTTGGCAGAGATGCCGAAGCGGTGGAGCTCAGGGTGGACAGCAAGTCTGCTTTGGCTTTGGCAAAGAACCCTGTTTTCCACGAGCGCAGCAAGCACATCCGGGTGAAGTACCACTTCATCCGGAGTTGTTTGGATGAGGGGAGTGTGAAGGCAAGCTACATCAACACCCAAGACCAGCTCGCCGACTTCCTCACCAAGTCGCTTGGGCGGATCAAGTTTCAGGAGCTTCGCGCCAGGATTGGGATGGTTCAGATTTCCCAGAAGGCGCCACACAAGACTTAGGGGGAGATTGAGAGAATAAGTCTATGTGTGTGTATGTGTGTTTTGGCATGACATGTTGTTTGGCATGACATGTGTGATGTCCATGTGTGGACAAGTTTGTAGTCTTAGCACCTTTAGCATCTTTTGCTTTAGCATCTTAGACTAGCATCTTTGCTTTAGCATCTTAGACTAGACTAAGCATCTTTTGCTTTAGCATCTTAGACTAGCATCTTGGGCTACATGGCTAGCCTATAAATATGTATCCCCAACCATTTGGGTTGGCATGGCATTTGAGTGAGTTGAATGAAAGAAAATTGCCCCAACTCTTGAGTGTCATCCCTATCAATGCGAGTGTTCTCTCTAACACCAGTCGCCTAGGCGAGTTAGGTGCGCGGCGAGGCGACACCATACACACGTCATAACATATAAATGCTACATATTTTAGTAGTGGTGTAACGTATAACTACCTTAGTATTTCCAATGATATGACCACTCTTATCTTCTCATGTCCCATGCAGCAATCTAGGAGTATATACAAGAGTATATACAACACTTTACAACACAGTAGCACACAACAATACGTCACAGAACTATTATTGAGTAGTGACCAGTGAGTACTGACAGTCTGACCGAAGGGTTGCAGACTTTGAAAAGTAGGCACAACTAGAGATCTGGACTCTGGAGTGGTGAAGCACCAGAGCCACAATAGATCTGGAGTGGTGGAGCACTAGAGCCGGGCATGGTGGAGCACTGGAGCAGCTAGAGAGGGCGCCAAGCGCAGCAGATCTGGAGCATTGCAGCTGCAGCCTTGGACTCTAGAGTGGTGAGCATTGAAGCAACTAGAGAGGACGCCAGGCGTAGCTGGAGAGGATGCCAGGCGTAGATGGAGAGGACGTCGACCGCCAGCCGTCGGTCGCCCCTGGAGAGGATGTTGGCGGCCGTTGGAGAGGACGTTGGCGTCGTCGCCTGTTCCCTCCACTCTAGAGTTCTCTCTTCCTTCTCTTTCCTCTCTATTGTGTGCGCGCGTAGTCCTTTACTCCTTTTAGGCTTTTACCTTTCTCTCCCGCGTTGCATCCTGACTTCTCGCGCTGCATCCTGCACCACAACTTTTCGCGCGCGCGTGCTAGGTGCATGTATGGCGCTCGCTACAGGCCGCTGGGCATCCAGCCGATGCCACACTGTGCCTAGGCGGACGCCTAGCTTTGCAGCTCGCCCAGCGTCGCCTAGGTGACGCCTTAAGAAGCATGGGAGCTAGGGATACAGGGAGACTATGCCTAAACCGAGGGTGCGTTTGGTAGGGCTTCAGCTCCATCTTCTTTATCCTGTGAAGCTGGAGCCAAGCCAAACACTTTTCTCGAGGAGTGGATCCTGCTGAGAGCACTCCAGAAAAATGAACTGCCACTGGAGTAGTGGAGCAAGTCTAGTCAGCTTCAAGTGCTCCACTCCAGCTTCAGTTTGGATTTCAGGATCCAGAGCTCTACCAAACAGGCCTTGAATACTCGACGCTTAAACACCTATTGGGGCCCTGTTTATATAGACACAGGACCAACTCCTCTACAATGGAAATAACAAACTAAATCTTGACTTGCTAACTTAAGAGCTAATCAAATCTATTTAATTGGTACTTATCTGATCTCCTCGCTAATCAAATTTATATCTAATTGATACTTATATGATCTCCTTGGACCTGTTTCCTTCTCTAGTCAGATTCTCTGATTCCTGAGAGTATGTTTCCTTCTTTGGTCGGACCTGCTGCTACAGTACTGGTGGGCCAGGCCCTCCGGTCCATGATCTGAGGCCATGAGGCCATGACAGTTATAGTTCCTCTATTAGTAATATCTAGTTGCACAATCAAATGATCGATGCACTGGGTAAACATTTGACTATCCTTCAACTATGTAATCAAGCTAAAAGGAACTCCCTGATTTCAGGTTCTAGTTCTACTGCATTATGCCTTTGTAAGGCTCTCTTGAGCCACAGATTAATTAATTGCTCCATTATTATGCCCCCATGAAGGAAGTGATATTTGATTTTATGTCTTCTTGTTTCTCTGTCTGTCTTGACAAAATATATAATAATATCATTTTGTTTCATTTGAAAAACCAATCTGTAATTTTGTACTAGACTAACAGGCTGCAACTTTTGTGATGTTTTTGTTACTGACCATTCCAGTACAAGTTTGCTGAATGTTAGCTCTGAACCATCAAAACTCAAATTCAATAATATATATGGAAGTCTCTAAGCTTCCTCTTTCCATGATACTCTGCCTAGTCACAAATAAGTGGTGTTTTGGACTTTTGGTGTCTTGGGCTAATACCATAATGGGATAAACACTGCCATGAGGATAGTCGGGTGGTGGTTGCTGCTAGAGATGAGAGGTAGACTTAGGTTGGAGAAAGGAACATTGGGGGAGTTTAGACTAATTCTGTCTTGCTTGTTTCTGAATAGAGATACAACCGATCCTTACCCGCGCGGGTACTGTTGACATGGGCTGGTCATGTCCGGATGGCCCAATACCCATGACAATTGGACATCAACACTGTCTCCAAAGATGCAACCTCAACCACTAGCATCTGTTGTAAATTGAAATATATTGTCAAGTAAAACCATAATATTATGAAAATACTATTCAAGACAAATATACAAATACCACCTTTTGTAATTCCAATATAAATGCTCATAGAAATACTCACAGCCAAAGCTTAAAAAGTTTGACTGCATTTGCTCCTAAAACAACACATGCCAATATCCCGTGGTGTGTGAAAGCATCCTGTCTTTTGTCATTTACTCATTTTTCCTAGCCTGTGTGGATTCTCATGTTCACACACTGATGTTTCTTCTTCATTATCTTTCCAGATTCAGATTCAAGTAGCTCTTCTGGGAGTGATCTGGACGTCAAAGTTCCTCCATCAACCAGTGGGGCCAAGGTGTTCATCTCAAAAGTCTTGAGCACAGTAAAAGTCTTTTATGGAAATAAACCTGCTAGTGTATAGAGATTTTAAGTCTTTTATGGAAATAAACCTGCTAGTGTATAGAGAATTTAAGTTTTCTCAATGGTTCCCTTTTTCAAATGCAGGATGACACAGTATCTGTGGTTAGGTTGGATCAGGAAAACGGTATGGTGCTTTAACCTAACACAGTAATACTATATTATTTGCTGTTGTGTATCAATGTATGTAACTTCCTCATAGAGCCCAACACATAACCAACTAGGCTACTTGTTACAATTACAGTTCCAAAAGCCCCAAACATTATCCTGTACTTTTGAGTGGAAGAGGGAATTAAACTATTATTTTGTACTTCCTCTGGTCATGAAAGCATGTATTCTTATAATCTTATCCCACCAGGCCACTAAAATATCACACATGGGTTAATCATTGGATGTGTCTTAGCTTTGGTCAATCCATTTATATTGGTTGAAATTTGTTGTCACTCGATAGTTATTGGAGCATTTTATAGGAAGCAACACGAGGTTCTAGTGACCCTCGCCTGCTTAACAGCTTATGCATAGCTTTCAACTTTTACAGTTCTAGAATAGTTATGTGTCTTTTATACTTCAACTCCTGTGTTTGCAGATCCATTGAAAACATCAGATCTTCCAGAACAAAGTAATGATCACGTGCCTATTTCTGCTGATGATGAGGGTAAGCATGATATTTTATAACGGTCTCATTGAATACCGAAGCCTCTTACACGTTTTCATCTATAGATATTTCTGGGGAGAATGCATCCGAGAAACAGTTCTTCCCTGGAAAGCAGTACCGTGCTGCTGTTTTGCTAAACCGCTTTGCTGATACAATTTTTAAAGCTCGTGAGAAAACTCTTGATCAGGTGTGTATTGGAAATTTTCGATTCAGAGCATTGTTGTTGCCTGGGTTTCTAGCTAAGACATTGTCAGTAAGCCTCACATCATTATTAATACCAGGGTGCAAAAAAGGATCCTGAGAAACTTCAGCACGAGATGGAGGAGCTTGAAAGATTGCGAAGAGAAGGTGAGATGAAACTGATAACCTTTTGGCTGATAAGCCAACCATACTTCTGTGTATTGAAGCACAGTCTTCATTACAGAAAGAGCTCGGTTACAAGCTGAGGCAAAAGCTGCTGAAGATGCTCGCAAGAGGGCTGAAGCAGCAGTAGCTGCTGAGGCTGCTGCAGAAGCTAAGCGCCAAAGAGAACTTGATAGGGAAGCGGCTCGTAAAGCTTTGCAAGAGGTAAATCAAGGATGCGACTCTGGCTGGAAGCACAATGCTCTGTTGATAATACATACTTAGTGTAAATACTATTGCCCCTGCAGATGGAGAAAACTGTAGACATCAATGAAGGGAACCTCTTTTTGAAAGACCTTCAAATGCTTGGAACCACCACAGGTGAACAGTTCCCCAGCTCGGTTGGTGAGACGAGTCCAGCTCATACACCTGAGGCTCTCGGATTTCAACTCGGAAGCAACCCTTTAGAAAAGCTTGGGTTGTTTATGAAAAATGATGATGAAGAGGACGAGGAAGGTGAGTCTGCAGATGAACAAACGATTGATGTTGAGGAGGGCGAAATAGATTGACACCTTACAGACCATTTTCTGATAGATAAGGGGATCATGCATGACTGTTGTGGACACTCCTGACGTTTCCTGTGCTGTACTGACCTTTGTGAACTGCACTAGTTTTGGGAGCCAAATGTAGATAGGTTGGCAAACGTGTATGGGAAACCAGTCCATCATGCGTCCACTATCAGATGAACCGGAGCTCTCGTAGAATGTGTTTATGGCCAGCCATGAAGTAATGGCCGTCCCCAACTTCTTTTCTGGATCTAAATAATGAGTTTTTTGAGGGCGATGGTCATTCTGGGTAAAAGAATGGAGAGAAGGGGGTTCCATGGCTTCAACACCTTATGTGTGAGCCGTTTTTGAGGGATAGTGTTTTTAGTGGCATTTGCTGTTGTGAATGTAATCTTGCAAACTGTACAAAAATGACGACTGATAGATGGAAAACATTGACTTGAGCTATTTTGTGACTGTCTGACCAGTGTCTTGGATTAATCATACTCTCAACAGTGGGGGCGTCTAGTAACAGCACCCCTGTAGTGCAGTGGCTTTCGTCTGCAAACTATTCATTCTGCCCTAAAGAGACTTTATTTTTAGGAAGAATTGATAATTTGCAATCACATGGTTTTGCTTTTTTCTGTCATTCTCATTCACCTGATTGTCTCACGTATCATTGTTTTGAAGTGACATTATAATTCTTATGATTCATATTATGATGTTATAATTCATATTAAGAATGAAAATTTATTAATTTTTTCGACATCAGAGAGCAGGCTCATGCCCAAAATCTTAACTAATATAAAGTGTTTCGCAATCTTGTGCGTGGAGTGCAGTGCGCACGCAGAAAAAAGAAAAGAAAAATGTACTTTTGTATTTCAGTTTTTTAATTTCTTTATTTTATGTAGATGTATGAATTTTGTGTAAAAACACTTAAATTTTTGAAAAATCATTTTGTAAAATAAAATTCTATTGTGCATGGAATCGGACCAACCGATTGGGCTGTTGGTTTGAGCCGCTGCCATTTGTAACGGCCTATTTTTTAGTGGGTTGCTGCCAACACGTACAAAAAAGCCCAAATATTCCTCCCCATCCGACCTCCTACTTCGTCACC
Source organism: Zizania palustris (assembly GCA_019279435.1). Lineage (NCBI taxonomy): Eukaryota > Viridiplantae > Streptophyta > Magnoliopsida > Poales > Poaceae > Zizania > Zizania palustris. Next base: position 54,837,629 of record JAAALK010000082.1, on the reverse strand, counting down.
GCCACCTCCCCTTGTTTCCGGGGATAATTTAACTATTTACCACTCTTAACATGTGTCAATTAATGGATTACATGTCAGTGACTCAGGTAACTTTACATGTCAGTGATTCGGAGTGGCAAATTTGTTATCATTCACATGGTAAAAGTGGCAAATAATTAAATCCCTCCTGTTTCCGGTGGCCGTGAGGTGGGTGCCGTCCTCCTCCTAGCTTCAGCAGCCTCCGTAGACGGATGTGGGGGAGGAAGAGACGGAGTTCCTCTACGAGTCCGAGTCCGCCGCCGTCGCGCGGACGTAGCGGACTGCCGCGTTCGCCGGCGTCGCAGCCCTCCAGGTCCGCCTGCTTTCCCACTGCTTGGATTTTGCGAACTATTGCGACGCGCAGATCAAAACGAACTGGCGAGTTGCGATTTTCTCCCGCGGTTTCTGCTGCATTGAGGTGCGCCAGCGCCGCAACTGAGCTCGATAGGACTCTACCGGAGGCCGAATCCTACGCCTCCAGGATCGCCTTCTCACCTCGATTTGCTCAAATATAATGTGGGCGCTGCAGTTGTCGTGAGTATCTCGTTTGAATTGGTGCCACATAGAGAATTAAGTTAATCAGATAGCAGAAAGCTAATCTAGACCTTACATGAAGCACACCATTACGGAATTTATTTCTGTTGTGGTTGTGTCGATTTCTTTCTGGGGATAGGATGATTAGGATTTAGAATCAGAGCATTGGCATCTGTCATGACTTTGATCAGGGCCATGTCACTCGAATTGTCCACAAGAAGTATCCTACTTTCTACGATTGATTGAGTACACTGGCCTTAGAAGTTAGAACTGAACACCACAGCCCCAATGGACATGCCATGCCTTGAAGCATCCAATACTTTGCTTACTTTCATCGTGGGAAACTGTACAAAATGGTAGTAGTTTTCTACCATCATTTTCAATCCGTGCTAATGAAAGCAACAAGTATACCTGCTCACTTTTTCTGCTGTTACATTTCCTAGTAGCTACAAGTTAATGCCTAGTTAGCTATGGTAAATCAATCTGCAAGAGTACACAGTAAAGTAGAGGAATTAGGTAAAAGTTGCTTGCACAAGCAGATGGAACAGCACACAACACAACACTGGCCTTTGCTTTATTCACATTGCCTGAATGTGACAGCTCCCTCCTTTCTTTCAGCCATTTGTTACTTATGGTCCTAACAGTGACACCAGAGACAGATTAGCTAACCATTTCTGGCTATTCTAGACTTCTTTCCTCTCCTCTCCCCTTTTTTCTCCTCAACTCGCAATCTTGCTGCACTAATCAGTAATCACCATCCCGCAATTATCCTATCTTGTTTGCTCTATGATGGACTGTGTTAAACAAGCCTCAAAAATTCAGTTGAAATAGGAAACAGTGTGTTCTTAGGGTTGAAAATTTCGGTGCATGTTGGTTTTAACAAATTCAGTGCGTGACTGGTCTGAAACTCCTGCCCACGATGAAGAACAAACCATATAATTCTTTGACACAAAGAGGTGAGAGTTGACCGTCCTAAATGGTGACCCAATAAAAGTATGCATTTGATATTTCGATTTGACTGCCTCTAGCCTTCTCCTAGTGGCATTTCGGACCGGTCACAAATCTGTCGTCTTGACCAGAGGTGCATCATTAGTTTTAATTTTATATGGATAAATCCTTATATGCTATATAATTTTAAAATTTTGAAAAAAAATATTATTTTCAGTGATTACTGTGGTCTTCACTATCAGTGATATAAAAATTATGGTTGCACATTTTAAGATAGCTCAATTTTGTATGGTTTGATTCTGTATTGTTTATTTTTATTAGAGAATTACCACATGAGTTATAAATTGTCACGGACCTTTATTTAGCGCCTCTTTCTTTAGTGTACGCATAAAGCATAACTAAAAGTATATACTTATATTCTAAAGCACAATAAGGATATTGCTTTCGCATTATTATACCATCGACAAAATGATGAGTTCAAAAATCTTTGTGCACGTATCCTCATGTCAGGTTTGTCAAAGTGAGATGCCCAAGTCTACTTTTTTTCCGTTGAGAAAAAAGAAAATAGTTATGCTTCATGAAGTTAAATTTTCATCAGGTAAAAACGCAGTTAGTAACCAAATGATGCTAATCAAGTTATGCACTTATGCTACGCCATCTTACCAACCTGCATTTTATATTGAGACAGCCATGAGCCATCACGTATTAACGTGCCCTGAATGATGGATCAATCAGTCCTCAATTTTTCACGGATCCATCATAATACTAAAAGTATGCAAAAAACGAAAATAAATGAAGCAACTGAACAAGATGTTATTTTGCACCAGCACTTACAATGTTACCGTCCACACAAGATTGAAATTGCACTTCGCTGTGTCCAACACAAAATGTGCACCAGAATATTTACGACCTAACGAGGCTATCCATTTTGGATTAGGTCCAAAAAAAAAGTTTTTTTGTTTCTTCTATCTATCCACCTCATCCGCTTTAATTTTCTCGTCCATTTTGGCTTCGCGCACCCACTGCCTCTCCCACACTGTGCCCGCAAGAAGAGACCCCGACGAACCCGACTGGCGACGCCTCCTCCTCCTCCTCCTCCGCGAAATCCCCAGGTTTCTGCAGGAATCCATCCAATTCGCGCACTTTCCCTTGTCCCCAAGGCTAATTCGCGTGGAAATTTTGGGGTAAAAGGCGGAATTTTTCTGCCTTTTTTCTTTACCTTCTGAGCACTTTTCCTTTTTGACTCCGCCCGGTTCTTCTTTTTATTGGTGTCACTGATTGTGTTTCTCGTGGAAAGGCGTGGTTTTGGGACGGTCTCGATCTCGGATTCGGCTCCGGAGGCATCGATTTGATCCCAGCAAGGTGCGTTTTCCCCCAATCCTTTTCGTGCTATGAGCGAATTTGCTTTCTTCTTCTTCTTACGGTGTTTAATTTGATCAGATTGAGAAATGGTTGATCTGTGAAGAGTCCCCGTTATTTAACGTGGTTTGATCGGGAACTTGTTTGGACAATCCGTTACCTTATGATTAAGCAAATACTAGGCCGGCTTCCCAAGAAGCCGGGCAAGTCCGGGGAGAAGGATTTGGCCGGAGCCGGCTCGTCGCTGCCCGGTCCGGCATCTGATGCAAGAACCACGACTGATTTGACGATGTCTAGTAAGATTGTCAATTATACAACTGCAGTCACAAATCCCGACCAGAATTACACCGTCAAGAACGCTCATGCTGGTGCGGGTGTCAGCAATGGTTTCTTGGAGCCACCTATGTATGAGGCGCTCCCGAGCTTCCGGGATGTGCCAGCATCGGAGAAGCCTGGCTTGTTCCTCCGGAAGGTGTCTATGTGCTGTGTGGTTTTTGACTTCACGGACCCAACAGAGGATGTGAAAGAGAAGGAGATTAAGAGGCAAGCATTGCTTGAACTCGTGGATTACATCACCTCAGCCACAGGGAAATTCCCGGAGCCTGTTGTGCTGGAGGTTATCAAGATGGTGTCTACAAATTTGTTCCGGGCACAGACCCCAGCTCCGAGAGAAAACAAGGCGCTTGAGTCATTTGATTTGGAGGAGGAAGAACCTGTCATGGACCCAGCATGGTCACACTTGCAGATTGTATACGAACTATTCTTAAGGTTTGTCCAGTCTCCTGAGACAGATGCTAAGCTGGCCAAGAGGTATGTCGATCATGGTTTCATTATCAAGCTGCTCGATCTCTTTGACTCGGAGGATCCTAGGGAAAGGGAGTATTTGAAGACGGTACTTCACAGGATATATGGGAAGTTCATGGTGCACCGCCCATTCATCAGGAAAGCAATTAATAATATCTTCTACAGGTTCATATTTGAGACAGAAAAGCATAGTGGGATTGCTGAATTATTAGAGATTTTGGGAAGTATAATCAATGGTTTTGCTTTGCCACTCAAGGAAGAGCACAAATTGTTTCTTGTCCGAGCATTGATTCCACTCCACAAACCAAAATGTGTGAGCATGTATCATCAACAACTGTCCTATTGTGTTACTCAGTTTGTTGAGAAGGACTGTAAGCTTGCTGATACTGTTATAAGGGGTTTACTTAAATACTGGCCCATCACAAATAGCTCTAAGGAGGTGATGTTTTTGGGTGAGTTAGAGGAGGTCTTAGAATCCACTCAGCCAGCAGAATTTCAGAGATGTATGGTGCCTCTTTTCCGTCAGATTGCCCGCTGTTTAAACAGTTCTCACTTTCAGGTAAAAAGGAAACAGAATGCCAATTAAATCATAAGTATGCATTATTTTTGCTTGTTACTGTATGCTTGTGACACGACTTCCTGTCACTTATCTAGGTCAGCTAGCTGTAGCAAGCGATATAAGTGTCATTCTATTTCTGTTAATGTTGATATGGAAATAGGAATTTTAGCGTTTTGAAATCCTTTATTATATTCCACTTCTATCGGATGGAACATCCATATTACACGTAGCCTAATCCTATTAGTGATTAGTTAATTCCTTTACAGCATCCAATAAATATATTTCAGTAAATAAGATATTGTGCCAGTTTTGGTTATTTCTTTATAGAATTGGGATGTTGTAATAATCATACTTGATATATGATAGCCCGTGGACACAATTTTGAATCAATATAAGACGGAGTTGCTAAATAATTAAAAAATGTTTGCTATATGAATCTTGCGCTCCTGGCACCAAAGGATGTGACACCAATGTTCTTGTGAATTCATAAGTAAATTTGACCACATTACCCTGCCATGCAACTGTAGCTGACAATTATTATCTTTGTGAATTGCTGTTTTGCACTAACACATGGAGCTCATTATTAAATGATCATTTACCAATGTATTGTTTATTTGAGTAACTGCCCACCAACAGGAATTATGTCAGCGCATGAAACGTATTTATGCACTCAATGCTTCATTCCATAGTTTCTAAGACTTAAGTACACAACTTACCTTTTGTTCTTTGAGATAAAGTTCACTGTTTATATTAGTAAGGTATAATGGTAAATGTCATATGGACCCTTTTGGATCATGTTAGTTCCTGCTCTATGAATTACGTTTATTTTGTTTTTGTTCGATAATTGAGGAAACAATCATGGACCATTTATTACTGCATTGATAATTTTCTCAAGAGGCACTTTTAGTCTAATCCTTTGACCACTATACCAATTAAACCATATTGAGAACTTCCTTGTTCCTCCTATATGTTTGGGCAGTTCCTTCCTATATTTTGTTCTTCTATTCTTAATACATCCTTGAATTGTAATGTGCAGCTGTTCACTTTCTGCTGAGAAGTGGAGATCTATACTAAAGTTTCAGTTTATGATACACCCATGGTTTTGATGCTTGGTTTTGAAATAAAAAAATCAGTGGAGCCTGAGATGATGAGATCTTGTGACTAGTGAGATATTGTTTTTCTTGGCTCAATCTCGCCAAAAAATCAATCAAAGTTGAAATTTTGAAGGGGAAAAAGAGATAAAGTTGCTGTCAACAGGGCATGAAATCTGTGGTCTTACCTTGAATAGTAGAATGGGCCACTGTATATAAAAGCTAAATCAAAAATTTCTGGCCCATCCGACATCACAAGATCTCTGCTAGATTTCACTGAGATCCTGAACTATGGGTTGTGCCATCATATGTATTTTTCTAGTTGGTGTTTGATCATCCGTTACTTGGTCATTTATTTGATGATTTGATTTTTTTTTCAGTTGTAGGGATAAAAAACTTACATTTTCTATTTTTCTAGTGATCTCATGCCAGCTATTTGATATAGAAGCTAACAGTGTATTGATTCTTTTTTATTTGTTTTGCAGGTGGCAGAGAGAGCTCTATTTCTGTGGAACAACGACCATATTGAGGGCTTGATCAGACATAATTGCAAGGTGATACTTCCCATAATCCTTCCTGCATTCGAACGAAATACAAAAGGGCACTGGAACCAGGCAGTTCAAAGCTTGAGTTTTAACGTGCGCAAAACATTCTTGGATCATGACCCTATACTGTTTGAGGAGTGCCTCAAAAAGTTTGAGGAAGACGAAACCAAAGAAATTGCATCAAGATCAAAACGCGAGGCTACATGGAAACGCTTAGAAGAGATTGCCTTGACGAAATCCGAAAGCAGTCAGGCCGCACTTCCTCTGCGGTCCGCAGTTAATTAGGAGAGCTCATCTACCTTGCAGAATGCTGACTGCATATGAGCATCACTTGTTCGCAGCATCTACGCTAGAGATCACTGATGTGAGATGTGAATGCTCATGGATGGCTGCATCCCCTATGTTACTTGTTCCTGAACATTTTACAGGCTGACTTGTAAATACGAGGTAGATGATCGACCGTGAATCTTCAACAGAGTCTGGGTTCTCATTCTCAGTCTTTCTGAGATGGTAACACCAGTTTCTTCGTCATGGGACAATGGAAAGGAGGCAAATTATATGCCCTTGCTTTTCTGAGATGTTTGTGCTTGCCTGGTGTAGGAGTCAACGTGCAGCCTGGAGGAGAGCTCAGCTCACTGTCCTGGTGTAGGAGTCAACGTGCAGCCTGGAGGCTGGAGCTCTGCTCAGCTCAGTTCAAAGTGTTTAGTGTATGAACAACTTCAGTCTTGTCATGATGATATGCACTCCGGGTGCACATGTGTTTTCTTCGCAAGATGTATACAGAAATTTGTTATGAGCATTGCATTGCCTCTGTTCATCCATCGATTCTCAGTGCTCTGAATTGGTGCTGGCTGGTTGTCATCTTGCACTTCTTTTATATTTTGCAATTAAGTGCTTGTGTTATGCTATATTGTTGGTATACACCCATGCTTGGATCGCTCCCATTGGTTGCTATCCTGGATTCCTGACCCGTTCGATCAACATTGTGCGGCCAAGATTAAGAGGCGAATTCGTGCGACTTGTAGGGTTGTTTTCTATTTAAGGGGGCATTTGGTTTCTATATTAATTTGATAAGATTAAATGTAAATTTATTATAAAAATAATGATAGAATTGGAAGATTATTCGCGAGACGAATTTATTAAGTCTAAGTAATTAATGATTAGTAAATGTTTACTGTAGCATTATATTGTAAAATCATGACGTAATTAGGTTTATTAGATTTGTTTCGTGAATAATCTACCGATTATGAATGAGTTTTATAAATAGTCTACATTTAATACTTTAAAATAGCATCTAAACATCTAATGTAACATGACTAAATTTTTGTACTAAAGAATCAAATTGGCACTAAATCCTTATACTGTTATGTATTCTCAGAAGAGCTATACATATCAAAATAAGCATTTTGGATATGATTTCAGACACCAGTGAGCTTTTCATGTTTGTCCTAAATATAACGTAGAAAAAGAAGTAATACTACGTAAATAGTATAGTTGTCTAAACGACTAGTCTTTTACAATTTTTGATAGAATTGTAAAACAACTTCTTTTTTAAATACTATTATAATTTTAGAAATATTTTCGTTTTCCTCAGGTGCCTTGCGCGGAAGAATGCTAACGCCGTCGTCTCCCCTCACGTCGGCGGCGCTAGTTTTCCACAGCCCCAGAGCTCCGGCCGGCTCCGGCTCTCATGGCACCACCATCGGTAATCGCCCCCCCCCCCCCCCCCCCCCCCCGCCGCCTGGGCCCTCCGCAACCTATACTCTCTCTGGTTCTGGCGCGCCGGAGGATCCTCTCTGGCCCGTGCGCACTGCCGCACTCCATCTTCCACGTCGCCGGCGACCACCCCAGCTTGCAGCCAAGGTCGCTCATACTATCGTTTCCTTTTCCTTCCATTTTCTTCAGGCGAGGCCGTGCAGATTGACTGTGTAGTATAGTGCTTCTCTAATCCTACAAATTTTTTCCCTCCTGATTTTTTTTTAAAAAAATGTCAATGGCGTGCTCAAGTCTTCCTAGCTACCAAGGCCTTTGTTCATGGCGAGATTGCTGAAAGCCTGAAACAGTAATATGCAATGCTTCATCTCTAATAGTAATTAGCCTCAAATTTTGTCATCAATCATGATAATATGATATAGCTAGCATGCACCTCTAGTTCAGACTTCAGTATTCGAGGATATGTGTTCGTTTCAGAGGATAGCATTCTCGAATTGATGGGAATGAATTCAGTATTCTATGGGGGAAAAATAAAGTTGTAGGTGCATTGTTTTTTCATGGAGCTAAGCTGCCAAAAACTAAAATTTAAGCTGTCAAAAGAAACCTGTTAAAAGAAGCATAGGATGGAAGGCGAGTTGGAAAGTTTAAATGCTTCTGCTGCTAATTTGTCACTTTAGCAGCTCGATTACTATTTAATGCTGAGTGTTGGATATTGGAGTTGGAGAAGCAGATTTGCATGAATTGAATTGGTTCCACTCTAATTCCAATTTGACATTGTACCCCCTTGCCAATTGTCTTCGAGATATTACCTCTTGTCAATCTGACAGAAAATGTTGCAAGTATAAACACATTTCATGTTGCGTCCAAGTCGAAATCTGACAATGGAAGAGGAGATGTTGGAGGAAACCAAATCTTGTGCCATAGCTTATAGCAGGATTTGAAGCCTAAGATTTGATCCCATCCAAGTCCCACATTCAGCTTACAAGGTTGTTCTTCCCAGAAGTTAAAGCTCACCAATTGCACCATTCATTGTCCGACAGCTGAACATGAGATATTGGAGTAAACCAAATCTTGTACTCTGCGTTAAGATTTGGTTCCATCCAATTCTCAAATTCAACTGCCAAAGATTTTGGTTGTCAAGCCTAGTCAAGCTACCACTCAACATATTTTCAGTCACTACCAATTAAGACTCCGAAGACAAGATGTTGGAGAAAACTGAACTAATGAAACTGTCACTGACAAGAAAACACAGTTCAGTTTCCTCCAACTCTTACCTTGAGAGCTAAATCATATGCTTTCGGTTGCAATATTTCTGTCTTATGGGACTGCTATTTTATAGACCAGCTCCATCTGAAGTTCATGTCTCACTCTATCCAGTGTTCTCCAGCATGAGTTGTGCATGTTCAGAAAAGAAAGTTCTGCAAAGTAGTTCCACTTTCCAACAAACTTTGACCAGACCAGAAGAAAACTGTGTTATGCATTTGCAATTGATATATACTACAAATCACAAGCTTAATGGGTCCTCAATCAGCTGTGCTGCATTTGGACTGCTCACAGGTTTTGAGTTGCTAGTATCTGATTCTCTATTAAAACCAGTACCTTTTTTTAATGAGATTTTAATGCCCAAATAATTGATGCCAACACCGACACTCCAACAAAACACATAGTCCTAACATCCACATCAAACAAATAATTCTCTGACTGCAAAATCCATACTCTTCTTCAGTTCTTCAGAGTTCAGATTAGTATATAAAATTTTAATTTATTAAGTATATAAATTTTTGAGGTTTAAGTTCACACATTCTAGAATGTCAACAGGTAGTACAAAAGGCAAGCTAGTTGCAGGAGCATCAGTACAATCAATAAGAGTATTACTAGGACAGTGACCTTTTTAATTAATAGCTTTTTGGCTGGGCTCCAGAAGTCCAGATCTGCTTGTCACAGTATTTTGGGACAGCATCACTCATACAATTATGCAATACAAGTTGTTGATACTAACCCTTAACCATTCCATAACTAGGGTTCAAGGAGGGTTTAATATGAGGTCCTTTAAAGGGCCACATTTGACTTTGCTTTGCCTTTTTGGAGATAAAGCCCTCTTAGCAATGGATTCCTTGATCAACCCAAAGGACATGTTTATTATTACAAACCATTAAACTAAACACAGTGTCAAATGTGGAGGAATACAAATTTATGGTCAAATTAGTGCTGAAACTAACTTCTTTGCAGAACAAAACAATTAGTAACAAAAGATTGGTACTGACAGCTAAATGCTGACCAAGGATGCCCACAAGGCACAATAGACAGTACTGATGAAACACTGGATTTTTTTTAGAAAAAAATGGAAATGATTATATATGCTTCTGAGCTAGCGAAAAACGAAGGAGGTACACAAGCTATGCTTCGTGAACTGATTTCTAGACTAGAAGATGCAGATGTTAGATTTAGCGGGTTTCATATCTGGTCTAATAAGATGCTAAACACAAATTTATTTATTTATTTTTGGATGAGTATGTTGAGACATGCTTGTATATGACAATACTGAAACATTTCACCTAGGATCATTGATAGAGTTGCATCAAGTGCATTTTTCATTTCATCGAACAGGCGAATATTTGCGAAACAATTTCCCAAGACGACAGATAGATATTGTGAGCTAGCTATGGGTAAGTAGAGTTGTTGCAAATGATTCGAATTCAACAAAGTTCACAATCCATTGGCTATCTAGAGACAAGAATGAACAAGGCATCACATGCTATTATGGACGGGCCAAAACATTTTGTCCGAGTGGTCCAAAGCAAGCATTTTCGTGACCACCAAATTAAACGCGTAGAAGCTTTTCTAGCTTAGAAGAGATGACAACAGGTACGTATCCGCTAGATAAAAATTCACCCGCTACAAAAGAAGTCTAAAGAGGCACACATAATTTTGAACTAATGATTTGCAAATAATTCATATGCTGACATAGAAGCTTTGAAATACTCTTTTCCGCCGTTGAGAACTTTCCCGAAGATCACTCATCATACTGTTATCATACTATTATTCTCGCAAGAGTAAACTCAACATTATAATTCTTATGGGATAAGATGCCAACTTCCTCGCATACTTTTCGTGTATTACCGTAAACTATTGACCAACTAGAAGTCAAAAATAGCTGTAACCGGATGAGTGGTTTGAGAAAGTCTAAATGGAAACAGGAAGAACATTTTTTCTTGGCTATAATATTATTTTGTAGCAAAATTTGGATATGCAGAATTAGATACCTTGCCCCCATGTGCACACCAATAATTGCTATTCCATTAAAACACTTGACACCAACATCTAGCTCACCTCAGCAACTGACCCAACGGCCCCACACTTCCGGGCCCACGTGTCATTGTCCTACACCTTCGAAACTAACCGCACAACCCACCCGCCTCACCATTGGCTGCAACGCCCGTGCCCGTTGGACACAGCCTACGTCTCACTGACAGGTTGTCCCTGCGGTCCTGGACCCACCTGTCAGTGTCTCAGGGTGGCCTACGGCCGCGTGGGGCACCTGTCTTTTGTCACCGCCGTGTGGGGACACGTGAGAAGCGTGTCCCCACCTGTCAGTCGCGTGCGTGCGGGTATAAACCGCACCGCTTGCGCCGTGGCTGCTGGCTTCTTCCCACCTCGCGCAACCACCGCTTCGGATTCGGAGGCCACCTCCTCCTCCGCCTCCTCGCCATTTACGGCAACCGCAGCAGAGAGGATTCGAGTACTCGACGCTACTGGAATGTTCGCCGCCGAGGAGTAACGCGTTGTAATGGTGCGGCCTGTGGGGTTCGCTGCTGCTCGTGGATCGATCTGAGCTGCTGGGGTGCAGTGGTCGGTCAGTTGTGGTGGGTCGCGGCGGTGAAGGACGGCTGCCTGCCTGCCTGCCTGCCGACATGGCGCTGGCGGCGAAGGAGAGGAAGATGAGCAGGCTTGGCAGCAAGGGTAGTGGTGGAGGAGGCGGAGGCGGAGGGAGTTTCGGCGCGAGGGGTCACCGGGCGCCGGCGGGGACGCAGCGGAGGCTGTTCGCGGCGTTCTTCGCGTTCCTGTGCGCCGGCGCGGTCGTCTTCGGCGCCGCGCACGTCATTGGAGGTTAGACTCTTCTCCTTGCCTCCACCCTGGTCTCTTCTGGGGACGGCGGCGGTGGTTGCCTGCCGCCGCGCGTGGAAAATTGGATCTTGGTTGGGTTTAGGTAGGCCGGTGGGATTATACTCTCATGGTAATCCTGTGGTTGGAGCTCGGCGGGGATCAATTAAATTGGACTCACGCGAATGATTTGAGGGAAAGTTTTCATTTTTAGATTTGTTTCTGGTACGCGTTCGGTGTTTGCTGTTGGGGTGATGAAGAAAAAGTTGTCCTTTTTGTGGGGTTGCGATTGCGTTGGTAGATCTGAGGGGGTCTCACTGTTCGAGGCAAATTTGTGTTTTTTTCTCATTCGATTCTTGTGTAGTTTGGGATTTCTGGATGGTTCCGTTGGCCGGCGAGTTTACTAAATTGCTAGTAGTGTTGCTACTGCCTTTGACCGATTGATACTATAAACTCTGGAATAGAAAAGGCTTATTTTGTCACATGAAGAATGTTTTGTTGATGCATCCAGATTCAGGCATGCTGAATCCTCTTGGTTCGTTAATTTATGCGCTGGTCTAACTAATCACATGTTCATGTTGTCCCCTGATGCAGCATCCTTCCGCCCGGTGCTCAAGACGGCGTGGCCGTCGGCGACCCTGAACGCCGTGTCATCTGAGCGTGGAGCGCAGCAAGCTGGCATCGTCAGTGCTGACACCGTCTTGCCTTCTGTCCATATCCGGCATGCCGTCGCCTTGCCGGACCATGTTCTCGTGATACTCAAAGACGGCTCATTGCTGCCGGCTTCAGGGCAGTTTGAGTGCCTGTATTCCCCTGCCAACTCCTCACAGCTGCGCCGCCCGCCTCTCTCCGTTGCTACCTTGCCTAATGGACCCAGCCTCGTCCATTGCCCCGCCGGACCGGACAGGGTAGCTGTGTCTCTGTCACTGGCCCAGTCGGCTCCGGTGGCACCATTCCAATGGGATCGGCTTGTGTACACCGCTCTCGTTGACAGCAGGGACAACTCCACAGTCGTGTTTGCCAAGGGGATGAACCTCCGTCCGGGCCGTCTAGGTGTGCCATCACGGTATGAGTGTGTCTTTGGCCGGGATTTTTCAAAGCCAAAGCTTGTCGTCACCTCCCCTGTGGTTTCTGCTGCTCAGGAGGTATTCCGGTGTGTGACACCAGTTCGCATTCGCCGGTACCTCAGAATGACTACTGATGGAAAAAACAGTGGAAACAGTGATGACAAGCCTATGTTGGTCTCCATCAGGACTAAGGGCCGGGGAAGCTCTACACTCCCCTCAATTGCGCAACCAGAGCCACTTCCTCGATATAACAGGCATCGGAGGAAAAAAGCACACTCAATGTGTGTCTGTACCATGCTTCGCAACCAAGCTCGGTTCCTCCGGGAATGGCTCATCTATCATTCGCATATTGGTGTGCAGCGGTGGTTCATCTATGACAACAATAGCGATGATGGCATCGAGCAAGTCCTCAACACCATGGATCCATCCAGGTACAATGTGACCCGCTACTTTTGGCCATGGATGAAATCTCAGGAGGCTGGATTTGCACATTGTGCACTCAGGGCTCGAGAGAGCTGTGAGTGGGTGGGGTTCATTGACATCGATGAGTTCCTGCACTTCCCTGGCAACCAAACACTTCAAGATGTCCTCAGAAATTACTCTGTCAAGCCACGGATTGGTGAGCTCAGGACAGCATGCCACAGTTTTGGTCCATCAGGACGGAGTAAGATTCCCAAGAAAGGAGTTACAACAGGTTACACCTGCCGGTTGGCTGCACCAGAGCGCCACAAGTCAATTATCAGGCCAGATGCATTGAATCCATCCCTGATAAATGTGGTGCACCACTTCCATCTGAAGGAAGGTATGAAGTATGTGAATATTGGTCAGGGTATGATGCTGATCAACCACTATAAGTATCAAGTCTGGGAGGTGTTCAAGGATAAGTTCTCTGGACGTGTTGCGACATATGTTGCTGATTGGCAGGACGAGGAGAATGTTGGATCCAGGGACAGGGCGCCTGGGCTAGGGACAAAACCGGTTGAACCGGAGGATTGGCCGAGCCGTTTCTGTGAAGTATATGATAACGGCTTGAAAGATTTTGTTCAGAAAGTTTTCACAGATCCACGCACTGGAAATTTTCCATGGTAGATGGGTAAACACTGTACTTGGTCTTGCACGGCAGACAACACATGACATGGAGACATACAGGGAAAGAAGAACCGGAAAGAAGTTAGGTAGAAGAGTGATTTGCTCTTTGGTGTCTTTTCAAGATCTTACTGTCCTTAGTTTACTTAGAATCATCATTTCATTTACATACCTAGGAGGGAAATGATTCTTTTGTAGATAAAGATAGGTAGCACAATTCACTGTAAGTTTGGCTGGGGAAAGAGACAGTCCATATAATGAATTATTTGGTTCCATTTTTCTCTTCTGTTACTACACTTGGGCTTTATTTTCTGTTACATGATGGATAATAAAAAAACTGAAATCAGTGTCTATTTAGTTGGTCACCTATCTGACAAATGCAAACAAATTCTCTATGAAGAAGGCTGCAACTGAATTCAGTAATCAGTAACCACGAGCTGGTTAACTGGCCGTTTGCAATGGAGACAAGAACGGTGCACCTTCCTTGATGTGGTCCTGGAAGAATATTTGGCTTTTCAGGCAAAAATCTTACTCTGGTAATCTACCCTGTCTGTTTTATTTCCATTTTTTACTTTATAATTTCATAATGACAACTTTATCTCTAGCATCTTTGTATGTAGCTAGAAGCTAGTAGCTTTGGGAATGTATTCTTGTCATGTCATTGCAACTATTTTCACTATAGAAGGTGAAAAAGAATCTAAAGCCACTGGATCAACATTCACATCACTGTCATAACCATTGTTTTATTCTCCATCTTTCATTACTGAACTTTCAGAGTTAGGTTAGTTAGCTAAACTGACACATACACACCATGCATTCACTAGATAAATCATAGGTCTCTTTACCTCTTTAAGTTATTAATTATTGCAGTGCCTTGCTTTTGTTACTTAATTATGTAAAGTTCTTTGGCAGGATGGCCTTGTCTGCCTCGAAGGTCCCAGATCTTTATTCTACTACTATCCATAGGTTTATCAGGACAGATTTCCCCATTGTTAAGTGACAACAAACTGAAGCAAACAGGCATGGCCTTTTTAATTTCCTATTCTCTAACCCCCCAAATCAGTCCCTGTTTCTAATGTTAGTTTTGATGTACTAATCAAGAAAAACTATGGACAACCAATACCAAAGCTGGCAAGTGTGGATTGGTTTGGTACTTTGGTGCCTTCTGGTGATGTTGCTATCTGAAGATAAGAAGATGCCTCACAAGACTGAGAAAGAGTGAGGATTAAATTACACATTTGGGTCGGCGATCTGGCAGTTTGGTACCCCATCAGTATAATAGTATAATTCTATAATGTCTACAATTATCACAATGCTATGATACTTAAATATTGTTGCTAAGTTGGACCTTGCATTGGACAACAGTGCCTGAATTTCTGGCAGGTAAGCTGGCACACACCTTTGCATGTCTCTCTGGCATATAGATTACAGAGCAAAATCCTCCACTTTGCACCCTGAATTGGCTGGCTCCTTTCCAGTGTGCTACCTCTGTGAAAATCATGCTGCATTGTGCTCACTGCATATTGGAGGGATGAGATGGGGCTTAATGTTTAGATGCAGTGCAGCTGGCTCCATACAAGGTACTGTACAAATGTACTGACCTGTTCTTGATGAGATTCAGAGCAGAGTGACAGATCCAATGTGTTTTACTTTCTACAGCTTGTAGAACTCTGCTGACCTGTTGCATGTAGGTAGTCTGGCCATTTCTCTGCAAGACCACAAAATATAGGTTCTTGTCAATACTGTTCATTTTGTTCCTTAAAATTTGATACTCTCCATGCAAGTTCCTGGCAGATGCACGAGTCATCTCAAAGCTTTCCCTTGATCAGCTGGACGAACACGTTGACTAGAAGATGGTTGGGCAATGAAAGGAACGAACAGATGAATTTATGTTTATATATTTAGTTTCTTCTGCTGCTGTCGGTTATGAGCTCGCCATCGAGGACCAGCTGACCAAGCACATTTAAATCGTTTCAACATCCTGCAGGCACCTTCGTAGGATTGCCGACTGCCAATTGCAACAGAAAACAAGAGTGAGATTGAAGAAGAAAAACAGGTGGATTGGATGGTATTTTTACCATTGGATGGTAAATCAGTGATGATCTTTGAGAGCTATCAGTGATGATCTTTGAGAGCTATTAGAGAACAAGCAAGACGTACTTATTAGCAGGATAAGGATTTATTCAGATGTTTTGTAATGGATGAGACATGCCGTTTTTTATAATATTTGGTTTGGAGTCAGGTGAGATAGAGTCATTCCAGCAAAGAATATTCCTTTAATATTCGGGACGAACTCGTCCCTCAAAAATAAAGGGATGAACTTAGAGACTTCGAAACTAGGTTAGAAGTTCCATGGCGGACCGAAGGTTCTGATATGGAGGTTTTAGGGATGGGCCGGAGATTTTGAAATGGGACGAATGTGTTTTGGTGCGGGACGGAGGTTCTAGGGCAGAATCAAGCCACTAACCAAACATAAAACTAGAACATCCCCATCTCTCGTAACCAAATACGAGATGAGACGATCTCATCTTAAAAAACTGAAACGAAACCGTGCCATCGCACTGGCACCTAGGGAACCCTCTCAGGTTCTATTCCACCAACAGGTTACAGCTGCCAACTAAATCGAAAAAGAAAAGAAACTAAGAACAGAAGAAATAAGACGGAGCTGAGAATCAAAGCCCCAATCATTCGCCTAATAATGCCGGAATGTGCGTGGCAGGATGGTTAATCCCCCTCCTTATCGTTTTCTCCATGTCGTGTTTGCTAAGCTCGCGTGCACTTCACAATTAGCACAAGAAGAAGACGACGACCAAATCTCCATCATTGGTAGTACTTATCCACATAAATTTGCAGCAACTTTCGATGGCCAGCAAGTAATTGCCAACAGCCTAAAATCTGGCCCATTAGCTTAAGAGGAAAATAAGCCCATCACATGTAATATGTGGTAGCATCACTGCAAATGTTCAACAGCACCAGCTGGATCAACTAGTGTTGCTTAACAATATAATTAGCAGCTTAGTTACAACTTGTGTTGCTTGATATTGAGGAGTGTTTTGAAGATGCCGACGAGAACGCCGACCACAGTGAACACGGTGACGATGGTTTTGATGTTGTTGTAGACGAACTTGTGACAGGCGATCCACAGCCACCTCTCACGCCTGTACGATTCTATGTCTTGTAAGATGTGGACGTAGCGGGGTCCCATGTGGGTGTGCTTGTAGAGGGTCTTGAAGAACTGGAGCGTTTCCTGATCAGAGAACCTGCCGTAGACGAGGCCCTTTGCTCGAAGCTCGTGGACGTCCTCCTCCCGGTTCATCAGCATCGCCATGGCGGCGATGTACGAGCCGACGGCGGTGCAGTTTGCATCCCATGTCACGGCAATGCAGCGCTCGAGAGCTACCATGTTGACGAGCCAGCATGTCCCCTTGTTGCCCATCAAGAATGGCGTCAGGAAGAGCTTGCCGAAGAGGGGGCCTCTCTTGATGCCCATGTCCTTCAACTCTGCCGTCCTGCTCGCGGTCAGCTTGATGCCAATCTGCCCCAGCTCGATGGCACTGCTGGTCGGACTCGGAGCGAGCACCACGGGTGATTCGCCATCAGACACGCTTCCTGACACGCAGCAACGGAGAAGTTCGAGAAGATGTGGCCATATAGTGATGCTGCTCAAGGTCAAGATACGACGTTTAACTTGCTGGCCAAGGTCCATGTAGAAAGTCAAAGCCATGTTGACAATGAACTTGTCCACGAGCACGGGCCTAAACTCCATGAGGGCATGCAGCACTAACAATGGAATCTGGTTCTCCAGCAGAAAGACGTCCCTGGCGATGTTGGTCATGACGTTGATCAAACTTTCCAACGCCGGAGCAACCTCCTCCCCAGTGTACGACAGCATGAACTGCACCAGGAAACAGCCATCGTGGAACATCATAGCCGCGAATTCCGCCTCAGAGATGCCATCCGTCGCGTCGTCGTCGTAGCAGCTTCGAGCTTCGCCTGCGACGGAGAAGATCCTTCCGTAGACCTCCTTAGCCGGGTGGCCTGAGTCCCTGCAGAAGTAGTAGGCGGCCACCCGCTTTGTCTCCTCCGCCTGCCTGAGGTGGCGATGGTGGCGGTGGTAAGGGCCGATGGCCACTACGTTTGGGACCACGTAGCCGCCGTCATTGCCGAGGCTGCGCATGCTTACAGGGAACCTATGGATCTTGGTTTGTTTCTTGGAGATGTCAGCCTCCGCCATCTTTGCTGATCTCTCCAGCTGCTCTTCAACCAGAATTGCTACAGCTTCAGCTTCTGCAACACCCATCGTCATCACCGGATCGAGCTAGCAGTATCACCGGATCGCCAATTTGCTACAACTTAGATGGTTCAGGGGCTTCATCGCCTCTACACATATATCTAGCATCTAACTCAATTGATGATACAAGTATACAACAATACAATTCAAGAACCTGAAATATTCCGTCTAATAAAAGGAAAAGAAATATATGCTAGTTGCTCTTAGCTTGCTAATTTGCGACAAGCTAGATGGTTGAGAGGCTAGCTCGGTAAGCTCAGCTCAAAAGTTTTTTAAAAAAACCTGGTGATAGAACAAAAAAATTAATGAAGCTGAAAGATTCTGTACGTCTCAAAAACAAAAGAAAAAAATACAAATGATAGCTCCGGTCTTTGTGTTTATTTATACTAGTCCGTATTAGTCAACGTTAAAAATGAGATTATTATTTCATTCTGTCGTCTACTGTTGATACAATAATATTCGTTACAAAATCAGAATTCAGATACCAACAAGAATTCTGACTACTGATGATTTGAACATTACACTCAATCTACTCAGAAAAATATCGCAATTTGCATACAACACAAATCATTTGAGCATATATATCTCTTTATTACGAGTGATCGATGAAGCTAGCTTAACAATTAACAGCTTAATTACTTCTGGTGTTGCTTGATATCGAGGAGTGTTTTGAAGATGCCGACGAGAACGCCGACGACGGTGAACACGGTGACGATGGTTTTGATGTTGTTGTAGACGAACTTGTGCAAGGCGATCCACAGCCACCTATCACGCTTGTACGCTTCTATCTTTACTAAGACATCGGTGTAGCGGGGACCGATGTTGATGTGCTTGACGAGGGTCTTGAAGAACTGGAGCGTTTCCTGGTCAGAGAACCTGCCTTTGACGAGGCCCTTTGCTCGAAGCTTGTGGACATCCTCCTCCCGGTTCATCAGCATCGCCAAGACGGCAATGTACGAGCCGATCACAGTGATGTTTTCATCCCAGCTGGTCACGGAAATGCAGTCCTCGAGAGCCACCATGTTGACGAGCCAGCATGTCCCCTTTCTGTCCATCAAGAATGGCGTCAGGAAGAGCTTGCCGAAGAGGAGGCCTCTCTTGATGCCCATGTCCTTCAACTCTGCCGTCCTGCTCGCGGTCAGCTTGATTCCAATCTGTTCCAGCTCGATGGCACTGCAAGTCGGAGGGGTCCACGACATGGTTGATTCGTCATTAGACACTCTTCCTGACACGCAGCAGCGGAGAAGGTCGAGAAGATGTGGCCATTGAGTGATGCTGCTCCCGTGTTCGTCTAGGATAAAGATAGGACGTTCATTTTGCAGGTTAAGGTGCCTGTAGAAAGCCGTAGCCATGATGGCAATGAACTTGCCCACGAGCACGGGCCTAGCGCTCAACTCCATGAGGGCATGGAGCACTAGCCATGGGATCTGATTCTCCAGCAGAAAGACGTCCCTGCCTATCTTGTGCGTGGTGTTGAACCAACTTTCCAACGGCGGAGCAACCTCCTCCCCAGTGCACGACAGCATGAACTGCACCAGGAAACAGCCATCGTGGAACATCATAGCCGCGAATTCCGCCTCAGAGATGCCATCCGTCGCGTCGTCGTCGTAACAGCTTCGAGCTTCGCCTGCGACGGACAAGACCCTTTCGTAGACCGCCTTAGCCGGGCGGTCTGAATCCCTGCAGAAGTAGTGGGCGGCTGCGCGCTTTTTCTCCTCCGCCTGCCTGAGGTGGAGACGGTGGCGATGGTACGGGCCGATGGCCACTGTGTTTGGGACCACGTAGCCGCCGTCATAGCCGAAGCTGCGCATGCTTTCAGGGAACCTATGGATCTTGGTTTCTTTCTTGGAGACGTAAGCCTCCGCCTTCTCAGCTGCTACCTTCAGCCGAAGTGCTACTGTTTCAGCATCTTCAGCCTGAATTGCTACTACTTCAGCTTCTGCACAATCCATCGTCGTCACCGTTGGTCCAGTTTGTTTCTTGGAGATGTCAGTCGCCATCTTCTCTGCTGCTCTGTCCAGCTCCTCTTCAACCGGAATTGCTACTGCTTCAGCTTCTGCATCACCCATCGTCGTCACCGGAGCTAGCGAGCTAGCAGTAACAAATTAAGAGGCCTGCTATTACCAATTTGCTACAACCTAGATGGTTCAGGGGCTTCCTCGGTTCTACACATCTAACTCAATTTGTGAATGGTGATCAACAATAATACAATTGAAGAACCTGAAAGATTCCGTCTAAAAAAGAAAAGAAATATAAAGACCAGCTGTATTCTTTGTGTTTTACTACTGTACTATTAGTCAGAGGTAAGAACTGGATAGTTTAATTCCTCATTGCCACTAGTTATATTTCGGAATGGACATGTACATTCTGAAATTTAGAGTACCACTTGTACAATCAAGCGCCATCCATCAATTTTTTTATTATGTTAGCTTCAACGACATTCCCATATTCAACCATCCTTTGTTTAATGAGTGACAGCATAATTTTCATATAACTAGCACACGGGAAAGGAGCCAACCAATTAACATAATTTAGATCTGTATGCCAGACAGACATGCAATGGTAATTAACATGATGGTACGATTTGAACAACATGAGGGTATATTTTGTATCTGCAGAACCAAATTTATGGTATTTGGTATTGATACAATAAATTCAGATGGTATTCATTACAAAGTCAGAATTCAAATATCAGCAAGACTTCTGACTAGGGACTACTGCTCTGAGCTGCAGGGAGCATTTGGCCAGCGTAGATTTACACACACACACATATTATGCATAGCTTTGTTACCAGCTAGCGATGAATGAAGCTAGCTTAAACAATTAGCAGCTTAATTACTTCTGGTGTTGCTTGATATCGAGGAGTGTTTTGAAGATGCCGCCGAGAACGCCGACGACAGAGAACACGGCGACGATGGTTTTGATGTTGTTGTAGACCAACTTGTGCAAGGCGATCCACAGCCACCTGTCACGGCGGTACGCTTCTATCTGTACTAAGATGTCCTTGTAGCTGGGTCCGATTTCGATGTGCTTGACGAGGGTCTTGAAGAACTGGAGCGTTTCCTGGTCAGATAACCTGCCTTTGACGAGGCCGTTTGCTCGAAGCTCGTGGACATCCTCCTCCCGGTTCATCAGCATTGACAAGACGGCCACGTACGAACCGATGACGGCGCAGTTTGAACCCCATGTCTTGGCAATGCAGTGCTCGAGAGCCACCATGTTGACGAGCATGCATGTCCCCGTGTTGCCCATCAAAAATGGAGTCAGGAAGAGCTTGCCGAAGAGGGGGCCTCTCTTGATGCCCATGTCCTTCAACTGTGTCGTCCTGCTGGCGGTCAGCTTGATGCCAATCTGTCCTAGCTCGATGGCACTGCTAGTCGGAGGGAACGACGACATGGGTGATTCATCATCAGACACGCTTCCTGACACGCAGTTTCGGAGAAGTTCGAGAAGATGTGGCCATTGAGTGATGCTGCTCAAGGTCAAGATAGGACATTCAACTTGCAGGTCAAGGTCCATGTAGAACGTCGAAGCCGTGTTGACGATGAACTGGCCCACGGGCACGGGCCTAAACTCCATGAGGGCCTGGAGCACTAACAATGGAATCTGGTTCTCCAGCAGAAAGACGTCCCTACCGACATGGGACATGATGCTGAACCAACTTTGCAACGCTGGAGCAACCTCCTCCCCAGTGTACGACAGCATGAACTGCACCAAGAAACAGCCATCGTGGAACATCATAGCCGCGAATTCCGCCTCAGAGATGCCATCCGTCACGTCGTCGTCGTAGTAGCAGCTTCGAGCTTCGCCTGCGACGGAGAAGATCCTTTCGAACACCGCCTTAGTCAGGTGCCCTGAGTCCCTACAGAAGTAGTAGGCGGCTGCGCGCTTTATCTCCTCCGCATGCCTGAGGTGGCGACGGTGGCGGTGGTAAGGGCCGATGGCCACTACGTTTGGGACCATGTAGCCACCGTCATTGCCGAGGCTGCGCATGCTTTCTGGGAACCTATGGATCTTGGTTCGTATCTTGGAGATGTCAGCCTCCACCTTCAAAGCTGCTCTCTCCAGCTCCTCATCAACTGAAATTGCTAGCAGTAACAAATTAGGAGACATCTAACTCAATTGGCGATATGATACAACACTACAATTGAAGAACCTGAAAGATTTCGTCTAAAAAAGGGAAAAGAAATACAAAGACCAGCTGTGTTCTTTGTGTCTTAGAGATAAGAATTGGAGAGAGTTTAATTCCTCATATCCATTAGTTATATTTTTGAATGGATATGTACATTCTGAAATTTATAGAGTACCACTTGTACCAGTCAAGCACCATCCATCAACTTGTTTATCATCTTAGCTTCAACGACATTCCCACACTCAACCATCCCTTGTTTAATGAGTGACAACATAATCTTTTCTACTCAACACTAATCTCTTCTCAATAACCTAAAAATACTTACAGTCCCTTGAGAAGGTACGAAAGTCTAGGGTACAAAATTAACATTAAAAATTGTACCTTCTTAATAATACTATAAATTATATAGTACTCTAAAAGAAGAGTTTCCTAAATTATTTCCTAGTAGTGCCAGAATAAAGTTTACATTTTTAGATAAAAAATAGGAACTGAATAATTCGGGGATATAATTAATTTCCTATGATTTCTTTAATGTTTTTATTGTTCTGGAAACAAGAAGATGCACTACAGTTGGGCCAGCCCAATTCTTATGCGCGGGAGAGCAGGACATGGCGATCGGTGGGCACGGCGGCGCGACGGCGCGGGATTTGCGGGACCTTAACTTAAAAATTAAAAATATTTGGGAACAAATATAAGAATTAAGAATTATCTTAAACAATCGTCTTACCCCTTATTTACTCTGTTTTAAAAAATATGACTATTTTTTTTGAGAAACAGACATGACAGAAAAGGTGAAAAACTATCTAAGAGTTGTAGAAAATTCGTCTATACAAGTGTGGGCCTTTTGAAATGTGGTGGTGAAAGATAGAAGATAGATAAGATTGAAGTTTATGATAATTGTTTAAGTGTTCAAACGAATAAATTTAAAGCTAAAAATTGATAAATTGTTTTAAAATAATGTTTTATATCTTTTACAATTTTTCATAAAAAATATACCTTTTAACCTTGGGAAGGGTGTTCACTTATTAGCCGTCTCCCAATTACATCACGGTATTTTATTTCGAAATTTACAGTGTGCAGCATGAGGATCAGCCATGATTATATTGTCATTTCTTGATTTCATTTTTATTGTCAAATGCTGCTCTAATTAGTCCTAGCGTTTCTGCTGCAGGTCATTGTTTCTGCTCCTCTAATTGGATCAATGGTTCAGCAGACAAAAGGAACATGTCCTTGCTGGCTTGAAGCAAACTGACAATTAAAAACACACAACAGAGGATTCAGGCTAGGTATTTTGTGACATAACAACAACTAAGCTTTACACCCAGAATTGCAAGTTCACTATATCTTGGTGACAGATCAACTAGGACAGTGTAGATTTAGTCGAGTTCCTACTTCCTACTGCTACTGCTGCTGTTGAAGAAAGAAGAACAGAAGCTGAAGAATACTAACCCGTCGTCAGATTTTTTTTAGAAAAAACATCAAGTGTAGACTTGTAGTTTCTTGATTCATTTGTAACTGTAAGAAGGGAACTCTCCTCCAGGAAGTTCCCAGTTGTCATGCTTATCATCGCCCATGATCCCTTTCCCTTCCTTTGCTTCTTGTTCTTCATCAAATGGACCCTTGAAATGCCTGCAGCAGAAACACTGATACCAATTAGGAGGAGCATTTGACAATCAAAACGAAATTAAGAAATGACAGTATAATCATGGACGATCCCTCATGCTACACACTGTAAATTTCAAAAGTAAAATACTGCAATGTAAATGAATTGCTAGGACCAATATAGAAGCAATATGATCATTGTATTATCACACATAAAAAATGTCGGTAGATAGTGAATAAAAGCATAGGAACTTTGACAAGGATCAGCTTTCACGCTAACTGCTAAGAAAAGGATATCATCTCATAATCTGAACTGCTTCCATTTAAAACTGGAGTAATTTACAGCATAACCCATTAACCCAATTATCGCATTCGTAGGAGCATGACCATCAGTAGATCTACAGAGCTGAAATGCAGATAATATTCAGATATAATACCATTATGCTGACATTTGTGTACTGATAGTGATTAGTGAAATCAGTCACTGTCTCACTGAAATAGCGAAGTTCCTAAATGGAACACAAACAATCTATGCAGATAATTTTACGATGCTGTTGATGCACCATGCCCGATGTTAGAACAGATAGAAGGTGATTTGATGATGGTGAAGCCTATTTCGTATTTGCATGATTAATTAGCACCTACAATGGTAAGCACAAGAAATGGAGCAGGCCGCAGGTAATTTGCAGGCGACGAAAGGGGGAGAGAAAATAAGAGGATCAAATTTGCTCGGCGCAAGGCAGGATCACGGAAGCTAGCAACCGATCAATCGGTGGAGGCGGCGGGGGGGCGCACCTCCGGCGAAACCTGCGGGCGAGGGAGCGCACCTTGCGCTTGCGCCTGTCCCGCGCGTCCTCGTGCCTCCGCCGACGCCTGATCTCCTCCATGACGCCGGCGCGCGCCACCTCCCGCCTAAACATCTGCAGCATATGTTCCCCGTCCACCTCCTCGTCGCCCGCTTCCACCTTCGCGTTGTGGTACTTGGGGTTGGCCGACGGCGGGGCGAGGGCTGGGACGGATGAGAGTGAGACCGATAGGAGGGCGGTGGTGGGAGGCGACCGCCGCGGGAAGGACACAACGTTGGCCCTTCTGTCCGCGTGGACGAGACGAAGCGAAGGCGACGAGACTATCCCCACGGCGGCGGCGCGCATGGCGGTGGTGGACTGTTGACCGCCGGCTACGGAGACGTGCAGGTTGGTGGGCTTCGGATTTAGAAGCTTCCTTGCTTAATGGGCCTATTAATTGGGCCCAGCTAACATGTGCGGGTCCGTTCATTTCTACAGGTGAATACGATTTCCAATCTCTTAAACAATATAGTTTATATAAAAATATATATGAAATTCATCGAAAAAACTTAATGTATATTTGTTTATATTTTTGTAAAAGGATAAATTTTATTTCGTCAATATTATTAACTATTATTTCAAATGAAACTTTTTTTATTAATAAGTGGTGTTTTATTTTTAATGTTATTGCTAGTTATTAACTTTATTGTATTAAGAAGGTGACCCTGAATCTTGACTTATTCAGACGACACGTCGTTCTCATCCGTTTTATCCATGACCAAACACGCAATGATTAATCCCTCAAGTATAATATTGCAACTAAATTTGATTTAACGTTTTATAACATAATAAATTTAAATAACATCATTGTCTAATAAATATTATACTATGAAACATTAAATTCGACTCTAAGTAATAAATATTATACTATGAAATAATAGTCATAATTCATCTGGCCCATTCTTAGGTGGTGTGTTTCTTGGACTAAAGTTTAGTCCATGTCATATCAGATGTTTGGATATCAATGTGAAGAATTAAACTTGAATTGATTATAAAAATAATTACAGGATTAGATGATTATTCATGAGACAAATTTTTGAAGACTAATTAATCCATGATTAGCAAATGTTTACTATAGCATCACATTGTCAAATCATAGCGTAATTAGACTAATTAGATTCGTCTCGTGAATAATCCATCAATTATAAATAGATTTTGTAAATAGTCTATATTTAATACTACAAAATAATATCTAAAAATTCAATGTAACAAGACTAAAATTTGGACAAGGAGAACAAACACCCACTTATCCTCTTCACAAGGGTTCCCACTCCTCACTAGTGACATCTTAAGAGTGTTTTTAAGATATACATAATATAATTATTACTGCTATTTTTTAAAATATTTTATATAAAAATATACATATAATAGTTACTATTTTTTAGAGGTTCTAACATTCTTCTCTGTTTTTATAGGAGCAACACTTATTTTCTATATGTCTTGGTTTTGTGGTATAAGAAGAAGAAATAAAAGAGAAAATAAAGATTCTTTATGTCGCATAATATTATAATATAACACTGAATTTAATATTTCATAATACAACACACCAATAGGTATCACTATTCAGAATAATTGTATTATAAAATATTAATTATACTGCAATATTATGTGACAAAATAAAATAAGAATATGATAAGTAGGATCCACCTATAGGTGGTATAAGAAAATAAATAGAATAAAGTAAAGAAAGCATGTATTAAATTTTTTGGAGAGTAAATATTAAATTTATTTAAAATATATCCTATATAATAATACTAAGAATTATTTTTTGGATATTATTAGAAAATATCTAACTCGCACGGCCTGATCCGATTCCCTCGAGAACACAAACCTACCAACTAACAATTTACACTACTCTGACAAGTGGGCATGTATTATATGTGTCCCACTTGTCAGTGAGCTGTTTATTCCCAAGTGGCGTGAGAGAAATCGCCCACCGGGAGGGAAGCAGACAGTGCCACGTGGAAAGAGGATAGGGATCCGCGGCCCAAACCAGCGGGCCGTGGAAAAGGATAAGCCCACAGGACACGCGTGCGCCCGCGCCCTATGACATGCGGGCCCCACGAGAGACCCAGGTGACGTGTCCCGTAAACCAAGGCCCGCCTCCGTATAAAACGGCATCCCTATCCGTCTTCTCTCCCATCCCTCTCCGCTCGGGGAGAAATCCAAAAGAAAAATACCACTCTCTCGCGCACAGTTTGGCGGCTCCGGGCTCCGGCTCGATCCGCGGCTGAAACCCTAGGTAGGGCTGGGGCTGCGAGCTCCACGGCTGCGCCACCCGCACCTCCCTCGATTTGCTCCCCATTTCGGCGTTGCCCCGTGCTGATGCGTGGCGTCTGGTGACGGTGTACTGGTGTAATTGGTTGCAGGTGCCAGGTGGTGGTGGTCGATTAGGAGGAGGAGCGGGGAGATGTCGTCGCCAAGGAACGAGGGGTTCCTGACGCAGGACCAGCGGGAGAAGCTGCGTATCGCGGTGCAGAACGCGGAGACGCTGTCGCTCGCCTCCCCGCGCTCGCCGACGGGGGGCTCCACCTCCGCGCTCCTGCAACAGTACGAGCAGCAGCGCGCCTCCGCTGCTGCGAAGGGTGGCGGAGGTGGGGTGAGGCACGTGCGGCGGGCGCATTCCGGGAAGACCATCAAGGTGAAGAAAGGTGGGGTGGCCTGGCGGTGGCTCGATCTGTTTAAGTATTTATGCTCGGTTTAGTGCCTTCCTTATTGTTTATTGTGGTGGTTTTAGAGCTTGACATGGTTGATGAGGATGTAAGATGTGACCAGTGCTGCTATTATTAATTATTATTGCTGTCTCGGTGGTGTTTATTACCCTGTTATTTATGCCATATGTTGAGTTGTAGCGTCTTGTTTTGGATGCTCGAAATGTAGGTTTATCCGGTGGGTTATTATAGCTGTCAATTTTTTTTGGGGAAATATGTAAATATAGTGGTAGACTGGTAGTGTGGTGCTAGTTAATGTTTCATTGAAGTGGGTTTCTGTTTTATTCATGTGATATATCTGGTGACTTTGTCTATCATATACAGAATTGATGAAATTAATTTGCGGAACCATGAATGTGCATGACTGTTTGCTTATTCGCACATTTGAAGTTGTTGTGCCTCATGTTTAAATAGGGAAATATTGCATTATGACTAGTAATCAGGTTTTTGGTACGTTGATGATTAGATCTGCATGCATGTTGCGAATCAGGGTTTTCATGTGCATGTTATTTGTTGTTTTGAGCCGCCTATAGCAGAATGATTTGGTCGGGTCACGACAATTATATGAATTGTCTGTGTAGTTTGTTGTAAGTTGGTTGGGTTAGTTATTATGTTACTCCTGAAATCATTTTTGTCGCTAGCCTGCTCTTTCTGTGTACACATAGAAATTATCCTAGGATTTGAGGTTTCATACCATAAAGGAGGCAGAGGATTGTACATACTTGATCCTGATAACGGCTTTCAGTCAGTTGATATCTCTGATTTGTCATGTATGCGCAAGACGACATCTATCTTCCACTATACATCTGTCACATCTCTTAGCACACAAGCACACTTAAAGTTTCTTGCACATTCTGCTTATCTCTCTTCACAATATATTTTATGACTCAATTTTTTTTATTCAAAACTATTCTTATATTTTCAGTTGATTCTAGCCAATAGCATTTGTTCACTATCCATTTTTAGATAATGGAAGATGGTACACAGTCTCCATATGCATATTCAGAATTGAGTCCTTTTGTGACATCATACTGCTTAGTTTTGACTGAATTTATTTTATGGTATTTTCTACATTTATCCGTACCACAGTTTTGACACATTAAAAATGCACAAGGCAACTAGTATAAATGAGCTTCATGTTGATTAATAGGGAAGGCATTTGAACTGTCCATTAATTAGAGCCATCAAAGGTGGTTGGACCATTAGAGTAGATGCTTTCATTTTGTCAGGATGATATTTATGCTTGACCAACCTTGTGTCTACATATGTTCAGCTGTCCCCAGGCTTTCCTTTTCATGTATGCAGGAAGGTAGCTGCACTCTTCAGTGTTTTGTGCTTTATTAGTTCTATAGTTCTACCTGTGTTTATGATTTATAGGACTACAATTTCCAGTAGGAGTTTAAAGATGTTATCTAGTATTCTGCTTCTGCTCCTTACTACTTTTAAGTTTCCACTGAGTTGGTGTATTTGGGACTCTATGCACAAATTGCACCAGGAGGTATGCACCCTACACTCCTACAGTGTTGTTCTTTGTTAGTTCTATATCTCTACATGTGTTGGTTTAAAGATTATGCTCTCTCTCTCTCACTCACACACATATTCACGCGCCCACATGGCCACATATCTGACTTGTTGAGCTCCTCTTTCAGATGGTGCTGGTGGCAAAGGTACCTGGGGAAAGCTTATAGATACGGACACAGATGCATGCCTTGACCGCAATGACCCAAATTATGACAGCGATGAGGTAATATTTAATGGTCTTGATTCTTGACCAATGTACTCTATCCACTTGCTCATTTATGTCGCGATGAACTGTTTGACATTTGCTAGCCTGGAGAAACTGGTTAACATTGGTCTGTATCGAGTTTTGTCTAACTATGTGTAGTTAGTACCCAGTCAAACATATGGACATTCATGTTATTTTTTTGGTAATCAGGAGCCATATGAACTAGTTGAAGCCCCTGTTTCAACTCCAGTAGATGACTACAAGAAATCTGTTGTCCCAATTATTGAGGAATATTTCAGCACTGGTGATGTTAAATTGGTTGCTTCTGATCTTAAAGAGTTGGGTTATGATGATTTCCACCGCTACTTTGTCAAGAAGCTTGTTTCCATGGCAATGGATAGGCATGACAAGGAAAAGGAGATGGCATCAGTGCTGTTATCATCTCTTTATGGTGATGTGATCAATTCAACCCAAATCAGGCTAGGCTTTGTGATGTTGTTAGAGGCTGTTGATGATTTGGCAGTTGACATACCTGATGTGGTTGATGTTCTTGCTCTTTTCATTGCACGAGCTGTTGTTGATGACATTCTGCCACCTGCTTTTCTCAGCAGGGAAAAAGTGAGTCTCTCCGAGTCTTCAAAGGGGATACAAGTTGTACAGATTGCAGAAAAGAGCTATCTTTCAGCACCCCACCATGCGGAGTTACTTGAGCGACGCTGGGGTGGCTCAACTAACACCACAGTAGATGCAGTTAAGAGGAGGATTACTGATCTTTTGAAGGAATATATCAAGAATGGTGATACAGCTGAGGCATGTAGGTGCATAAGAGAATTGGCGGTGCCATTTTTTCATCACGAGGTAGTCAAGCGAGCTCTCACTCTTGGAATGGAGAGTCCAACTGCAGGCGCTCTTATTGTCAAGCTTCTGAAGGAAGCATCTGAAGAATGTCTGATAAGCTCTAGTCAGATGATGAAGGGATTCTCTCGTGTTGTGGATAGTCTTGATGATCTATCTCTTGATATACCATCTGCAAAATCTCAATTTCAGACGCTGGTATCTAAAGCAGTTTCTGAAGGATGGCTCGATTCTTCATTTATACATTTAGGTGCCAATGGGGATGCCCAAGATGATGAACATGGGAAGCTAAGGAGGTACAAGAGAGAGGCTGTGTCTATGATTCATGAGTACTTTCTCTCTGATGATGTGCCTGAGCTTATTCGCAGCCTCAAAGAGCTTGGTTCTCCAGAG
Source organism: Zizania palustris (assembly GCA_019279435.1). Taxonomy (NCBI): domain Eukaryota; kingdom Viridiplantae; phylum Streptophyta; class Magnoliopsida; order Poales; family Poaceae; genus Zizania; species Zizania palustris. The sequence goes on along the minus strand of JAAALK010000082.1, from coordinate 54,807,249 downwards.
TACAATCCAATATTTATTAAGAAGCTTATAACAATTGCTATGGACCGCAAAAACAGTGAGAAAGAGATGGCATCAGTTCTTCTATCCTCATTATGCATGGAATTGTTCTCAACAGAAGACATTGTCAAGGGATTCATAATGCTTCTTGAATCTGCAGAAGATACTGCCTTGGATATATTGGATGCCTCGGATGAGTTGGGACTGTTCCTAGCCAGGGCTGTGATTGATGATGTCCTTGCTCCTCTAAACTTAGATGAGATTAGTAGCAATCTTCCACCAAACTGCAGTGGGGCTGAAACATTGAACATGGCGCGCTCACTTTCATCTGCCCGCCATGGAGGAGAGAGGCTTCTAAGATGCTGGGGCGGTGGGACTGGATGGGCTGTGGAGGACACAAAGGACAAGATAGCAAAGCTCCTGGAGGAGTACGAGAGCGGAGGTGATGTAGGAGAAGCTTGCAACTGCATCCGGGAACTGCACATGCCTTTCTTCAATCATGAGGTGGTCAAGAAGGCCCTTGTCATGGCAATGGAAAAGAAGACTGGGAGAATCCTTGATCTGCTGCAGGAGTGCTTTGGTGAAGGAATCATTACCATCAACCAGATGACTAAGGGGTTCACAAGGGTTAGGGATGGGCTTGATGATCTGGCTCTCGACATTCCTGATGCCAGGGAGAAGTTCATGTCCTTCGTGGAGCATGCCAATAAGAGTGGTTGGCTTCTACCCTCATTCGGTGCCGCAATGCCAGCTTGAACCTTGTGAAACAGCAGGAAGCATCAGGCTGGACCGGATCGATGAACGAAACAGAAGGCACATGCGGCCTTAGTGTGGCACATCCAACTTGATTTGCACTTGCTTTTTTCTGATGCATGTCGCTGTGCTTGCGCGTAAGTAGCGGACTGATCCCCTCTTGCTTGTGGTTGTGGCGGCTTGCCTTACATCTTTCTCGTCTGACACACCCTTGCTGTTCATGTTGCATTCCTTTTTTTTAACCTCCCCATAGACCTTTTTACATCAAGTAAAACAGATAAAAAGAACCCGTCATGTAAATGTTGTTCTCTCCCTTAGCGTGCATTTGCATAATTGCGTCTGTTTATTCACTCAACTATGCTCCTCCCTGTATCTGGTGCTCATAAGTCACATCTAATGCTGCTGCTGCTGCCGTCAGGACATTCAGAACATGGGAGTTCCTTTGAGGTCTCGCTGAATCAATGTTGATTTTATGCTTCCTGGGTTTCTGTATGTTGATTCAAAAAAAGGAGTATCAATAGGCGTCGTTTTGCTAAGATAATTATGCGGCTTAATTCTCGCGGTATGGTATGGATGATAAGTATCGTTGATTTTTGCTTTTTTTTGTATGGATGGTAAACTATCCATGAATTATTCGTTGCAGTACGATTTTATCAAAAACTTTTTACATTAGTGTTGCATATGAATTCGATTTTTTTTATGAATCAACCGAACGGTTACTGATGCTGATTTGCCTCTAGTTTGATATCAGTAACCAATTGATTTATTTGATTTTAAATGTCAGTAACCGACTGATTTATTTGATTATAAAAATTACAGAAAATTATAAAAAACATATAAATGTAGCATAATTCAGAAAATTGAAAAAACTTGAGAAAATTCTAGAAAAATGTAGGAATATAAATAAAATTTGTAACACAGTGAAAAAAATTAGTACGATATTTTTTATTTTTTGTATAAATTAAATATTATAACATCGTAGATTTAGTAAATGCCATTTTTGTGAAAAAAACAAAACAAATAACAAAATACTGGCAATGGCACGCTATTTGGCAGGCCCAATGGACTAGATTTTCCCTTTTATTTTTATTTTACTTCGAAACTATTAGAAATTTGAATATTTTTTTAAAAAATCATTAACCATTATAAATCACCTAGTATTTATAAATTTTCTTTTTCAGATTTTTTTTAAAAAATAAAATTTGAAGTTTAAGCCGAATCAGTTCATCTAACCAGTATTGAGAACCCTGAGTGATGTCCAAACTTGGTTATGTTAGCACTTAGCACACAAAACATTACATATTCCCTAAGAGTTCAATTAGTACTGCATAATGCATAGGAGTCAACCTATGAAGAACAATCTGGATTTTGGAAGAGTATGCTTTCAGTGTCGGCATCTGGAATTCTTTCACCGAGCAACTTGTCGAGTGGACTTGCTGAGTATTGGTTGAAGAATTGAAAACTGATGGTATATCATTAGGCTACAAAGGAAAGTTTCAAGCATTTTAGGCCAGTTTGGGCATCAACATTGTGCCAGTGATGCATCATTGTGTCACAACTCACAAGAATGATGCAGTTAACAAGTTCAGATACTTTGATCTAAACTGAGCCCAACTAAATTACAGTATACAAGAATGGATAACTTGTAGTCAGCTTCAGCCAAATGAAAATCAGTATCAGCCCTTCAGTTTTTACAGTGACCTCCCAAACTTAGACCTGCTACCGGTGCAACACATAGCTTTCTTCAGATTTCGTTTTTGCAGTCTGGTCTTATCTTACAGAAACAGCAATTGAACAGTCCCTTGCGAGGTGAAGCTCCATTTTCATGGCATGGTTGCAGCTTTCGACTAGGATCATAAGCACCGCGCTGTAGAATCTTCGAGAAACAGCCTCTGCGTGCTCTGCCTTCATCGATCTTTGGTGTATGTTCTTCAGCTTTGAAGGAACCATTTCCTGGAGTGGATGCTTCAGGTCTGACTGAGATCTTTTGATAGCTCAAGATCCTTGATTCGGTATCTACTGAGTCACCGTTTGTAGCATGGAGGCGCCCCAGGATATGTGATGGTTTCTCCTTAGGTTGCCCTATGAGTGGAGAAGGACACTCTCTTCTTGATGAAGCTACTGTTCTGCAACCTGTAGCAACTGAATTTTGCATCTCCTGATCTTCTCTGGATTGCATGACCAGGCTGACTGACGAGTTCTTGGATACAAATCTGTTGCTGGAAGAGATTGGGGAAAGATTGATCCGGATATCCACGTTGCACTTTAGCAAATTCTGCAGAGAAACCACAAGTGGCTTCCAAAAGCTCTCTGCTGTAGGTACATCCTCAGGGTGGCAGAACTGCAGCTCAGCAACTGCTACACCTGCAGCTCAAAATTAAACAGGATGAATCTGACTTGAAAATTTCCACAGTGCAGGCATGTAACAATGCTGCGAGTTGTCAATTACCGCTGGCCATCAAGAACACTAGCTTATTGACAAACATGTTCGCTACATGATACAATGCTCAGACAAACACATGTTTTGTAGGTAGAAAGCAACATTGAGCAACTGTCTGGATAAGATGTATGGTGGATCAACATGAAACAAAGACTAGAGAAAGTAGAGTCATATTCTCAGGGTGAATAAAATGACAAACGAATCTGCCTCCCAAACAAAACAGAAGAAAAAGGTCAAACACCCAGATGAATTACCTTGAGTGGTGCACAGGGATGACAACTTCCCATCTTTTCTCAACAGACTATGAAGTGACTTAGATGTGCAGTTCTCAAGAGCCTTAATCCATATTGTCTCCAGTACATCTGGATCTCCTAAATTCATATCTAGACAACCGATTTTGTTCTGATAGCAAAGATGAGAACTGGTCTCTAAACTTTCATCTTTCAAGGCAGCAGCCCCATCATCTGCATAATGAATGGTCAACAGTGAACATGAGAAGTGACTCAAGCCATCAGAGTAAGGGCCTGTTTGGAAGGCATGAACTGTACATGAAACAATTTAATTCCTACCGGTACAAAATAACTGACAGTATTGTATACTCTCAGACAGAATGCGGTTTACCTGTCTGACTCTCTGTGAACATGCTTGAAGCTGCAGCATCGTCTAGGCAGTAGGGCTCTCTCATATTAAACTGTAATAGTGCGGCCGTAAGCCATGTAGACTGGTTTTTTGTAGTTTTCAGTTGTTTTTCAGTTTCAGAAAGTATTTCCAGTGCATTCCTAAGCTTGTGAACATCAACTTCAGCAGCTGAGAAGTTAAGAGAGATTATATGTAAATAACAGATTCATGTCGCGATTGCACAACTTTCTACAACAGTGATAACAAAATGGTTCAGCACTAACAAGAACAGATCTACAGCTACTCCCCATGTAGACTGTACAAAGTTTATTTAGGAGAGAAGGGGTATACATGTATGTTTACCAGTAACCTTTCCAACTTCTGAAGAATCTGACTGGTGCCTCCCAGCTAAAATATCCATTATAAGATTTGCAAGCTGAGCTAACAACTGCAGGGGGTCAACCTTTGAACTCAAAAGCTCCCTAGCCCTCCTGACAATGGTAGCAGCATCAGATGACATAGCCAAATTAAGAAGATCAAGCAACTCCTCATCTGAGACATCACCTATCTGAAAAAGACAGCATAGCAAGTTAATGTGTAGTTTACAATGAAACAAGGCAAACTTATTTATGGTGGCATATATTTCAAGTCTAGAAAACTCAAGTGATTAACTTACAAGGTCATATGTTATTGATTTGCTGATCCTTTTTCCTAGCAGAGTAAGCTGGTCAAGCATTTGAACTGCATCTCGAATGGAACCGTTGGCCTTGCGAGCAATAAGCTCCAGTGCTTCGGCTTCAAACTCCATATCTTCATTTACGCAAATTTTACTCAATCGGAGGGCAATCTCTGCATCATCTACCTTGCAAAACCTGTAGCTGTGGCACCATCCAACTGAATTGTTTGGTAGTTTATCAATGTCAGATGTGATCATCACAAAGATTGAACTTTCAGGGATGCCTTCAAGGCTACTGTAGATAGAGTACCACCCCTCCTTATCCATGTGTTGGCAATCATCTACAATAAAAACCTTGAAGGACGAAGAAGTGGGAACTTCACATGCATTCCTGAGGAAGGCAGCAACTCTAGATTTGCAATCCAGTTTGGAAGCATCAATCTCGATCACACTGCTACTGTCTCCTGAGAATATGGTCACACATTCCTCGCAGTGCCCACAAGGTTGGTTCCCACCTGGAGAGTGGCAATTCAGCACAGCTGCAAATATTCTAGCTGCAGATGTCTTGCCTATGCCATGGGGACCATGGAAGAGATAGATAGGAGCAAGTTTTCCTTTGAATACAGCACTTGAAAGAGACTGAACAACAACATTTTGTCCAACAAGCTCAGAGAATTTCTTGGGCTGGTACTTTCGAAGCAAACTTCTCGCGCTTTCTTGAAATGTGCCTCCCTCCCTGCAACCCGTTTGCTCTCCTTCGGTCGACAAACAGGAAGCCCTGTCCTTTGTTGCTCTTGACATCCCAGAGATCGCCGACGACGAGCAGTTCTTGTTATAAAGTGCTGCTTTCATTCTAGCATTTGCCTTGATGATGTTGATCGGTGAGTTCGCCACACGACCTGACCTTGCACTGTCCCCAAACTCCTCCCTCTTCCTCTGGAGATGATCAAACATGTTGTAACTAAAGCTGTGCCGGCCGTAATTGTTCCCCTCCAGGTCTTCTTCCTCGAGAGAGCAGCCCTCCCAGATGGTCTTCTTGGCCGAGAACTTGGCCAGTGAGTTGGTCTCAGGGTCCCTCAGAGATCTGGACCTCATGACGGCCACCAGAGCCCTCGAAATCGGTATGTCCACGGAATGTCTCCTCCCCTCAATCATCTTGCAAGTCCCCAATAAACTAGAGTACTAGACTGCTGTTAATACTGTATCTTTGATGAGATTCCGAGTCTACGCCGGCTGAATGATGCAGATAAATTTGGAGGAACAATTTAGTCTTCAGCAGAGAAAGAAATCATCTTTTTTTTTTCAATCTTATAAACAGGGACACCGAGCATCAACGCGAAATCTGCAGAGACAAGCGCTCCCTGCGATTTTACCGGACCAGCATTGCCATGCAAACAACTTGCCGAGATACCGGGCAAAAAAATTGCAGATGGAACTCAGTTGGACGCCTGGATGCAAACAGCACTAGAAAAACCATGCAAAGAAGAGCATAAAACACAAATGCAAGATGCATCCAAGAAAAGAATTTGGGCGCTTCGTACGCAGATATGAATTCACCTCGAAGAACACAACAAAAAGTCGAAACATTTCGGCAGCGAAGACTAGGCGCAGGTACCGAAGAATCGAAGAGAAGAGACAAACGCCAGCACCAAGCAAGAACGGAAGCGAAGCGAAAGATGGGGATTAGAACCGACGCCCACCTCCCCAAACACCACGACGACGACGACGAAGGACAAAACGCCGCCGTTTTCCCGCAACCACGAGACTCCCGCCGCCGCACCGCGCCGCCCGGTGCCTCGCCCCACCCCCACCGCCGCGCGCGCGCGCGCCCGGCTCCGCTCCCCCTTCGTTCACCGCCACCGCCAGTCCGCCACCACATTAATAGCGGGAGCACGGCATGGCGACTGGAGACTGGAGAGACTGGAGGCGGAGCGAGCCAGAGCAACAGGAGGAAAGGACGGAGAGAGAGTGTGAGGCAGAGCGCCAGAGCCGTGAATACGCGCGAAGGCGAGGGGTGGTGGGTGGAGACCGGAGACGGCGGCGCGACCCGGCGGGGCGGCGGGAGGCGGCCTCGTATGCCGTGCCACCGATGGCACGGCCCCGTACATACATTGAGATACGAGGGGCATTTCCGTCTTTTCCATCCAACGATGCGTCGGCCGGTTGGCGGTCTGGCCGGTACACGTCGATGACATGTGGGTCCTAGTACTACGGGACCCACCTGTCATTGAAACAGCTCGTGCTGTCGTCGGACTTACTGTTCCGTGCGTATGCAAGTCCTCGTGACCCCACCTCTGCAGTTGACTGGATTTTTTTCTCGCAATTAATTGCACTAGAGAAATTTTATAAACTTTTCTAACCTACTTTATATCTAACATAAATAATATAGTTATTTTGAGAGTTATAAATTATTGTTTTGTTGTACTTCTCATTCCAGTGTGGTTTTATACCCCCTCGGTTTGATTTGAATTTATTTTTTGAAAAATGGAATAATTCTCATAAAATAGTAGGTGATATATGATATTTTGTGATTTTCTTAAATATTACTTTTTTATATAGTATTCATGAAGTTATTTGTTTACTGAGAGTATTGAACTGTATATATTTTGTGAAATCTCCCATGTTTGTGGCAGGTAATAACATATTGGTCAACAATTTATTAGAAACACAGAAAATTTATCGGTTCTATGTTTTAACTATTCATTCGGTGAAATTTAAATAACTGTATTTTATTATACAAGAGTCTGTTTGGTAGAATCCCGAATCCTGAAATCCACACACTAAAACTGAAAGTGGAGACAAAGAAACTAGAGTCGAGCCCTACTAACCACACCCAAAGTACATATACAATCTCGAAAATCTTGGAGCCACCGCAATCCATACGCTACAACACATGTTTTGCTTTATAATTTGCCTCTCTTCCTTTCAAGAGGATTAGATAGAAATGATTCACACGAGGACCAAGATTAGTTGGATCCAGCAGCATCCTGTTTAGTATCTTTCTAATCATTATTTAGTGATTGATCAATGGTCCAACGTGGCACAGTCTTCACTTTGTCAACTCTGACCAGTGTTTTGTTGCTAGCCAGCAAGCTAGCTAGATTGTCACTGTTCTATCAGTTGGTGACATTACCATGTACACTCTTCTATGTGTTCATGTGTAATTGAATCTGAAAATGTGAAAGATGATGGTGGCTGTTGTAACAGCAAAAGCTTCAGAAAATGTGTTACTGTCTGTCTCTCTGTCTGAATGTGAATGGCCATGAACCCTAGGCAGCTCTGTCAAGCTAGATGACCAGGTCATTTAAGCTGGCTAAGGATGTTATTATTTATTTATTACTACCAAGGATGGTACTGCAAGTAAATGAAGGAAATTCATCTGGCTGTTTGGTTGGAGTTGGTAATGTTATAGTCAATAGTATTTTATTTTAATATGAGGAATGAAGAGGTCTAAAAAATTATCTGGATGAGTCGATTTAAGTTTGAATTAGATTATGTATGATCTCCTAGTTAGGCGGGTTTAATTTTGAAATAGATTGAGTACATAAACTATCTCTTGATCTAATAGCGGAATGAAAGAAAAATTGGCAGGATTTAACCCTGCCAGGATTAGAATTCTGATACTAGAAGTATATTCATATAATGATATAATTAGAAATGATTTGAACAAAACACATTGATTTCTATTTGAACTATGTAGAATGTCCCATCAATTAAATGCAGTATGACATCAGATTCAACACAGAAGCTGACCAAAATTTCGAACGACTGTCTCAAAAAAATCCCAAATCCAAACCAAACTGCATCTCTGTAAAGCAAAACTCTTCATTTTTCTTAGGGAAAAATCCTCACATGACATTATAATTTTTTTAAATAAAAATATCACTATCAGTGACTATAATAACATCCACGGGGAAATATCCTATGCACATCGGCTAGCCGTGCACATGGTGCACACGTGAGATCTTCACCTTCAATCTGTAATTCAACGGACAACAGCTCCACCAGATCATTTTGCAGAAAACACCTCCCACCTCCCCCATTCTGTTATTTTGCGATAACCCCAGCTACTGTTGTCCGTTGGATTACAGATTGAAGGTGAAGATCTTACATGTGCACCATGTGCACGGCCAACCGATGTGCACAAGATACTTCCCCAACATCCACCTATGAGTCACACAGTGAAAATATATTTTCAAAATGTGAAAAATATAATGACATAATTTTCAACTAAACTTTTTCTTAAGCAACTTTGCTTTGTCCTCTTCCCAGCGGCCCATAAATTGTCCACATCTCCACTCTCCCAACCACAGGAAGGCCCAACCCCAAGCCAACCGGGCCCACATGTCAGACTCACATCCCTGGTCGCGCGGATGGCCCCACATGTCATTCACCCATACCTAGCACTGTCATTCCGATCCCTCCCATGCCTGGCTCCACATGTCATGGACACATCTGGCTCCGTGGGTATAAATACTTGGCGGTGCCACACGCCTGTGAAGTCTGACCCCAATCTGCAGCGATGGCCGCCGCCGCCGCCCTCCTCCGCCGCTCGTCGGCGGCGCGCGCCCTCCTCTCCCCGGCGCTCTCGTCCCGCCTCGTCGCGTCCAAGCCCCACTCCTCCGCGCCGGCGCCGCCGGCGCCGTCGAAGGCGGGCGCCAACGTCAAGACGTTCTCGATCTACCGGTGGGATCCCGACTCGCCGTCGGCGAAGCCCCACCTCAAGGACTACCAGGTGGACCTCTCCGACTGCGGGCCGATGGTGCTCGATGTGCTGCTCAAGATCAAGAACGAGCAGGATCCCTCGCTCACCTTCCGCAGGAGCTGCCGCGAGGGCATCTGCGGCAGCTGCGCCATGAACATTGACGGGGACAACGGCCTCGCCTGCCTCACGAAGATCTCCTCGGCCTCCTCGGCCTCCACGATCTCGCCGCTGCCGCACATGTTCGTCGTCAAGGACCTCGTCGTCGACATGACCAACTTCTACAACCAGTACAAGAGCGTCGAACCGTGGCTCAAGCGCAAGGACCCGCCGCCGCAGCCAGGGAAGGAGATCCCCCAGACCAAGGCCGACCGCGCCAAGCTCGATGGCATGTATGAGTGCATCCTCTGCGCCTGCTGCTCCACGTCCTGCCCGTCCTACTGGTGGAACCCCGAGGAGTACCTCGGCCCCGCCGCGCTGCTCCACGCCAACAGGTATACCACCACCTTCTCTGCGTCCCCTACATATGCTCCCTTTTTTTTTGTTGGCGCGCTGGATCTGTTAGGTAATTGAACGACGAGTGATTGATCAGGTGACGCATTGACGCATTGTGCTCTGGTGATGTGCATGTATGGAAATGATTTGATTAGGATGATTGTTCATTTGTCTGATTTGGTCATGAATTGGGTGATCCTCTTCGGTGGCGATCCTATGTTGTTTGTTTGGTAGATACTTAGAAAAGCAGTTTATATGAACACGAGTGAAACACTTGGATAGTTTAGTTAAACTGCTTAGATACATTTAAAGGCATTTCCTGCCACAAATATTCTGCCGCAATTGTTGTGATCAGCAAGTTGATCTCTAAATAGGAAATAATTTTGTAACATGGTTAAGTTAGTGTCTGATTGTGATGAGATTGCAAGCCTTACTGTGGTGAAACTGCTACTTTGATACTCTTTGTTGTAGTGCCTGACTGCTGCCTTCTCTTGGCATAGGGAATTTATAGTTTCTCCCCTTTACTAGCAAATTATGGCTGATGATTTTTTAGTTTTTGGTGTACATTTGTTTGGATCTTATTTCCCTTTAATGAATGATAGTTGTCTAATATGATTATTGTTTTTGTTGTAAGCTTTAGGATGTTGCTAAGTCCATGACACATTCACCCTTTTTAGGCTTCTGCTGTTGGGGACACTAATGAAACCAAAACCCAGCATGTTCATGCACATCCAAGCTCGAGGATATCATGGGGTATCAGAAAAGAGAAACTTGCTGGATCACAAACGTAGATTGCTCACAGCAAAATATGAACTGAAAGGAAAGCTCTATAAGGCTGTTTGTAGGGACCCTGATCTTCCATCAGAAATGCGGGACAAGTTTCGCTATAAGCTGTCCAAGTTGCCAAGAAATAGCTCCATGACACGCCTTAGAAACCGCTGTATCTTCACTGGCCGCTCTCGTGCTGTTTACAAGAAGTTCCGCATGTCTCGTATTGTGTTCCGGTCATTGGCAAATAAGGGTGAATTGATGGGTGTGAAGAAAGCATCTTGGTAGATGCTAACAAACCGGTAGATAAAACCCCTAGCTCTGTAGTAGTCCAGCATAATAAGTTTGCCTACATGCATTTTTTCAGTGTTCAATACCTGAAACTATCTTTCAAACCTTTGACCAGCAGCCAATACGGTGCTGTTTTAAACTATTTAGTTGAACCAATGTAATGTACTGTTTTTATGCCTATTGAGCATTCCTGAAGTTGAATTCTTGGAACATGCTATTTAGTTGAACCAATGCAATCTACTTAGTGAATAACTCTCTCACAGTTTGTAGAATAATTTGCTCAGCTCTGGGATATTACTATTCTACTTTACATGATTTTCTTTGCTAATGTAATGCCCTAATGCCCCATTTTTGGAGTGCCTTGTGATTGCAATGTTCTGTGAACATCCCGTCCACTCGTTGTTGCAGGTGGATACAGGACAGCCGTGACCAGTACACAAAGGAGCGCCTGGATTCCATCAACGACGAGTTCAAGCTGTACCGCTGCCACAACATCCAGAACTGCACCCACGCCTGCCCCAAGGGCCTCAACCCAGCAAAGCACATCACCACCATCAAGAAGCTGCAGCTCGACGCCTGACACACGAGATGGAACCTGGAAGATTTGTGTGATCACCCTGCCGCATGAGTCTTTGTTTCTTTTTCCGTAGCTCCTTCCTTTGCCTGACAAATAATTGCTAGGACGCAGCAGGAGGAAGCATGTAGGGAGTGAATAATTGCTACTGTATTCCACTTCAATTCTGTATCTATTTTGGTTTGTTCTTCGCCGTCCATTGGATCGTATCGTTTGGCTTATGACTGGAGTAATTCGTGGGTTTTACCTTTGTTTTAATTTTTTCTATATTTGCTTTTATTAAATAAATGTTATTACTCTTGTAAATAAATTACTCGTCTTTAAAGCATAATAAATTAGGGATGATAAAGTTATCTGAATTTGATTTATTAATTCTTGTGCACAAGTCAGTATATAAATCAAAGTGATTAGCCTATTCATAGCGGGTTTCATGATATTAATTACTATGACACATCAGAGTTTTTTTACATGATATTAAATTAATGTGGAAAGAGAAAGAAGTGCTAACCTGTTTCTAAGATAAATGAAATGAAATGCCCACTTTTTAAGACGGATGAAACGAAATGAAATGTCCACCGTGTGTCAAATCGTTTCATTGAAGAGGGAGGATATTTAATTCAGTTGCAAAACATTTAATTACAATGGTTAGCATAGGAAACAGTGAAATGAAATTCTCCACCGAGAGAGTATTTCATTTAGTTGCAAAGCAGACGTGACGTTCTATAAAACATGTGAATAGTCTTAAGATCTCATTTATAACATAGGATTTTAAAAATAATTTTACAGGAATTAAACTAATTCTTGTGTAATTTGAGCGTTAAAAGAGCCCTAAAGCGCGTAATTTCTCAAATGGAAATCTGATGAAGCTATGGCCAATGGGACGTTCTAGAACACCCTAGAATCACTTCAAGATTGGTCAAAGCCGCCAAGATTTCCCGTTTCAGTGGTATGCTGCCATGTCAGCAGGTGGGACCCACCCGGTTGGTCTCGGCCAATGGCGTTGCGAGACGCGAGATAAGGCTTGTAACCTGGAGCACACACTCGCCTCCTGCTCCCATCGCTTGCCCCCGATAAGCCTCGAGACATTGCCCTCGCCGTCTCGCACGCCGGCCTCACTTCACAATCGCATCGAAGCTGCGGTTGCACAGGCACGCGTGGCCGTAGTCGGTAGGGAGAGGCGGAGAGCTAGAGCTCGAGAAGCAGGAGGCATCAATGGCGACCCTTGCTGCGATGACCATGCTTAAGCCGGCCAAGATCGTGGCGCGGTCGGCGCCGCCGCCGTCGTCGTCGTCCGGGAGCGGCGGGAGCAAGGTGCCGAGCATCTCGCTGCGCAGTTTGACGAAGAAGGGCGCGCTGTCCATCTCGTCGGCGCCGGTGGCGGCGGCGATGGCGGGCGCCTTCTTCTCGGCGCTGGCGTCGACGGACGCGGCGCTGGCGGCGCAGCAGATCGCCGACGTGGCTGCGGCGGCCGAAGACAACCGCGGCCTGGCCCTGCTGCTGCCCATCGCGCCGGCCATCGCGTGGGTGCTCTACAACATCCTCCAGCCGGCGCTGAACCAGCTCAACCGCATGAGGTCCCAGCAGGCGCTCGTCGCCGGGCTCGGCCTGGGCGCCGCGGCGGCTGGCGGCCTCGCCTTCGCGCCGACCGCGTCCGCAGCGCAGGAGATGGCCTCGCTGGCTGCCGAGGCGGCGGCGGCCGCCGACGACAATCGCGGCCTCCTCCTGCTGTTCGTGGTGGCGCCGGCCATCGCCTGGGTGCTCTACAACATCCTGCAGCCGGCGTTGAACCAGCTGAACCGCATGCGATCCGACTGAGCTGAATGCATCCGTACACCTGGTGCCGTGTGTCCGTACCGTATATTTTCAGTTCAGCTGGTAGCAATGCAAGTATGCAACGTTGTGATATACGTCTCTACCTACCTTAATTATGTTCCTAATCCTCTTCACCTGAACAAATTCAGTACAGCTCTCCTTCCTTTACTAATTTCTTTATTAGTTTAATTATTCTTAGGTCCCCTTTGGCAATGACTTACTAAACTTTAGCCACTTTAGCTTTTGTCGCATCGAATATTAAAAAACTAATTACAAGATCACTAGAATAATGTGCTAACGATGGATTAATTAGGCTTAATAAATTCATCTCATGAATTAACCTAGAGGTTATGTAATTAGTTTTTAAATGAACTCATGTTACTCATTCTAATTAACATCCGATAACAGGAGTTTAGTCCCCGTCCAAACAACCCCTTAATTACTACAACTTTGTTATACAACTTTGTTACAAGGTATATTGCACTTAAGCAAGTGTACCTAGTAATAAATGTTAGAGAAAAACCGGCGAGAAAATGCCGTCGGTGAGATAGACCGGAGGCGCCTTGCCATGTCGCCGCCCGTCTCCGCCGTCCTCCTCATCTCCGGCGACGCGCGAGGTCCACGTACAAGTAGTCGTTCTCGGCCACTCCGACGACGGGCGAACCGGGCGACCATTACACTCAAAAAAATGTTATCAGATTAAGAGACTAAACTGTTTCTTACTAATAAAAACAGTACTATAAGTATGCAAGGAATAAGGAGAAATATATTTTCTTAATATATAAAGTGGTTACATATAAATAAAGTGTTTTTCGATAAAATTGAAATGTTACAAAGTTTTTTGAGATGCAAGTAATTAAAACAAGTTTTTTATTTCTTTTTCCAGAGAAATAAAAAACATTTTACATAATGCTGACATGAAGGGTTTGTAAAAAAAATTTATAGTTCTCGAAGAGATACCCAGGGAGGGGTACCAATAGTGTTAATTTTAATATTTTTTTCATATCTCATGTGTTATTTTATGTGTTAAGAGTTATTAAAATTAACGTGCGTCCGATAAGAGTAAAATTTATAAAATTCAGTGACCACCCGGCAGATATAATGTGAATTTGCAGCTTAATCCATCACAAAACACCCGTGATTCTCATAAAACATCTCTCTTTCGCCATTGCTCCGACCACCGTAATCCGGCCGTCCAATGGCGCGCCGCCATGTCAGCTCGCCGTTGCCACGTCGGCGAAGGATCATGGAAAAGCGCCTCTCTTTTGCACCCCTGCTCGTGGGAGATCTCTCGCTTTCCCTCCAAATAGCATGTCGTCTTCTTCTCGGCCTCTTTTCCCGGCGAGGTCGCTGAGGTTGTGTGATATTCGAGAGAGCATGGCTAGCGGCGGCCCGCGCCGGAAGCCTCGCCGGAAGGTGAAGAAGAGGACTAGGTACCTCAGTCTCAGTCGGCACGTGATCAAGGCGGCTGATTTGGAGGCCGCGCGGTCGCCGGAGGCTATGGCGTTGGAGGATGCGGTGCCAACGCCGTCTTCGGCGGAGGAGGATGGAGATGGATGTGGGCAGCATCAGCATCAGCAGCCCGAGCCTTTCGCTCTGCATCCTGAGCCGTCCACCCTGTTCGCGGCCGCGCCGTCCCTCACCGACATCCTCGGCGCCTCCGCTGGCGACGTGGAGTCGTCCTCCGCCTCGCCGGAAATTTCCGGTGGCACAGAGCTCCCGGATGAGGAGGACGACCTGGCGCGGCGCGCGCTCCGGGGACGGGAGCGGTGGGTGTACTGTAGCTCCTCGCCGAGCGCGACCACGTCGTCCTCGTGCTCCTCGGCGGCGAGCACGGGCGCCTCCAGCGGCGCCGTACCGCGGTCGTTGCTGCTGAAGCTGGATTACGAGGAGATCGTAGCCACCTGGGCGGGCCGCGGATCGCTCTACATCGGCGGCGGCGCGGCGGAGCTGGAGCTCGACTCCGTAAGCTCCCCCCGGCCACTCTACGTACAGTTCTTGGAGACTTGGACACGCACTTGTGCGTCGTGACACCGGTGCCGCATGCTCGTGCAGGTGTTCGTGGAGGTGGGGCCGTCTGAGCCAGCGGCGGCCGGCGCATGGAGCGCGCCGGAGACGGCGGCGAGGGTGGAGACTGGAGAAGGTGAAACGGTACAAGGAGAAGCGGCAGGGCCGGCTGTTCGCGAAGCGCATTCGATACGAGGTTCGCCGGCTCAATGCCGTCAAGCGGCCGCGCCTGAAGGTAACACCATATCTGAACTCGTTGCTGAATGCTTCAGACTTCAGACTCCATACCTGAACTGGGTTCCTCTTCCTCATTTGTTCAGTAATGATCTCCAGGACCAGCAAATGTAACAAGACTTGATTTTGTGTGTGTAAATGTTTCATCTTACTCAGTATCATCTTGGCTGTAGTATAGTCCATCCAGCATGGTTACCACTAATCAGTCATGTTTAACTGGTTGGGCTCAGCTCATTGCCTTCTTGAATTACTGAATATTGAGTTAGGAGTGTAATCATGAAACAGGAGTAGGAACAATGAATCGAACCATTAGAGCATTTGGGATACTAGGATTTGATTCTACAACTCAGCAGTCAATAGGATGCCAGCCAACTGCTCAAGTTTGGTGTTTAGGTTCATGATATCCACAAATGTTATGAACGACGATGATGAATAAAACGATGAATAACAAACAGATCAAACTGAGAAGGGAACACAAGATTTAACGTGGAAAACCCAACCAAAACGGAAGGGAAAAACCACGGGCGCCGGCAAGAATTTCAATCGGTCGAGAGTCAGGACGGCGAGTGGCGGCTTACAAGAGGATTCCAGTTGCAAGGGGAAACCCTAATCAGGAATGGAATGTGTACCACGTCGCTTCGGCCCAAGCCTCCAGCGACGGGCCTCCGCTACGCTCCGTCACAAGTCGGCCCTTTTAAGTGCAGCTGAATTTGGAACACAAACTCAACAACAAATATCCTGAACAAAGCTGTAGTCTTTTTTTCTTTTTTGTTTTTGCAATTTGCTTCACAGAAGATGCTCATCATGTAGTAGCACTCAACTTCTAGGGGAACATGCGATTACTGAACTGAAAGTCACGCGGAATCCGCACATCACTTGAAACAAATAAAACTGTACCTGGATTTTAATTTCTGAACCGGAGAGCATAAAAATGAACTCTACGTTTCCGCTTTGCTTCTGCAACTTATTTTACATCCTGGAAATTGTGTTCTTCGATAAGCAATGTTTTCATGGACTGGTAAATGGTAATAACTTAACTAATAGGCTCCCTAACCTATGCATTCTTGATTCATGAACTGAAACCGGACTGAACTGAACTTAACTCTGTTGTGATGATATCTTGCAGGGCCGTTTCATAAAGAAGGAAAGCGCCCCGATCACTGAGAGATGCCAGCTCCAGCTTACATAGCTGATAGCCTTCCTCTTCCATTGCCACAGAGACGACGAATGCTTGCCTCCATTTTTTCGTCTGTGCACGATCTGTTTAGTGCTCCAGTTCTCATGTCCAAAATCCATTATATTCTGCCCTGGACAAGTTGCCACTATCAGGTGCAGAACTGCAGACGCACTGTGGATTTTGTCTCATAGGATGAAAACAACAGTAATCTGTTAGGCCATGACGCCCATCCACTCTGGTGATCAAGGAACCAATGATCAATCTGTTCTTCACCCATCAG
Organism: Zizania palustris; assembly: GCA_019279435.1. Classification (NCBI taxonomy): domain Eukaryota; kingdom Viridiplantae; phylum Streptophyta; class Magnoliopsida; order Poales; family Poaceae; genus Zizania; species Zizania palustris. The sequence goes on along the minus strand of JAAALK010000082.1, from coordinate 54,790,425 downwards.
TGCACCTGTTGCAGCTTGTCTGGAAGATTTGCATCTTCCATGAAGGCGACGAGATCTCATGATCAGACAAGTCTAATCAGTGCAGTGTTGAGCTGATGCTGATCTGATTCATCTAATCATGTAGAAATAAAAAGTGTATTAGCACCAGTGTGGCCTCATAAATCTTTTTCTGAAGAGGTTGGGAGTATGATACTGTCCATGTCAGTGCCTCATTCGGATCTGTACTCTACTACTGTGCTCCCAAAGTCTGAAGAGTGGAGTGTCCCAGTGCTGTCTTTTTCCCTGTGGCTGCCACGTGTGCCCACTTGGCATGCCGTTTGGCCGTGTGCGAGGTCAATGTCAAACTTGTGCCTTTCCCAGTAAACTCGTCAACTCCACCACAACCGAGAGATGACAATGCTGGGCAGGCATGGATAGAACTGCAAAAAAGATTCAAAACGACGGTTAGTTTGATAAATTCTACCAACTGTTTCACGGATTCCCTGGTTCAAAAACTCAGATTCTTTTAAAGCCAGAATTTACAGGGTTTAAATTCTGATGGGTGGAAGGTACGGGTCAAACTGATAATCATGTGAAATGTCAAGCTTGATACTTTTATATTGCTTGGGATCTTCATGAAAACTGACCACCCCATCCTTTTGGTTTATGGTTGCTTGGATCTCCCCATCTTCAATGCTGGTTTGGGATCTTCGTCCATGGCAGGCACTTTCAAAACTTAAAATACAAATCCAACATCTTATCTTCACACATGTCATCTTTGAGAGTAGAAAAAAAAGTTAGCAGGGGACAGGGCACAGGATCTATGAGAACAAGACAGTAGAGAAAACCTGATATATGGGGTGAAATAAGATACAAAACAGCAGCATGCATAGTGGAGCCAAAGAAGATGGCATGCATGCACTTGCAGGTCCAATACTCTCCCTTACAAGCATACAAGAGCGTCCGCAAAATCGCCTTACATATTATCTATAAAAAACAGACAAAAATAACATAGCCGGCTGACTCCTCAGCAGAAGTCAGAACCCACAAACACATATGCTGCTGCAGGCTAGGATCACAATCTAGATCCTTAGACTCAGTTCTTACTAAGGCAACGCACAAACGATATTTACACAGTCAGTTTGTGCGGTTTGGGGGATGAATCCAGATGCTGGAGGTGTAAGGCGGCAACAAGCCCCTGCCATGTTTCTCCAGGGCGAGCTGATGTCTTCAATTCCATGAGTTTTCTCTGTTTCTTGTAGTAGTCTTCCAATAATTTGGTCTGCATAGCAAGTGTTTCGATCAGAGTTTATCATGCATAACAAGAATGCCACTCATAATTCAACACTCTTGTTTCTGAAAACGGAAGGTTTTGAGAGCATATAAAGCAATAAATATAAAGAAGGCCTCACTGGTGCAAAGCAAAGATCAGATATTCAGATCTATGCTACTAATAGAGACTCAAAGAGTTCGGTTGCTGTGAAATTCTCACCTGTTCAGCATAAGCACGCAACTTCTCCATTCTTGACTCCTCTAGGCCTACAACAGCAGCATGTTGCACCTGACAAGGCCATGTATAGCTCCCAAGATTCGGTTTTCGGCCTGTAGACGCAGTACTGCTGATATCAAAAGGCTGTCCACAGTGAGAGCAGACATCACCACCAAACCGCTTCTTCATAAAACAGTTGTCAGCACATTTGAAGTTCAGAACCAAGTCTATATCCACAATCTCATCAAGAATCTCCTGAAACATATGAAAAAAAATTACACAGATATATGAAATTTTTAACCATGCCGGATGTAACTAAATTCAATTCATCACATTGTCAATGGCTCAATGCAAATTACATGACATTGATGTGTTCTGATCGTTTGTTCAAGAAGGTGAGGTAAACAGTAAACAACAACTTACAGCTTGCATGCGAGTGCGTGGGATCCCATCAAGGATGAATCCAGTTTCACCCTTGTTATAACCGTCCTCCAGTCGCTTAGTTAGCAATCCAAATATGACGTCCTCAGGGACAAGTTTGCCTTCATTCACCGAATTAGAAATCTGTCCATGTTCGAAATGGAGAAACAATTCAGCTTATTCCAATAGAAAAAATGATAATTTGCTGTGACTTTACTAAATCGTAAAATTTCCATTTGAATATAGTGCGCTCTGTGCCCACTTGTGAAATGGTTCTCAACTTGAAATTGCCTGCAATGAGAAGCTCTACCGAACCACCAGTTGTTTAGAGAAAGCTACAGCAGATTCGCACAAATGCAGGGTTCAAGAAGAGGGCAAAGTGGGAAGCTTGTAAATGCAGGCGCCCGCCGGCCACAAGATGCCCGAGATCGAAAGCTCCAAACTTCCAAAGCGAAACCCTAGCAATGTGGAATCCCCGAATTGCCCACCACAACATCATGTGGACACAAGCAAATTACGAAGCTGCCCTCGCAGCCACATTCGCAGTGAGAGGACGCGAACCAGAACATGAATCATGCGATGCATCATTACAAGAACCAGAAAAATCGAAGAGTAATACTTTTATAGAAGGGCTACGAAATTGTGGCCGAAATGAATTGTTTGCTTGGCCAAATACTTCGTGGGGAATGAGGAACATTTTCACGAATTTGGTTGCTCCAGTGGAAATTGTGGCCACGGAGAACTCGTGATGATCCAAAGATACGTCACAAGAAAGTTCCACTCAAAAGGTGGATCAGAAATGGTTCAAATTAAAGATACGCCTCTCCAAATTTGCCGGAATCAAATAAATCCTCCAAAATGTGTGGCGCAGTTCCGAACCGGAAGTCCGGAACGCCAAATTAATCGAACATGAAGAGTGAATCAAATCGGACAAATTAGAGAGCAATACCATCGAAAACTCGCAAGAGAACCGGATGGTTTGGAGAGAAACGCGCGCTGACCTTCTTGTAGAGAGAGGACGCGGGGCTGAGCTCCTGCCTGACGAGCGTCCCCATGGATATGTACGGCACGGCGAGCACCTCGGCGAGGCGCGCGGCGTGGGCATGCTTCTGCGGGCCAGGTCTCCCCATCACCACCCACTGCACGCCCCCGGGCCCCCCGCCGCCGGTGGGGCACATCTCCGCAACGGCCGCCGACTCCCGCGCGCGGGCCTCCTCCTCCGCCTCCTCCCACTCGGTCCAGTACGCCTCCTCTTCGTCCTCCACCACGGCCGCGGCCGCCATCATCCGGTTCCTCGCAGGGCCGAACGCGCGTGAGAGGGGTCGCGCGGCGCCGGCGAGCCGCAGGAGCCCGGCCATTGCTAAGGTCTTCGCGTGTGTAGGCGTAGGGTTTTGCTCCTCAAGTGGTGGGAGCGCGTGGCGGCGGCGCGGGGAGGCGAATGCGAGAGAGAGGAGATTGCCGGTGGTCAAGAGGAAGGCGAGCCGTTTGAGCAACTTGGGCTGGGCTTTTATATAGTCTTATTGGTCCTTAAAGCTACGGACTATATGGGCCGGGCCCATCACACCTAATAATGGGCCTGACATTTTTTTGCATGAAATTTGAAGTTAAAAGAAACAGTCTTAATTTGATTTTAGATTTAGAGCCGGGAGATTCTTCGAGCCGTAATTACTTCTAAAATCTGAAACTGAAATAAATAGTCTAGATTATAGCTCAGATTATGAGAACCAGTAGTTGCAGAATCTAGAAATGAACTAGAATCCAGAAGTAGAGAACACCAACTTCTTTAGATTCTAATCAGCTTAATACTCAGGGTGTGTTTGGTTAAGCTGTGCCTGTGAAAAAAAACTGTTGTGGGCTGCGGGCTGTGAAAAAGCTGTTGTGGGATGTTAGCTATGAGAAAGCTGAAACGACTATGAAGCTGCTTTGAGTTGTGAGCTGTGTAAAAAATTCAATTTATGAAATTTTGTATGGTTGTACGAAATTTGAAATGTCAATTTATGAAATTTTGTATGGTTGTATGAAATTTTAAATGTCAATTTATGAAATTTTATATGGTTGTATGAAATTTTATATGTCAATTTATGAAATTTTGGATGGTATGAAATTTGAAATGTCAATTTATGAAATTTTGTATGGTTGTATGAAATTTGAAATATCAATTTATGAATTTTTTTATGGTTGTATGAAATTTGAAATGTTAATTTATGAAATTTTGTATGGTTGTATGAAATTTGAAATGTCAATATATAGAATTTTGTATGGTTGTATGAAATTTAAAATGTCAAATTATGAAATTTTGTATGGTTGCGAAGCCAAAAACCCAAAGCCACATAAAACAGGTCTGGAGGAGCTTTAACATTGTCACTACACCAAAAACTGCTTTTACTAAAAGCCGCTGGCTTGGAATATGCTTTTTGATCTGGCTTCTGGCTTCCAGAAAGTAAAATCTGCTCCCGTAAGCTAAACCAAAAGGACCATCTATCCAGCTACTCAAACTAACTAGCTATTAAGAATATCTAGCTATTAGAAGCTTCCCAAACAGACCCTTAAATTGTGGGAATCAGTAACTATAGAATCTATAAATTGTTTAGAATCTAGAAGTTGGGAACACTGATTTCTCTAAATTCTTACCACTAGATGACCAACCCGCTACTAAAGAATCTCAAACTAAACCAAACAGAATTGTGTTTTGCAGTATTTGCTACAGTGATGGCTACCAAGTGAACAGACTGCACAGCCTGCACTTGTCTGAATGTTCGATGTGAGAGTCTTCTGAATTTGCAGTAGCTCAACCGGGCTTCTGCTCTCGCTATATTACTTTTTCAGTGCGTTGTTAATCCACTGGAGTGGAATATTGGAGTGTTTTCGTTAAGGTTTAATGGGATGATGAGCAGGAGACACTGTCACACGATGCTTCCCTGACATGCAGCTAAAAGGGAAACTTGCTGAGCTTTCATATGGTTTCTTGTGACTACTCCTGATGCCTTTGAAATCCCCATGCTTGTATTTCAGATAAAAATGGTAGAAATACTGCTCTTTGAACTTTGATGGAGCTCACCACAATGCGGAGAGTTGAGTAATCTTCTGAATGTTTGTACGAAACACTGCTTTCTTCTATGAAATCTTGTTACCAGTCGCCATTACAATAAAGAAAGAACCGGTGGTGTCAGTTCGTTCGCGTCACTGCAAGATCGGCAGATCACTTAATTGGCATGCTGCATGAGAATTGCTTGTTGTTTATTAGCCAACTTGCTGCTGCTACAGCAAGTGGTGTACATACAGAGCTCGGGTACAAATACCCAGGGACACGGCCGTATGGGCATCCGTCCTCATGTGCTTGGACTTGTCTGACCTACTACGTACTCATCGGTTACTTCTCAGAATCTGAAACTCCCTGAAGAGACCCCAGAGTTGTGTGCGCGGTATTGATCATGCTAGGAGAACATGAGGCGTGCTGCTGAGATCGAGTAGTTTGGCACATCTATCTCCCTGTCAAGTGTCAAATGTAGCTCAGAAATAGGTGCATAACTGCATAAGCAGATCTTGGATGTCAGGCAGGTAGGACTGCGTGAACGTGCAGTGATTCTTGCTGACCATTTGGTTTCAGTCAGTGAAGTTAAGAGTGAGCTTAGCGAGTTTGCTCTCAGAATCTGAAACAAACCACGGTGCCAAGCAACTGAACTGATGAGTGTCTGAGCCATATGTGCCAAAATCTTAAGAAGAGAGTTCTTGATCTGAACAGAGGAAATCGAGTTCTGGCCGGGTTGTAGTTTTTCAGTGCTGATGTTTCAAAGATGAAACGTCTAAAGCAAGAACAAAACAAGAACATAGATGCAATCTGAGTTGCGGGATCAAGAGAAGATTAGAAATGAAATCTGAGTTGCAACTTGCAAGGTTAAGACTGAGATTCACCAAAAAAATGCGTTTGCCGGGAGTCGAACCCGGGTCTATTGCTTGGAAGGCAATTATCCTAACCGTTGGACTACAAACGCTTAGATGTTGGATGTTTATAAATCAGGTATGTGTAATGTCTTGGTCTTTAAATTGTTTTGTTTTGTAGTTGATATGAGATAAAGTGGCTTTGATAATATTTTTTAGATGTTAATCATCCCACTTAGGATGTGAGAATGATGGGGGGTCCTAAATCTTAAAATAAGATAGTCATTTTATGTAAAAAAATGAGATCAAGTCATTTCATCCTTAAAAACTAATATAAGGTCATCTCATCAGACCTTGCTCTCCAACCAAACACAATTTTTTTTATTTTTTTCTAAAGAGGAGTGGTGCTGAGACAGGCCATGTGGTTCAGATGATCTCTTCATTTCTCCAGTACCTACACTTGCATATTCATTGTTGCTCATTCTTCTTTGTTCAGAGATGGCATTCTGACCATCCACTGTTCTTGCTGTGATGCTGTCTGTCCTTCCATGCCAGGATGACACTTGACAACCAAGAGTGAGATGCACGCAGCACAGATTTAGCATGCATCCGGATTCATTCCATTCATCCGTATCCCAGAAACGATACAGAAGTATGTCGATCTGATCATCTGAATCCAGCAGCAACCATTTAGTGCCCCTGTGTGCTGTCCTGAGAGGACTGGGATGCATGGGCACTGTCCCAACCTGCCTCTCCCTCAATTCCATTCTAGTTTACAGCAATGCTCTGCATTGAACATTCAGCTACATTCTTGCAGACAAAAGTGTATTCTGTATTGAACAAGCAAGCCGAGGAGAGGCCCAAGAAACGCATGAAACTGAACTAGCTGAAGTGACCGGCCTGAAGCCAGAAGTGGAGATAGATGTTTCTGACAAAAGTGTTAGACAAGCCACACTGCATCTGCATCTTTCTTTGGATCTTTCGTACAACGGAAACCACTGTGTAATCAGTTTGTGGACGGTCTCTTTGTTAGTTTCAGCAGATGCAGAATTTCAATTATTTCTTCCTTGTTCAGGAGCAGCACTCTGACCATCTACTGTACTTTGCTGTCTGCCATTCAATTCAGTGTCGAGTTGACACCTGACAGCAAGTGCAACTGCACGCGGAATAATCAATTTCATTCCATTCATCCGTATACCAGGAAATGATACGGAAGTCTGAAGTCTGAATCCAGCAAGAACCATTAATTTGGTGCTCTCTGTGCTGTCTTGAGACTTGAGAGCACCGGATGGCAGAACTGATAATTTTATGGAGGCAAAAGATGAGAGAAAAATTATTAATATAGCTCATATTCATCCGGATTGAATTTTTTCACGTGGATTTAGCTTGTAAAAATTGTAAAAAATATTATTACACACGCAGCTTCAGAATTTATTATAAGGTAGTATCTCATTTGGTACATATATAGATCTAGAATTTTTTAAAACTTATTAAACCTAGCTAAATCCTTGAACTATAGTTGTGGATAAATTAAGTGTATTTAATTAAGAAACTTTTTTTAGAAAAATAACAACTTTATTTTACCATGTAAACTTCAAATAAAATAAGATGAATCTTGGAGTTGAAACTAACATTGAACAGGTAAATTATTGTGGCAACAACTTTCATGCAATTAGTTGCACACACATGATTGGAAGAACAGTTACATCCATTGATGATATTGTTATACTCCTACATTGATCTCAGCAAGAAGGATTTCAAGGTTTTGATTAATCCTCAGCGATACCAAAATGTGAAAAAGAAATGTTCTAGCTAGCTAGGAGCTAACAATTCAGCTAGCTAGTTAGAGGTCGGCGGCGGCGGAGCCCATGCCGCCGACGATGGAGGCGAAGTCGCCCTCGGTGGCGCAGGGGATGGTGAGGCCGCCGCAGCGGTGGTCGAAGCCGAACTCGTCCTCCACCCGCTTCAGCAGCAGCACGAACGACGGGTGCTTCAGGTACGCCGTCCGGATCACGAACCGCTTCCGGCTCTCCCCGACGTACACCGCCAAGTGCCCCCTCGGCACGTCCGCCGCCGCCGCCGACGCCGACGCCGACGACCTGCTCCTCGCCATGTGCATCCTCGACATCAGCTGGTACAGCTTCCCCGCCATATATATATGCACAGCAATATATAAATCACAAATATATGTGAGATCAGTGAGAGCTCGAGCTTGGTGATGCTGTGGTATGTCTGAAATCTGAATTTTAGTAAAGACAGAAGTGAAGTGAAGAGAGGTGAGAGCCAAGGCTGCATATTTATAGGTCAGCTTGTTGCTTCGTCGATCAATAAGATTGGACTCTAACCGGTGGTGGATCTAAAAAAAATTTTAGGTTGGCCGTACGTATTCAACTATACGGCAACTGTATATATAAATATAAATGTATATAAATTATTTACTATTTTAAATTAATATTAAATATAAAATTATAAGCATAACAAAAATATTAAAATTATATAAGGATTTATAAAAAAATATATAAAAAACACAAAATATGCATAGGAAATGCATTGTATCCAACGACGGTTAGGAGGGCGCCCCCTGGATCCGCCGCTGACTCTAACTACCTAATCTTAATTGTGTATTATGTATGTTTAATTTAGCGATATATTTTTATTAGTTAGCTAGTCTAAGTATCTATTTGTATCTGAATAGATAGTTGATATAATTATCTAACTAATGAAAAACTGAAAGGCTATTGTTTCTTAGGGTGCGCGCGTTTGGTTTGCTGGATATCCCTGGATGGGATAGGGCCGTCCCATCCAGTCAACTGTTTGGTTGAAGGGCGAAGGTGGATGGGATGGTCCACGAGAGGAATATTCCTTCAATATGCTGGATGGAGAGATTCAAGAAATTTTTCTGGATGAGCTCATCCAACATTGGACGAGATGACGTGTCGTCTCCTGATTGATTATGACACATTTAATTTTTCGTTTATAAATATTCAAATAATTTTTACTCCCAAATTATTTATCCAATTTATGATATAATTACATCATTGTATTGATTATAATTTAATCTATAAAATAAGATCTCATATGGTTATATTTTTATTAAAAAATATATTTGACAAATGGGTCCCACTAAATTTAACCTTATCTCATCCAAGTTGTATACATCTAACCAAACAAAAAATTGTCTCATCCCATCCATCCAACCAAACACCTCAAATGTATCATCTCATCCCTAAATTCATGGATAGAATCATCCTATCCACCCTCGCCTCCAAACCAAACGGACCCTTAGTTTCTGGAATTTTTGGATTCTACGTTTATTGATTTTTATTTATGGCCTGGTTCAGAAGAGAAGAGAGAAGGGATATAGCATTGTAGCTACGCATCTTCACAAAAACGGTATGTAGGTGAATTATTTATATTCCACGAATCTTATTTGTGATCATAATTGGCTAAGTTCTTTATAAAAAGCTAAAACAGCAAGCTAACCCAAACAGCTAGCATCATGCAGCATGAAGCCAACTAACCAATTACCATGCATCCGCAATCAAGAGCAGATGAGCTAGCTGAGTAGCTGGGCAGTGAGATCGATCGATATGATCGAGCAGCTAGTAGCAGTGGCCTGTATATATGCAGTACTACAAAGCACTAACAGATTCTCGTTGGCAAGCCGGAACATGTCACATGCATTCATGCATGGCGCAAACAGCTGCACAACATATATATATACTATCATAGCCAATCAAGAATATATATATATACAATCTGCGCGTCTCTCATCCGATTGGCGATCGACATGGGCCAGCTATACTAGCTGCCAATGTCATCTTACCCTGCACGCGGTGAGAGGCGCAGCTGCAGCTAGCAGCCATGCATGCATGGGCCATGGCTGACACTGGGAGTGAGAGATTCTAGTGCATGCATGCCAGTGATGGAGCTAGCTAGCTAGCCATCTGAAGCAGTCATCGATCGCATACATGCATGCATGCGGCCGTCTGGATTCAAGGTCGATCGCGAGTTGCATTGGTTATTAGTTTACGATGAACGACGACTCCATGATTGGATCAGCTACTAGAAGCTAGCAACCTAGCTAGCTAGCTGCAGAGACGAAATCAACTGGATCAAGATAGAAGATTCATACACGGATGGATCAATGGTTTAAGATTGATTTAATTTGCAGACAAGATATATATAACTAACATGTGTGATTGATAGCAAGATTGCATGCTCCAAAATTGTCGAGGCGCCGCAGATACCAAAACCGGGGGCTAGCTACCTCGATCTCCAAGATCACATCTTTGATCTTTCTCAAATCGATCGACTCGTAGAGATGATTAATTATGAGAAATAAACATACTTAAAGATAAAACATATTTACATGCACTATATCTATAAATACACTATTAAAATCTATTTTATTATAGATTTAATAAAAACAATTTAATTTTTGTAATTGATAGTATATTTTTCTAAACAAATTGGTCAATATTTTTGTAAACTCGACTTTTTGGAAATTCTGGGCTGAAATCCGCCGGAGTAGGCTGGCCCAGTCTCTGAATGGATGGACCTTTCGCTCGCAAATTGCAAGGGAACTGAATTGGGCTGAAACAAAATGTCCAAACACAAAACCAAGAACAAATCACCAATGGATCTTCCAAGCTACAAACGAATCGAATGCAACCATGAATCCGTACTCGGAGCAGAAAGATTGCTTGCTTCGACGAGCAACAAGATGAAGCAGACATCTCATATTGTCAGCAACTTTGCTTAGCCGCTGGGGAAAGCAGCTCAAGATATATATAATACCCCACATGATCCATCTAGTCTCAACTCCTGTTCCCTCCAAGTGGGAACCTTCAGTGACGAATGTGAGCAGCAGCTAGATTTAAAACTTTCAAATCAAATTTGCAGTGTTTTTATCGTCTTCTATTCCTCGGCTTTCGCTTTTGTATAAAGAATTTAGAAAAGTTCAACTGTTGGATCACTTCTCCCTGTTTATAACTTATAAGGAATGAGAAAAAAAAAAACTCAGCCAAGAAGAGTACGGAAGCTAGCATCGCTGCTTGCGGCGGCGGCGGCGGCGGCGGCCCAGACAGCCGGGCTTCGTCTCACGACGACGGTGCCGGTTAGCAAGTACGGAGTCCAGGGCAGAAGCGAAGGTCGGCGTGACGAATTCATGGCGGGCGGGTATCTCGTGACTCGCGCCCATTCATTGATGCATCCGGCCGTTCCAGTTGCCCATAAATTCTCTACTGACTACTGCTGCGTTTTTTCTCTGTTCAAGGGCTTCTGACAAACTGTTTAGATTTATAACTAAATAGCTATAAAATTTGTTAAATTTAGAATTCAAAAGCTGTAGTAGCTGACGGAGTACATCTACATGGATTGTACGGACAACCAATCCGTCCAGGCCGGCCGGCACACGCCATGCACATGCCGTCGGCGTGCCGCCACCGCCACCGCCGCCTCCGCTGCTGCTTCCGCCCGGACCGAGAGGATGCAGTGGCACGGTGGCCGATGGAGTGAAGCTGGTCACTTGGTCAGTGCTCAGTGCAGCGCCTCCCCCAAAACCCGTGTGCTGCCTCATGCCTGCCTCTGCCTGCACTGCACCCCTCGATCAGCGCAGCTCCAACGACCAACAAACCTAACGTCCCCGGCCATGAATTCATTCATGGCGACAGCTACCTAGCTACCTCGTTCGTTCATCCATCCATCCATCCATCGTTCATGGTGCGGTGCACGCTCTACAGTACTTGCACTAGTACTTTCATACGGTCATGTGTCTCAAATGAACACAGAACGCCAACCAGCTGACAGTGGGTATTGCGACAGGTGCTGGCCTATGTACAGTACAAACAGTGCAGTGCACCGCCTTTGATTCTGTCATTACCCAAGTTGTAAACAGAAATATCATGGCATTGATTAGATGAGACCGCCCAACTTACTGACGATGAGTCTAACTAATTAATAATCCATGTACTGTTAATTACTGGAATTGCTATTCCATCACTCTATAACAGGCTAGCCGCTAGCGAGACCAGCTCCTGCTACTGCTGATACTCCTCCGTGTTGGTCTTTCTCGCGTTTGGAGATCTGGAGTACAGTGTAGTACGAGGAGAGGAGGCTCTTGTCTTGAACAGTTGAACCTGCATCTGCATGCGTTGGCGCCAAATCATGGTGTAGACTATAGAGAGATCGAGCTACTGGAGTAGCGAGTAGGACTGTAGGAGCAGCTGCATATCCGGAGGCGACAACAGCGAGCGGGTTGGGCGGGACGGCGACTTGAACCATCCAATCACGTGGACTCGTGGAGCATTCCTCCGTTTTCCCGCGCCGCTCTTTCGCGCCAAAACGTCCGCACCGTACCGTCCATGCCGGCTCGATGGCGCGAAAAGCCCTCGCTGGTCGGCCCCCGGCTCGCCGTCAAAGATTCCTCTCTCTTTTCTACACTACATCTCTCACTCTCTCCATGAACCGTCAGCTCAGCTCAGCCAATTAGACAGCTTAGAAATTAGAATTATCCGGATCAGATTAACAAGGCTAGCTTGCATGCATGCATGCATCAAAACACCACTCCTGAGGACATGAGGACAGTTTGAGAGAGATTATATTCTGAGTGATATAATTACGTTTGATACAGATTTACATCCAGATTTTTTTTGGTGAAACACTTGTACCACCCATTTGTACTAGTAATTGACCTGAATGTGATGTGGCAGACACGATCGACGCAGCAGGTGGCGACGCGACGCGACGCGAGGTTAATTACGTGACGCGTCGTCTTCGTCGATAGATCTGATCTGAATCATGGCTAGTATACGTAGGAAGGATCTCTCTTGATTGAAAAAGAATTCGGATCGATATGATGCACCGGAGATCTCCATTTCATTTCCGTTTCACAATCATACCCCGCATTCATGTCGATCCACACTCAGCTCGGCCTACACTGTCAATGCATGGCTACCAGACCAGCATGATCTGCATTTCTCCATCGATCGATCGATCGATCGATCTCCAGCCTTATCCAAGTCTCCCTCTGTCTTGTAACACCTAATTGCCTAGCAATATAATGCACGTCATCGAGTATACTATTATTATAACTTAGAACGAAACTTGATACACAAAAAAAATCTAGAGAGAGGTTCTAACTTCGGTTTACAATAATAACATCGAATTAAATTTATTAAAGTAACTGTTAAATATGTTGTAGTATTATACTCCATCATCTAATCACTCGACGCGATGAACAAGGCGAGAGATGTGAAGCTTAAATTCCTTTCACATGTCATGTTTGTTGCTTTGTTTTTTCGCATCCTCAACCTGCATGTGCATGTGGTCATGCAGAGTACTAGTAAAAGAAGAACTAAAAACAGAAGTCAAAGTGATGCATGTTGATTCTAAATCAATTCGCACACAATACGATGCACTGCTTTAATGACTCAACTATTAGAGGACGTAGATTGTGGGAAAACTAAAAAACACTTAGGCTATTCATGGTGGGGATTTCATGGTATTAATTACCATGTCACGACATATTTTTTTTGCTGATATGACATTAAATTAATGAGGAATGAGAAGAAAGTAGTGTCATCTCCATGACATGATGCTAACCCGTTTTCAAGACGGATGAAACGAAATGAAACGCCCACTATGAGCCAAATCGTTTCATCAGAGAGAGAATATTTATTTCAGTTGCAAAACATTTAATTACATTGGTTAGTCTAGAAAATAGTGAAATGAAACTCTCTATTAAAAGAGAATATTTTATTTAGTTGCAAAGTTGATGTGCCTTTTAGAAAACAATATTATAAAACTCACCAAACCACCATTGTGAATAGCCTTAGATTATAAAGATAATGGTAATGCGCGAGTATTTTATATAACGCGAAGCAGTTAAGTCGTACTCCCTCCAGTACACAAAAACAAGTCGTTTTAGGCTTGTATCAAGAGTACACAAAAACAAGTCGTTTTGTATTTTATTGTACATTTTGGACAACTATACCCCTCAAGTAGTACTACTTTTTTCTTATTTTTTGTGCTATGTTTACTCCTGCGCTATATTTAATAGGGGCAAATATAGAAAGTAAACACTAATTAATTGTTCCTTGGTATGTGAAATTATGTCCAAAACGACTTGTTTTTGTGTACCGGAGGGAGTAGTGAGTATTCCTGAAAGTAGGTAGTGTTTTTTACGTGTAATGAATGGTAGTACGGAGAGTGGTCGTGTCGTACGTGCGCAATTAATTCTGAAGTGGTTAATTAATGCGCTAATTATTTAACGAGACACCGTCACGTGATGGGCGCTACGTACGTACGTATGCCAATCGTATGCATGCATGTGGTACATGACTAGTTTAATACGGTGTATGTATTTTAATTTCTTCGCCAAATAGCATAGGATGGATTTACGGTATTATATATTTATGACCATAAATAAAGTTAAGTCAGATATTAATATTAATAAAGCGAGGAGGAGCACGCCGTGCCGTACGCGGCAAGCGAGCGACAGCAACAAGACAGGGTGAGTGGAGTGACCGTAATGCCCCTGAGGTTGAGAGCCCATCACCGTGGGAGGCGAGGGCATCTACGTCACCTTGCTGCACTGGGTTTAATAAAATCATCTTAAAATGATGTATTAATTATTAAACTAGATCAGTACAAATATAATCAGATAGTGGGTAATTTTGCTAAGGGCAGTCTTACCTCATTGTGGGTAATTAATTGCCATATTATAGACCGAGAGGATGACTAGAGTTCGTTGACAACCCTCTGTGTCACATAGTGTATAGTATTAAATGATTTATCATGTTAAAAAAAGCTAATATGGAAAACAAATTAACGGTTAGAAAAAATAATAGAAACATGATCTAACCCGCCTCAAATATTCAACTCTAACTTTAATGTGAATTTCAGGATCCATAGCTCTACTAAAGAGTCGTTTTACTAAACCAATAAAAATAAAAATCATGGTTGAGGTGTTAAAAAGAAGCAGGAAAAGCGCGGCGCAGCCGAACCGGGTCCCACATGACAGCTGGCGCGGTGGCAGCTGCTGCACTGCACTGCACAGGCACGCCTCCACACGGGCCCCACTCACACCTCCTGCTACTTATTTGTTGACCGATTTTGAATTGTTTGTTTTTCATAATTTAAATACTAGTTCAGATCTGCCACTATTCATATTTATGAGCTAACATAACAATATAGATTTTGGTTACTACTTAGTTTCTGAGTTTATTAGCTCTTAGATTGTAAGAGGCTTGTAAGCAGCAAAGTTGCTTTCAAATAAAGCAGAGCAAGAGTCTAAAAAAAATAAAAAAATGTATGGGTAACCAAGGATTTACTTAAAATTTCATTGTTTTTTTTAAAAAATGAGTCTAACCTAATATAAATTTCATTATGTTTAGGCTCTCACACTCTCCCGGGCCCACCACCTAGCCCCGTTAAATACACCGCCCCCCAATTCCATTCCCAATCCCAGCGTCGCCATTCCAAAAATTAAACTCCATTCCGGCTCGCCGCAGGCCGCTCCCCGCTCGCCGCCACCCGCGCGAGAAGCCTCCTCTCCTCGTCCATCTTGCCTGCCCGCTATAAAAACAGCTGCGCGGCTCGGCGGCGAGCGTCGAGGTGGTTGGCCGCCGGAGTGTCGGTATTGTGACGCCGACCAAGCTAGCTTTTTTTTTTTCCGGCGCTGGCGGCAATGGAGTGGCTGGATGAGTACGAGAAGTTGGTGATCAGGATGAACACGCCGAGGGTGGTGATCGACAATGCGGTGTGCCCCACGGCGACGCTCGTGCAGGTTGGCGTCTAGCTTGCTGATTCGGTTCTTGGGTCACTCTGATGCGTGCTGCTGTTGTTGCGAGAGAGTGGTGGTTTGATTTGGGGTTTGTGGTGGCTGCATGCAGGTTGACAGCGCGAGGAAGACGGGGCTGCTTCTTGAAGCGGTGCAGGTGCTCGCCGACCTCGATTTGTCCATCAACAAAGCGTACATCTCTTCGGACGGCCGGTGGTTCATGGATGTGTTCCATGTCACGGACCGCCTCGGCTGCAAACTCACCGACGACAGCGTCATCACCTACATCGAGCAGGTTGACGGTGTGGTGGTTTGTTGTTGGCCTCGCCGGAGTTGGAAAAGGGGCGGGCTCTCTGATTGGATGATTTGTTTGTTTGCAGTCTCTGGGGACTTGGAACGAGCCGGAGCGGCCGGCGGCTCTCGAGGGGCTGACGGCGCTGGAGCTGACGGGCGCCGACCGCACGGGGCTCATCTCGGAGGTGTTCGCCGTGCTTGCCGACATGGCTTGCAGCGTCGTGGAGGCCCGCGTGTGGACGCACCGTGGCCGCCTCGGTTGCCTCGTCTTCCTCCGCGATGAGGAGGTTGACACCGAGAGGATGGTCCGCATCGAGGCACGCCTCGGCCACCTTCTCCGCGGCGACTCCAGTGCGGGTGGCGCCGTGGCCGCCGTCCCCGCTGCTGCCGTTGCGCACGCCGACCGCCGTCTCCATCAGCTCATGTCCGCGGACCGCGACCGCGAGGGCGCGTCCCCCACCTCCGCCGTGTCTGTCCAGAGCTGGGCGGAGCGCGGCTACTCGGTGGTCACCGTGCAGTGCCGCGACCGTCCCAAGCTGCTCTTTGACGTCGTCTGCACGCTCACCGACATGGACTACGTCGTTTTTCACGGCACCATCGACACCACCGGCGACCAAGCGCACCAGGAGTTCTACATTCGGCACGCCGACGGGAGCCCCATTAGCTCCGAGGCCGAACGTCAGAGAGTGAGCCAATGCCTCCAAGACGCCATTGAACGGAGATCATTAGAGGTACATATGCTAATTCGATCCCAATTTTGTCTCCAAAATGTAATTTTCTTTCACGTTTTGATCTAATGATGTTGACTTGTTCGATTTCTTGGTGTTCAGGGAGTGATATTGGAACTGTGCACGCCGGACCGGCCGGGTTTGCTGTCGGATGTCACGCGGACATTCCGGGAGAACGGATTGCTCGTAGCGCAGGCTGAGGTGACGACCAAGGGCGACATGGCCTCCAATGTATTCTACGTAACAGGCGCCGCCGGCTTGGCCGTCGACCAGAGCGCCATTGACGCCGTGAGGCAAAGGGTTGGCATGGATTGTCTCATTGCCAAGGAGAACCGGCCACAGCTCTACCAGAAGGCCGGAGCAGGCGACCAAGACAACAGCAATGGTGGCGGCAGCGGTATTGGGCTGTTCTACCTTGGCAACTTTGTCAAGAGGAACCTGGCCAGCCTTGGATTGATCAAATCTTGCTCATAAGACATATCACTGACATGAACACAAATGAGACTGACAACAATTCAGTCAAGATAAGATTTGTGTTCCCATGGAGACATCTTTGCCTGTAGCTGCTGTTCTTCACTTCTTCAGCTCATACCATGCATGTTGTACATAGAAGATTCAGAAACAAAGATTGAGGAGCAAATCTGGTTGAAAGATGGGACATTCCACATTCAGATCAAGAAAAAGAGCCGCTAGAATGGTGAAATTCACCAAGGAGAAGATCCATGTGAAGCCAGCTCAAGCAGGGTTGTACAAGAAGGGAACAAGATGATATTAGATTCTAGCGGTAGAAAAGTTTCAGACATGTACATAGGGAGAATTTGATGCTGTTTAGTACTAGTATGTAGTCAGTGCATCATGGTGTTTAGACACAAACGATGGAGGACAGTTTGTTATTCTGTACTGCTCTGTTGCTTCCTTTTCCTTCTTCAGCAGAAAAACTCATTGGTTGGTTAGCTTTGCTTCTTTTTGTCTGCCTGTGTGTGTAAATGCTTTTCCAGCTTTGCTGATAGTGTGCTGCAACTGCATTGTACCCTGGTATTCGGCCCAAATGTGGCAGATCTTTTGCTTTTGATTTATCTGCTTAAACGGTGCTCTTGATCATTAGCCATTAGGTGTGGCTTGCAAGGGAAACAACTAAAACAAGATGCCTGACTTGGGCCAGAGGAGAGTTACTGGCAATCACAGCAACCAGCCTGTTCTTGCAACATTATCTTTTCCTTTTGTGGTATGTTCTGAGGTTGTTCATGGCAGTGGTGCACACCAATAATGTTCATTTGTACTATTCATGGCCATATGGACTATGGAGAATGATAAATGGCCACAATATTTGTTCCAACCAAGAACCTGTAATCTTGAAGCATGTCCCTTTCTTGAAGGTTTCCTGTAAACAAGAATCTGGTTGCCATTTAGCTCTCAGGATGCACAGTAACAACACTGCCATGATTTGGAAAACCAAGCAAACTTCAGCTTTGCCTGAATGTTTCAGAGTTGTGCTAGCTTCAAAGATTCCATCAGTCAAACACCTGATACTACTAAAAGGCAAGAACTTGCCTTTTTTTTCAGTTATCAGAATGTCTCATGCAATCTTGTGTCCTAGTTTAGTGCTCAATTCTCTGAATAAAAATTCAGAATCCGGTTTATCCAATCCACCACCACCAACTACCGTTAAAACTCAACTAACCAATCTGAATAGATGAGATGATGTCTTCCTCCCTTAGCTCTGAACTGATCAGATGGAAGAGCACTGACGAACAAGACAGGCATCTGCATCAAAATCCGGTGGCTTTTAAATTTGTTTGGTTTGGTTGTTCTTCCTAGCTTGTCTAATACTGTTTGTGCTCATGCTGTTAGCTTGCTTGGTCGATCAGTACGTGGCTAGACCAAACAGTAGACTGGCATTTGTATCCTGAAACTATGTGGCGTTGTCAATGTGGTGGTATCCTTGTTTTCAACTTAGTGTCTGTTCTTCGATCGATTCGATTATCTAAGTCTCAGTTTCTTCCGGCAGATTAAGTAAAGATTAGTGTAGTTAATTAAGCATAATCGTAGCTCCCACTCCTCAATGTTTCGAATTCCAAGGACCAAGATACAAACAAACATGTCTGCAAGTTCGAGGTAGCTGAGCCTTCAATTCGGCAGCGTGTGTGTGTCTGCCTCCAAACCCCAAACAGCACCAGCCTTTGAATCCACTCCTTGCTGCCTCTTCATCGATCTGTGGGCGTCTTTGGTCAGTTTAATTTCTGATCTAATAAGAATTAGTCAGTACCTATTAGTCGTGATAATCTAGAAAAGTTAGGATTTCAGTTTATTTTTAGACTCTCTCTCTATATATAGCTGTTGGGTTTTATAAGACTAGAAATTCAGAATTTCAGAAGAGCCCTTGCAAACACCTGTCTCAAAACAAGAAGATAGGGTTCTTCAAACTGGTAATTAGATCCCAGGTTGTAATTAACGAGGAGGGTACGGCTCTAATCTTGGTTAGATAGTTAATCAGCCCACTAATCACGTGGCCGCATGAGCAGCTGATTGGTCCACGCGGTCTCTTGCATGCATGGGCTGTCCGGTTGGCGCCTTCCCATGCACGCAGGCGGCCATGGCCATGTCTCCGGCAGTCCTGCTGCTGCTCTCACATGGCCGCCCTGAAGACCGGGACGCTGTCCGATGCCTCTCTGGAGACTGGAGTGACAGTAGCACAGTGCAAGCATGCTTAACCTTTCTCTGCTCCCGCTTTAATCCCGGCTTTGTTGCTAACCGCGCGCGCACTTGACGGCTTTATTAGCGCGAGTTGATTAATTATCGAGCCAATCTGTTACTCATCGTCGTCTTCTCCGTGGTTGCACCTGCTGCTTTAAGTTTGCTGCATGCGACCGACGACGACGGCGATGACCATGGAGATCTGATGACCTGACCGGTGGTGATCCGGAGAAAAGGAGAGACCATGTGCTGTGCGAACATTTCCATGTAGTTTCTAGCTGAGTTTCGTCGACAGTGATTGACACCTGTCCTGGCTAGCTGCTTCTTGGCATCTGAAGATTCAGATTCAGACATCCAGTAGTCCAAAGCTCACTTCTTGCAGTAGCACTTGGGTGATTCTGTCACAGGCTGTGTTTTTGACACTTGTCAGATAAGAAAACAAAAATGTACTTACACAGGAACATTAACATTGGAGGCTTGGAGCATGTATAGTGTAGTATAGGAAACAGTAAATCAGAAGTGAAAAAAATTCTAATGCTAATTTAAGGGGTACACCGTGCAAATTAACTCGACTAATCCAACAGATCAAAGGACGCCTAAGACACACGGCTAATACAACTGTAACTACACAACTCTCCAATCTCCATTTTAAGATGCAGGTAGCCTGAATGCTTAACAGCTACAGAGCCAATGCAGTTAGGCTCTTCTGCCTACTGGAACTCAGACACATCCTTTACAGGTCAGAATGAAATGAAGATGTCTTTTGTCGCGGTGACAGACCGGGAATTCCATGGATCCTTGTCAGAGTACTCAGTTTCAGGCTCCAGAAGCAGTGACCTTCACATCGCCGGATGAGGTCCTTGTGTTGTCAGGTATTGACTGAATAGGAGATGCCCAGCTCTGGTCTGCGCCGTAGGCAGAGATTACAATGTTTGTTCTTTCAGGGACGGAGCTCTGCTGTCCTTGATCGCCGCTGAGCGTATTGGTGCTAGAGATTGGAACAGCAGGGGGCGTCTGCACCATGGCAGGTGGTGGTGCATCCACCCTTGGCTTCTTATTCTTCTGTTCCATTTGATAGCTTGGCAGGAAGCTCCCGACGACAATCTGGGAAGAAAATATAACTGTCAGTTCTATCTTGGACGGTATCTATACTCCAAGGCATCTGATCACCTCATCACAGATAGATGCGCAACAAACAGACAAATGCTACACACTTAGATTTCACAAGGAGAAAAGTGAAATGGTCCGTTGATTTATCAAACAAAACATGGCATGTGTTTATGCCAGAAAAAGAAAGAACAGTTCGGATCTCAATTGTTAAGGTAAGCAGAAGCACCTGAACAGGGCTTGCTGCCACCAGAAGGCCAGCAACTCCACCACCAACAACACGGCCATCTGGGCTGGCAAGAGAAACGCTCATCCCACCTGTTCGACTTCGTGTTCCACCATTTTCAGTAGGCATGAAGGATCCAGACAAAGACAGCAACTCAAAACGTCCCTGCAACAAAAACAGGGGAGATCAGCTGTGAAATATAAGGCCAATCAGAATGTTTCATCTCTACACATCTGTAGTGAACCATGTCATGGTTGATCTGAAGCAAAAGGATGGCATGCAAGGTGCTGTTGTGTGTGCCATGAGTAAATCCACATACCTCGTAAGTTAATGTGCCACCAGAGGAATCTGGTTGACGCAGTGTAACATTTGATATCACACCATTAGCAGATAGAATACAAATAGCTCGCAGTCCTTCTTGAGAAAATGATATGACCTTCATAGTCACATCCTGAATTACATGCAATGAACATCAGCACCACATATCATAAAGACTTAAAAGTAGAATATCTGGACATTAAGGAGCATAACAGTAGCTATACAAATACTTGCAAAATTAGCAGTGTTTAACAGTCTTGAAAGAAACAAACTTGAAGACCAGAACACAATGTGTAAGGACCATTTTGATGAATAAAATTCAAGCATACCCAAAATTCATATTGTGGTTTGCAAGCCCACCTAGTCGAATGAAAACAGCAACACAATAAGCACAGTAAGGCCTTTTGCCTGTTTGTGTATAAAACATGATATAAAAAATGTCTGACAATACATAAAATGATGCAACTAATAAAATATAGTTGCAGAAAAGATTGGTCATATATGACAGGCAACCACAAAAACATACACTTCGGTACAGTATGACAATATTACAAGCTCTGCAGTACAATATTGTTCAATCAAATGCATTTCAAGTTTGTTTAAAGAACATAGCCAATCTGTTTCAACAAGAACTCATACACCTTGATCAATCGAACAAAACCCAACGGAAGCTACCACCTACCAGTGAATACGAAAAAAACATTCAAATACATACCTCACCAGGAGCAACAGTGATGATGTGAGGAGTGAAATTCGCACCGGCAGAACAAGCCACCATGTCACCTGCCAGCACATGCGATGGTTAACAAACTAACAGCAGATTATTTCAAAATTTAGTAAAAAAACGCTCAGGAAAACACAACAAGCATGATGCAACTACAGTAGCCTGTGTTTATTTTCACAACACAGAATTCTTGTTCTTTGTGGGCATTCATGATACTTGTGAAACACTTGATTGCTCCAACCATTCCAGCTTGTACAACCTGCCAGGAAACCAGATGTGCCAGGGAATCTCGTGGCCGCTGTGCGATGCCATCAGCAATGGCAGCACAACAGAGACAAGGACGATGATTGATGAAAGGTACCAGAGTCTAAGTACATCCTAACTTGGAGGACCTTCGCAAGATCCATATCCTTATCTAGTTGGAGAACTGGTAACCACCACGACCACCATGCCATCCCCACAACGGTACAACCCCACCAATGGCCACCATGCAACCACAATAACAACAAGATGAGACTTTGAGGATTCAGGATATGCCTCCATCTGCCCTCCACTTGCTCCCCGAGCTTCGAATCTTGAAAGGCACCAACCAGGCTGAGGTCCATGAGCATGTATCTGATCATGCAAGTGCAACACTGGTCTGGATAGAGGGGAGGAGACAAAGAAATATTCGGATAAGAGAGGGACAGACAGACAGACAGTGTGATGACAAGGAGTCAAGGAGTGAGCGAGTGACGCCGCAACTCCATTACTACTTTTGCCAATCCTCTTCAGCCGTCCACCCATTCTCTAATCGCTTAATTTCTGACGAGAGCTGAACCGGGGGAAAGGATGAGGAAAAAATCATGTTTTCTCTGTAGCAGTAGGTGGTTAACAAAATAAAAATCGAATTTTTATGGATTTTGTCGAGAAAATTTGGGGGAAAAGATGCGAGCAGGAGATGGATGCCAACCAATGGAGTCGAAGTGGAAGCCGAACTGCTGCTGCTGGTGGAGCTTGGCCGCGGCGAAGTCAAGGGGACGGCCCCTCCCGCGCTTCATGGCAGCGCCCACCGCAGAGGCCGGCGTGTACAGCCCCACCGCGGAGGCCGCCATCGGCACCGACGCCGAGATCGGCGTCGCGTTCAGCGGACGGATCAGGCTCCCGTCCGGCCCGTACTTCCTCGGCCTCCCCCTCTTCTTCCCCACCTTCACCGCCGACACCACCGCAAAACCTCCTCCCGCCGCCGCCGCCGTCGTCGTCGCCATAGACGGCGACACCAGCACACCGCTCGAGCTACCCTTCTCCGCCACCGACCCCTGGAACGGCGCCGTCGTCTGGGACTGAAAGCTCATCACCATAGCCGCCTGCGTCGCCGCAGCCACCGTCACGGCGGCCACAGGCGCCGGCGCAACACTCGCTTCTCCCGGCTTCGCCTCCATGTACGCAGACCTCTACACACGACCACCTCCTACTAGGGTTTCCGCCACGAGCTCTAGCCATTGGTGCTCGCACACACCAACCCCATCATCTCCCTCCTCCCTTAAAACCTCCCAAAAAATCCCACAAGAAAATTACACCTCCAAAAAAACCCAAAATTCCCCAAAAATCGATCACCAGAAAAAACACTCCCCGGCGCAGCAGAGGCGAGAGGAGGAAGAAGCCGAGGCGGCGGCGATGGTCGGGAGAAGGAGGAGAAGCAACAGCAAAAGCTAGGAACGGAAATGGGCGAAATAAAAAGCCAAAACTAAAAAAGCAAAAAAATAAAGGAAAGAGGCCGGTGCGACATAAACTAATTAATTAATTACAACGAATTAAAAAAACAAAATAATTTAAAATTATCGGATACTATTTTAAGTTTTTATACGTAAAACTATTTCAGCTTTATAAAAAAATATAAACCAGAGCAGCACATTATTTTTATTAAATCCACCATTAAAATACATTTATTTGATGTTATAAATGCTATTACAATTTCAAAACCTAATCAAAGTTAAAAAATAACTTATAAAAAATTAAAAAACATTACAAGAGCAGTCCCAACCCATAGTTTTTTAGGTAAGATCTTACTTTGTCATGTCAGCAAGATCTAGAAACAATGACTCAACCCTAGATTTTTAGTATAAATCTATAATAAAATCTTTATACTATTATTTTTTTCTCTCTTCTCCTCTCATCCGATCACTTTCATCCATATCTTACATACAGTGAAAACATGATGTATATGATTTTTTCATATTCCAGTATCTCTCGTCATTAAGTAATTTGTTACGACACATTTTTATGTGACAGCACAATAAATGCCTAAGAAATCATCGGTGTTGAGAGTTACCTAATGAAAAATAAAGAGAGGATTAAATTAATGACGCGTTTTAGTAAAGAAATTGCAGGGTGGAATGCGTACAAAAGCGGGGCCGAGTTTTTAATGCGGAAATCGAAAAATGCCCGTTGCTTTGCTTGCGGGGCAAAATGGGAAATTTGCCTCACCGCGCTATTAAATATTGGCGAAATTTGGCGCCAATTAAAGCGAGGGGCGTGGCGGGTTTGACCGTGGAAGTGGCCTTTATTTACGGTCTTGCCACTGCTGTGTAAGCTGCGAGCGGCAGATGCACTTCCAGCTCCAGCGATAGGGACTGCAGTTTCATTTGTCCGGCACGAGAGTTTCCATCTGATTTTGTACAGGTCTCGTCTCTTAGTTCATCCGTGTGTTTTTGGACGATTAATGATACGTCTCTTAGTTCAGTCAAACGTAACTTGTTAAAACACAAAATCATATGTGTTTTTGTACGTGCAGTGTTGCGCTCTAAGTTTTCTTTCGACATGAGCAGCAGATCACATCGATCCGGTTCGTTGTTCTTTACTTGTTTTTTTCCAACGAGTAATCATATGCGTAATGCGTTGCCTAACTTGCTTGGTGTTTGGATGGATGGAGACATTTGCAAAGCAAAAAATATATCGTGCGTAATAAGACATGAACATATATAATTATCAATCGTTCATACGAGCCGATTGATCCAAAGTTCTGCCGAAATACATCTTTCTCCTGATGTGTTTTTATAGCAGTTCATTTTGCAATTGCACTGCATATATGTATATTAAACACTTTAATTTGTAAATTTGGTATTTAAGTTAATTGAGCAATTTAAAATATTTCCTATGCAATTCCAATCAACTTACCATGTGGGCAGAAAATTCCAAAAATCCCCAATCAATCCATTAAGAAATTAATTGTCAACATGTACAATAAGGACATAATTATATCAGTTGGAGATACCCTTTTTTTAAAACAATTTTCACAAACTATATATGTACACAACATATTCACCCACTTTTGTCCAAATGACAAATAAACATATTTTACAAGATGAACAACCAAACAAAATAAAATAAAGAATACAATAATGAATGAATGCGCCGAACTCTCCACTACTAAAGAAGAAAAGCATCATAAGCAAAGTAACTACCCTTAATTATGATATCCTCACCTTGTTGCACTTGGAGGCTAGGCAAGATTAAACTAATACAAATTAATCATCCTTCCAACAAACAAAAACAAAACAAATTTAAAATCGTTAGAACTAAACCCATTGCATGCCACTGCACAAATAATATTAAAGGTTTATTTGGGAGCTTCCGATAAATGCGCCTATTCCTATAATCTGAAGCTCCGTTAAATAGTATCGATTTTAGATCTATGGACGGTGAGGCTCGACGGATACAAAATTTATAAATGAACTAAAATGTATAAGCTAAAAATTAAACACCAACTTTTTTAGATTTTCACCGGTCGCTTCTCGTAATCTAGAGCTCCCGACCCTAAATAGGCACTAAACTACTAGTTTGCTTGATACGGCTTTAACTCTGAGATTTATATTGGATTCTATTCTAAAATAAAAACAAATTGTTTAACTAGATATCTTAATTTCTTATAAATAAGTTTCATCGGATTGAAAAATTAGTTTAGAGACGTGCAAGAAGGAGGCTACGTGTTTGGCCTAAAGACTTTTGCAAGCACATAAAAATTATGTTGAACAAGTTTCATGCATGTTTGTGTGCCCCCTGGCTTTTGGTTCTTTTGAGCGTTTGAACACGTCGAAACAAAGCTGAGCAGTCGCACTTCGATCGTAAACGCATGCGTACGTACGTGACCAAAATCTATATAGCTTAGCTTTTACATAGTACTGTACACCTGACAGGACGGCGGTCAAAAGAACAATTTAGGGTTAGCTTAGGGTCGTTTAGTGTTAGCCCAATAAACAGTCTAGATTATTTAGTGTCTGGTTGCGATGAGTCTAGAAAACTAGAAATATCTGATTATTATCGGCTATATATTTCTCATAATAATATTTTGTTTTAGTATTTAGATGGATGTTCTAAGTATGTATCTAACTGAATAATCTGAGTATCTAGCCGGTAAAAACCTAGAAAAACTAGTTTTGCACTTACTGATTCACATGATCCGAATTCAAAACATAGAGCATTTATTTTAATTTTACATTCTAGATATATATAACCACAGCCGCTAAAAACTAAAACAAAAGATGAGATTGTATACTAAAACAAAAGATGAGATTGTATGTAGTGACCTCGTGAGTAGGCAATGCCCCAATATCATGTACGTGTTTCTGTGTGTGAGAGAATATAATATAATGGATGTAGTCAAATGTTAGGCTGGGCTCTGTATGTATCTATCCTAATTAACAGAAAGCTAAGACGTACGTAGTGTGGATGAGTTGTGGTCAACAGACAACAGATGAAAACAACCTTAGCTTGTGATCCAGGAGAAGGGGAGATCGAGTGTGTAGTTTGGACTTAAGAACAGCTAGCTAGCCATGGCAGCAGCAGTGTGTGCTAGCTGAGATTCATTGTGACATGATGTCCATTTGGATAGATATTCTTTAAAAAAAAGTTTGCTCTCGTGGTGTTATACATGAGTTAGAGATATGATATTTGCTCATTTTAATTTGCCTCATATACGCGTGTGTATGAGATGTATATGCTGGCCTGGTTCCTGACTCCAATTATTCTACATCTAGAGTACGTGTCTTAAAAGAACAAATACGGAGTATATATTAGTCAATTATAGATTAGAAAAACGTTCGTGTGGCGCCGGTCGCTGGGAAAGGATCGCGAGCGGCGGTGGCGTGGCCCGCTCCTGGGCCGCTCTCGTCTTGGAGGCCTCTTTGCGTGAGTGCGGCTGGCAACCGGGCTTGCGGGGAAAGCGGTCTGCTAATGGGTGAAACCTCCAAAGATGTGCTGGCCCATAGAAGGGGAAGTTGGTACGGGTGGCCAGTGGACATTGACCAGGAGAAAGGTGCCCTCAGGCTCGATCATTCCAAGCCAGGGGCCGAGGGGTTTCATCCGCCCCCAGAGGTTGCAAACCCTAGCGGCGGAGCACTTCTAGCTGGCGTCTCACCTCTGGTGCTTCCACATATTTCGTCAAAATTTGCTCACCTTCGCTCATCGGTAAAGGGAGACTGGGCAGCAGATTGGCCGAGGCTTGGGGTTGGGGGAGAGCATCCGAAGAGATCTCTGGTTGGGGAGCGAACCTTCTCTCAGGTTCTTGCTGCCAAATCCATGGCGGATTGGGGGAATCGTCCGTGGAGGCCTCGCCCACCTCAACGCGCCTCCAATACTTGGAGGGCGGGGGGGAGAGGAGTGCCTCAAGGGAATTTTCGCCCTGTGCAACAACCTGCTCCGGTGGTGGATGCCAAGAAAATGGTGGAATCTGGGAAAGAAGTGGTGAATCTGCAAGGTGATGTTCCTAATCCTATGGCTAATTGGGATAATGCTGGGAATAGAAGTTCGGAGGCCGAAGGTTCGGGGGGGAAAGGGAATGTGCTCTTTGAGGTTTCTGTAGAGGTTAAATCTGGAATTGCTGAAGAGAAAAAACCAGATGGGGGGGTGAAATTGTTCTGCAACAAATGTAAAACTGGGGGACATCTTAGCAAAGATTGCAAAGTGGTCGTGTATTGTGTGATTTGTGGAAAGTACTCTCATAAGACAGTTGACTGTTTTCTGGAGAAACAGCCGAAGCCTATTGCGAAAATTGTGGGTAATGCTGCTGAGGGTTTGGGGTGTCTTTTAATTCAAAATGCTAGAGATGTGTCCAACAAGGAGCATGTCAATCCCCTTGCCATTGTTTCTGTTGAGGAAGGAAAATCTTTATCTGAAAAACAAATGGAGGAGGGTTTCTTTAATCAATTTAAATGGAATTGGGTATGGAGGGCAAAGAATATGGATAACAAAACTTTTCAAGTGAGGTTCCCTAATAAACTGAGATTGGAAGAGATTTCAAACTTTGAGGAATTTACCCTCAAGGGGACCAATGTAAGGATTAAAGTGAGGCCTTGGACTCAAGAAGCCTTGGCAGCTGGAAAGTTACATGTAGTTTGGATTAGTGTGAAGGGTATTCCTGACTCTATGAAAAACTACCATGCTATATGTGAGGTGGGGTCTAATGTTGGGGTGGTGCTGGATATTGATATGGAGGCTGTTAGAGTGAAAGATGTTATCAGAATTAAAGTTGGAATGTTAGATACTTTTGCCTTACCCCTGTCCTTGGTACTCACTACACCTAATTTGTTGTTATATAATGTGACTTATGAACTGGATGAAGTGGTGGAGGTGGGATGGTTCCAAGGGAAAGAAAAGGGGAAAAGGGTGCTGGAAAGTAGTGATGCAGTTGGGGCAGTATCTCATGAAAATCTGTATGCTAAGAAAAGAAACCTGGGAAAGATGGTTTATGGAACAAGAGGGAAAGGTGATGATCTATCTATGGATCCTGTGATCCCTGAAAGTTCCATTCTAATTGGTACTGAAAAAAAAAACCCTGAGATAAACCCTATGAATGATGAGGAATTAGCTGAAAAGTTACAAATGGAGGAATTTGCTGAACAGCAAAAAGAATCACCAAATGTGACTGAAAAAGAAGGTGCTATAATTGGGGTGAATGATACAAAGGAGGATGTGGGGAATTTAAGTGATGATGGCATCTGTCAGGATGAAAATGAAAAAACTGCTTGGATGGAGATAAACTCTGGAGAGGGGACTGGTAAGCTACACATTACAGATAGTGAAGAATACGTAGAGTCTCAAGAGTCAGTGGATTTTGCAGCTAGAGTGGGTGTGGTTGAACCATTGCAAGAAAAGGAACAAGAGGATGAGGATAGAAGAAGATGCTCAAGGCTAAAATTGAAAGAGGATAAGTCAGTATTGGAGATGGCCACTTCAAGGAAAGAAGCTCAAAACTCCTTTGTGGACAAAGGTACGGAAATACCCTCCTTTATTCATGACAGTAATATTTCCTTGCATCAAATGGCTAGTGTTTTAGGGGTGTCTCTGGGTTGTTCTATTGACCAAATTGATCAGAATTTGGATTTGATTAAAAATCTAGAACAAGCCAGGATTGCTCTCTATCTCGCTGAAAAGAAAGCACATAACAATGCTGGTGTGATGGAAATTAATGAGGGATGTGTGGGAAATGACCATAAAATTTTGCTAGCTGGGATTGAATCAGAATATTCTTCTTCTGACTTGGAAAGAACAGAAAATATCTTGTCAAAACTCCAAATAAAAAAACAATGTCAAAAGAAAAGAACCAAGGGAAACCTTAGTATTACTAAGGTCAATCCAAAAAAGGGATGTTGTAAGAAAAAAAGAGAAAGAAAATCATGAAAGGTTTGATTTGGAATGTTAGGGGTTTAGGAAACCATATGAAAATCAAGCATTTAAATGATGTATGTAAACATCATAGAATTGATTTTATTGGGCTACAAGAAACAATGAAGAAAGACTTTCCTCCTTGTCTACTCAGATCTCTGAGTGCTGGGAGGAATTTCCATTGGGTTTGGACCCCCCCTCATGGCAGATCAGGAGGTATTTTGGTGGGGATGAACAATGACACTTTGAGTATGTTGGATCATGAGGAGGGTGATTACTACATTAGGGTTAGACTTGTTAATAAACTTGATCATAAAGAATGGAATCTGATTATTGTTTATGGTGCTGCCCAGAATTTTCTTAAAGAAGAATTTCTTATTGAATTTTCTCAAATTTGTAGTAAGTGTGTTGGGCCTACTTTGTTTGGGGGTGATTTCAACATTTTAAGAAGAGATAAGGATAAAAATAGACCTGGTGGTTGTAATAAATGGAGTTTCTTATTCAATGCTATAATTGAACAAAATAATCTGAAGGAGTTAGATATGGGGGGTGGGCTTTATACTTGGAGCAATGGTCAAGTTAATCCAATTCTTGAAAAATTGGACAGATGTATAATGAATATGGATTGGGATAAGATGTTTCCTTTGGCTAAAGCTACAATTATGGAAAGAATTTTTTCTGACCACTCTCCTATTCTTATTGATACTTGTGTTACTATAAAAAAATCCCCCTTGTTCTATTTTGAAAATAGTTGGTTCCTAAGACCAGATTTGAAAGAGGTTATCTTGAAGGTATGGGGAAAAAATTATAGAGGTGGATCAAATATGGATAGGTGGCAAAATAAGCTTATGACTCTGAGGAAAACTCTAAAAGGTTGGAATTTGAATTGGGAAGGCTTTTATAAAAAATCAAAGGAGGGGATTCTGAGAGAGATAGAGGAGTTAGATAAAAATTGTGTTTTAAGGGGTATGAACTGGTTTGAAAGAATTAATAGGAAGAATCTTGAAGTCAAATTGGAAAATTTGATGAGAGAGGACTATTTTAAATGGTTACAAAGAAGTAAGGAGAAGGATCTGTTGGAGGGTCATGGCAATACTAAATATTTTCACACAAAAGCAAATGGTAGGAGAAAAAAGAATGTGATTACACATCTAAAATGGGAGGACAACATTATAACCGAGCAAAATCAGATGATGAGACATGTTACTGACTTTTATAAAGATTTGTTTGGAGAAAATGAAAGGATCAATATTAAACTTTCTGAGGTTTGTATGGTACAGTTGAAAAATGAAGATAAAAAAGAGTTGACCAAACCTTTCACTGAAAATGAAATTAAGAAGGCTGTTTTCAGTATGGAAAGTAACAAATCACCTGGTCCTGATGGTTTCCCAATTGAATTTTATAAAACCTTTTGGGATATTATTAAATATGATCTGATAGCAATTATTGAGGACTTTTATAATGGAAAAGATGATGTGGATAGATTGAATTGTGGAATGGTCACTCTGGTCCCTAAGTGTGAGAAGGCTGATCAAATTAAGAATTTTAGACCTATCTGCCTGTTAAATGTCAGCTTCAAAATTGTGACTAAAATTTTAATGCATAGGTTAGAAAAAGTGATTGGGTACTTGATCTCCAAAAATCAGACTGCTTTTATTAAAAAGAGATACATTTTAGATGGTGTGGTCATTTTGCATGAAATTTTAAATACTTTGCATGTTAAAAAACAATCTGGTGTCCTCTTGAAAATAGATTTTGAAAAGGCATATGACAAAATAAATTGGTCTTTCCTTTTCCAAATGCTGGAAGCTAAGGGTTTCCCTAGCAAGTGGAATGATTGGATTATGAGGATTGTTATGGGGGGAAAGGTTAATATTAAAGTAAATGAACAAGTTGGACCTTATTTCAAGACTCATAGAGGGTTGAGGCAGGGGGATCCTCTGTCACCTCTACTTTTTGACTTGGCTGTAGATGCTTTATCTTACCTAGTGGATAAGGCTGTACAAGTGGGTTTCCTTAAGGGTCTAGGAGGGGGTCTGGCTTCTGAGGATATCTCTATTTTACAATATGCAGATGACACTATCTTTTTGCTGCAAGATGGGATAGATATTGGGAAAAATCTGAAATTCATTCTTTGCCTCTTTGAGCAAATGTCTGGTCTGAAAATAAATTTTCACAAAAGTGAAGTTTTTGGTGTGGGCATTTCTGAAGAAGTGAATGAAAAGTTTTGTCAAATTTTTACATGTAAAAGGGGGGATTTCCCCCTGAAGTACTTGGGCTTGCCTATCAAAAAGACTAAGATTTTGAATAAAGACTGGAAAAATTGTGAAGATAAGATTGAAAAAAAGATGGGATGTTGGAAGGGTAAGCTGCTGGATATTGGAGGGAGACTCATTTTGTTGAATGCCTGCCTGAGTAGTGTGCCTTTATACATGCTTTCTTTCTATACTCTCCCTACAGGGGTCAGGAAAAAATTTGATTTCTTTAGAGCCAGATTTTTATGGCAAGAAGATCTAGGGATCAAAAAGTACCATCTGATCAATTGGCCTATGATTTGTATGCCTAAGGAAGCTGGTGGGTTGGGGGTTTTGGATCTGGATAGTATGAATGTGGCTTTGCTGGGAAAGTGGCTGTGGAATCTTGAGAATGAGGATGGTTTATGGCAAGAAATTATAAGGAAAAAATACCTCAAAAACAGACCTCTTTCTGATGCCAAAACCAGACCTGGGGACTCCCAATTCTGGGGTGCTCTAAATAGAGTGAAACATCAGCTTCTTCAGTTTTGTGTTAAAAAAGTGGGTAATGGGAAGGGGACCCTCTTTTGGGAAGACAAATGGATAGGCCTGTTTTCTTTGGCAGACAGATATCCTGATCTCTATGGTGTCACTTCTTCTAAACATATTTCTGTGGCAAATGCTTTGAGGGATAATATGACTAGTGTTAATTTTAGAAGGGATTTGTATGGAAATAAATTGAGGAATTGGAGGAAAGTGAAAGAATATTGTGGATCTTTTACTCTAAATGACAATAGAGATAAGTGTATTTGGGCTCTGTCTAAAAATGGAGTGTTTAGTGTTAAGTCCTTCTATAATGCATTGAAAATGCAAAATATTGTTAAATGTCCTGATGATGTTTGGAACATTAAAATTCCTTTGAAAATCAAGATCTTTTTGTGGTTAACTAAAAAAGGGAAGATTTTAACAAAAGATAACCTGAAAAAAAGAGGTTGGAAAGGAGACTCGGTACAATGCCAATTCTGTTGTAAAGTTGAGACCATCCAACACTTGTTTTTTGACTGTGTGGTTGCCAAATTTATGTGGAGATTGATTAAAGTGTGATTTGATATTGGACCCTTTAATGATGTACATCATCTGTGGAATTTGTGGTTCAGAAAACTGAAGAAGATTGACAAAGAGTTAGTTGGAGTTGGTATTGCGGCTTTTTTCTGGTCACTGTGGAAGTTCAGGAATGAATCTTGTTTCAGTAATAAAAGGGTTACTGACCCGATAGAATTGGTTACTTCGTGCTGTTTTTGGATTTCAACTTGGTCTGTCTTACAGAAATCGGAGGAAAAGGCAAGAAGACTAACAACGGGAGTACGTCTACTAGAACGGGTGGTGTCTGAGGTCTTTGCAAAGCGGAACGGGTGGTGCTTGGGAAGACCAATGCTGAGCCTTTAATTGTCCCTCTGCTGATCGTGCTTTTGGTTGATTTTGTTGACTTGATGAACTGACTATATTTGTGAAGCAATGGGGTAGTCCCTGTGTTTTGTCTGTTCTGGATGTTTGATCTTTTAATAAGTAGGTAACGCTATGGGGCGTTGTGAGAAAACTCTGCTGTTTTAGTTTGTCGCAATGTAAGAAACCTTGGTATGTCATTTCTTTAATGGAAATGGGGGAAATCCTACTGGATTTCTCTGGTTCAAAAAAAAAATTATAGATTAGAAAAAGCAAAAAACTTCTTGTTTTTCCCAATAGCTAGTTCAATTCATTGTGACTGTGATATATATATAGAGAGAGAGACACACACACATAGTAGATTGTATGTATATGTTTTCGTGAATGTCAATTGCACAGTGACATAAGATAGTAAATGATACATTCATTAATTTTTAAACGACTTCGTTGAAATTTGACTATTTGTTTTATTCAAAAATTTATGTAAATATGAAAAAAATAAGTTATAATTGAATTATCTTCAATAATAAAACAAATTATAACAAAATAAGCGATATTTCAAAAATATTTATGAATAAGACAGATGGCCAAATGTTGTGATAAAAATCAATGACGGAGGAAGTACCATGTCATGGAAAATTATTTTTTGAGCTTAGTTTTTTAGAGATAATGCTTAATTAGTTGTTGATTGGTTGGTACAAATAAATATATGGACTATTTTTTAATTGTACAAATTATGTGCAATATAATTAATCCATACATATATATTCACATATAAATATGCATGCATGCATAGCATATA
The DNA here is from genome assembly GCA_019279435.1 of Zizania palustris. Taxonomy (NCBI): domain Eukaryota; kingdom Viridiplantae; phylum Streptophyta; class Magnoliopsida; order Poales; family Poaceae; genus Zizania; species Zizania palustris. The sequence goes on along the minus strand of JAAALK010000082.1, from coordinate 54,756,663 downwards.
CAAATGTCAACAATGGACAGCTCACTCACCAATGCATCACTCAACAATAATTTTGCTTTTTTTCTCGATAACAAATATATTCTCTAATATTAATTAAACCTTTCATTTTCGTGCAAGACAAGCATGGAAAAAAGAGATAGATTTAATTAGTATATATCCCACAAAAAACCAAAAAGATTTCGTATGCTGGATTAGCTAGCTAGGATAGATGGAAACATTGTACATTTATAATATAATGGTAGCAATTAAACAACACTATGAGCTAGTCAATACTCAACAGTCGATGAAAGCAAAACATCACACAAAAAAATTGGATTAGTTGATTAAGATAGATCTAATGACATATGCTTTACTCCAACCTCTAGCCTCTAAACCATCTATCTATCTAATCTAATCTAATCTAATATAATATAATCAATAAAAGGAGATCATCAGATCATGGGTACTCCACCAACTGTTAACCCATGGGAGAAGACACAAGCAAGCAACCAAAAAGCAAGGCATTTTGTACTTAAAGGATGTGATGGGCAAGTGGGTCTCTCACTATTTAACCTTTTTGGATTAAAAAATATGAGATGATTAAATTAAGCACTAAGCACCACATAGTCACAAGTTGTTTTGCAGATTAAGCTAAATGTAACTCTAACTGAGGGCCCCTCATGAGGAAGCTAATGGCAAAAGCACAAATTAACAGCCCAAGAAAGAAGCTCATCAGTTGTTTTGTAGGCTAGCTTGCACATCCCTTCAAGCATCCATGTAGTATAGATCTGGATAAGGAATTGATTCCTCTTGTTGCTGCTAATTTTTATTTTATTTCCAGTAGAAATATGGATAAAATTAAGCTGTACAATTGTAATGACAAGAAGTTACAAGAGGGAAGATATGATATTATATCAATATTATCCTATAAGTATATATAAGGGAGTACAAATATATATATTCTCCAAGTTTCAAGCACATAATCCAAACCGAATTGACGCTTTGATTTGGGATGATTGTATCATTACTTCAGTACTTCTTAAAAAGAAAACCACACTGTTCAGTTCATTATTGGTGCGTGCCAAGCATCGATCTGCATTTGTTGGGGAAGATTCCTGCATCGATCAGCTTAAATATATACACGCATTAACAAGCTAGCTAGGTTCTAATTGCAGTGTTAGTGGTGACGAGATTACTTCTCCAAAGCTTACTTAATTGCCAAATATAAATTCAAAAGATAAAAATGAATTTAAAATTCTTGGCGCTAATATATATATATACGTAGGAGCTGAGCTTGCTGCTGCACGCTTCCAGCTGCTAGCGCACTAGTGACCACATGGATGCTAGCTGCAGTGCATGTGTGGTCCAATTAAGCTGCTAATTATCAAATTACCATCCCTAATTAATCACTAAGCCAGCTGATTAAGCTCACCTAAATATATATATTAGTATCGTTGCTGTTGTTATTGTTATCGAGCCCACTTGGTTTGTGCCTTTGTGCATGCATGCGCCGCCTGTCTGTATTATTGGGGCTCTTCTCGCATGAGCATATTCCACCATCTTTCGAGCTAGCTAGCTAGCTGATAGTGTCGTTTAATTTGATTGATTAGGTCATGTTTGACATGCATGTATATAACATCAGATCTAAGATTTTTGGATTTGAAGCTACATCAGATCTGAATTTGATTTTTGAAAAAAAATTACACAACTTTATTTATTTTAGCATACAAACTCTACATTTAGTATCGACCTCCATATATACTAGAGTTGTTCTAGCTCAGTAAATTTTGGATTCATCAGCTAGATCGATATGCCTCTCTCTGCTGCTAGCTAGCTAGCTAGCTTACTATGCTTTTAGTTCCTTAATTAACGGATCAAGTATGCCTCTCTCGATCTGCTACCTAGCTAGCTTACACCTAATTAGCTCCAAGGATGGACAGATATGTAGATCGATCGATTCATCAGCTATAGTGATCAAGATTTGTATTTTCTTCTCTGATGAAGTTGATACAATTCTATAAATGAGTTCAGTAACTGATGGATGGGGACGTATTGTTTACAGTATGCATGCATTTTGTAGGTGATCGAGTATATATATATAGCAGTTGTGTTTGCCTGTCATTTCTGGGCAAGAATTATTGGAATCAATATCTGCATTTATGCATTAGTTTGTTAATCAGTCCAGATGTATAAATATATATAGCACACACATGCATGCATGTGCAGAGCTGGGGCATGCAATATAATGCTAGCTAGCTAAAGCTGAAGATTTGGACTGATCAACTGTGTGGTTGGAGAGATCGATGAGATACTTAGCAAACAGTATATATATAATTTGTACGCGAAAGTTGGATGGATGGATGTTGAAGAAGCTAAGACTGACGGCTAGCTTAGCTTAAAGCTAATAAGCTCTCGATCGCTGGCTAGGTACGTAGATCAGCATATGTATCTGAATGATATGATGCGTGCTGAGGTTGCAGATGAAATTGAGGAGCAGGATATGATCCTGCAGCCTCGGAAGGCATATATCGCTTTTGCTGCACGAGGGAGGCCACCACACCACCATGCAATGGATGAGTGATGGGTACGTCCGTCCTTGCTTGCAGGAATGTGCGCGGCAAATCAGGTGACCGGCCGACAAGATCAAACCCTAGAGCCTGTTGGTGGCAAAGGCACACCTCTACCTCATATACCTACACTTCACAGTTTGGCATGCGTATATATCATTGTCGAATTAGGGTGCGTCTGGTTCAATGGACATCGAATATTTGAATGTCAATTTAAAGGATTAAACGTGAACTAGTTATAAAAATAATTACAGAATCGGAGGATTATTCACGAGACGAATTTATCATGCCTAATTAATCCATGATTAGCAAATGTTTACTGTAGCATCACATTGTCACATCATGGCGTAATTAGGCTCATTTGATTCGTCTCGTGAATAATCCTCCAATTATGAATGAGTTTTGTAAATAGTCTACATTTAATACTCTAAAATAACATCCAAGCATCCGATGTGACGGGACTAAACTTTTGGACGAAAGAACCAAACGACACCTTAATGACGACATATTATATATATTATATAATCTTTATGTCCCAATATATAAAGCGTTTAAGAGACCGTAGACTAAGAAAGTTAATTTCATATAAAAATATTTCTAAACATGAATATAGATATATAACATTTATAACACCAAAACTATATTTATATCTCAATTATCAGTAAAAATATATAAATACTGAGTATACTACAACTTCTTATATTTGTATCTCATTCTAGAAGTTGACTTTATGGACTTTGTGACAGAAATCCTCAGATTTTGAACTCTGCTGACGTGGCATCATGCCTCTAGAAAAGAGCTATAAAATAAAACTAAAATTAAAAATAAAATTAAAAAAACGTGAGCGGAAAACGGGCCGGAAAGAGGCAATATCCGCAAACGAAGCCCAAACCCGCGAGGCCTGTGTTATTGGGTTGGGTGGATTCTTAACGGGCCGGGTCGAGGCCTCGTAAGCACCCGCTTCTAGAAGCCTCGAGCCCTTTCTCTATCTCATCTCTCATTTTTTTTCGCTTTTACGGCTTCCTCTGCCTTTCCCCAAATCGCGAGCACGGAATTCCGAAGGTCCGTTCGGATCGGCGACCGCCGCGCCGCCTCGCTCCGCCCCGGATCACCGGCCTCTCCAGCTCCAGGTATGGCTGGTTACTCCGCGAATTCTCCCCCTCTCTCTCCGGCTGTACTGGATGGTTTTCTCGTGGTCTCCGGGGGTTTTGGATCGCATCGCTGGTAGTTCGCGGGATTGTTTTGGTAGATTTTGAACCGACCCTCGCCCCGTGCTGTCTCCGTGGGAGCTAGGACCTTCTGTCGGATCTATTTTTGAATAATGAATGACATGATAAGATAACGCGGAATAGCTGATGATGGCGAATTAGGGCACACTATTACCCTAGTACCCCACTGCATAGCTAACTAGTATTTGATTTGATTTACTGGTACCGAACTGATCAAGAGGAAATTTCTGGCTTATGGGATATGGCTTGTTGGAAAATTTTGCTGTTCTACTTGCTATAGCGGACCATAATGGTTAACTAAAGCAATCTGTTGTTGTTTTGAGTAATCTGTTGATGTTTTGATTATGTTACTACCTATGTGATGGAGGTATGGAACATGATTCCGTTGTTGATGGCTGTTCAGAGTTGGAACTTGATATTTAAGCTTCTGGTATTTACTTCACTAGAGCCTATACAATGTTAATTTATACCTGGCCATTTTTTTTTGTTTTGGGTGTGTTAAGATTGACACACTCGTGGGTGTTTACGTGTGAAGCGCCTGGTTTGTTATTAAAAAAAGAGGTACATGCCTACAGGGTGCAGCTTAATTGCACAATTCATATTGTTTGGTGTCTAGTTTTCTTATAGATCATTTATTAACTACATTGTGGCTCTGTTTAATATATCAGACAGTATAGTTGTTTGATAATGCATATCTTTCAACTGGCCAGGGTATTTCAAAATAGAAGATGCAAGGGGGAGGAGGCAGGAGGGATGGCTTCTTCAGTTTTGGGGACCCCTTTTCAGGTTTGGGTAGCTTTGGACAACCAGGGAGCCTAATGCCCAGTTTTTTGGGTGGGAGAAATCCCTTTGATGATCCTTTCTTTACGGACCCCTTCGGTTCTATGATGAGACCTAGCTTGATTCAGCCAAGCATGTTTGGTACCTTTGGGCCGAGCATGTTTGGTACCTTTGGGCCGAGCATGTTTGGGCCTCATGGAAATATCAATGGTGTGAGCAATGCTGGAGGCTTCATTCAGCAAGCTCCTGAACCAGACAGACCAAAAGGGCCAATAATCAAGGAGCTATCTTCAGATGATGAGGATGATGCAGCTGTGAACAAAGAAGATGAGGAGAATGGTAACCCTAAAAAGCATCCAAGGATGGGCCAAGTGCCATTTGTGGAGGATCCTGACGAAGAAGCTGGAGGTTTGTTTAATTATGCTGCTAGTAGGGACTTGTTTTACTTGTATGGACTCGGTGCTAATTCATTTTACGCTTACATGTTATTTCCTTTCATACATCATAGGATTTCAAATAAAATTTATTATTACATATCATAAAGGATGCAATAAACAATTAAACAAGGGAAGGTACTAAAATTAAAGATCTTATTGCAGATAATAAAAGACTTAAGCATGAGCAATTTGAAAGGGAGTATGTCAGAGCCAGCACATCCTATCCACAACAGCAGTCATTTATGTTTCAGAGTTCAACTGTTACATATGGTGGTCAAAATGGAGCTTACTACACATCTTCAGCCACCAGGAGGACTGCTGGAGATGGAGTAAGTCGCATCTTAGAAACTCTTGTTTTCTTCACCTGCACATTTGTATGGTTTGAACTAAGTTCTTATGTTTAATGTTACTTCAATATCTCTAGATTACAGTAGAAGAAAGGAAGGAAGCAGACACAACAACTGGTAAAGCCACTCACAGGATCTCACGTGGCATTGGTAATAAGGTACTTGGTAATACAGAAAAATGGCATGACTTATTCCTTCTAATTAGACTGAGAATGTTGTTGAATTAATTCTTATGTTGTTGCAGGGCCATTCAGTAACAAGGAAATTGAGTTCTGGTGGAAATGTTGACACCATGCAAACTTTACACAACTTGAATGAAGGTTAGTGCTTTTTTGCTCCTGAAACCCTTGTCATGTTCTGTCAAGTTTATTCTGATGCTATTTTCCTTTCCTTACAGATGAGCTTACTGGATTTGAGGAATCGTGGAGGAGAAATGCAGGGCTAAATTTCTCTGGTTGGGATCCTCGAGTGAATATGCTTGGCAGTGGTACATTCCCATATTCTCATACACACAAACAGTCAAACACACATAGATATGCTTCATATGCAATGTGTAGTAGGACAACGCTTGTGCTTTGCAAACACTGAATGATCCTGGCTATCCCGTACTACCTTATTTAATGATGATGGCCTGTGGGATCAAGTTCCTAAAAATGGGAAATTATACTAACGGTTATGGGATAATAGATCAGTCATGGTTCCTTAACCCATCTCAGCTATATCTTGGTGCATGTACACTGTAGTCTGAAACTCTGACTGAACACTGTAGCCATCAATCCATTACTGCACCATTGTAGAATGCCTTATAAAGGGCAGTTTTTTATGAACAGAATTTTCACAATTAAAGTATGAGGCCAATCTTTTGGTTAGACCAACATATTTTTTTGATTGAGTTGGAATTTTTGGTAATATCTTGGACTGACATGTTCATCTCACTTTCTTACTCAAGCTTGATTTCTATCTTGAAAAAATGATTCCTGGAACTTTTGGTAATATTATTCTGACCTGTTCTTAACGATGCAGGAAATATCCGTTCCGGCATCAATGAGAATCAGTTGCTTAGGCTTCCAGCACCTTGTCACCAATCCAGCGGCGCCAGTTCCTCTAGAATGAAGAGGCCATCCCAGAATGCATCTTCAAAGGGCCCTTCCCGCCACACTTGATTTCGACAACAGTATACTGCTTGACAGATCACTTTGGCAAGTGATATATCTTAGAAGTACTTTTGAGTCATTTATGGAGTCAGCCTGCTTGAAGAGCTGCGCTGTACGGGAAATGTAACGAACATAGCCTCCTCTACACTTTATCCAGGCGGCCTTTTGTTACTGTAGTTGTCCAAACATTACGGCTACTTGCTGCTGTAGATGTTTGTACTACTATATCCAACTATTTTATCCGTTGTTCCTTTCGTGAGTTATTGTAGTCTTGCAGTTCATATAAGACTAGGAAAGCATGTTGCTACGGATTGCATTCTAGCTGCCAAGATGTTACTCCACAGTATATTATGCTTACAACTATAGAAGAAAGTTTCATGGTTTTGTCAGACATGGCCACCTGATTGGTGCTGTGCAGGCAACTCAGGCGGCTGGCAGGATTCTCCGGCCGCCGCCCTAGTCTGCTGCTGCACCACCAGGGTGGACACCCTGCATCCGAAGTCCGTCGACGTGAGCAGATCCCCGAGGACGCCGAGCTCCATATGCTCGCTCCAGTCCGATATGCCGGCTGTCAGCGGCGACTCTGGGCTCTCCGATCGCCGGCCAACGACCAGCAGGTTGAACCCTGGACCCGTCTTCCCGATGATGGCGACCATCTCGTCGGAGCCGCTCACCATATTCTCGCTGTACATGACCCGGTGGTCGTCGACCCACCGCCGGACGAACTCCTTCAGCGCCTCGTCGTCGAGCTGGTCCTCCTCGGCGTCGCCACCGCGCTTCTGCCACTCCGGCGGTAGCATGAACCGGAACACGGTGAGACCGATCACTGCGTCCTCCATCATGTGAGTCGCCAGCGCCAGCGCCTCCCGATCGTCCGGGCCGCCGAGGAAGTAGAGCGCGACGCGGTGGGGGAACCCGTCGGCCGCCGCGGTGGCTGCGGCGACGGTGGAGAGGCTGCCCCGGTCGACGAGGATGGCGATGGAGCAAGGCGAGTAGTTGAGGATGTTGGTGTTGGCTGCGCGGATCGCGCCGGCGTTGTGCGACGTGTCGACGGATCCGTCGATGGCGAGGCGCTTGTGGAAGGGCACGACGATGAGCATGGCCCGCTTCTCGAGCGCGATGGCGCAGACGTCGTCGTGCATGGTGGCGTACGGCGCGATGCATACGTAGGGGAGCAGGGATGCGGAGGCCGGCGGCCGCTGCTGCACGAAGAACTGGAAGGCGTTGACGATGCGCTCCGAGTCAGTGGCGCCCGATGGCACGCAGTTCCGGTCGCCGTACTTATAGGGGCGGAGCACGGAGCTGGTCAGCCCGGCGAGCGGCACCAGGTGGAGGAGGTAGATGGCGAGCGGCAATACCGGCGTCGGGGATGACGCGTCGAGCAGCGCCAGCATCGGCCCGACGTCCTCCGCCGAGTGGATGCACGCCAGCACGCGTAGCTCCTCGCCGAGCTTCTTGTGCTGCACCGTTCGCGGCTGGTGGGCCACGTACTTCTCCTCCGGGTGGTATATGCACTTCACCGCCGCTGCCGTCGCCGCGCCGATCACCAGCACGTTGATCATGAACGCCGCGTATACCTGCTCATCCATCACCTTGGCGTCCATGAACGCCGACGCGTACACGACCTCGGTGATGCCCTTGAAGTTCATCATGAGGCCGACGACGACGGCGTCCCGGGCCGGCATCCGGCAGTAGAGGCAGGGCAACAGGGACGCGACGAACTTGGCGCCGACGCCGACGAGGAGGAGCACCTCGAGCAGGATGCATGTCGAGGCGTCGGTCAGCTTGCTCACGTTCAGCCTCATCCCTCCCTGCGCGAACAGCAGCGGCATCAACACGCCGGCGACCAGCCGGTCAAGCCGCTCCGCCATGGTCACGCCGAGCGGGGCGCCGCCGGGGAGCATCAGGCCCAGCATGAAGGGTCCGTACGTCGCGTGCAGACCGAGGAGCTCACCGCCGAAGCTGCACGTGAGGCAGATGAGCAACACGGCGACGAGGCGAGCCTCCGAGAGGAGCGCGCCCTCTGGCACGTCGCGGATCAGGTGCAGGATCACCGGCCGCGCCACGAGCGCCATGAGCGCGATGAATACGGAGAAGGCAATGAGTGAAGCGAAGCCGATCCGCTGGATCTTCTCCAACGGGCTGGCCGCAAGGAGGTAGGAGGTGACGCCGGCGATGGAGAAGGTGTTGGCGAAATCGCCGATGAGCGCCGCGGACATGGCGAGGCGGCCGAGCTTGGAGGAGAGGAGGTTAAGGTCATCCAGCGTGCAGCAGACGACGATGAACGCCGAGAGCGACCACCACGAGGTAAGGTTGGTGACGAGGAAGGTGTCTGCCCACGCCGCTGGCATGCGCGTCCTCAGCGCGAGGCCGGCCACGTACATGGCGAGGTGCGGCAAGGCGGTGGCGAGGATGGCGATGCCGACGGCCTTCTTGCCAGACTTGGCGATCATTCCCAGGTCCGTCTTGACGCCGATGACGAAGATGTGGAGCGTGAAGGCGTAACCGCCGACCGTGTTGATCTGCACCCACCCCGCCGGCGTGGCGAAGAGCTCGCCGACGCGTGGCAGGAGGTGCCCGAGGAACGACGGACCCAGCAGCGCGCCGGCCTATACATGCATCATCTCTGTGCAATTAGTCAACCAATTAACCAATCCAAGCTCCTGGCCGGCCAGACGGTCCGCCGGAGACGGAAGGGAAGAATTGAAGGCGTGCGCGCGCTCGCACGGTCTTACGAGGATCTGGCAGATGACGAGCGGGACGTTGGCGCGCCGGAGCACGGCGTGGATGGCGCGGGAGAGGCCGAAGACGATGCAGATGTGGTAGAGGAGTAGCGGGAAGTAGAACTTGAGCGGATCGTCGCCGGTGAAGACGCCGGAGGAGGTGGCCCCGGAGTCGGGCTGGAAGCAGAAGAGGCTCTTGTTCACATCGGCCTCCTTCAGGTGCGGCGTGTCCGGCGCCGTCAGCGACATCGGGGACCGGAGCTTGGGGAGAGAGCGTGAAGCGGCGGTCGCGCGATCCGAAGGAGACGGCAAAATCTTCCATTGCCATGCGATCGATACGTGCAAGATGGCGCGCAGAATCGACGATGCTTTTGGCGGGAAACGTGGAGCACCATCCACTGAATCAACGGCCATCATTTAAAAAAGCTTGAAATTTAGACGAAATTCCTTAATAAAAGCCCATATAGATATAGTGTACAAAAACTATATCAATAAATTTATATTACAAATTACTTCTACAAATATATATAGGCTCCATAGCCGTGAAATATATGGTCATGACAAATAAAGGATCAAAAATTTGTATAGAAAAATCTTTTTAATTAAAATACGCCACTAGCATTGTTGAAAGTAAGTTAAAACCGGCTGAAATTGGGGCCCACGTAGATAACGGTTTTTTTAAAATAATATTTTTTTTAAAAAAATCAAATTTGTATGTTCGTTTGAAAAATTTGTAAAAGTAGCATGTGGTCGGCACTTGAAGTATCGATGCCACGTCAGCTTTAGTCGGTACTTGAAGTGCCGACTGGAGCTGACGTGACAGAATCTGATAGGGGCAACATCCTGTCGGTACTTGAAGTTGTAACCGATGTGGCACCAGTCGACACTTTAAGTACCGACTGCACGCTACTTCTGCAAATTTTTTAAACGGACATAAAAATTTGAATTTTTTAAATAAACATTATTTTTTTAAAAAAAATCTGTAGATAACGCCAAGGAGGCCCAACCGTACGAAGCCCATAGGAGGCCCAACCGCACGAAGCCCATAGGAGGCCCAACGACACGAAGTCCATAGGAGGCCCAACCGCATGGAGCCCAGCAGCAACCCCACGTTTCGCCTCGTCGTCGTCACTTCCGCATTCCCCACCACCCGAGAGGAGAGGAGAGAACGCGCAAGAGCGAGACGAGGTGCAGAGGACGAGAGACGGAGTGGAGAGCCAGGCGCGCGAGATCTCCTCTACGGCTCCGGGATCCCGATACTATCCTATCCTATCATAGCCGATCCGATCCGATCCGATCCGATCTGATCCATGGGCGGGAAGGAGCTGAGCGATGAGCAGGTGGCTTCCATGCGGGAGGCCTTCTCCCTCTTCGACACCGACGGCGACGGCCGGATCGCGCCCTCCGAGCTCGGGGTCCTCATGCGCTCCCTCGGCGGAAACCCCACGCAGGCGCAGCTCCGAGACATCGCCGCGCAGGAGAAGCTCACCGCGCCCTTCGACTTCCCGCGCTTCCTCGAGCTCATGCGCGCCCACCTCCGCCCCGAGCCCTTCGACCGCCCGCTCCGCGACGCCTTCCGCGTGCTCGACAAGGACGCGTCCGGCACCGTCTCCGTGGCCGACCTCCGCCACGTCCTCACCTCCATCGGCGAGAAGCTCGAGCCGCACGAGTTCGATGAGTGGATCCGCGAGGTCGACGTCGCGCCCGATGGCACCATCCGCTACGACGACTTCATCCGCCGCATCGTCGCCAAATGAAAGTGATTTATTTCATCCTCTCCCCACCATTCCTCTCAGGATCCGCTTCACAGTTTGACACATAATAACTCTTGTCGTTTCAAGGTTTCATTACCTACCATATGCTCTGATTTGTGCTTTGCTTGCTCTGTTCTCGCTGTTTTGTGCTTTCATTTCGGTGTGATTTGAACAACCTAGGGTTTGGATAATGGTGTGATTAATCAATTGATGGATGGAACTGATTAATGCTACTTTGTTTCGTTCTGTGCAATGTAAATCGCGGATCCAACTGTTTTCCCAAAAAGGGAGATTTGAGGATTTGACACCAAAAAAATTGTGCAATTTGATCATTTGCCACCTGTGTGGATGACAATTGGATCTGGTTTATGGCTATGCTTGTTTCCTTTTTATCAGAAAAAGAAATGGCGCAATGTGTGCCGTTTCGCTTATATATGATGATAATATGGTCGCTGCAGTCTTTTACATACTACAGTACTTCACATTTCTTTATATGCCTGCTGGTATGATAAAACTTGAATTTCCATGGAGCTGTACGGCCCCATTTATTTACTGTTGTACCGGAAGTTCATTTACTCTTATTTATCATGTTGATTCATACTATGGGATCATGGACATGGTGCTCATAACAGTAAGCTATGCTTGGATTTAATCATGTTTTAAGCAATGAGCAAGTATAATGAATTGTATAGTACTATAGGCAAAAAATGGAAGTCCATTATCCTTGGTCACTTTGTGTGAGATACAAGAAATGTCATTTAGTTTCATTGGACCGTCCATTCTTTCACTAATCTGGTCTAACTCTTGTAGTTACTAATCTGGTGCAACTTTATCAATAAACAGTAAGTGCTTTTTGTGTGGTCATTGATTTGGTCCAATTTCACTGTTCTTGTCTAGATGATCTTTTTCTGATCATATGAAGAGCTACTACCTAGTGAATTTTCTAAAAAGTGGTAAGTGGTGTGGTCTGGTCATCGCACCTTGTAGAGCTTATGTGAAAGAGGCCTTGTATGTGGTAAGCGGGCCACTTATCCACTGATCAGCTTTAATGGACAAGGTCAATGGACCTTGTATGCATATGCGGCTGCTTACAAGGTCTGTCCGGCCACCTTTCAGAACATTATAGTGACGTGAGCAAAATTTTGAGATAATATTCCAGTTCTACTTACTTTCAATACCAATAGATTTTTTAGTTAAATTAAGCTGTTTCTTCTTCAACAAAACAGGTTTACCATTTGAATAATGCTAGCCTGCTGATAACAATTAATTTACTGTTACCCCTATCAATTCAATATGATGAACTTAGAAACAATTGATTTAAGTCCCATGTTGCAAATCTTGTTTAGACACTACTTTTCTTTTCTGAGAATGATGTTATTGTAACAGTACTTAGAGGTTTTCCTTTTACTTGAAACTCCACGATAAATTCCTTTCCCCGCTGCTTTTGTATGTGGCTTTTCATTTATTTGGAATTTGCCTTTCACTTAATATCTTCCTTCCAAGCTTTTGCATCCCTGTCAACATTTTTAAGACCCATGAAAACCGCCTTGGCAACCTTCAATTAAAACCTTTGACCTCAAGCCTGTGTCCTTAATTCATATAAGCTCAGACTGCAGTTCATGATCCATGGTTTGGGATATCTATATTGGCCCATGACAATACATTATTAGTGTACACAAGGAAAATTGTTACTGTCCATTTTGCACCTAATGTGGCCTGTAGAGTTCAGCATGCTGAGAGGTCATAATCAAAACTCAGTTGAATATGTGATATACAAGCATCTTAGATTAGTATGTTGACATGTTCCTGGTGAGAGAAGGGAATTCGTGAACAGTTGGTTCCCGTGGTGCCAAGCAAAGTTGAGTGAAAAGCAGAATGAACTGTTTATCCTTCATACCATGCACCGATTCGTCACCGCTTCATACACGCACAAAGTATTTTATTGTATTACTGCTAGATCTAACTAACATTTGCTCCTACCTGCTGCCTTACACCAAGCTATAGATGAGCTCTGTGTTTATTGGTAGATATATGCATGACTTCGGACTCGCAGCTTTGAAACTCTTAATCTTTTTCGTTGGTTGGCGAATCAGATCCTGCTGCTGCTGCCGCCTTACTTGCACAGTTGCACACGAGTGTTTGTGCATTCGTTGCTTCTGAAGTTTTAACTATGTTGTTTTGGCGCCATGTGAAATTGCTGCTCATTCATTAATCTGCATCACACTGTTTGACAGACAGATTGAATTGGTTGGGAACTATGGCGCTATTTGATTTTGCTCTTTTACGCCATTGTCGATATGTGGGTGGAATCATATTGTTTTGGAGCTACAAGTTTCGGTTCTGGATGTCCTTTCTATCGCTTCCATATTGTGTTTTGTTGCAGAACCAGGACGTGAATTAGGGCTGCATTTTTGGAGAGACGATGATGAATGGATTATATACTTGTCCGATGATTAATTCATAGATTAATAAAATATTTATTACTATAAAAGCATATCGTCAGATTGAAAAAAACAATCTAAATATTTTTGCAGAAATATTTCTGAGAAATGGTATTTTCGAAATCACGGAATAAGTAATCCAGGAACAAAGATTTGCAATTGAACGTGATCTTACGTGTTGATCACTCACCAGTCACCACCATGTTATACATAAGTGGTAGGGGTTTATTTTTCATCGTAGCTTTCTCATGGCTACTTTTTTAGAACCTGCTTGTCACCAGACATTGGGCTTATCTTGGTTATTCTAGTCTTAAAATCTGAAGCATTTAGGCCTAAAACAGGGAGCAACAAATTCCCAGCTAAAGTATCAAGTTGGCTTGGCTGGTTGGAGTAGCTAATTATTGGGTAGGTGAGTTTTATTCGATGACATGGTGGGTACAGAGAATATGAATATGAAGAAGCTGAGATTAGTTCGTTTCTCAGCTATTAGACTTAGAAATAACTAGCGGATTTTGAAAATCTGAACTATCGAGATACCGTTTGGGTTTGGGGAGCTTTGAGCTTATGATATTAGAAATATCTAGCTAGCCAAAAGTTACCAGCCTAAGAAACGGTCTAGATTCCATAGATACTGAATTAAAAAAATGAACTATAATCCACAAAATCTATGAAATCCATACATTTTCTATATTCTCAATTTCTTTTTCTAAAAATCTTTCGAGAGTCCAATATTATTAAGGACTTACAGTACCTAGTTGTTATTTTTGGTATAATCTTAATAAAATTTAATTTATATATCTTCTTTTTATTATCTAAGAGACTTTAGATATCATATTTTACTCTTTTATTAATTATATTGAGACCAGAGCTAATGTGAAGGCAAAATGGGCCGAATATTCTCATAATTTGGGCCTAAGAGATGAAGGCCCACCCCACAGTATGCAGCCCTATCTCAACCCTCAGCGCCGCCTCTCATTATGAGTAGCACCCAAACCCTAGCCCGCACCTCTGCATCCTCTCGCCGCACGCGCGCCGCCGCCGCCGCCGCAGGAAGCTCGCACCGTCGCCGGAGCTAAACCCCTCGACGCCGTCATGGGGCGCATGCATAGCGGCGGGTAACCCCTTCACTCCCTTCCCTCAGGTGTGGTTGTTCTCCTCTCTAGTTGTTCCTCTCTTGTCTAATGGCGGCGGATACGCGACGGTGTGGCGCAGGAAGGGTATCTCGTCGTCGGCGCTGCCGTACAAGAGGACTCCCCCTAGCTGGCTCAAGACCGCCGCCTCCGATGTGGGTGCATTCTCTACACTTGGCTTCGATTCGATTTGATTTGTGGGGATTCCGATTCTGACGCGGCTGGCTTGATTCGCTCGTAGGTGGAGGAGATGATCATGAAGGCCGCGAAGAAGGGGCAGATGCCGTCGCAGATCGGCGTGGTGCTCCGTGACCAGCACGGTATCCCCCTCGTCCATGGCGTCACCGGCAGCAAGATTCTCCGCATCCTCAAGGCCCATGGTGCGATCTCCCCCTTGCCGCACACCTAGCTCCATTGCTCCATCCGCTTGTCTGTTGCGCGCCATGCTGATGCTCGTTGTTTGATGTGTAGGGCTTGCCCCGGAGATCCCAGAGGATCTATACTTCCTCATCAAGAAGGCTGTGGCGATCAGGAAGCACTTGGAGAGGAACAGGAAGGACAAGGACTCCAAGTTTAGGCTCATCCTTGTCGAGAGCAGGATCCACCGCCTCGCCCGCTACTACAAGCGCACAAAGAAGCTCCCACCTGTCTGGAAGTAGTAAGTCACTTTGCTCACATGTGTCAATTTTCCATTGTACTACCTGTTTGACACAAGAACAACTTCTTTTAACTATGCAGTATATGTAGGGTAAGGGTGTCTGTTCTGAGTAGTTTGTATGGTGTATGTTGTTGAGATAGTCTAATTGTCTGCTGCCATGGTGTTGCTTGAATGTTCATAGTTAATTTAATTGTGAGTTTGTGACTGTTACAATCTTTGTTGCTTTGTTGTTACACATTGGTAGTTTTTTAACTCATGATGAATTGATAAACAAGAGGTTGATAAAAGTGTAATTTGTTACTGCTAATCATAGTTGTTATGGCTACACGTCGATGCGCGGTGACCTACCACCTTCACAACATTACAGCGCTTATGGTGCGCGGTGTGGCGTCGCCATAGACACATCGGTGCGGCGAGCAATCAAATATATTAGGACCACTAAGACATTTAACTGCAAAGAAGACCAAAACAATTCACATAGACAAAACACAAGAAGAACAACACAAATAGAGCGTAATTCAAGATAAATTCAACTATTCAAGATCAAAATAAGTAAATAACATGTGTTACATAACACAACTGCACAACAGAAGACTAATTCATAGTGATTCTGTCTAAAATTGTAGCAATCAGATTGCATTCAATAAAAGATTGACCCTCATATGCTAAATATTGAACTGGTGCTTTTAATAATTTGTTTTTCATGAGTGCTAAACTACTAATAGAAGAAGGAAACATCATATCAGAATAGCAAACAACATATATTAACTGATTTGGGAAGCAAAGAAGGAAAATCAGTACTGTTGGGGATTAAGCCTCGACCTGTGTGAGAGGAAAGAGCTTGAGGATTGGAGAAATAAGTTGTGCGGCGGCTAGGGTTTTGAGATAGAAGTGGGCCTAAACAGAGTTTTTTTACACAACGCGCCTTTGTATGGCCGGTGCCTGTCACGGACACTCAGGCGATATGGTGGTTTGTGGGGAATTGCATATTTTCACCATGATGATATGGTGACGCCATAACAACTATGTTGCTAATAGATTTTGTAGGTTGATATTGTTGATTTGGGATGTTAGAATTGCTATATAATTGTATGCTTCCTCCATTTCTCGTTCATTTGACTTTTTAATCGTTGACCAGTTTTTCAAAAAAATATATACTAAATTACCAGAAACTACAACATCAAAATGTTTTCATTAAACACACCTTGAAATATTTGTTCATAATGTGTATATTTGATATTATAGTTAATAAATATTTATTCAGATTTGGTTAAAACTAGAGAAGTTTAACTTAGGAACAAATGACTTATAATGTCAAACTGAGTCAATAACTATCAGTATTGAAATGAGTTGTGAGATTTACTTTCACTATACTAAGGGTTGTCTTATGTGAAATTGTGTATGTCTTGTTTCGATAGTCTGTATACAAACCTGAAAATTTATAATGACCAGGAAGTTCATCATTTCGAGCTAAATTTCACTTGCTTCTGCAAATTGTTGTCTTGGCACGTTTTCTGATGTGTTTTCTACTTTTATTAGAACGTGAAGGTCTGCTCAATTTTGTAACCTTGATTACCGGTCTGTTGTTTCCTTGTATACCCACACATGTAAGGGCATGTACAACCCTAAGACAACGGAATGGTTTTCAAAGTACAAAAGACAACAAAAAACTGTATGGTACAACCCTAAGCCCTTGAATTATAAATGCAGCTAAGAGACAATGCATATGGAGAATCGTGTAGAGACGGGCTCTTCGCGAAGAGCCTGTCTCTTATATTTTTTTCAGTTAATCCTCTAGAGACCTCTCAATAGATTACTTATTAAATGGGGTTGTATACGCCCTAACTGTGCAAGATGAACATTAATTAGATTACATTGATTCCTTAACCTATATTAATCCTTTGGCGGGTAGCTCATTTTTTCTTGATCATCACAGTATTACTTTCACTAGTTAATAATTGGCTGTAATTTGCGTTGATAGCTGCTAACAACTGATGCTTTTCTGCAGTGAGTCGACCACAGCCAGCACACTAGTGGCCTAAGAGGACTCTTCCATCTTCATATGGCTTGCTCTTTCTTTAGATGCTTCAATATGAGCTTGTCCTAGAAGTCAATTATGTGCTGTTGAGGATCCCATAAACCATTTTTGGTTTTCACAATTCTGTCTGTTGAACATGCACCCGTATTTTGTGATTTACAGCTAGTGTTACCCTACTTAATTGTTTGGCACCATCGTGTAGTTCAATGCGCTCATTATCTTACGCTTGTGATAGTGCCTTTCGTCACTCGGTTGCTTCATTTTATCATTTCGATTGCGGTGTTGTCTCCATTGTTGTCGTTCAATCGGAGACTGTAATTACTCGTTAAATCACAAAATCTGCTCTCTACGTCGTACAACAGCTTTGTAAATACATTTTTTCTATATTATTGGATATATTGTTATTTTTATATTGTCGATTTTATTGGTTATATTATATCACCACGGCTAATTTAGTCGTCATCTCACACAATTATCAATTGGCTGGTGGATTCTGTATAGTCTAACCCTTTGCAATTGAACTTAATCTTATGTGATGACTACTACGTATGTGGTACTGGTTTATTTTTTTTCATAGCAGTTTTCTCACGGCTACTTTTTTAGAACAGTGTACCACACTGCTCATAAAAATTACCGTTACAAAATTTAAAAATGAATTATAATTCAAATTCGTATGAAATAACACATTTTCCATATTCTCAATTTCTGCTCCTAAGAATCTAAGATAAGAATCTGATGCACACAAGATTAGTATTAATCTTCTCAAAGACTCCAAGATTATTAAGGGTGCCTTGTTCTGGAATCTGAACCAAAATTGTTCAGCCACAATCTGATTCTCAAAATCTATAAATTCTCGCAGTTCAATTTTGAAATCAGATTGTACACCAGATTTTACCGATTCTTCACTTTTTCCCTTCTCTCGGCCCTCTCCCGACTCCTTAGCCCTCTTGACGAGACCATGCTTCGCTGCCCTTCCCAATGTCGGGTTAGGGTGCCGCTACCCTGGACTGGTGACCACTAGAGCAAGGCCGCCACTCTCCCATGGTCGACGACGGTTACCGGATTCGGTGACCTCCCCTCCTTTGCCACCGTCACCCTCCTTGGAGCAGCAACCACTGGATCCGACGGCCTCCTCTCAATCTTTGCATCCCAAATCCGGCGACCTCCCCTCCCTTGGTACCAACACCCTCCCTAGACCGGTGGCTATCGGATCCGATGTCTTCCCCTCCATCCCCCCTCCCCTAACACTGCCAACCTCTCTTGGTCCGACGGCCACGGGAGCACTACCGCAACAGAAATCAGAAATAAAAAATTCAGCTAAATAAGTTGTCAGCTCAGAGCTTCCTACGGTTGATAGTAGAAAATCAGTTTTTCAAAAATCAAACGCACCCTGGGTAATCTACAGCGTAATGGGCCTAAACTCCTCAAAATTTGGGCCTAATAGATGAAGGCCCGGCCCACAGTATGCAGCATCTGACGCCTCCGCGCCGCCCCCGCACTATAAGTTGCTCCCCCAAAACCCTAGCCGGCACCTCTGCATCGTCTCGCCGCACGCGCGCCGCCGCCGCCGCCGGAAGCCCACATCGTCGCAGGAGCTAAACGCCTCGACGCCGCCATGGGGCGTATGCATAGCGGCGGGTAATCCCTTCTCTCCCTTCCCTCAGGTGTGGTTGTTCTCCTCTCTAGTTGTTCCTCTCTGGTCTAATGGCGGCGGATACGCGACGGTGTGGCGCAGGAAGGGTATCTCGTCGTCGGCGCTGCCGTACAAGAGGACTCCCCCGAGCTGGCTCAAGACCGCCGCCTCCGATGTGGGTGCATTCTCTTCACTTGGCTTCGATTCGATTTGTGTGAATTCCGATTCTGACGCGGCTTGGCTTGGTTCGCTCGTAGGTGGAGGAGATGATCATGAAGGCCGCGAAGAAGGGCCAGATGCCGTCGCAGATCGGCGTGGTGCTCCGTGACCAGCACGGTATCCCCCTCGTCCATGGCGTCACCGGCAGCAAGATTCTCCGCATCCTCAAGGCCCATGGTGAGATCTTCCCCTTGCCGCACACTTAGCTCCATTGCTCCATCCACTTGTGTGTTGCGGGCAACTGATGTTCGTCGTTTGATATGTAGGGCTTGCCCCAGAGATCCCGGAGGACCTATACTTCCTCATCAAGAAGGCTGTGGCTATCAGGAAGCACTTGGAGAGGAACAGGAAGGACAAGGACTCCAAATTTAGGCTCATCCTTGTTGAGAGCAGGATCCACCGCCTCGCCCGCTACTACAAGCGCACAAAGAAGCTCCCACCTGTCTGGAAGTAGTAAGTCACTTTGCTCACATGTCTCAATTTTCAATTTTCCTACCAATTTTTGATACATGTAAGATATGTTGGATGTTCTGTACTGAGTAGTCTAATTGCGCTGC
This sequence comes from Zizania palustris, assembly GCA_019279435.1. Taxonomy (NCBI): domain Eukaryota; kingdom Viridiplantae; phylum Streptophyta; class Magnoliopsida; order Poales; family Poaceae; genus Zizania; species Zizania palustris. Next base: position 54,737,017 of record JAAALK010000082.1, on the reverse strand, counting down.
TGCCATTGTGTTGCTAGCAGAATGTTCATAGTCAATTTAACTGCGACTGTTACAATCTGTGATGATTTGTCACGGTAGTTTTGTAACTCGTATGATAAATCGATAAACAAGATGTTGATTAAATTGCAAATGGTCATTTCCAGTAGAGTTTTTAGGTTGATCTATTTGGAGCTTCTTGGAGACCTAATGAATTTATAGGAACATGTGGATTTTTACAGAAAACACGTTTGTGTATTATCTGAGAATCTACAGGAACCTATCGATTTTTACAGAAAATGTTACAAGTTTTACTGTTCATATTGAACTCGCGTTGACTTGATCAGACCTTTGAGTTATCTAGGCGATCTTATACTATGTGATTATAGTTTTTTCATCTTTCTTGGTACTCTGCATAGTAATATCTAGATAACATCCTTCTTTAAGGGGGCACAGTGGCACTGTGGCAGATCTTGGATTTTAGGTCAATGGTGTCACCACGAACCTGTCAACTAACATTCACGACTTTCAGTCAGACATTAAGGTCATTAGGTAGGCTAGACTGCTGTAATCAACACTAAGTTATGGAAGGGTACTTAGGCTAACTGATAATGCGTTGTTATCCGTGACAGCACAGCTAACATTGTGGGTCTGCCTTTGAGGGTGTATCTTACTAGCTCCACTTCCCTTGGATCTGGTGTCATATATATATATATATATATATGTTTGCTTGAACTTTGCAGTATGTTTGGAGTTTGATTTTTAGCTCAATGTCGCTGTGCATACAGAAATGTGAAACTATACCTGCTCGACTTACATATATATCAATCGTTTTTGCTGTGCTGTTGATTTTTTGTAGTTTGGTATTTGTTTCTAATATACACACTGATTTGTTTTAATACTGAAAGACCATGCTTGTTTTGTTACATGATAGTTGTTCTGATGCAGTGGTGTAATACTTATATGTGGCTGACAATGTCATTCTTGGTTTCTGCAGTGAGTCGACCACAGCCAGCACTCTTGTGGCGTAGAGAGCCCTGCATCATGTGTGGTCTTTTAGCTGCTTCAAGCTGGTGAATCCATGTAGCGTTTCGAGTCTGGAGCCAAGCAGGAGCTTCTAATTTTCTTGTGCCTGGAGAATGCCATAAAATCCTTATGCATTCGCAGTTCTGAACGTTAAACTTCTATTAATGTGCATCCAGATTTTGTTTGCGATAAATTATTCTGTAGTCCTACACTGTTTGCTGCGATTTGTTTCCTGTGACATTTTGAGAGTGATCTTGAACTGGAGTTTTAGAAGCTTGTTTAAATCGCTGAAAATCAAACTTGGGGCCCTGTTTTAAATTTCAGATTGTTGTTTGCGGTTCACTACGGCTAACATGGAGTGGTGCGAGCGCTTAATTGGAAAATATGCCTACGCAATCCCTTCCTTGATCCGATCCGATCTGCAAGATCGTACGGACTACCATGGGCGGCTATCCGCTCAGGAGGTAGACTAGCTCAGTTCATAATGTTCGTCGCATTAGGCTACACCTCCCAATCAGCCTTGAGCTCCATAGTCCATGGATGCAATCAATACATCATGTACAATCTTTCGCTCGATGTTCTTGTGTGGTTGGATGGGTAGGATTCAGAAGCCTTTTCTCTCTATTCTAGATTTTGAATGAAGCACACAATTAGATAAGAACTAAGATACATGCACATAATCTGATGAAAATTCCCTAGTGAAATGTTTGTGAGTAGAATAGAGGGCAGTAAATAAAAACAATAAATCACTCCCAAGTTTTTTCTCAGACTACGTCAAAAATTGCAGTGGCACAATACTCGAGCCACTAGATTTCTCAATACATATGAAAGAACACATGTTAGTTGTGCGGTCTCGAGCCCGAGGCACGAACTCTATGAGCAAATAAGCCAGACAAAAACGCAAGGGGTCTCATGTGCAAATCCAATCCCTGGGCGGTTCAACGTGACTGACGATATTCGTGAGCTTCCCTGACGAGGATATTCCGTCCATGAAAATGCTGTTGCAAGGGCAATAATTAGTGTAAGACTTGACAATAGAGAGATACAGGGCTAGAAAATAATTCGGACAGAATGCAGGCCTGATAAAAGCTACTGCTAACTGTCTAACCGGTAAAGCTTCTACTTGAGCTGAAACTTAGTAGTTAGTAATGTAGATGTACACCTATATTCATCATTTAAGATTATCTAACACAAAACTACCTCGGTAGCAGCTAAATTCTTAAGAAAATCGAAATATGAAATTTATCGCGAGAAAAAATACGAGCGATTTAATATTGTTACTCTAATATCGAACTATCGGAATTACTCAGACAAGTAGATGAATGATGAAGTTGAGAGGCGTTATACCGTACTGTCAAGCTGCAATGCAGCTTCAAGCTCTTGAGCAGCAGAAAACGAGACAAATCCATAGACACGACCTCTCCCTCCTTTGCGATCAGTCAGCAGCCTCGTACTGACAACGGTTCCACACTGAGAAAAGTACTCTCGCAAGTCTTGCGGCTGAACAGACCACGCAATGTTACCAATGTAGATCTTGTGTGGGCTCTCAAAGATGTGGTCCTTAACAGGAGGTGTATGAGACAGGTTGATATTTCTCCTATTAGAAATAACGTCAGATGCTAGCTTTACAAGCATTTCACGCCCTTCCAGGTCCTGCAAGAGATACAGGTTACTACTTGATCAATTTCAGATATCTGCAATGTGGGAAGAAGAAACTACAGTCAGTTGTTTGACTCACAAATCCATCTAGAACATTCATGGCTGTTCTAGCTTCTGCAAGAGAACGCATTGTGACAAAACCACATCCTCGGCTAATTCCAGTCTCGGCATCCCGTGAAATCTGTGGGGGTTGTTACCAAAATTATTAACATTGCCGCACACGTTATTCAAAAAAAAAAAACATTGCAGCACACCTCTAAGATCTTAATCTGAAGCAATGATATAATATCATGATACACATACAGGTGTGATATGAAATGCAGAATTTAACCACGATGCCATGCTTTGGATTCCAAATTCCACTTTATTTATTGGTCTAATCGTTTTTCAGTAAATTATATTTTCAATTTTCCCACCAGTGCGCTTTGACCTTAAGGCATGGAAATCTGAAACATAAATCAATAATTTGCAATTTGTGCAATCAAACTATGCAGGCCTTCATGACAGCCATTCAGAACTTGAGTCTTCGTCACTGTCGCATGAGTAAAATCAACAATGGAGAACTACCAAATATACTTGCAAACTGAATTTCAGTTGGTTCTGTTCACTCCATAGTCCATTCAATTTTAGTGTGCGCAACCCTAGGGGCTAGGGCTGTTTGGAGTTTGGACGGTATACCTCGATGGAGAGGACGGAGCCGTAGGGCCTGAAGAGCTCGAGCAGGTCATCGACGTCGCAGCGGCGCGGCAGGTTGCACACGAACAGCTCACGCGGCCGCGGCTGCCGCGGCCTCCTGTCGGTCAGATCCTCCCCGGCATCCTCCTCGTCGTTCTCCCCGCGCGCCACGCCCTTCCCGCCCACCCACCCTTGCTCCTCCTCCTCCTCCCCCTCCCCCTCCTCATCCTCGTCGTAGTCGGACGGATCCTCAGCATCGGACCACCCAGGCCTCTCCTCCGTTTCGTACACGACTGGCCCCGAGCTGGCTCTCCTCTCCGTTCGGAACCGGGAGGTGCGGCTAGGGGCCCGCGCCGCCGAGCAGGGAGCGAGGCGGAGGCCGCGGTGGCGGTGGCGAGAGATAGAAGAGGAGAGGTGATGGCGGGAGCGGATTGGAGTGGGCAGGTGGAGGAGCGCGCAATACGAGGCGGAGGCGGCCATGGTGGATAGAGTCGGGGCGGGAGGAGGAGGATGAAGCCGCGGCTGGCTAGAGTGCTACTAGATCGGTGAAGGGGGAGATGGGCGGCTGGATGCGGATCCACGTGTACAAGTGACCTCCTGCTGATATGTGAGAAATACAAATGAAACACTCTATATAATTTACTTCTAAAAACCTCTATATTTTTATTTAATAAACTTAAATAACTAAAATAATCATTTAATTATCTACTAGTCAGAGGCCTGTGCTTTGCAACAAAATCTTATTTTATAATAGTTTTTTATTTTCGCGCAAAATACATAAATTAAAAGACTGAAATATAAATACAATTTTCTTTTTCTAGTTTTTTATTTTCTTTTTTATTCTTTTTCTTTTTTTCTTTTCCTCTTTTCTTCTCAATGAAACCTGCGCATGCATGCACAGGTGGCGGGGCACCTTGAGCGCACCTGCGGTTTGACCGGGCGGTTGCACCGGTTTTTTTAGGGTGGTTGCATCGGTTTTTTTAGGGTATAAGTTTTGATTGGTTTTTTATGGGAAGTGAGAGCGCTGCGGGAAGGGAGCCAGCGGACGGACGAGTAATTCCCCGCTTTAATATAGTTAAGATTAAATAAAAACATTAGTGTTGTAGCTCCCACTCTAAGGTACACTTGTTTTACTTTGCGACAATTGCAGCTGTTTTTTCAAGATTCCAAGCCCATTAACTTTTAAAGTTTCTAAATTTTATGGGCTCACTTGACAAAAAATGGCCCAAAACTGGAAACTTAGAGCATACCAGGTTGCCATTTGACCAAATTTTGTCATCCATTATTAGATTGAAGTTTGGTAATGCTTGTGTTTTTTGTCACCGACGACCAAGCTGTAAAAGGGAAGTAGGTATGATTATTCATTCGCTCGAGCTTTGTAGAATCGGCTCATGTTTTGCCGATGATTATCCTCAATAATGGTAGTACACTTCACACGTACCATCACATGCCCATGTGCATCACCTTAGCACACAAATTTATGGAACGGCTAAGTTGGAAGTGATGCCCACCTACCATCATGCATTTGTGCATACACAAGAAAGTAAACTCCCTTTTATCTAGGGTTATTAGCTTTCATGCCACCGTTATTCTGCAGTACACCAAATATTCCAATGAAATTTCACTATTAGTCAAGAAACCATTATTTTTTGCTGAACGATGTCACTGTGCCATTTTAGTCAACTTCTGGCACTACGGGCCCACTTGCAGGCAACACACATTTCGTATTGCCTATTTTGCCCCTCAATTCGCCGACTTCACCGACGTCGTCTCAGGGGGTGAGGAGCGCAAGCGCTCTCCCTCTTCGGAGGAGGTGGCCGCGGCAGCGGAGGAGGACGACGAGGTCAAGGGTGGGGATGCGAACGAGGAGAAGCTGAAGATCTGGGAGGAGAAGAGGAAGGTGGCCGCGGCGGTGGCTAGCGGTGCCGAGCGGCGCGGGATGCCGAGGCGCTCATAGCGGAGGTGTTCGACGCGGTTTCTGGTGTGCGTCGCGCGTACTCCTCGCTCTAGGGGGCGCACTGTCCCTGGGACCCAGACAGGATGCGGACCGCCGACGTTGAGGTCGTCGCCGAGCTCCGCCACCTCGCGCGACTTCGCGACCAGTTCCGCCGCTCCGCCGCCACGGGCCACATCCCCCGCCCCAACCCCTATGCGCCCCCGCTCCGCGAGGCCGTCGCGCCGTACGAGGCAGCGCTCGACGACCTCCGGCATCAGCTCCAGGCCAAGCAAGCCGAGGTCGACGGCCTGAAAGAGAAACTCGCCATCGCCAGCAACCGCCGCAACGCCCGCCTCCGCCAGCGGTGGTGCACCGACCGCGGAGCTGTTCACCGCCTGCATCGAGCAGACCCGCGCCGTGATGAGGGCGTTCGCCGCGCACCTCCTCCAGCTCATGCGCGTGGCGGGGTTGGACCTCACGGCGGCCACCCGGTCCCTCACCAAGATCCCGGTCTCATCGCCGCAGCTGGCCAAGCACGCGCTTGAGGCGCACGCGACCCGCGTCCTCCTCGGCGGCTTCGAGTTCACCACCGGTTGTCCGCACGGTTGGTATGTAACTGTTAGTGAGGGGCAAAATAGGCAATACGAAATGTGTGCTGCCTACAAGTGGGCCCATAGTGCCAGAAGTTGACTAAAATGGCACAGTGACATCGTTCAGCAAAAAATAAGGGTTAATTTTTTTCGTGCCATTACAATTTTTGCGGTTTGCCAATATGCCATCGATGTGTCACTGACAGATGGAGGCCACCACAGTCACTAACAGTGGCATATAAGCAATTTCTGAAAATTATAATGACATGTGAGTAATTTTCCCAAAAAATAATGGTTTCTTGGCTAATAGCGAAATTCCAGTGGCATATTTGGCGTACTGCAGAATAACGGTGGCATGGAAGCTAATAACCCTTTTATCTACTGTAGTTATGTTAACTATATATCCTTGAAAATCATATATAATTTACATACGTTCGGGGAAAAAGAGTTGACCACACGTTGTCTTACATTATAGCTCCAAAACTCCATTGATTTTTTTATGAAAATATTGTATATATTTTTTTATAAAAAAACTAAAACTCATTTAACACGGTTTTGGATGTTATTGATTTTTTTACGGAGAAAAACTTATATGGTACTGAAAGTTCATTGATTCTTGTATATGTCACTGAAAAATTGTTGTTTTCGTATATGTTATCACTTCAGATTTTTATGTCTATATATATCCATGTCCATCGGTTTCAATTTTATTTTTTTTTCTAAATGATAAAACTGTCATCAACTCATGATGCAAAAAAAAATCAAGGATGGGGTGGGGAGCGACTAGGAGCGAGTGAGGGATCGGTGGTGGTGTCGATAGTGTGATTCCCTTCGCACCCTTTGGTCATCCATGATTCTCTGAGTTGTGAGCTGAGGATAATTTTATTATTTATAAAAACTAATATTTTTTAACATTCAAATTAACGACAGTGGTATATGTACGGGGAAAATTGAAACAATGACATATACATAAATAATAAATTTTTAATATAAATATACTAACTTTCAGCAGTCAGGGCACTCCTAACCCTCCATGTAGGAGGTTTCTTAGATATTTATTGTGCTGCCACACAGAAAAAAAAGGTGACGTGCCAAGTTATTTAATAAGGAGAGTTACTAGAATATGAAGAAACCATCTTAAGTAAGACATTGTATCTTCACTATATTCAAGACATGGATAGAAGTGATTGGATGAGAGGAAGAGAAGAGAGAGAAAATAGTAAAATAAAAAATTTATTATAGATTCGTACTATGCAACTACGGTTATGAACATAATTTCTATATACATTGTCTTCTTTACATAATAAAATAAGACTTCACTTAAGAAACTACGGGTTGAGACTGCCTCGTGTATGAAATTATCTCCACCAAGCGAAATAGTTGACACTTTACCACATTACAAGTGGGGAAAATGTATTGAATGATGCCGTAGCCAACCCTTACCCACCTATAAAACATTCGATTCTTTTCGATTGTTTTAGAGAGTTTTTATAGTGTTCATTCTCGCGTTGGTTTGTATAATAACCTGACCGGTCACCAGCTTCGACTACACTACACTAGTGCTGACACCCATCAATGACAGTGGGCCCGGCAGTTTCCTCCCAAAAAGTTGCATTTCCGCGCGACGCCCCGCGTGGATTCGTGCTACGGCGATTTTGCGAACGGGGCAACACCCGCGAACCGGCCCGTGGACCCGCGGACCGAGGTGGTCGGTGCCACCGCGGCGTTGCAACGCCGGGTCCAGGGAAGGGGGCGTCCGTACCGGAGGACACGCCCGCTTTTGTGCTACGCGTACCAAGCAGCCGAGGGCGATTAATGCCGCTGTCTGTGTCGGGACGCTCCCCCCTGTCGGTGGACCTGGTCCACCGCAAGCTCTCTCCCACGAGAAAAAAATAAAGATTTTGCTCTAAGTACTACGAGTCAGTGTTATTTATTATTCTGTTAATGACACGTTGTCCATTTATCTTATGCGATAAAAGAGTAAATAATATTTAACTATTAGATAAAAGAGTATAGAGTCGGTGTATATACTCGTATACTCCCTCTAACCATTAAAAGTCTCAGGTCTATTACTTTTTGCATTAAAACTATAGAAAAAACAAATATATTCAGATACATTAAATAATACTACTTTCACATTAAATTTCTTGTATATTTATCATAATGTATTAAATAGTACTACTGTTATATGCATGAAACCACATGCCATCAACAAAATTTATTTAATACTTGAGTCTAATTAAATTATAGATAGGATGAAGATTTTTGGAAAAAAAATAAAAATGTAATAGGTCGTAGAGTAACCGGCAAAGTCACTTCAAGTATTTGGGAGCTCCATGTATTTATTATTGGCTAATCCAGGAACGTTAAAATCTCAGTGATTTATTACTCCCATCGTTCCACAAATACTATACATCTCTACTATATTAAAGCGGACAGTGGTCATCCGTCCGCAGCCTCCCTCCCGTGTAGCGCGCCTCCCACATCCCATAAAAAATCAGCTAAAACTTATACCTCGTAAAAACCGGCCAACCACCTCCCCACGTTGCCTCCACCTTCCTCGACTGTACGTGCACATGCGCCCACCGCATGAAGTTGGGCCAAGCTCGATCGGACTAGAAGAAAATCATGAGAAGGAAAAAAAAAGAAAAAAAAAGAAAAAAAATACATTTGCATTTCAATACTTTAATTTCCATATTTTGCGCAGAAATGCGAATTTTACGTAGAGACCCTTAGATTTCTAAAAAATCACATAGAAACAAGAATTTTGCGCAAAGGTCCTTGATTTACGAAAAATCACACAAAAAACAAGAATTTTACGTAAGGACCGTTAGATTCACTGAATTTCACGTTTGTTTTTCCATTTCAGCAATATTTTCTATGCTTATTTACTATTGATTGTTTTTCTGTATTTTCAGCAAGGTTACGATGCAATATATTAATGATTGACATTATCATTAAAAATAAAGTTTCGTTGCAAAGCACATGCATCTAACTAGTTTAAAATAAAGTTGTTAAATTAGTGATACGAGTAAACATTAAATATAGCTTCTATGTTACATATTGTAAGTTATATCATAAGTTGTTTGACTTTTTTGATTTTTTTTACTTTGAATGTTTTTTAAAAATACATCGATAGTTATAATACTAAATTAATTTTATTAAATCGATTATTAACTATACCTTAATAGTACATTTATTTAATATTTTAAGGATTAATGTATTTTTATTTAAATATAACAAAAAATAACGAATTTTGACTTACAAATAAAGATAATACTTACTACTGTTAATAAGAACTTACTAGTGTGAAGTGATAATTAAAAGTTAAGTAAAAAATGTTAAAAAATAAAAATTATTTATTTGTGAACTAAAGATAAATTAGTGTGCAGAAAAATAATCTTTTTAATAAATTTGAATGACTAGAAATTATTTTTTGGCACAGTGGAAAGGACTGTACTTTGCAAAAGGGCCCAAAAATCAAGGAGGAGGTGGTGGGTATATGGACCGGGTCCACGGAGCACCGAGCGGCTGAGCAGTGCAGGGCATTGCATTGCAGTTGCAGTGAGCGCAGCAAGCAGACGAAAGGGAGGGAGGCTCATCTCCCTCTCCTCCCATTCGAACCGAGGAATCCGAGGAGGCCAAGCGAGGTGCGGCGATGTTCGCGCCGGCGAGGCCGCACAAGGCGCCGCCGGCGCGCGTGCCCACGCGGCTGGTTGCCGCGCTCTGCACCGCCTGCTTCCTTCTCGGCGTCTGCGTCGTCAATAGGTTCGCGTTCGTCCCCAAATCCGTTCTCACCCTTGCTCCGGGTCCCTGTTTCGTGCTATTTTGGCTCCGCGCCCCCAATCCTTTCTCCTCGCCACAATCTGAGACAATGCTCGTCGGTTTCGAGGCCGGAAATGGTGATGTTTACCCTGGTTTTGCAGGTATTGGCCGGTTCTCGAGCTTCCCGATTGCCGAAACAAGGTAATTTATCATGTTGTTCATGTGGATGCGGTACAATGCTAACTGGTCCGATTTTGCAGGAAAAATTTGATACTCCGACGGCTGTTACGAACCAAGTGTCACAAAACCGGGAAGTTATCATGTAATGTCAGAAGCTTCCGCGGTCATGAATATTTTGATCGAAGTTTAGGTTTGCTCACACTATTTCTACTGCAGAGCGTTGGATAGAACAATATCTGACATCGAGATGCGCCTGGCTGCTGCTAGAGCCATGCAAGCGAGGAGCCAAGGCTTATCACCAAGTGATTCGAGTGGTGACCAGGGAAGCGTGAGACGTAGATTGTTTTTCGTCATGGGCATTGTGACCACATTCACTAACCGCAAGCGCAGAGATTCAATCAGGCAGACGTGGATGCCACAAGGTAGAACCTTTTCTATGTAATGCACCGCAGAGGTTTTGTTCAATAAGTATCTAATTTGATGCTATTTAGGTGAGCATTTGCAAAGGTTGGAGAAGGAGAAGGGCATTGTTATACGTTTTGTCATTGGGCGCAGGTATTGTCTAGTTTAGACCCGGTGAAAAAAATCAGTGTTGTATTAAACGTTGTGACTTGATTTTGCTTTTGTTTATATAATGACATCACTTCCCTGATAAAAAGGGATGATAGTCAGTGATATTCCTTATTGTAGTCAGTGTTATTCCTTATTGTATCACTGAATTCTGGGACTTCCTGTAGTGCAAATCCTAGTCCTGACAGTGAAGTGGAGCGTGCTATTGCTGCAGAAGATAAAGAATACAATGATATTCTGAGACTTGTATGCTGCCTCCACTAGTTTCAATTTTCTTGTTCTTGGCCAATCTATTGATAATATTGAAGTTTTGGAACACCTTTCATCCTTCCCAGGATCATGTTGAAGGATATGGCGGTCTTCCTTCGAAGATTCAGATGTTTCTTTCAACTGCTGTTTCCACATGGGATGCTGACTTCTATGTAAAAGCTGATGATGATGTCCATGTCAACATTGGTATGCCAACCCAGGACCACCCTTTAAACTTTGGTTGTCGTTGTTAATATTTTAAAGATATTCTGATTTATCCAGGATAGCACATAGTGAAACTGTCACTCTCTCATCACAGGTATTACCAGGTCGATTTTGGCACGGCACAGGTCTAAATCTCGGGTGTATGTTGGCTGCATGAAATCTGGACCTGTTGTTGCTAAAAAGTAACACTCCTCCCCAGATTTCTTTTTATTTTCAGTTGATTAAACAGATTGGTAAATATGCCACATGAGAACTTTCATTCTGAATATATATCATGGGTCTGGATCCCTGGAATTGGCACCAACTCCACCAGGTGGATTTTCCCAAATCACACCCATAAATTTTATTTCTATGTTAGATTTAAGCCACCTCAATCTTTTGTAATTAACACCCTAAACCATCGTAGATTTGTGGGGAAAAAATTATTTTTCATGCGTTCCTTCCATACCAGTGATTGAGTTCTTGCCAACACAATTATCTTCTTCCCCAAAGAAGGGGCTATTATCCTGTTGTTAGATCAACTCCAAGAAACAGTATATATGTAGACAGAGGAGAACCTTGTTGACCTCAATGGCGATACACACACCAACATGGAGGACTATTGGAGCTCCAGGCAAAGTTTGGTTGTTGATACAACATAACACAATCAGGATTTGACGTTAGGAAGCACTACTCTGAAAGCAGTCCATATTGGGTTAAATAATTGGTGGTTAGTCACTATTCATTAAGATCATGAGAAATTGAAGAGATTGATCTCAGCCATAGAAACAAAAATAATGTGTGTGATTTGGGCAAATCCGCCCGGTGGAGTTGATGACAACTCTAGGGGATCCAGACCCTTGAATCCTTGATATTACTGTATGACCATGTGTGGAAGGACTCATCTATTTGGTTATGGGCACATATTCTTGCTACCTTTGAGCGTTCCAAGGAAAGCTACACACATCACATTTTATGGTTTTGAAAAAAATAATTTAGTTTGATCCTGATTGGACAATCAATATCACAACTTCACATTCTTCTATTATAATGACATATCTTACTAGATATGCTTATCTTAACATATTTTGTTTTAAAAAGGTCTGATGAAGTGCTGTTTGATATTAACAGTGACTCTAAATATTATGAACCGGATCATTGGAAGTTTGGGACTGAGGGAAACAACTACTTTAGGCATGCAACACGGCAGGTGTATGCTATAACCAGGGATTTAGCGACTTACATATCAGCAAACCGGTCAGTTCTAGTTTGGATATGCACTGCCCAGCAAACCAGATTATGTTGTTGCCCCATTTCATATTTGTTTGATTTTACTTTTAGGCATATTTTGCACAAATATTCAAACGAAGATGTATCATTTGGTTCTTGGTTGATTGGATTGGATGTCGAGCATGTGGATGAGAGAAGCCTTTGTTGTGGCACTCCCCCAGGTAGTTATCTTACTTCAGTATCAATTTTTAGTGTTACCTGAGCATATTCTCCTATCACATCTATTAAATTTTTACATGCTTGTGTGGACAGTGGCATGATTTCACTCAACCTGGAAGTTGCATGTTAACTGTACCAAGTAGCTGATCAAATCCTTTCATTTTTCTACTGAGAAAAAGATGACTTGCATGTCTTAACAACCATCACAGTGGTTTGTACTTATCTTCAATAATTAAGAAGACTTGCCTTACCACTTTTCTGTCCCATGCCTTTCTGAAATGACAGTAGGATACTATGCTTAACCAAGCTTGCCAGCGGTTCGCATATATATTTTATTCATCAGAATGCTGCTGCCTGCTGGCAGTCTGACATTAAACAGTAGCTGGTTACTCTTAACAGAATGACCTCAGAATGATATGATGCCAATGCCAGTTGTTTAGAAATCTAGTGGGTGGATCTAAACACTGTTGTATTTGTTCTGTTTGCCACTTGCACTGCAGTAGGCACACATGATTGTATGGTTCCATAATCCCATATATGATGGCTACCATTATGCATTTGCCCATCTTTGGGAGTATCTCAGCCATCATATAAGCGACTAAGCACCCAGCATCCACCTACCTGTCATACACTGCAAAGCACTTGTGCTGACTGTTAGGATCTGGGACGCAAGTGGTGGGTGGTCTCAAATCCTGAACACATTTTCCATGTGCCTTTTTTTTTTTGATCTTGCAGACTGCGAATGGAAGGGGCAGGCTGGGAACCCATGCGCGGCGTCCTTCGACTGGAACTGCACCGGCATCTGCAACCCGGTGGAGAGGATGGAGGAGGTGCACCGGCGATGCTGGGAAGGTCACGGGACTGATTTGCAGGCACAGTTTTGACAACCAATGGGTGGTAGCGCAGGCACTCCTAATATTGTTGTTTCCTGAGAGCTCCACATGTAAATTTCTCGGGAGAAGGAAATTGTTATGCAATGCAGTGGTTAGTTTTTCAGATGCGCACCGTGGTTGGCATCTTTTCCTGGCCAGTTTGGTTGGAATGTTGGAGAGAAAAGAAAAAAAGAAGAAGAGATAAATGTAAGATTGCTCAAAAACGCCTGATTTTCATGTGCACAATCGAAATGTTGATTCTTGCTGGATTCAGGCTTGCGATGATTTACTCTAGAACACCAAAGAAATGAGCAGCAATGCATATCAAAGCCCATACTGCCAACGGCGTCCTTCGCCTTCGCCATAGGCACGTTGTCTTACATGACTTGTATTGGCTATAAAATTTTACTGCTTTGTCTTGTTGATCCCCGGATGGCAAGAATGTAATCCTATGTTTCATATTACACTACACGTTGTTTTATTTTTTTAAGTCAAAATTATCTAAGTTGACCACGTTTTGTTTTAAACAAATATTTACCAATTATATCATCTAACAAATACTACATGTCTCACCGTGGATTTAATGAAACTAACGTACCCTATGTCTCATATTACATGTTGTTTTATTTTTCAAGTCAAAATTATCTAAGCTGACCAAGTTTTGTTTAAAAAATATTTTACCCATCTAAAAAATACCACATGTTTTACTGTGATTTAATAAAATTAATTTAATTTTATATGTATATTTTTTTATAAAATCAGATAAGTTAAGTTTGATTTATAAAAAATTAAACGACCTCAGATAGAACAAATACGGTTGTTTCAAAAATAAAAAGAGTATAAATACGGTTATTTAAAAAAAAGAAGGATTTATACGGCGCAGATACGTACAAGCAGAATCGTCGTTCCCTTCCCCCACCGCCGCCTCCAAGCAAACTCCCCTCCCAAACCAAACCCAACCCAACTCGCCTCCACCCTCCCCTCCCCGCGCGCCATGGGAGCGCGGCCTCTCTAGGGTCGTTCCGCCTCCGCCTCCGCCGCCGCCATGTTCGAGGATTTGGTCAGCAAGGTGCTCCCCGCCCTCCTCGGCCGCTACGTCAGCTTCCAGAAGGAGCAGCTTACGATAAAAATATGGAACCGTAAGTCCTCGATCTCTTCCCCGAGTGCCCTCAATAGCCCCAGCACCGCGCCACCGCCCCTCGTTCCATCACGTCGCCCAATCACGCGAGGACCGGCCGCTCTGTTTGATCCCGCTGTTCCCTAGTTCGCCCAAGCCACAACGAAACAGTTTTTGGATTCTGTTGGAATTGTACTTAAAGTGTAAATGTGAAATTAGAAAACGAGTTTGATCGCACTATGATTTTTTTCCTGTGCGCGTCGTGTCCTTTGTGACTGCGGTGTATACTGATTTTGTCTCTTTACTAATGGCTAGCTAATTTTCTTACAATTGATCATGTTCGCACTGTTTTTGCTGTTTATTGTGCTATCTCTCACATGGTACCATGGTGGTATAAGTTTTCTACTTGTCTCCATGTTCCGCAGAGGAAATTATATTGGTAAATGTAGAGCTGATTCTGGAGGCCTTTGATTACTTGCAGTTGCCATTCGCACTGAAGAAAGGTATTGGTTTATGATCATGGGTTGATGCCCATCACCTTTAGTTTTTGCTAGGTTGTTTTGCCTTGTGTAGCCGTGAATTATAACTTCCTGTTCTACTGCTTTACAGGACGGATTGGCAAATTAAGTGTCAGGATTCCATGGAAATCACTTGGGTGGGGCTCTATAATTATTGCCATTGAAGATGTATTTATCTGTGCATGTCCACGGGAGGATTCTGAGGCATGTTTTACTGAATATTGTCATGTCTTGTTCTATTTGCTTGTCATAGTGTGGTGTATTGACTCTATAATGGCTGTTTATTTACCAGTGGAGTTCAGAATCTCTGGATAAGAGAGAATTAGATGGAAAATTGGCTAAACTTAAAGCTATAGAGCTTGCTAAAATTTCTAGAAGAATTACAGGTCAGTCTTGATTCCATGTCCTTCATTGATTTCATTCTTCAATTTTTTTTTTGCAAACCAAAAATCTTAGTTTGTCACTACTATTTAAGTCACTGTTAGAACTTACCAACCCCAACAGCATATTTTTAGTGATCACTTCAGGTTTCTTGTCGTTTTCATTATTTCCAATGGCATGCATTTTCTTTCCTCTTGAATATATCACTTTGTTACATTGACTGGTAATATGTTGGTAAAAGACTTCCAACCGGTTCGTTTTTAGATCAATGCCACTGAAATGCAAATTTACTGTTATCTAAAACCCTTCATGACAAGATTTGAAGGTTTCTTAAAATTAATTGATTGTCATCACTGTTAACATGTTCTTTTAGCTAGTTTTTATCATATAGTTAATGGAACTGTTGTGAATCCCATCTCTTTTTGGAGAAACCAACAAGGTTTTAAAGTACTCTTGACAATTCCATTCTTTTGATTTCTAGATAACCAAACGGGGCAATCATTTTTATCCTACATATTAGCAAAGGTAACAAGCTTGTGGTTTATTTCCAAGTGACAGTAAATTTGAAGGTTATGGTAGAACATTGATTATTCTGTTTTTTTTTGAATAAAATCAGTAGGAGAGGCTCCTACCTAGATTTATATTAATTAAGAACATTGATTATTCTGTTATATATTTTTTAACTCTTGTTGTCAGATACTGGACAACATCCAAGTTTCTATACGAAATGTTCATATCACATATGCTGATAATTACAAAGATCAGGTATATCTGTTTACATAATATTTTTTAATGTGAATTGGGCATAATGTTCTGTTCTGTTTCACTCAACATTCAAGTTTGATTTTGTTAGTAACAAGGATTGTTGATGTTTTACTTGCAACAATTATAGGATTATGTGTGCACAATGTTTTGAGCACTAGCAGGTTTTCTGCAGTAGTTATTAGTCCTCTTACTCAAACTAGGTCCAAATCTAGGAGCCTTCTTAATTTTTGCCAGATGAAAACATTATGAAGTATTCTAAAATCTAAATTACTGGGATATATCAAGTGCAAACCCAATCACCTGGTGCTATCACATGGACCATTGTATTTAATTTATAATCATTGGATTTAAGTCGGTGGAATGCCTTTTACATCATTTCCAAACTGCATGAAGGGTTCACTTTTAACCTACCCCAACTTGCTTGGGACTCAAGGCTATGCTATTTTAAGAGAAAAGGCATATAATGCCCGGCTTTATTTGAAAACCAAAGGGACAGTAACTTGCTGGGGACACCAGCTTACATGATAGGTCCACAAATGCCAAAAAACCTCCTGAACTAAAACTCCAACACTTGCACATACCAAAATAGAAATCCTGGAACAACAACCAACAGGATCAAAACCGGGGATTAGCGTGTATTTATGCGCTTTTACAAAACGCCATGAACACAATCCATGTAAGCTGTTATTGTTGTATGAAGGATGAATTTCCAAAATGGCCATCCATGTAGCCGCCAAGTTTCCACAAATCTAGTCCAACCAAATAGTATTCTATGTGCTTTAGTGGTAATTGGGATTGCTTTACTAAAAATAAAATAATGCAAATACCATCCAGTAGTCTACGTTTGGAGTTTGGATGATAAAACCCACAGATAGTTTTGCATGAGATGTCCCTAATCCCTATTACTCTGTACTGCTGCCACATTTTTACACTGTATCTTGAATTTGAAAGTTATAATATCTTCAGTTCAAACCATCAGTGGTTTGCGTCGCAGATGTAGTTATGTGCCCATTCAGCAATCTCATTACAATTACACATGTTTGCTTTTGTTTATTTTCCCTGTTGTTCTATCAGTTATTCTCATTTCTCTGTTCTATCTGTTTTCTTGGTGATATGTCAATAGGGAAGCTTCATATTTGGTTTGGAATTCTCCAGTCTCTCAATACAAACAGATCCCAAGAAGCAAAGTTTTGCCATGTGAGTTAACCAAACTAATTTTTCATTATTTTTCTACGGAAGATTAGGATATTTTGGAAAAGTTAAAATGATGTAATTGCTAAACTCTAAAGGAAATGCTTACCAGTAAATGAAGTTCCTTAAAGTGTCAAGTACAATTGGTGGTTTAAAACTAACCAACTTAACATGAAAGCTCATTTCAGAAGCTGTTATTTTACAAGACTAACTTGCCTCCTGAAGGAACCCAGAAATTTACAAGAATTCTTTTATTTTTGATTGCCTCAAGAGCTTCCTGCAGTCGTCTAACATTGCATACTAGTACTCTTTACCGATTTCCCTAGTGGCTCAGATAGTCAGATCAAACTATCGGGCTTTATGTGCGGTTTTGCGGGTATAGTTGCAGGGGCAGGATTGTATCCTGCTGTATGATTTACCATGAAACCTTAAGGACTTTTTAGCCTTTTGTAGTTTTGTTGTAAAACAGTTTCTTGCACTCTCTTGGTCGTAATTTTAATGACTATGGAATGTGGACAATACGAATGGAAGTGTCTGGTGTAGCAATATGGTTTGTTAGGCTTGCAGATAATTTGGTATCCAAACATTTGATTGCAGATGAGTGTTCTTGTTTTGTGTGCATACGTTAACTTCCTGTTTCTTTCTTTGCTTTAGGTCATTGATGGCTATGTCAAGACAAGATGAAGTAAACAAGACAGTAGAGATATCCAATGTTGGAATTTACTGTCATCAGTTGGAGGGACAGCAGGATCTATGTGATATTGGTGCTCTTACCGAAACTAATTTTAGTTTCAGTCATGGATTGTTCCATCCAAGAGACAATTATCTTATAAATCCTTTTAATGTGACTGTATCTGTTCTCGTAAGTGTATTTGTTCCCCCATACATGTTTCTGTCTAGAGTACATCATTTTAACACACACACACACACACACCCCCCCGGTTTAACAGAACCGTAATCTAATGAAACTCTAACTAACTATCCATCTTTGCCACAATGCTGTCCAAAATAACAAAGTATTAAACCTTGTGACCATCACAATCAGCAATTGAAGAATTCATAGAGCTTTTATGATGTCATACAGAAAGGTAAAGTACATGGCCTGCTTCTCCTTTCCCTTTGGGTTATTTGGGACATTCCTTCAACAATGTCCACCTGGATAACCGACCTCCATGCACTCTATTTGGGAACATCTCAGGGATCTCTCTGGTGCCGTGGAAATTGTCCAGAGACAGAGTTACTCATTTTTTATTCCATTAATGTAGCATAGCTTAATTTTAATCCCCTAAACACATGATTTTCCTACCCAGAGACTGCATGCAGTCTGAGTTTCTGACTCACCTGCAGCGGATTCAGTAGTTAAAGAGTCCGGATGTGCTGGTCCTTCCATCTAGTCTTAGAAGAAAGAGTAAGTATGTGTGTTATATATCCGGATTTAAATGAAATGGAGTTTGTGAAACCCGGTGTCCTTATGTGGGGTTCTGCAACTTTGACTGCAAAGCCTAAGCTTTTTAGAATGTAGTCCTCCAATGATAGTATTTTCAAGCATCCTTCTTGGTCTGAAGGCCTTCAAAAGTTTTCTGGTTTCTTTCCTCATAACCTTGAGTATTTAACCTTTTTCCTTAAAACTTCAATGATGAATGCTGATCAGCCTGATCTAATGGACTTCATATTTATGACAGGCTAACAAAGCTGGAAAGCTTGATGGTGCACCTCAGTATAACATTACTGTAGAGCTAACTGCTCTGGTTTGTTTCATTTTACTATTAGTACAATGTAATCATGTTAAATATTCTGGGAATGATTTCAATATTGTCTCATATGTTTCATCTTATCTTTGCAGGTTCTATCTATAGATGAAATCCAGCTACAAGAAATCTTGAATCTTTGTGATTACTTCTCCATCTGTTCTCTGAGAACTAAGTGCGCTGTTCTCATCTGTTTTATGTTCCATTTGTTATTCTTACTTAAATGTGATCTCGAATTGGCAATATAACTCTAGTATTATACTACCCTGCTTTTTCTTGGGGAAAGTCATACTGTGAAAATGGGGTTAAAATGATACAAATGAAGATACAAGAAACATCAGAATAAATTGCTAGCCACAGGGATGATATCAAATATATCATGATTCGAAACTCTTAACTCAACGAATATAAACTAGTAAACGAAGCTTTCTCCATCTAATTTTATCGGGCAGCAGCCCACAAAGATGCGTCTATTTTTCTGTGATCAAATGTTCAAATACCCAATAGTAATTATTCCCTCGAACAAACTATTATCTCTAATATTTTTCTTGATTTTTACACATCCTGAAGCCCAGTGATATATTCTATGCAATGTTGATTAATAATAGTAAAGTACCCAACTATCCTTGAATTTACTGATTTGTTGAGTGTGAACAATGGAGACCATTGAAGCTTTTTTTTAATCTGTCTTGAGCATTTACTATATAGAAAACTGAACCTAACATTAAGTCATACCACTTGAAATGTTTATTCCCACACTTTCACAGGTATGGTCGTTACCGTCCGTCTCAAAGCTATTTATCTAAGAGACATAAAGGTTGGCAGATGATGTGGTGGCATTATGCTCAGAGGTCTGTTTTAGCAGATGTTCACAGAAGACTGAGGAAGACTTCATGGAGTTACTTGGGGCAGCGATTGTGAGTTTTTTTAAGACTTTCCTTTTCAACTTGGTTTACAAGATGTGAAATGAACAGAAAATCATACTTGAATGGGCACAGCTAATCAATGACTGCTAGATGGAGGTGATTTTCATACATCTAAAATGGACTGCATTTTGTTAATGTCTGCAGGTTTGGGTTTGAAAGTTGCTTGAAGTTTGTTCTTTAGGGAAATGAATAAACCGTTTGATTGTATGATTTTCTTTTTTTATTTGAGGTTAGGTTGTTGGTTGCAGCGAATGCACTAAATTATAAAATAATATATTATATATGTTCTTTTTCCTGTTTTCTCTCTTTAAAAGCTTCATGAAGCATAGGGCCTCAAAACTAAACAAGTCATGGACCCTATATGTTTTATGTTGACAAGTAGAGAGAGCTACTCAACATTTTGTTGTTCTGTGGATAATAATAAAAAATTACGGACTTCGTTGGCCTTTCACCCCTAGCCACATGCTGTCCCTGTAATTTTTCCACATACATGGGTTTGGTCCTCCAAGACCTTAGAACTCACTTCAACCAGATCATCTCTATATTAGTTGTTTCTGGGTCAATTAGGAAAAATGTAAATTTGCCCCCTCTGGAAAGTGCCTATACACCTAATGACAAAAGAGCTATTCTATTTCCTCATTGACCCTTTATGCAAAACGTGGTTTCTTGTCGTAATCTTAATACCACAACCCTTGGTTTTTAAGTCTACAAGAAGAAACTTTATGATGACCAAATGCCATAATCTTATATTTTCTATAACTATTAAGGGCTAAATTTTTTGTTTGATTATTCACGTCACTGGTGTGCATCACTTATTTGCTTTGTGTAATGACTTCTTACACGAATGTGTTGCCTTTTGGCTATATTAAATCAACTGTATGTCTATCATATTCTGTTTAATCTGTATGTGCCTGATTAGTGTGTAGGAGACATGCTAGTTTTCTGATATATATCTTCTTGATATATTTAATAGGGACTACCGTCGTAAATATGTCAATTTATACAGAATGAAATTGGAGCTTCTACATAAAGGACAGGTGTGATTATCTCATCAATCATCATAAAGTGTGTTTCCTCTTTTTTATCTATATGTTTATGGAGCAAACGTTGACATAAGTTTGTATTTTCAGCTTGTCAGTGAAGACATTCTACAAGAGCTGGAAAATATGGACAGAGAATGCAGTATAGATGATATACTTAACTACAGAACTGTTGCAGAGCAGCAACTACAGGTACTTGATACTTTCATGTGAAGAATAGTGTGTGTGAAACTTGGTTTTTGCTGAATGCTGATCAACAACTTGACCACTGAAGCTATAATTATCTTTACCTAAACACTTCATATCTAACATCTATATTTCATCATTTTACACATGCGTAATATTTTTAATCTGGTTGATGGTATTATTGGTCTTAGCAACTTAATCTTCTTCTTATTATTCTTCAAAGTTCAAAGCTTTTCAATCCCAAGCAAGTTGGGGTAGACTAGAGTTGAAACCCAATCTTGGGTTTCATCTTCCATTTGAATGGCTAGGTTTTCCATTGGCTTGCCAAGCCTATCACAACCTTTTAGGGGAGAGGGACCCTCTCTCCTCCTTTACTAGGGTTTGGGACCTGTTATGTTGAGACAACATAGGCAGAGTTCTTAGCAACTTAATCAAATGTTATATGTCTTTCTTGGTGGTTCTCTCATTGCATGGAAGACTAAAAAGCAGGTTGCAGTTTCACGTTCTTGTTTCCATTCTAGCAATTTTTTGGTAGGATGATGATCAGAATTTATACACATGCTACCCGATTATACCAATGCTGATAATTAATTAACAGATATTACCTGCAATGTTATTTCAATGGTAAAATATATTTTACCCATTCACAGAGATCAATATTTCTATATACTGTTACATATCATTAATTTGGATGTCATTTTTAAGTAAAGGGCTCAAAATTATATTATCATATTTATGTAGGAACAATGAAACCCGCCGTTATTGTAGGGCTCTTCTGTAGAGCATGCATATATTCATGTTTTAGAATGCAGATCTATCATTTTTCTTTGTGCATTAGCTTCTCTAACATTTCATTGATAATAGGATGAATTGGTAAAATCTGCCAAAGATACTATTTCTAGTCCAGGAAGTCCTCAAACTGATGAACAATCAGTAGGGACAGGGCAAGGATGGTTAAAGTGGCTTTCTCGTGGTATGCTTGGTGCTGGTGGAGCAGCTGGCACTGACTCATTTGCTGATGTTGTTTCAGATGACATTCTTAAGGTTATACTATATGGTTCTTGAAATATTCTGTTTATAAGGCCGATTTTTAATGCAATTGATGTATAGGAACAAACAATTATAACATTTTACTTTTTAAATTTCGCAGGATATATACGAGGGAAAGGAATTCCATCCTGTTTCATCTGCTGAAAACCATTTGACAAAAGAAAACCACTATTCTTTATTTGTTAGGCTATCCTTTTCTCAGATCCTTGTAACTGTAGCGTCCAGGCAAGTGTGGCATTTCTATATCTCTGGTCCTTTCATGTTTCACTGTTGCAGCAATTCAGTTACCAGTTATAAACGCTCCCTGGACTTATAACTCCTGATAAACCACTGGCCATCCAAACCCTCAGGTTTTCAGTTACAGAAAAATGTGTTACGTCATGACCATATGGAAGATATGATAGTCCATATTACTTTTTCTTCTAATTTTGTAAGAGGGAGTTGACTATGGAAGCTCAACTTTTAGTTACAACAATTTCTAAAACCTTTTCCCTCCCCTAACATTTCCCACTTCCGGCTGCAGCGCTGCCATATGTAGGATGACTGCTGGATGGTTGGGAAAGTGTACATAAAGTGCATAATATTAATATACATACACATGTACCATAGTCACAAGAGTTGTCAACAATACCTCCTTTCCTGAACTTAACTAAAACTATTAGATTTTACAGAAGTTTTTATCACTGTAGTTTCTTGATAAGTCAGTCCTTGTTATACCTGCCCTTTTTGTTAGATGGGTGTGTATTGGTCGACTGGAGGCAGTTGAAAAACCTGTAGTTCCTACTTCCTACAGTTTGGTTTTTTGCTACCGATGATCAAGACTTCTATTTCCTGTTTGTTAGGCATGCAACCTTATATGACACTGGGCGAAAGGGCCAATGAATATATAACAGGACTACAGGCAAATTTGCAGAAACACCCTATACTAAATAAATGTACAGCTATAAGTACACATATAACACTGCTTACTTGATTTCACTTATTTGGGACACCCTTTAGTATTTCTTAACTCCACTAAATGTTTTATGGTTTAGGAAATTTGGCATGAAGCTTGTAAATGCAATGTTCACTGGGCTTGGTATTGAATGTAAAATATGGGATGATTCGACAACTGTCCTTGCCTGGCTTGATTCACTTGGGATTATCAACCCGCTTAGTGAAAGTAAAGTCTTGCTGGCTGAAAAGGTACATGCCATATTCATCGTGAAAAACTTCATCTCCTTTCTGTGAATTGCTTGTCTTTTAAATTATAATCTATTTTAGTGTAGCACTGGTGATGGTCTGGAGGTACCTGTTATAAGTGTTCAAGTTGATTTTCCTAAGTCAAACCAGAGCTCAGAAGCTTTGACACGGGTACTTAATTCTTTACATCCAAAGAGAGCTAAAAAAATGTCATTGCATATGGCTTGAAGATTTAATTGCTGACTTATTTTTTTTGTCTATTCCCTTTTTAGGTTGTTGTGCAGGAATTCAGTGCCATCTACGAACCAGTGTTCATCTTTAATATCATGCACATCTATGATTTGTTTTCTTCTTTCCAGTTTCAGCATGATAGGGTGAGTGTTCTACTGTTCTTAACAGCCATGTTCTACTGTTTGTGAGGAGAGACTCATGTTAAACCCTGTTTTCTATCGTCTTGCTTTCTTTGCTGTGTTATTGTACACAAATCAAAACTAATTGAATGTCATCCAACCATTGTCTATGAAGCAAGAGATACATGCAATGGCCAATAATGCAGTCGGGTTATCAAGTTGAACTATTCTCTGTGACTGTCTGTGCGGTCAAAATTTTCTCTAACTGTAGTTTATAGTTCTCTGTAATCTTTTATTTCATATGCAGAAGTTCTACATTAGTTCCTCTGATCTTAAATATTATTTTATACTCTTTCAGTATTAAGTCTTTGTTTAGCTACTTTACAAAGGTCTGCTATTGTACACATTATGTGCTGTAACCCTGCACTTAGCATTATCTCATCTTGTGATTTATTTCTTGCACCTTCCAAGTACTTCATGCTCTTTCTGTAAGTTCCAGACATTATTTTTTCCTAAAACCAGTGACATCTAGGACTCTGCAGTTTCTTCTGTTGAAATCTATATCTTTCTCCTTAAAAGTGGAGTTGGGATTGACGATGTGTTCTACCCTAATCCCCATCAAGATATTTTATGGTTAGATATATGTGGACATATCTCATTATTTTGCAATATATTTTGTAAAAGGAAAATGCATTCTTTGCGTATGACTGTGCCTATGTTTTGGTTGATCTCATATTCATGTGTATATTTTTTGAATTAAGGATAATTATTTTTTTACATTTTAAGCTCTATTTTTATAGTACATTACTATATTTATTAAGCATCCATCACAAGGTGTGGGCATGCTGCTAGTCTCATGCAATATCAAGTTATATTCTACATGCATGCAGGTGCTTTCCTCACTAAATCGTTTCGATAATTTTGGAGCAAGGCTTCTCTCCAAACTAAAGTAAGTTGTCCCCCATTTACATTTTCTTTTTTGTTAACACTGTAATATAAAAGTAGCACTTGACTCATTGCTTTAATATAATCCTAGGTACATGTCTGCAAACCGAAAAAAGATTCTTTGGGATTTAAGGATTCACCACTTTGTTGTCAGGCTGCCATCACAAAATTGTGGAAGAGAAGATCTTATCATGGTATGGGTTACTGAGTAATGATAAATAATTTTGTCATGAATTTTGCATTCCTATTTCCTTATATATTTGTTAAAGGATGGGTCTGTAGATGCCTGAAACAAAGCATTGCTGATCCTATTCACTCTACGGAGTTTGTATTTTTGTAGTGTTCATGGTTGGCCTACTTGAAACAAAAGCATGGAAATCAAGAGCAACACACAATGAATTGTTAGCTTGTTATGTTCAGACTGTATGTGCACACATTTTCATGTGCAAGCTTTGGCAGCAGTAGTCACCTGACAATACATATGGAAAGACCAGTTGCCTTTTGTGAGGAGATTAGTACGGCTTAGTTTGCTTTCAATATTTAGTATCACTGTCTTTACTTTATCTATGTTAAAAGGAATATGCCTATTTTGCAACAAATTCTTTTTGTATAAGATATTTTCTGCACATTCACCTTTTGATATATATCATAGCATTTGACCCCATAAAATAGATGTGTCTGATTCCTACAATATCTACCTTCAATTAGCTGTATCTGTTAGGGACATCTATTCATGGCTTTATCGTTGTACTCAGCAAAGAAGATAGAAGATATCTTCACTAGCCTATGCCTATCTCTCCTCTGCCATTGTGGTGTGGACTGTGGAGGGCTGGATGCTGATCATCGGTGTGGTTGTGCTGGTTGGGTCTACAGTCATCTAATCCTACTCCATGGCAACTTGACAATTAGCCAATACCGTCCAGTTTCATTCTTGACTCAAAATTACACTAAAATTATTTGGACTGTTTAATACCAGATCCCATTGGTAACCAACCAGAAACCACCAGTACCAGTTTATCAACTTAATCCTCCCATGACAATTTTTCGTAGCTCAATGTTCCTAACAAAAAGTGGCTTTCAGTGCCCTTTATTATTTATCTTTTATTTATTTTCTAACTTTTAGTTGGCATTGTGATTGAACAATAAGTATATATTGCAGGCTTTTGAGGTTGAAGATGTTTCCATGCGATCGAAAGATACAATTGAGGATGCCCCACAGACACAAAAAAGCAATTGTTTTCTTGGTTACATATTGAAAACTCTTCCTGATAATTTTTCTGATGACCTGCTCCTTGGCTTCAAACTGGATGACCTTTATAATCATTTTGAGGTTAGCCTCACCGGGCTTGAGGTTAGGCATGAAACATTTTCTTTTTCTTTTTCTGTTTCTCTGTGCATTCAATATTCACCAGAATCAATGGTAAATATATACATGATTGCAGGTGAAAGTATTGATGCCAAGCAGACATGATATTGCCTCCACATTGGTCAAACTGGATGCTTCCATTGTATTTGGATTGTGCATATTTTTAGATGAACCAGTGTTGAAGCAATTGGAGGTAATCATTATTCAAGAACTGATGATTAGTTACTTTATGGTTTTCACTTTTGATGCTCTGTGTTCTCGTATAGTCGTATGTATATATAATTCATACAAAAGGTAGTTCACTATGGTGTACACAACATGTTCTATCTGCATATAATATGCTCTTATTAGCTTTTCTAAGAAAATTCTTTGAAACCATTGTTTTGTCAGGTTGCTTTTATTGTGCCATTTGTTGATTTGTACTTCTCTGAGACAGTGTACAGTGCTTTTGTTAATTTGT
This sequence comes from Zizania palustris, assembly GCA_019279435.1. Lineage (NCBI taxonomy): Eukaryota > Viridiplantae > Streptophyta > Magnoliopsida > Poales > Poaceae > Zizania > Zizania palustris. The sequence continues at coordinate 54,710,641 of JAAALK010000082.1, read as the reverse complement.
GTTTGTCTGTGAAAGAAACCAACCTAGTCAGAAACAACACTTTCAAGGATACTAAGAGTGAACCCAAGAATCCAGTCTTAAATATGTTTGCATCTCTCAAATTAGCCAAGCTGAGTTTAAGGGTTGACCTTGAAGATCATTATGAGGGAAGTTCAACCATCACTGTTGGTGTCGGAGATGTTGATATCAGGTTAGTGATTGTAAACTAAATCAGTAGTTCAGCCATCTTGTTTATTTTTTCTCGACTTTTATCAGTTTATGTGTGAATTATTGCTGTAACTCGTAGGTATGCTATCCAGGAATTGTCAGAGATATGGATCATCACCAAGATGATTCAAATCACTTCCAATAATGAGGAATCAAACTCACATGTGCTATGTTTATCAGGAAACTACAAAAACAACACCTGTGTAAACTTGACAGGATGCCCTGAAAGTTCTATTTCTGATGCTTGCTTAAAGCTGCATTACAAAACTCATCGATACAAGGATCAGAATCAGATGCATCATGTGTACCAGCTGAACCTCAATGATGTTGATGTGCATGTTATTCCTTCTGTTTGTGGCCAGATAATGAGGTTTTTAAAAACTCTTGATGCAGTATGTTCAGCTAGCATTGATGGTGTGCCCTCAGGACTGGATTTGGGTTCCATGAAATTTGAAAGAGCCAATACCGAATTTCCCAAGTTTTCTCTTTCAAATTTTTGTGGTGCAGATGACACATTATTTGCAGGAGTCTGTGTTAATCATTTTCCCTTTGTACGGACGGATTTCATATCTGAACATAGCTTTGGACATTTAAAAACTCAAGGTGTTGAAGCATCTGACAGTTCATGCTTGAAGAGTAAATGCCAGACTTCTGATTTAAATGGTTATCATGCACAAGAGCTTGTAAGCAATTCCCTCTGTAAAACTAAGCATTCCAACTGTCCACCCACCTCGTCAAAGAACTCCAAGGATGTCAGTTTAACTGTTCTGGATCTATCACTTGTTTCATTTAGGACACATTTCCATGAATCATGTGGTATTTTAGCAACACTTACTGTTCCTGAGTCTATAGCAACACTCTCATTGTCTGATGCAAGCTCATGGGACATGTTGTTGTCTGCTAAAAATATAATGCTTGCTTCACCATGGACCTCACCAAGGGTCCATGAAGTTTTATGGGGCACATCTCCACATGGTAATGCTAATGTACTCAACATCCGTGTTAAAAAAGACTTACCTGCACTCTCAACTGAAGTATGTATTGGAGTTCAAAATGTTTGCTGCGTATTGCCATCAAAGTTACTGGCTATGTTTATTGGATTCTTTTTGTTGGATGATTGGAATCCTTTGGAACAAGAGCGTAACTCTGTGGTAAATCTCAATCTTAAGAGCTCTGGAGAATCACTTGACATTGTAACATATACATTTGAGATATGTGATTGTATTGTGGTTTTTCCTGTGGAAAATCAAGATTTTTTTAGTCTAAAACTTGAAGTTCCATATGTTTTTGGTGAGTTCATATCAACTGGAAGCTCTGCAGAATTCGTAAATCGCATCCCGAAAGAATTCTTCAGTCCAGAGTGTATGATTTCCAGCAGAGTTGATGTCATCAGCCTGTGGGCAAGAAATGCATCTATATCACTTTTATTTCCAGATGACCAAACAAATTTTATCCTGAAGCTTGATGAGGACATGCCTAGCAGAATCCAATCTCTCATAGAAAAGCTTGATGCTGATATATGGATTCAAATTCCTTGCAAAAACCTATCCTGCTCTGAGCAATCTTCTTTGCCAATATTCATTATGAGCAAAATATCAGAAGGCATCTTAATTGCTGAAGGTATAGGTCCTTACTGATTGAATCTGCCTTTTAGCACTTCTTGAACTGCCTTGTCTATCTAATAATAGTTTGTATTTTGTTTTCCTATGCACAGATTTTTATTTTATGGATGGAATGGAGGCAGTTTTTTCTGTTACCGATGAGTTAATTTCCATTGGCAAATCAAGTAAAGTGTACAATGGCAATGCCTTGCAGTTTTTAGAACAAAGATTTTTGAATGAGGAGAACCCCAATCCTAATGAGTCTGTTAATATCACTGTTTCTGTCAATGATCAGGCAATCATCTTCTGCCACTCAAAAGATAAATGTTTGTCATTGGAGAAGATTGCCACTGCAAGCCTGCAGTTTGATGTCTCTGCTGTATTGGTTGGTGAAAAAGCAGAGCGTGTTAACATGGATATTGTTTCTTTAGCCCTTCAGTCATCTGAGAGTCACACTCTTATCTCCATTATTTCTGATAGGACATTATCTCCTGTTTTCATCAAGTTCACAAAGCATGATGGACAAGATGAAATATTAGCATCTGTACCTTCTTTTGAGATCTGGCTATACCTGGTTGATTGGGACATCATTATCAATCATTTTTATTTGTACGTGACGAAAGAAGAAAACAGTTCCCCTGCGGTGCCTTCAGCTGCTTTGCCTTGTTTTTCAGAATCTGCAATCCCATCATTTATTGAAACAGAATCTGACTCCTTAGATGATTCTAAATTGCTGGTAACATGTGAAAATATTGCTGGTGTAGTTCATGTACCTATTTGGCAGAAAACAGAAAATTACACAAGCAATTTTATGCATGGTACTTCTGGTTCTTGTAAAATGCAAGTAGCCAGTCATCACTTTGCAGATAATATTCGATCTGCTGAACAAAAGAGTTGCAAGTTTATCAACTTAGCGTTCGATAGTAAAAATTTTGTTGTATCAATATGTGATAGCAGAATGAACTTCAGATGTGATGTAGATAGGATGAAGATAGTACTGGAGATGATTCAAGGGGATAAAGGTACCTCTGTTCCATTCATGCATCTATCTAAGGCTAAAGCTGGTGGTTATATTCATCAATCAGAAGGGAATTTGCTACATCTTACTGTTGATCTACAAGCAGAACACATGGATGTTGGGTTTTCATATCAGATATTTAGCTTTTGTCGCAGTATGGAACTTAAATTTCCTGCATCAACATCTGCTTCCTCATTTTGTTCTATGACATTCAAGGCAGGATTAAGAAAAGGCTCTATCCTGTTAAATGATGGAAGGGTAAGTTATACTATACTGCTAGTTATTCATTTGCTGCAAGTGAAACACCACCATTATAAGGCCTATATGTGTAAGTGTAACAACCATAAATAAGCTATTTATTTCAGGTTTGTGGTTTATTCAGTATCACCACAAAAGGACTTACAATGTAGGCTCATTTGACTTGCCATTTTCTGGGTCATTTGGAGGATAATGAGTTAAAACAAACTGAATATATTTTTTAATAAAGAAGGAACATTGTGAACCAAGCACTTGTATTGAATTATATAGATTCAGTACTGAGTGCATATAGGCAGATATTTTTGTCCACATAAGATTTTGTGGTACGAGCAGTCGAGCAGAAATAAATATTTACCTTTATTCGGTCATCTTTGCAAATGAATTTGTAATATGGTTTGGTGTTTAATGTGCCCCTTTCTTACCAAGAAAAAGGAGTACATTCTGGAATTAGTTCAGCAACACAAATTTGTAATGTATTTATATGCCCAAATATGGCAAATGACATTGTTTCTTAATTAACTATAACCTTTTTTCTGGTTCTGGGTTATGCTTTTGACAGTGGGGCAGCCATGGGCCTGTCATAGAGACCCTAGTGAAGAACTTATCGGTGCAATTTAGTCAATTGAATGGTCAGATTGAAGTTTCTTCTTCTGTTGACCTTTTAGTAAACTACAACAATATTGATAAGGTAAATTTATACCTTCTTGCTCTACGCCGTATCTTTGGTTCTGAGAAAAAGGAATAACAATACAGTGATACATACGCATGTAGGTTATGTGGGAACCTTTTATAGAACCATCAAAATTTCAGTTAAGTGTATGTAGAAAATGTGCCAATCATACGCTGGATATATCTCCCAGTACTGAGGTGTGGTTACATTCAAGCAATCAGCTTAATCTAAATATGTCAGAGCCCTTGATTGAGGTACGCTACCCTGTTATGCTATGTTTCCATCACTTGCCAGGAAACAAATTTCGTTGTGTTCTTATACTACCAATGTCCATGTGATTTGCCATTTTGCCCTAAAAAGAATATCTCAAAGTGATAAACATTCTGTTTTTACTGCCTTTGTCATCTTGGTTAAATAGTGATACATGTTTCAGGAAAGTAGATTGTGCTGTTCTTATTGTTATTTAGCTTTTCAAAGTAGTATGAGAGGATCCTTATAGCAGTGGAACATTGGTACTTTAACTTAACCTTAGAGTAGTATATGTGTGGTACTATTATTGTGTGTGAAAAACTGTAGATCCCCTAGAATGGATTCTTCAACACATTGTGTGGATTAGGTGAAATCCTCTGCGTGATGGATGGATAAGAAATAGCTCTAGGGAGTCTGTTCCATATATGTGTGGTATCTTTTGTGTTTTTGAGTATGAATTCTCAAATATTTTGTTCTGATTTCATCATTGGCAGGCTATCCTCAGGCTTAGTCAGATGATTACAAATTCTCTTAATCCAATTAGTGGAGGTGATCTTCGAGAAGATCCTGGGATTCTGCGGTTAAATCGAGATGATGTGCATACCAGAAGATATGCACCATACATTCTCTCGAATGACACATCTTTACCATTTAGGTTCAAGGTGTACCGTGGTGCTGTTAATTCAGACGACATCGATAGTTTCTCAATAGTAGATGAAAATTATGTGCCAGCTGGGCATGCAGTCCCAATTTATGTTGAAGAAGCTCTTGATGAATTCTTCTTCCAACACAGGGAAGCGTGGTCTTCTGAACACCTTGTTGAGAAACGGATGAGTGCAGTCTCACATTATATGATATCTATCGAGTTTGATGGAACTTCAGGGTCCTCTAAGCCTATGTCAATGGATCTTGTGGGCATTTACTTCTTTGAAGTAAACTTCTCATCTAGTAAGAAGCCACCTCTTAGTGAAGAAAGCTTGGAAGCATTTGCATCTAATAGAAAGGGTATCCATGAAGGTGGATTAATTGTGCCTGTGGTACTTGATGTTTCCTTACATAATTACAGCAAGCTTATACGAGTTTACTCAACGGTAATGGCCTATTGAATGATCGGTTTCATCATTAGATGCTTGCACAGACTAATAATGATCTCTTTTTTGTAGGTCATACTCTACAATGCAACATCGATGCCCCTTGAATTGCGATTTGATATACCATTCAGTGTATCTTCAAAGGTGTATATATTGCATATCTTTCTAGTTTTATCTGCCGCTTCAGAATCTTGCTGTGCATGAACTACCTTGAAAAACTCAATGCTGGCCTCTCTGTGCCTTTAGATGGTTCACTCCTATTTTAGGAAAAAAAATCCAAGAGAAATGCTAGAACCAGAGAAAAAACAAATGGTTGGTAATTCAAGATTAAAGTCACATTTGAATTCAAAGCTCTGTTTAGATTAGATAAAAACCTAGCAGTTCTCCAAAGCACAAGCCCTACCAAGATCTATCGTAGTAACTAGCAAGTGGCTTCAAACTGTGTTTTTTATTTATATTGTAATTAATACCAACCTTGTTTCTTGTTGCGGTAAGTCTAGTTACTTTTATGCAAAGAATGCGTGCATTAAAGGGGATTATCATTTTAGTTAGATTGGACTATGAACTGAAACTAGAGAACTTTATATGAGAGGCGGGCTAATTCATTAGTCCTGCTTGTCTAACAACGGATACAATTCTATCCTCTTTATAATAATAACTTGACTTAACGATAAGCAATCTTTAACTAGCGCAACATATATCTAACGTATAGGATATATCCCTATGGAAATAATCACAAAACAGGGAAGCTAACTATTTATATATCTATTTTGCAACCAATATTGCACAAGCGGACCATTGAACAGTAATTTGTCATGTACCGTCGTACATATCACAACAGTAATGAATATGCTGCCTAATTTCTGGTCCTGCTGTTTTGGCAATATATGTAGCCTGTTTTGTATAACCTGTTGGATATGGAATGTCCATTGTCCACTTCTGAACTAAGTGGCTAATTGAAAGCAGAAAAACTTAAGATTTCTCAAGAAACTTTGTTCTGCAGGTATTAGGGCCAATCCTTCCTGACAAAGAGTTTCCATTGCCAGTTCATTTGTCAGAGTCTGGCCAGATCAGGTGGCATCCTGTAGGAAGAACTTATTTGTGGAGTGAAACCCACTCCTTGTCGAGTTTGCTTTCACGTGAAAGCAGGGTTGGGTTTATGAAATCATCTGTGTGCTATCCTTCTCACCCTAGTAATGATCCATTTCGCTGCTGTGTATCTGTTGAAGAATACAGTATCCCTTCATCCAGTAGTACCCAGAAAGGCCAGTACTGCACTGAACATTTGAATGCACAACCAAATTATGGAAATTCTACTCTGAAGGCTACTAAGCAAATTTTGGCAAGGAAGCATTTCATTCGACAAGTCAGACTTAGTACACCTCTTCTCATAAAGAATTATCTTCCTGTGTGCATATCTTTGACAATAGATAATGGTGGGGTTGCAAATGAAATTTCACTTGAGGAGGTAAGTTTCTGATACAATAGATATATATTATATAAATTATATTTTTTTCTTTCTAACTTGGTACTAAATAATATTTTCCAGGTAGGCTTTGCCTCTATTTTTTTTGTTGACCCCTCAAATGATCTTGGAATTACATTTCATATTAAAGATTACAGATCCTTGGCCATAAAGTTCCCTCGTGTGGAATCATTCTCTACTGCAGCGAAATCAAATGGATCAAAATCCTCCTTAACCGAGACAATTACATTCTACCCAAATGAATCAAAATGTATGCTGTTTAGACTGTCTTATTTGTTCTAAATAATTTTAGTCCAAAGAGATAAACTTTTGGTGGAAAATTTGAATTGCAGATCCTCTCAATGTTACTTTGGAGAAAGCAATGGATTCTCATTCTGGTGCAAGAGAATTGTACCTTTCTGTGCCATTTTTGTTGTACAACTGCACAAATCTATTGTTGATTGTCACCGAAAGCAGCAATGAAAGGAATGGGTCCACCCTTGTGATCCCTTCTAGTTTTGATTTGGATGAGCAGACAAGACCTATGCTTGGGAAAAATGGTCTTTCTCTTGTTTCAGAAGATAAACCTATACAGTCGGTGTCTTTCTGGTCCTTAAAGCATCCATATAGAACACCTGTTTCTTTTTTAACTCTTATATATGTCTAACAACATTAGTGCACATTCTCATGGCAGGCGTTTTACAAGTAAAATTCCACAGTTGGATTTTACGGATGGATGCAGCTCTTATTTGAACAGAAAGTTTGCAAATAACAGTAAGCATGAGCCAGAAGAATGCGACAAAGAGGCTAAAGCTTATATGTTCGCTCCTTCTGGGCATACACCTGCAACTGAACTTTTGGTTAAGTTGAATGCGTCTGTCCCTAACAGTGGAACTGAAATGACTAGACGGGATTGGTCGAGTCCATTTCTCCTTGTCCCTGCCAGTGGTTCGATGAATGCCACTATTCCACAGTCATCTACTTCTGGTGCCTTTTTAGTTGCTGCAACATCCATACCTGTTTCAACAGAGCTCTTTGGAAGGACAAGGGCTATTGCTTTCCAGCCCAGGTAATTGAAATATTTTTTCCATTTTCGTCCAACAGTTGTTAGAGCTACAAGATTGTGTTCAATGCATAGTGCTCATTCTTATCTATCTTAACTGTGCATTAAGTTCAGAGCTGTTTCATTCTTAATCCAGTTCCATTCACTGTAAAGAGAAGAAATGAAGGACTATTGTGATCCTTTACAAAGAATAAATTGAACTTAAATCATAAACACAGATCTTACAATTGCATTGCTGGTATTCATTTTTGTGTATGTGATTTCTTCCCCTTGAAATTCAACAGTGTCTGTATAGGTTTTATTTTGGAGTACTGTAGTTAGCATTGGATTTAATTGGTGCATATTTTGTGACAATATCTAAAGATAAACCATTTGATCATTCCATTGTTGCAATATACTAAACAGGGAATGGTTGCATTGTAAATCTGAAAATAAAATTGTAAAACAAAAATTCTTTATTTCTCTGGACCTCGCTGCCCCCTCAGACCCTGTTCCCTCGGTTATTCTCCTTTGCAAGGGTCACAAATATTTCTCTGGCTAAATTTGTGCAACACCCAAATCACAGACGACTGTTTTACCAACCACTATCCCCTCAGACCTACGCTGAGTATCAGAGCCTGCGTTCATTGCTTGAAACAGTATTGACCTCCCCCAACTCCAACGATTCTTGGAATTACATTTGGGGGTCGAGCAAATATAACCCTCACAGATTATACTCACACTCCTTTGCGACCATCAACGTTCATTCGGTCTTTACTTGACTATGGAAGGCCAAATGTTCGAATAAACTAAAAAGTTTTCTTCTGGCTATTACTCCAGGACAGACTAAACACAAATGATATCCTCAGGAGAAAACACATTGCCCCCTTAGATGCTAATGGCCATTGTCTGTTATGTCAAGCTGCTACCTTGGAGTCTTCGAGGCACCTCTTCTTCTCCTATGCCTTTAGCTCAGCCTGTTGGAGCCGTCTCAATATCCACTGGAACAATGCACCCCTGATAGAAGACCTCATTGCTGCTTGTCGACGCAATCACCCCTAGCCTTTTTTTATGGAAGTCATTCTAATTGGATCATGGACAATTTGGATTCAACGCAACCACTACGTGTTCAGGGGTCAGCAAGCCTCACTGGACAATTGGTTTGCCTCCTTCAAGAAGGAGCTTGCCCTTCAAAGTGTTAGATTCAGAAATTCTCTTAAGGCCCCCCTTATGAGTTGGGCTGATAATTTGTAGTTACCTTTGCTATGCCCTCTTACTTCTATCCCTCCTTATCTTGTCTGAATCTGTTTTGACTTTGTATGATTTATTTTTTCATTTAATACAACCGTGGTAGGAGCCTCTCCTGCTGGTTACTTCAAAAAAAATTCTTTATTTCTTCCTTCTCTCAACAACAATAAAGCCTTTCAAAGTTTCAATCCCAAGTAAATTGGGCTAGGCTAGAGTTGAAACCTAACAGGGGCCATTAATCAAGGTTCAGGCCAAATCTTCCTTCTCTCAAGATTTATTTATTTTGTTGAGAGATCATCTGATATCAACAATTATATTACATGTAAATATAGTTTTTTTTCAAGAATACACAATGGGTCTGCTTCTGACATCAAATCTTTGTAGTCCATTCTAGCTTATCCTTGTTGCAGGCTACCCCAAATAATAACTTTGTCACGGACAGGAAGTGGACCAGGCCATGAATAGTACCGCGGGTACTGTTCACATGAACAGTACCCCCGGTACTGTAGCAGTTAGGATAAAATCTGTTTTGATTAATTAGTTAAGATTCCAGATTAGATCAAGTTGGTTATAGCAGATTAGATCAAAGGGTCAGGTCTTGTGCCTATATAAACAGGACCTAATTAGGAGTCTAGGCGTCGAGTAATCAGTTTTGGCTATTGCCTTCTTGTATCCCTGCCTCTTCGCCGCGTCGCCGCAACGACGCCGCTGTGACGAAGAGGTCCAGGCCCTCGACCAACTACCTCGTTTCCTTATCAATTAAGAAGTTTAGTTCCTTCTAATTCCCCCGAAATCCCTGCCGGTGACAACTTGGTATCAGAGCTGATCGGTTCAACTTCCGTTGCCATGAATTCACCAGACGACACCGGATCAGGGGGTGGAGTGGAAGAGACATTGAAGGCCATAATGAAGCGTTTAGACGCCATCGAAGAAAGACTACTACCAATCCAAAGTCTGGAGGAAAGGTTAACAACACTGGAGATTTCCGTTCGGTTCCCTCCTGGACGCCAAGAACTTCTGGCCGCCTGTGTTCCTGCGCACACGCCGGAGCAGGGCCAGGACGGCGGGCGCAGGGACTTCCACCAAGCAGATCGCGGAGAGGAGGTGGACCAGAGGGGTCCCCTGCCAGGAAAGCAGGCACCGAGGAGCCGGCAGCAACGGGGACGGTGACCTGGGACCGGATCCGCCGCCGCGCCGCCAAGGAGGAGGGCGGCAGGACCCAGACCAGTCGCCGCACCGCCAGGGCGGAGAGCGGCGGAGCCCTGAGCCGCCACCGCGCCACCAGAGAGGAGGGCGGCGGAACCTTCACCGAGCCGCCACCGACAGGGACGGTGGCCACGGGGACCTGCCGCCGCGCCACAAGGGAGGGGGGCGCCAGAACCCTCGCTGGCTCGCCGCAGACCCCTGCACGACGCGACACCGCTGTCGGTCGCCGCTGCCCTGCACAGCGCGGCACCGTCGCTGTTTGGTGCGTGGGCTGCTGCTTCCCCGCATGAAGTGGTGCCGTCGACCGCCGTGGCCGCCGCTATTGTCTGCATCTCTTCCGTACCGTTTATGCCTCCGACCAGATCTTCGTCATCGAAGTGGTGGGCGACAATGGGGAAGACGACTCGGCAGCTCGAGGACGAGCTGCGTTTTTAGGGGGGGTGAAGTGTCACGGATAGGAAGTGGGCCAGACCCATTAACAGGACCCGTGGTACTGTTCACATGAACAGTACCCCTGGTACTGTAGCAGTTAGGATAAAATCTGTTTTGATTAATTAGTTAAGATTCTAGATTAGATCAAAGGGTCAGGTCTTGTGCCTATATAAATAGGACCTAATTAGGAGTCTAGGCGTCGAGTAATCAGTTTTGGCTATTGCCTTCTTGTATCCGTGCCTCTTCGCCGCGTCGCCGCAACGGCGCCGCCGCGACGAAGAGGTCCAGGCCCTCGACCAACTACCTCGTTTCCTTATCAATTAAGAAGTTTAGTTCCTTCTAATTCTCCCGAAATCCCTGCCGGTGACAAACTTGGTCTGCTGTCAGCCTGTCACTTTCTTCTTCATTTAGGCATTTAGCTTTTCTATTACACATGGTGGTCTGTTTAGTGAGGTATTATGTTCTTTCTATTTTGCAGATTTGTAATTTGCAACGCGTGCAACAGTGACCTGTTCTATAGGCAAAAGGGAACAAGGTTTTCAAAGCATTTAAATTCTGGACAGCACTCATTTCTTCACTGGTCTGATATAGAGAGGTAATTTAGTACTCTTTTCTTCACTGCTCTGATATGGAGGTAATTTAGTATCCTATGTACCTGGATATTTTGGCCTGGAATTTTTTTCCTTGAGTAAACTGTTTTGTTTGAGCATACAGAATGATATAGAATGAACAAAGTTATGGTTCATTCATATATGTTGTAGAAATCTGAGTTTAATTGATAAATGACTACTTTTCTAGTTTTTTGACACACATGATAAAACCCCTTGTTTGATATACTGATAGGAGTTTGTTAGAAATTTATATAACTATAATCAGTTGTCAGTATTATCAGAATGCTATGGCTATTTGTGCTATCTAGTCATCTTGTTTGAATAGTTAATGATTGCACTGAAGTAACTCCTTTGCAGAGAGTTACTTGTCTCGATTCGTTTCGATGGGCCAGGATGGCAATGGTCTGGTAGTTTTTTCCCTGACCGCCTAGGTGATGTTCAATTGAAAATGAGGAATAGTGCCTCAGGGGTATCAAACATGGTTCGAGTTGAGGTACAAAATGCTGATATAGATATACACAGCAAGAAAATTACTGGAAGAAACAATAGCAATACTGGTACGATATTGATTCTGCTTTCTGATGACAAGACTGGTTTCGTACCTTACAGGATCGACAATTTCTCAATGGAGGTAATTAGTTCTTGCTATATAGTTCTCTTTAAAAACTGTGATTCTCAAACTTATGATTACACATTCAATAATTTCAGAAATTGCGGATATATCAGCAGAAATGTGAATCAATTGAAACAATTGTGTATCCTTATACGTCTTGTCAATATGCTTGGGATGAACCTTGCTATCCTCATCGTCTTACTGTTGAGGTATTTTGTCAAGCTTCTTTTTTACAGCTTAATTTGTATTAAGCAATTATGCAACCCCTAGTATTGTGCAGGTTCCTGGTGAACGCAGTTTGGGTACATACAGTCTGGATATTCTCAGTGATGATGTTCATGTGTCCCTACCTTTGACACCTGAGGTAATTCAATACCTTCAGATTAGTCTAGCATGCCATGTCTCTGCTTCAAACTAAATTCATGTAGGGCAAACTGTTAGGCTCACCCCACCTAGCCAACCCAACCATAAAACCTAGGCGTTATAGTGGGAGAGGTGGGGGCTTTTATCCATAGTCCAACATTCCCCCTACGGCGTGCGAGCCCGGCGTAGCCCGCAGCAGGTTCTAGAGGCCCGGCGTAGCCCGCAACAGGTCTCAGCACACTAGATAGGCGCAGGGGAAATCACGCAGCGGAAATACGGAAATGCGTGGCCAAGGGGATTCGAACCCAGGACCTTGGCTCTGATACCATGTAGGAAGAGCTAGATGGATTCCTCTCCCTAGGGTTGGGAGGATAAAAGGAGAGCCTTACAGGAGGGGCCCACACACAGGGGGCCCCACACGACAGACACACACACACACACACTCTAACACCCCCCCGCAGTCGAAACTCTGGCGTAGCGGATGTTGAGACTGGAGCGGAACTCGGAGAAGGTGGAGGAAGGCAAGCCTTTGGTGAAGATGTCGGCGAACTGGGAGGTGGTAGGCACATGTAGAACACAGATAGCTCCCACGGCGACATGATCACGAACGAAGTGGAGGTCAATTTCCACATGCTTGGTGCGTTGATGCTGGACGGGGTTGGTGGAGAGGTAGACGGCGCTGACGTTGTCGCAGTAGACCAAAGTACTCCTGGCGAGGGGGCTATGGAGCTCCCCGAGGAGCTGCCGGAGCCAGGATGCCTCGGCCACCCCATTGGCAACCGCTCGGTACTCAGCCTCGGCACTAGAGCGGGAGAAAACCGGCTGCCGCTTGGATGACCAAGACACGAGGTTGCCACCAAGGAAGACGGCGTAGCCGGAGGTGGAGCGACGCGTGTCCGGGCAGCCCGCCCAGTCGGCGTCAGTGTAAACCACGAGCTCAGCAACAGGAGAACGCCGAAGGTGAAGCCCAAAGTCGAGGGAGCCGCGCAGATAGCGGAGAATCCGCTTCATAGCGGTAAGGTGCGGGTCCCTGGGGTCGTGCATGTGAAGGCACACCTGCTGCACCGCATAGGAGATATCCGGCCGAGTGAAAGTAAGGTACTGAAGGGCGCCAGCAATGCTTCGGTAGGCAGTGGGATCATCCACTGGTGCGCCCTTGGTACCGGAAATCTTGGACTGAGCATCGACTGGAGTGGCACAGGGCTTGCAGTCAGTCATCCCTGCGCGTTGAAGGACATCCAAGGCGTACTGGCGCTGGTGAAGGAAGAGGCCATCAGGGCGGTGTTCCACTGTCACTCCCAAGAAGTGATGGAGCACACCAAGGTCCTACATGGCAAACTCCTGCTGCAACGAGGAGACAATCCGCTGAAGTAGAGACTGGCTGGACGCAGTGAGAATAATGTCATCCACATAAAGCAGCAAGTAGGCTGAGTCAGCACCGTGGTGGAGGACAAATAGAGAAGTGTCACTCTTGGCTTCGCTAAACCCCACAGACACCAGGAAGGAGGCGAACCGACTGTACCAAGCCCGAGGAGCCTGCTTCAGACCATACAAAGACTTGTTGAGCTGGCAAACACGCTCAGGGTGAGCGGGATCCACAAAGCCCGCATGCTGGCTGTAGTACACAATCTCCGTCAGGGTGCCATGGAGGAAGGCATTCTTCACATCGAGCTGGTGAACTGGCCAGGACCTCGAGAGTGCCAGGGAGAGGACGGTCCGGACAGTAGCAGGCTTCACCACTGGGCTGAAGGTCTCATCATAGTCAACTCCAGGGCGCTGGGTGAAACCCCGAAGGACCCAGCGAGCCTTGTAGCGATCCAGCGAACCATCTGCCTTGCGTTTATGTGTCCAGATCCACTTGCCGGTGACCACATTGCAGCCAGAGGGGCGAGGCACCAGGTCCCAGGACTGATTGGCCAGAAGGGCCGCATATTCTTCCTCCATCGCGTGGCGCCAGTGTGGATCCGCTAGGGCGCCACGAACAGTGGAGGGTATGGGAGAGACTGGCGGCTCCGTGGCGGCGGGGAGGACCAGGCGGTCAACTGGACGGAGGACCCCCGCAGCCCGCCGAGTCACCATCGGGTGAGTGTGGTGGGGATCGCGGTGGAGGATGGGCGGGTGGTACACCGGCGGCTCGGCGCGAGAGCGGGCCGGTGCAACACCCGTCAGGTGGCGCTGGTAGACCCGAATAGGGTTGGCGTAGCGGGAAGAAAGCCGGGGCCGCGCGTGGCGCGGCAGGTGTCGCGGGGACACGGGGCACGGCCGGGGCGGAACACGGCGCCGACGGCAGCAGCGGGCCAACCCCGGGCGCAGGAGGCGACAGGGAAGGGGCCGCGTGCTGCACGGACGAGGACGCCGGGGCCGCGCATGGCGCGGAGGGCAACGCCGGCTGGTGGGGAGTGGCCGCACGTGGCACAGCCGGGGGCCGCGGGCGGCACAACGGGCAGCTCCGCTGCCACACACGGCTCGTCAGATGGCGGGAGAGCCGCCGGAACAGCCGGTGATGTACCTGCAGAAGACAAAGGTGGCTGAACCATCGGGTCAGTATAAAACAGGGAGTCCAACTCAAGGCTGGTGGTGGGGGTGGAGTCAACGGAGAAAGGAAAGACGGACTCAGCGAAGATGACATGTCGTGAGATAAGAACACGACGAGAGGAGAGGTCAAAACAACGGTACCCCTTATGATCGGGGGAGTAGCCGAGAAACACACACAGGGTCGAGCGGGGCGCAAGCTTATGAGGAGCAGTGGCAGAAGTGTTAGGATAGCAAGCACACCCGAAAACACGAAGGTGAGTGTAGGAAGGTGGGGTACCGAACAAGGCATGGTGAGGGGTGGGAGCGCACGTGGCCCTAGAAGGCAGGCGGTTGAGCACATAGGTGGCAGTAAGGAGGCTCTCAGCCCAGAAGCGAGCGGGAGCCGAAGCCTAAAAGAGCATGGAGCGCATAACATTATTAGTGGTACGAATCATGCGCTCAGCCTTGCCATTCTGAGGGGAGGTATAGGGGCAGGACATGCGCAATTGGACTCCCTTCGAGAGGAAGAAAGCTCGGGAAGCAGAGTTGTCAAACTCACGACCATTATCACACTGGACGACCTTGATAGTAACCCCAAACTGAGTAGAAACCCAAGCAAAGAAGTGAGTGAGCGTGGGGAAGACATCCGACTTGGACCGCAAAGGAAACGTCCATGAGTAGTGAGAAAAATCATCAAGAACAACAAGATAATATTTATAACCAGAAATACTCATGATCGGAGAGGTCCACAAGTCACAGTGAATAAGGTCAAACGCATAAACAGCATGCGAGGAAGAAATAGGAAAAGGTAGGCGAACATGATGACCTAATTGACACGCATGACAAATATGCTCACTAGTAGCCCTAGTACAAGGAATAGAGGAGCTACGACAAAGCTGAGCCAAAATGTCGACACCGGGATGACCAAGCTGGCGGTGCCAGAGTGTGGAGGACGCTGTGGCGGCAAGGGCGAACGAGGGTGGAGCAGCGGAAGGTGGAAGACGAAGCGTGTAGAGGGGCCCGGTGCTGTCACAGCAGAGAAGAGGACGCCAGGTGGCCATATCCTTCACAGTCAAACCAAAAGAGTCAAACTCAACAGAACATGAATTATCAGTGGTGAATTGACGAATGTAGAGAAGGTTGTGAACAATGTCAGGAGCAACAAGAATGTTTTGCAGGCGAAAAGACCCACAAGGAGTCGCAACACCCACGGAGGTGACCGGAAGACATGAGCCATTCCCAACCATGATGGAAGAAGGGTGAGATGGGTGGGGGGGCCTGTGAGAGGAGATAATACCATCATGGGGAGTGGTGTGGAAGGAAGCACCTGAGTCGGTCACCCAATCCGTGGCGGCCGGCGGAGTCAACGCCATGGTGTTGAATGACTGCGC
Source organism: Zizania palustris (assembly GCA_019279435.1). Lineage (NCBI taxonomy): Eukaryota > Viridiplantae > Streptophyta > Magnoliopsida > Poales > Poaceae > Zizania > Zizania palustris. Next base: position 54,694,662 of record JAAALK010000082.1, on the reverse strand, counting down.
GAGGGCCGTCTGATCCCACCCACGGACCACGGGCCCCACGCCGAAGGAGCAGGCGGGACCGGCCACCCGGTGAGCATGGCCGCAGGTGGGGCAGGAGGCCGAGGAGTGAATTGTCCTAGCCACATTGAAATGCGCCCCGTCCATGGGTTGGAGAAGGATGGCCAGGGCGCACTCCCGGCGGCAGGGGCTGGTGTGGCGGAGGTAGGAGCCGGAGCGCAACCGGTACCACCACGGCGCCCCCCTCCCCGGCGACGACGATCGCCACCACGCCCCCCCCGCCAGTGGTGGAACCGGTGGTAGGAGTACCAAGAAGGGAGGGAGCCGGCGATGGCGGTGGGTGGGGGGCCGGCCGGTTGGAGCCGGAGGTGACTAGAGCAGTCGCGGTAGTAGATGTGGGAGCGAGCCCCCGGGTCAGCTCCTCGAGGACAAGGTCATCACGAACCTTGTGGAAGGAGGGGAACGACACTGTCCTGGTGATCCATGTCCGGAGATGGGCGTAGCTGTCGCCGAGACCGCGGAGGATGTTGAGGACAAGAGTGCGGTCCGCAATATGCTCGCCAAGGTCACGAAGAGAATCCGCCATCCCCTTCATGTGACGACAGTACTCCGAGATGGAGAGATCCCCCTGGATGAAGGTGCGGAAGGCAGTGTCCAACTGGAGAGCACGAGCCTCGCGGTTGCTAAGGAACTACCCCTCGATCGCAACCCAGGCCTACCGAGCGGTGCCACCAAGTTCTCGCACGATGTTCTGGAGCTCGACAGTGATGGACCCAAGGATCCATGACAGCACCACGCTGTCCATGCGCCGCCAAACGGACCCCTGGGCGACCACCGGAGTGTCGATGAGGACGTGGTCATCCAGGGCATAGCGCTGGAGGGTGAGGAGCACCAGGTCGCGCCAGCGTGCGTAGGAGGACAATGAGGGATCAAGGGTGACTGGCACAAGCGCCCGGATGTTCTGGACACCGGCCGCCTAGGCGTGGAGCTGTGCGGCACCCGGATCTGCGGCGACAGCTGGAGTCACGGTCGCAGTGGGGTCAACACCCTTGAGGTGATGCTCGGCCTCAGCGACATGCTGGGCCAGTGCATCAGCGGTCTGGCGTGCATTCTCCCAAGCAAGAGCGGCTGCCCGCTCGCGCGCCCGAGCAGCAGCGGCAGCGGTCTTGGCAGTGGCAAGGACGGCAGCAAGGGCAGTGTCGGCAGCCACCACATCGGTAGGGGCCGGCCAGCCCGAGGCCACGGTGGTGGGGAGGAGGGGCGGCGGCCCACCCAAGTTCGGCCAGGCCATGGCCATGGCGGGGGTAAGGGGGGCGGCGCCCCCGGGGCCTGGGGGAGGCCGGCGAGGCCGGCGGCAGCAAGAGGGGCCCCCCATGGTCGGCCAGTCCATGGCCGTGGTGGGAGGAGGGGGGGGGGCGGCGCCCCAGGGGCCAGGGGAGGGCCGGCGGCGCTAGATCCGGCCGCCCTGGCGTCGGGTCCGGGCGTGGCGGGCGGGGCGGAGGCGAAGGAGCTCGGGGGGAGGCCTGCGGCGGTAGAGCCGGTCGGGGGGAGGCCGGTGGCGGCGAAACCCGGCGGTGGTAGGCCGGCGGCGGCGAAACCTGGCGGGGGGAGGCCGGCGGCGCCCGATCTGTCCGCCCCGGCGACGGATCCGAGCGAAGGGAGTCAGGGCGGCGCCCCAGGGGAGGGCCGGCGGCGCCAGATCTGGCCGCCCCAGCGGCGGATCCGGGCGGGAGAGTGGCGGATCCGGCCATGGTGGCGGAACCCAGCCCACGAAAAGGGGAGGAGGAGGCCGGAGACGAGAAGGAGAAGGTGGTGCTCGCCGGAGGAGGCTCGCCGGCCATGGAGGCGGCGGCGGCGGCGCTGGCGGCAGGAGAGAAGAGGGGGAAGGGGGGAGCCTAAGGCTCTGATACCATGTTAGGCTCACCCCACCTAGCTAATCCAACCATAAAACCTAGGCGTTATAGTGGGAGAGGTGGGGGCTTTTATCCATAGTCCAACACAAACTTTTCATATTTTTATGATACTCTATTGAATGGAACTGGTGCCTTTTCTGCAAACAAGGTTCTAAACTCATGGAATTTCAGGAAAAAATAAACTGGTGTCATCAAAGGAGCATTCAATTAGTAGCCACATTTTTAGCATTTTCTTTTGCAAAGGTTTATGAAAGAATTTTCTGCATTTGTATCATTGGAGTAATGGAGTGGTCCAATTTTTCATATGGTTCTGTTTAGAACCACTAGGATAACACACTACATATTCACATCAAAGAATGGAGAGGCTGGATTACTGCTGTTATGGCTGGGTTTTTATTTATCACGATCTATATAGTTTATGTATATTGCTTATCAATTATTCTTTGTATTATTGTTATTTTATGACCTAGTTCAATTTAATACACTTTTAACAGAGAGCTGAAAGGAAATTCTGCATTTCAGTGCATGCAGAAGGAGCAATTAAGGTTGTTTTTCAGGGATCACTAGCTATTAGGAATTTATTAATCCATTTCTCTTGCCAATTATTCTTTTACAATATTAAACTGCAGGTGCTTAGTGTTATTGATTCAAATTGCCACAATATGGACAAAAAAGAAACAGATCTCCGTGGGTCAAGGGAGCCAAAAGATACTGATCAGAAACAGGAGCTTGAGTTGGATTTTTCAGAAATTCTCAAAATACACTTGCCATTTGTTGGGATATCTTTGATAAGCTCTCTTTCCCAGGTGAGTATAGTGCTATGGGTGTTGCGGAATCCTTCCACGATTTCTTGAGCAGTTACCATAAAAGAGAATTTTGTGTTACTATACTTCCTTTTCTTTGGCAGGAATTGTTGTTTGCTTCTGCCAAGGAGACAACAATTGTTGGCATGCAGAGTTTAGATCGGCAACAAGTCACAATTGAAATGCAATCTATGCAAATTGACAATCAATTCTCTGATAGCCCTTACCCTGTCATGCTATCATTTGAGGGAAGTCACAAAGGAAAGCCCATGGATTTTTTGAAGAGTAGAGACACGAAGCTGAGATCTCCAAATGAAAACTCTTCCCCAGAACCTGTACTGCGGTTTGCTGCAGCTAAATGGAGATCAAATGATGCACCATTTGTTTCATACCAGTGTATAAACATGAGGTAATAGTCATTTGATTACTATTATTATATGTTCTTTTATACATTTGGATGATTGGATCTAAACGTGTAATAATTATATCTCAATTTGGTGGTTGGCAGCATAGCACCTTTTCACCTTGAACTTGAAGAAAGACTTGTCTTGAGCATGATTGAAGTTTTCAGATCTGTTTCCACTAGAATACATCCTGAACAGTTAGATAGAAGTTTTGACTTGAGTATTTTAGATGGTGCTACGAATATATTTGGTGAATATGAGAAAATTTCAGAGCACTTATCTATGAAGCTCCAAGGTTCTTATATGTTGGAGGTGCAGCAAGACCATGGATTGCTGCCTTCTGTTGTCCCAGTTGGTGCTCCATGGCAACAAATACACCTATTAGCCAGCAAGCAGAAAAAAGTATACATTGAACTGTTTGAGTTGACTCCTATCAAATTGACCTTCAGGTTTGATTCGTTTATATATTTTTATGTTATCTTGACATCACTGCAGCAAAAGGGTTATGAGTTTATCATTGGTTTTCTTGTCTTCTGTTATAGTTTTACAAGTACTCCATGGCTCAATAGGAATGAAGGTGGTTCAGATCCGAGCACAAGCTTCAACAACATTACCGCAATTCAGGTGGAATCATACTTCACTGTCCTGGCAGCGAAATAAATTGTTTTATAAAAAACAGATCTTTCTGGTTTATATAGTGTTACTCTATTGTGACTCAAAAAGCTGTTGTGTATGTTCATATTCACTCTGTATTTCAACTTTTTAAAAGAATTTCCCTACCAAGAAAGAAGCATTTAAGAGAATGGTGTTTCACATCGAAAGAGACTTGAAATGATAGAATATTCCCAAAGATTTGGTCTTGAATAGGAGTGCATGGAGAGGCGTTACTCATGTGCCTGAACCTTGATTAATGGCTCTTGTTGGATTTTAATTCTAACCTACCTCAACTTGCTTAGGATTGAAATGCTTTGTTGTTGTTGTATATTATATTGAATGAAACTTATCAAACTTTAAAGTTAAATAGTGTCAAGTGACAAGTAAATAGTAAAGGAGGGGGTACATAAAAAGGTGGCGATTGATCTACCTGATAACCATTATATTAATTGAAAGTCAAGAGGTGTTACAAATGCACTGGAGGGCTAAACAGGAAAACTATACAAAAATTAATGTACAAATCTACCCAAGGTTCTACTTTCTAGGACTGTATGTTGTTTATAAACATACAGTGCCACTCGTTGTTAAAGCTAACATGATATCGTCTGTGGCACAAAATCTTTGCTCATTTCGAAGCTCTTGTTTAATTAATGATAGACTGACAGTAGCACATGAGTACGTCATTTTCTTTTTTACTACTAATGTGACTGCCGTTATAAAAGTTGCTGTGAAACAGGAAAATGCTTAAAATATGGTTATCTATTTGTTTATCTTTGGTAGAATTTATTTATTCCCTCTTTATGCTTCTAGGAAATAGGAATATGTTAATCTGCTAATAGCAGTTGCGCTTTATTTATGCGCTGCAAACTTACATGAGTTCTTAGCCTCTCTAGCCTTAACTTTTGGTTGCAGAGAGGTCTTATGGCCCTCATTGACGTTGAAGGAGTACCAGTTCACCTTGGAGAAATAATGGTGGAAAATCTTATGGCCAGCTGGCAGTCCATTCAGGACATTCTTGTGAGGCACTATAGCAGGCAGCTGCTTCATGAACTTTATAAGGTAAATGGCTACCTCGTAGGCTAATTTTCTTTGTGATCAAGAGTTCCTTTTGCATCTTGGTAGGTTGTAGCGTTCAAAAGAATCACACTAAAATGTGAATGCCTGTTTATTTACCTGGAATATTTCATCCAAAATATCTTTATCTGGAAGCATACCACTTGGATCCAGGATAGCCATAAAAACATTGAACAATAGACAACAATGTAGATAGTTCAGTTGCACATTTGCATTTTGCAACATGGCATTTATGCTGTGAACTGAGGGTGAAAAAACAAGGATGGTTGCACTCCCTCAGTTCATCCATGAGATCTGTTGAGTGGATGCAGCCAGATGTGCTGAGTTGTTGCAACTGTATGCATATTTTCTGATCAACATTTACCTCTTTTTTCTCTTTGAAGAGTGAGAAGTGGATTCTCTAAGCACTAAGGATTACTCCTGTTCCTACAAAGAGTTAGGGCTCTTACTTCGGGTGCAACACTAAGTAGTTAGTAGTCTTAGAGTTTTCTTAAAAAGTCACATTGCAAGGAGTAACAGTAGTTTATATTTACTGCATGAATTTTGGAAGCATGATTTGTTGTGATACAACTGTGTTAATGCAGGTTTTTGGCTCTGCTGGTGTTATTGGAAATCCTATGGGATTCGCTAGGAATGTTGGATTTGGCTTGAAGGACTTCGTATCTGCCTCAAGGAAAGGGATATTGCAGGTTTGTACATGCAGGCTTTGGCAGGAATATGCAAATTGTAGTCCTGCATCTCACTATTCTCTGTTTTGCACTTTGGCAGAGTCCGGTTGAAATGTTAAACAGTATAGCAGAAGGTTCAAAAACTCTTATTGGCAGTACAGTTTATGCAGTCAGTAGTGCCACTTCTCACTTTAGTAAAACTGCTTATAAGGTATTATGCTAAGCACCATTGTGATTGTGTGATCATTGAGGAACTACATTCCAAGAAGTTATGGTCAGGAACGATTTTGTTATGCAGGGTCTCGTTGCTTTTACATATGATGAGCAAGCTGCTTCTAAAATGGATGAACGGGAGCGACAGCTAAGTTTGCATGGGGAAGGAGTGCTGAATGGATTCTTAGAGGTGAATTCCATTTCTCTATCAGTGTTATTATTTAATTTTGTAGACAATGCCTCCTGCCTTGGAGCATGAGGGATTGATTATTCTTGCTGAAGAATATTGGGTTGTACATATTTCTTTTCAACCACATTCTTGTATCAACATATGCTTGGAGGAAAAAATCACCTGTGTCACAACTTACATCTGCCAAACCATTTTCTGCAGGGTCTTACTGGGCTCCTCCAATCACCAATCAGGGGTGCTGAGAAACATGGTCTTCCTGGGGTTATCTCAGGTAGTCATCCCAATAAAGGTATTCAGTTTATCGTTATCCCCATCTTTGATAAAATGTGTATCTGTCTTTACAGGTATAGCAATGGGAACAGCTGGGCTTGTGGCTAGGCCTATGGCCAGCATTCTTGAAGCCACTGGCCGAACTGCACAGAGCATAAGAAACCGAAGCAACCCTCATGAATCCAACCGACTGCGTGTCCGCTTCCCAAGGCCTGTGGCCAGAGATCGTCCTTTGTCCCCGTACTCCTGGGAAGAGGCTATTGGGATGTCATTGCTTTTCCAAGCTGACGGTGGTAGACTGAAGGACACATTTGTCGTGTGCAAGATGCTCAGAGAGCCTGGGAAGTTTCTTGTGCTTACCGAGAAACTGCTGCTGCTAGTTTCTAGCCCGTACCTGGTGGATTTAGGATCACCCCAGTTTGTTGGTGTTCCTCCTAACCCTCAATGGGTGATTGAAACGGAGATGAACCTCAAAAGCATCGTTCATCTGGACAGAGCTCAGGAGGTAGTGAACATTGTTGGAAGCAATGGGGAAACATCGCCACGGGACAAAAGAGGGAGCATAAGAAACAGGGCTACGAGCTCAGCCTTTGTCCCCCTATTTCATTTCAGCGTAGAGATGCCAAACATTGAAGACGCAGAGGGCACCCTGCAGATCCTACTGGCACTTCTCGAGAAGGGGAAAGCACGGAGATGGGACCAGAACATCATTCACCGAAGCAATATTTGCTGAATTCTCTGGGTAACATTCCTCCTTTCAGTGTCTGCCAACATTTATACCCCAAAACATCAACAGCCAAGACCAATCCACACGGAGGGGTCAATGTTGCCAAAACGAAGTAGATATCATGCCGGTTATATCATGAATTCATCATCAGACTAGGATAGGTACATATGCAGGTTGTAGCTAGGGAAATTTTGTGATATATCTCCTCCGGATAATTCACCACACGCATGTAATGAAAGATGGATTTCATTTTTTGTAGGAGTTCAGGGAATTTTGTCCATAGATCATGTAAATTGATACTTGTTATAGCAGTTACTTGCTGTTTCTTCTATCTAGATTCTGGTCTGCTTCTACCTCAAATTTCAGCGGCAAAATTATGTAAGCATTTTGCTTTGGTATTAGCTTGAATCAGTCTCGCTCTCATTTTACAGAGCTTGAAAAATGAAATGGCACTTTCTCTCGACGAACGTTAAGCTCCCAGATTGAAATCCATAAACGCTCGAATAATTATTCCTCACATATTGTGAGTGGTCTTTGCATTTAAAGTAGAGAACTATTAACCAATGAGTGCAGGTTCGCACGTGGATCCAAACGCAAGCAACAGACTACGGCGACAGAACAAGCAATACATAATAATAGCTCCAGCACATTGCCTAGATCAACAGAATTGACGATCAACAAGAGTGCTCACGAACCATATAAGAATGCAGAACTGTTTCATTCTAATGAAGACCAGGTTTGTGGTTCTCATTCCACAGATATAAAAAACTCAAAACTTGAGTACTCTGAAAATCTAAACGACACAGCATAAGATAGTCTTGCGAAGAAGCATCGGCAGATTGGCTAACAAACTGGGCTTGGACTGCTCAATCAAACAAGCTGAAACCCATGTCGTCGTCACTCTCTTCCTTGGCCTCCTCCTGAAAAGAGTCAATCAGAAACAGATTTATAAGTCACAAGAATGTTGTATGAAACATGGCAAACAAAATATCAGCATATGGTAAATATAAGCTCACCTTCTTCTCCTCGGCAGCTGGGGCAGCAGCAGCTGCACCACCAGCAGCCGGGGCAGCCACAGCAGAAACTGGAGCTGCACCACCACCTACAAGCAAAATTGATGCACTAAGTAAATACATGATTTAGTACCCTACAAGTAATTTCATTTCTTCTATTTGATCATTGATGAATTCATTGGATGAATGTTACAAGAAGCAATAACGAGCAACAAATAATAACAAATACATAAACAATTACATTGTTATAATTGACACCTTAACTTCACATGGTGAAACAAAGTTCTACATCAGATATCTAAACTGCACTAATATTACAGGAAAGTGACTGGAAGCAGCTCACATGATCAGCTCGATAATATATCAATGGACAGCTACACAGTGACTTAATCCACACCATGTTCATACTTCATACGAAAAGATGAGTAATTTACTCGAGATGGGCACTACTCCAGTGACACAGATATAGAAACAAGCAGAAAGGAGACCAGGAGAGGGAGACAGGGGGAGGAAGCTGATACCAGATCCGACGGAGAGGATGAGGTCGTCGACGCTGCGGCTCTCGAGGAGCTTGGAGAAGAGCCCGGGCCAGTAGGCCTCGACCTTGATGTTGGCCGCCTTCACCAGCGTGCTGATCTTGTCAGCCTGCTCGTCCGAGCAGACAGACGGCAACGAGTTCAGGAATCAAATCCAGACATGAAACAACAAACCAAAACGAAACCGAGAAAGGCGGGAGCGTGTTACGAACGGTGATGGGGATGCCGTCGTCGTGGAGGATGAGGGCGGCGAGCGTGCAGGCGACCTCGCTGGACGACATGGCGACGAGGGCTGCCTCCTCCTCCTCTCGCTTCTCACCGGACGGATCTACGTTCTCTGCGAGGAGGAGCAAACACGACGATAAGATAACGCGGCTCGCGGCTGGCGGCTGGCGACGGCGGCGGCGGCGGCAGGCGTACCAGGAAGGCAGGAGACGAGGGCGGCAGAGGCAGGGGGCTTCTAGGGTTCGGGCGGGGGCGGCGGGGTGACAATTTATAGCGGATAAGGGGCTCATTCGTTAGGGTTTCGTCTTTGGGCCTCACTGTCCATGGCCCATCTGCAAGCAAGCTCATCATCCAATATCCCAACGTGTAAAATTCTGGACATTGGAGGGTCTCCCGGCAAAAGCCGCCCTGCCCGCCGCCCGGCGGAGAGAGAGTCGCCGTACCGGAGCAACGAGCAAGCCGAGCAGGCGATCGAGTCACCCACCTCCTCTCTCCTCTCCTCCCAAAAAAGGCAAAGCGCCTTCTCCTCCTCCTGCCCCTCTTGCTCTTCTAGAGAGGGAGAGAGCGAGGTGCAGCTGCGGTACGGCTGATTCTGCTGTCCCCTCTACCTACGGCCTCGCCGATCCCATGCGCCACTAGCCTGCCTGCCTGCGCTGCCACCAACCACTGCACCCCGCGGTTGGCCGCCTGTCTCCTTCCCTCTTCCTCCTCCTCCTCCTCCTCCGGTCCTCCCCGATTCGCCGTCACGAACCTTCCAGAACCAACCCGTCTCAGCCAGCCACCCTCTCTGCGCAAGGATCCATTGGGGATGGCCGTCGTCGAGACCTCCGCTGACCATGCCGCCCCTGCCGCCGCCTCAGCTGAGGGGGACGCCGGCGAGCGTGAGATGCGGGATCTGGAGGACCTCCTCTCCAAGCTCAACCCTATGGCGGAGGAGTTCGTCCCGCCATCCCTCGCCGCCGCGCCCGCCCCGGGCCCCGCGTACGGATACTACCCTACCAACGGAGGGGGCTTCACGCCGGTCGCCTCGCCGACGGGGCACAGTGGCGTCGTCGGCTTCCCCGCCGTCGATGGCCTCGGAGGACGCGGCAGGGTAAGGACCACGCAGGTTTTGTTTGACCTTGTCGATTGCCGGGTTATGGTGTTTCTGATGCCACCGTTCCGTCTCCGCAGAAGAAGGGAGGAGGAGGGTTCGCCGGCCAAGGACACGCTGGCAAGCGCCGGATGAACAGCCGCACCAGCATGGCGCAGCGCGACGAGGTCATCCGCCGGACGGTCTATGTCTCCGACATCGATCACCAGGTCAGGCCACGGATCCGTAACAACACCCTCTGTATCAATTTTCTCCTCTACTTCTGTCGATCCATTTCTGCAATGCAACGTTAGTTCGTTCGCCCATAGAAGCGCTCAATATCACAAATTTTGCCTCCTCCCCCTCTACGATTTCGCTTATGCATTGATTTGTGATGTCAATTCGCTATATCTTTGTTTTTGGTGCCTGCTGCGATGATTGCACAGTTAGATTTGGGACTCATGCTGCTGAGAGGGGAATAAACCATAGCAGGATCAATGAGATCATGATACCAGACGATGTTGCACTGTAATGGCTGGATGCCTGGGATGCACCGCTACCCTGTTGCCACTGTGTGTCATCCTGCTCTTGCTTTTGTACATTTGGATTGCGCTTCTCACTATGGTTTACTTTTGCACCTCTAGTCTGGGTGAGTTATTTCGAATGGAATCTAGAAAGTTGTATGTATGTATTTTCCTTTCTTGTGATTGGCTTCCATTTCTTGTTTTCTTCCCTGCTTACTTTGGCGTTACTATCTTCTTTGGTTTATTCACATATCCTGCACTTGTATTGGCTAGTGGCTACATGTCCCCTGCCCCCCTGGGTTACTTCCGTGTATGCCTCTGTCCCTTTACACATGCAACTGATTCCATCTAATATGTGCCAACATAGCCACCACAAATGTAGGAGTTCTGACTATGTGTGGTTTCTGACTTACCCGATCATGTGATCAGCGTGTATCCATAGCTGTGGCGACGTTATATCATTGCTGTTGCTTTTTTTCGCTATTCGCCACACGATGGGCATGGCGGGCGGTGATGGCTGGCAGATCCAGGCCAAAGTTGGTGGCGATACTCCTGGCCGAAAGAGGCAGCGGGCAACAGCGACCAGATCTGCCCGCCAGATCTGGTGAGCAGCGGGCGGCTGGAACAGAGAGAAAGAAAAGGGAAGGGTAGGGCAGTGCTTAAGCCATGCCCACGATGGCTTTGCTAAGCCTATGCCCGTGCCTTGGCTTCACGGCGCTCCGGTAGGCAGTGGCGGGCGATGACGAGGATTGTGTGGCAGTGGCGAGAGGCAACGGGGATTGGGCAGCGTCAGGGGTGGCTAGAGCTTGGAAGAGGAAGAGAAGGAAATAGAAAAGGAAGGAAAGAGTCACTGTTCATAATTTGCTTTAAATGTCTTTTAAGAGATGAAAATTTTAGAGATAAGATATTTTTATGTCATAGTATATTCGCCATACTGATGTGTCTATGGTGTCGCCACACCGCACATCATAATCGCTATAATGTTGTGAAGGTCGTAGGTCTTCGTGCTTCGCCACACTGCCATAACAACCTTGCGTGTATCTCATATTGACACTCCTGCATGGTCTTGTAGGTTTTCTTTGAGGTGTCTGATAGTGTTTGTATCTTGTTCCAATTGATAACTATGCTTAGCGGCATCAATTAGTGCCCAATAAGGATACATTTTGATATTTGAGATCGATGCTTCAAATAGGTGGGGATATTGATGAAGATGTTAGCCATAGAATCAAAGCCGGGTGGATGAAGTGGCAACAAGCATCTAGCATTTTCTGTGACAAGAGGATATCACAGAAGCTAAAAGGCAAGTTTTATAGAACGACGATTAGACATGCAATGTTGTATGATGCAGAATGTTGGTCTACAAAAATATGGCATGCTCAACAGTTGCATTGGATTTGTGGTCACACAAGAATGGATCGAGTCTGGAACAACGATCTATGTGATAGGCTAGGGGTAGCACTAATTGAAAGCTTGTTCAACACTAGTTGAGATGGATTGGACATGTCCAATGGAATCTTGAGGCGTAACAATAGTGTGAGGAGAGGCAAGGGAAGACCGAAATTGACTCGGGAGGAGACAATAAGAAGAGACTTGAAAGGATGGAATATTCCCAAAGATTTGGCCTTGAGTAGGAGTGCACAGAGAGAAGCTATTCATGTGCCTGAACCTTGATTAATAGCTCATGTTGGGTTTCAACTCTACCTTACCCTAACTTCCTTGGGATTGAAAGGCTTTGTTTATTATTGTTTATTGGCTTGCTCATATACCCAAGCCAAAACTGATCATAACTATATTTTATTGTTCCTCATATGATGCTGAAACAAGATGTTTCGTGTTTTATTTCCTCATATGATTTTGTTTTGTTGTATTAATGTATTATCTGTAGAGCAGAATCCTTGTGTGCTCTGCATTGTTCTAATTCTGTGGCACAGACTACTAGAAAGAAGCAATTTATTTGCTACTTCTGTGTAGACAAGTGAGGCTTTGTTAAGATATGCAGCTACACAGTATTCCAACAGTATCTTTTTTGTTGGCTTTGTTTGGAACATGTTTTTAATACCTGAAAGCTTTCTTTTTGAACCAGTTTCCCTTGATGAAATTGTGCTACAAGAGTTTGAGGTCTAGGACATCACTTGTATTAGAAGTTAATACTTTTAGAGTGCTCTTGAGTTCTGATGATTTTTCATGTATATTTTTCTCTGAGTTCTGCAAGGTTATGTTGGCTACTGTCCTACTGACCTACTGTATTGCAATGCCTAATTCAACATTAAAAAATTACTTCTTATTTATTTTTCACTTAGCCACTGTGTCCTTAAGTACTGGATAAAGTTTATAAAATCAACTTGTGGAGCCTGTTGAACTCCATATTTGTGTTAGTGTTCCACTGTTTTATCGTCCCAAACAATATTCAGTTTTCCTTTTATTGCAGTTGCAAACTGGAAACTTTATGCAGGTTGATAGATTTTATTTTTCTTGATGTTTAGGTCACTGAAGAGCAACTGGCAGCACTATTTATTAACTGTGGGCAGGTACATTTTTCTGGCTCCTCAGTCCTCAGTTTCTTTCTGAGACTACTATTCATAATAATCTTGATTTTTTCTTTCTGAAGGTTGTTGACTGTCGTATGTGTGGAGATCCAAATTCAGTTCTTCGTTTTGCTTTCATAGAGTTCACTGATGAGGGTAAGTGGTTGAATGATAATTAAGCATACATTTGGATCAATTCTCCATTGAGTAAAAAGGTGGTTGAATGATAATTAAGCATACATTTGGATCAATTCTCCATTGGTTAAAAAACTGCTCTTCCACAGAGAGTGCAAGGACTGCTCTAAATCTGTCAGGAACTGTGCTTGGGTACTATCCTGTCAGGGTTCTGCCATCAAAAACCGCAATTGCACCTGTCAACCCAACATTTCTGCCCAGGGTAAGATGAATTTTTGGAATTCACATATTTGCATAAATTTCATTGTTCATGTTTGTTCTAGTTCATTTACATCTTATGTCTAGAAGTTGATCCCCATTTTTGTTGTCTATAGTCCGATGATGAGCGTGAGATGTGTGCAAGGACTATTTACTGCACAAACATTGACAAGAAGGTTTGCTATTCTACCATGGTACTCCATACCTTGATATTCTTTATGCTCATGTTTCTTTGGTATGTGATGCACTTGTTACAGGTCTCTCAGGCAGATGTGAAATTGTTCTTTGAGTCAATATGTGGAGAGGTTGGTGAATGGTGATTGGTCATTCCTTGTGTCAACCTTTTTTTCACAATCGTACTGAACCTCTATGAAAATGCAATTTTAAGCAACAGTTCATTCCCTCATTGCAATACCTCCATTACAGGTATATCGTCTGAGGCTGCTTGGTGACTACCAGCATTCTACTCGCATCGCCTTTGTGGAGTTTATGATGGTTGGTATCTCTTGCCTGTTTCATATTTGTCTAAAATTGCTGCCTGGTACATTTCTATTAAAGTTTTAGGTTACTATTTGATAACACACATAGCACTCTGCGCACTTCACCTAGCCAAAAATATGCACCAAGGATTTGTTTTCTGGCCAATTTATTGTGGTTCCTGGACTGGTAGATTCTTATACTTGATCAGCCCAAACCAGCATGAAACCACACTGCTTTATCTAAGAGATTTTAGCTCCAATCACCCAAATAAATTAGCTTGATAGCGGTTGAGAGACTGCCATTCTTTTGAGTGAAAACTGTGTAAACATGTGTTTGAGTGTATTTGATTTCTTACATAATTATTTTCTGTTTGATTGTATTTGTTTTCTTCTCTGCCAGCCTTTCCTGAGCAATGATTATCTGTCAATTAGTGACGGATTTTGTAGGTTGGTACCAGTGAATTATGATCTGATGTCTAGCACTGCATGGCAATGTAGGTGGTTTTTAAAGATCATGTCCTGAAACCCTGAAGTGGTCCGATGTACTCTTGATTGAGAAGTTACCAGTTTACCTGAACTGTTAATGTTGTTGCTGTCATCATGCTAAAGTGCATTAACTTGATATGTCCTCAGCACTGCTTGTTGTTGAAGATGTATTATAAATACTATTCATAATTGTTAATTTGCATGTTGTCTTTCTTTCTTCAACCTTTTGATGCTGGGTGTCTGGGTACCTAGGGTCAGTCAAGTTCATATTCCTAGATCAATTATATGAAGTAACTATTCTCTTTTCATAACTAATCTCTATCTCACGGTTCATTGTTTTGGTTAATATTTAGGCTGAAAGTGCCACTGCTGCTCTCAACTGCAGTGGTGTGATACTGGGTTCCTTGCCAATAAGGTAAAGATGTGTTGTCTTTAACGTGTTAGAAGGTTTATTACTGTCTATTGGTTCTGGAAATGACCGAGGTTGCTTGTTGATATTTCAGGGTGAGCCCCTCAAAGACTCCAGTGCGTCCCCGTGCACCTCGCCAGCTGATGCATTAGATGTTGTAGGTACAGGAGGAGGTGCTGCTGGCACTGCTTATATTATAGAGATAGACATATATGAAAGAGAAGTTACATACGATATATGTCTTTTGTTTAAAGTTAATCTGCTCGCCGTCCTTTTTTACTGTACCGTTGTTAAGTATCTACACTTGCAACGGAAGGGGGAATCTGGTACCGAGTTTGGTCTTTTTACCTTGCACATAGCGCTTCTTACAATCGGGTCTGACGCTTTTGTCCTTGATATGCAGCAAGGCAAAACTCCTGGACTTTTGTCAGTGTTCAGATGTTTGCTGTGTCTTGTTTGCCACCAAAATTCTGAAGAACTCGTTACTTGAAAATGATGCAGACATACCGTTACGTTGTACATTTGCCACATGCTATCTTTTTTCTTACT
Organism: Zizania palustris; assembly: GCA_019279435.1. Classification (NCBI taxonomy): domain Eukaryota; kingdom Viridiplantae; phylum Streptophyta; class Magnoliopsida; order Poales; family Poaceae; genus Zizania; species Zizania palustris. The sequence goes on along the minus strand of JAAALK010000082.1, from coordinate 54,679,538 downwards.
GATGCTCATCTTCTCCCTGGTGATATCATTGTGGCACGTTTTTGCTATTTTGCACTGTCAGCTTGGCTCCGTTTCACTATTGGTATTTTCAAAGTTGTCTAATTACCTGCATAATATGATGTTAGGGTATGTTTGGTAGGACTTTACTCTTTGGGATCCTCATCTAGTGAAGCTGGAGCAGAATCAAAGACTCTTGATCTATTTCAGACCTAAAGCTCTAGGGTACATTATAGGTTGATGGAGACGCGTATGTTCATCCGAGGTTATTTTGTGCATGGTTGTTGTTGAGTTGCGAAATACTATGGATCGGAACAGGCACAGCTAGCCGGCTTTCTGGCAGTGACATGTGGAGCTGAACAGTCAGATCAGATCAACCATGGCCCATGGGATGGATGCTCTTGCTCTGCATCTGCATATATATTGTATGCTTCGTTTGTGATTGGCTTATTAAGCTTCCATGGCCATTCATTTTTAGGCTCAAATTGTACAGTTCCATCACATGATGTGTCAAAGCTTCACAGCAGCTAGCTGCGACCATACGTCAGTCGTCGAGGTGGGTGATGTAGCACAGCAGCAGAATAAAAGCGATCTGATCACGACGATTCAGAGTGCCATTTTTCTCTCTTTCTATCTGTATTTGTATCTACGTACAGGGGACTTGATTTCTTGCGTCGTTAACGAGTGATCTGAATTAATCACTTCCTGTGGCTTACTTAACAAATTAAGCCTGTAACTGTACGTGCATACAGCCTAGCTGTTGAACCAAAAATATATTATGCATATACCTGATCTAATTGTTTTAACTAAGTATTAAAACTTGTTAAACATTTTCATAGCATTTTATAACAATTTTTATAGCATCAATAATAAGCTTGGGACGGATGGAACTCAAGCCCCAGCTAGCTGCTGTACGTCTCAACCTGATGTTCTACCTCATCCATCGCTAGCTATCATGTGAAAAATGTTGGGAATAACTGAATCTATATATGCATCCCAGGCCAACAATAATTGGCATATATAGCTAGAATTGATGTAGCTAATAGCTAGGCACAAATTAGCAAGCATGCATGCATCAAACTGTCTTTTCACATAGTTATATCTTCTCACTGAACTATTCATCTATTTAGATTACTGCTCTTCCACCAACTAAACTAACCTAAACTGTAGGCCGGGTTAGTTGTTGTATGCATACAACGTACTAGAGATGTCAGTTCAATATATATATAAACTTATCACCTAATAATAATCACAATATGTTACGTTGTTCTATAATTAATAACGTCGATCCGATCCGCGCTGCCGCACACAACTAATCAACCGATGCTACAGTACAACGATCATCAGTGCAGTGCTCGCGTAATGGACGGCCTGAAACAAGCTAAGAGCATGCACCAACTTAATCAATTATACGGCTATATTATATACGTACGTACGTACACACTACATTGGTAGCTCACAGTTTGCATACGGCCGGCGAGACGTACGTCTTTATTTTACTATACGAAGATGTGATGCTACTATATATTTACTGTATGACTGAACGTACACGAATTGATTGAAGCTAATCGACCGACATGTGTGTACATGCATGCTGTGATCATTAGTCAAAAGATAATCGTTCATTTGTCGATCGTTTGGTGATCTAGCTAGCTACATGATCAATTGATGAGATGGATGCATGCATGGATCATGCCCAGCGGATTAGTTTCATGTTGGAGTTGTGGATCGATGCATGCATTGACTTGCAAGGCGTTTGATTCGACAAGCAACGGGGCCGGGGCTCGATCTCGCGCACTAAGTGCACACACTCTCATGCATGCATGATGCATCGATGCACTACTGGATGCCACTGAGTTAACCAGCCATGCATGCAGCAAATCGATCGATCGATCGATCGATTCGTCGTCGTTGCAAAAGTTGAGCAACTTTTCATTTCATGGCCGGCCGTCCCCATCGGACTCAGCCGTGAGTGAGCACTGCACTGACAGCAATGTTGCCCACTAACTCTGATGACCACCATACCGGCCGCATATATGCATCACCTGCCCGCCCGTCCGGCCATGCATTCATACGCATGAGTGAGCGTTTCTATGTCAAGTATCTATCTGCCAAATCTCTTCGCTGTTCTTGCATGGACATGGTGACGCTTAATTGGCATGCGATCGAGATATACCTAGAAAAAACTAGCTCTAATGTAATATACATTCAGATAAAGCTAGCTATGGATTTTTTTTTTGCCAAGGAATAACCCATCGATCTTCTGATTTTTCTTGGCAATTTTTCAGTCTCTATCTTACTTTTGTTGCCACTAGTAGGCGGGCATGAAGCACGAAAAGAACAAAATATATGACATTCCTTGGCGTCAACAGCAAATTTTCCCCAATCTTTTGAGGGATAGCGCAATTCCATGCATCTTTGTTCGTATGGATAATCATCAAGTCTTAGCAAGAAAAGATCATGAAGCTTTTAGCTCAAAAGTATATAGTAGCAGCAAAAATGCATCATTCTTTCTTTCTGTCTGATCATGTACATTGATTCTACATCTATTTAGGAGTCAGATCGACAAGCAAGAGTGGCCATGGCCCATGCAAGCAGGGTTGCTCATCCTTCAGACCTCCTGTCTGTCGTTCTGCCATGCATGCATGAGCTAAGCCGCCGGCCGTGTTCATTTCTAGAACTAGTCTAACCAAACCTGATCGATATGATGCTACCTATATGAACCATCTGTCGATCGATCCGTCCAAAGCATTTCGCGATCGCTCGAGCGAGTACAGATTAATAATGCTTAAGATTAATTACACAGGTCGATCGATTGATCAATTATATATATACTTCGTGTTGTTCACAAACCTATTACTTGGTCCAACCAGTTGTACGTACCTTCTTGAATTAATAGGTGAACTATGTATATATGCATCGGTCAAATTGATTCACGTGGAAACCTTCATAATCTATCGTAGTACTTAATTAGCTTGTCGTTGATCTCAACGTAGTAACACTGGCTGTTCGTGCCATGATGATAACGTGAGAATAAAACAAGAAAAAAAAAACAAGGGCAAACTTGCTTTCTTCAACACTGAATGAAGATGGCCTGGCGCGCCTAGCTAGCTTGATCTGATCAGATTTGTGAAAACATCGTATATACATTACGTACTACGTACTGTGTAGATCGAAGAAGTAAGGGTTGAAGATTAAAAGAAGGAAACATTCAGCTAGCAGTACGTACGTATGCATGCATGCATGAGCTTAATCTTGTGTACATGTTGCAAACTTGCAAAACGTGTCAGTACGATGATCAGATCGATCGATATATCTTTTTCTAAAGTAATATAATTAGCCGGTCGATATATATGGACAGGTAGGAGGAGTACGTGTCAAATGACAAGTGTGCAGTGAAGCCAGTGAGATGACGAGGTCTGCGAGGTAGCTAACTGCATTATTTCTGACTGGTTTGGTTTGATTAGGTGCCATGTCAATTTTCAGCTGAGAAGTGACGATTACACACATGCATATATATATATATATATATATATATATATATATATATATATATATATATATATATGAGTGCATTAATTTGACCATTACACTTGTACAGTTTGCCTGATGAGGCAACATATCAACAACTATATTCCTGCAAAGTCAAATTATATTGGTTGCAACGATATGATAGAGTTCGTGCAATTAACTGTGCAATTAACGATATGATGTCTGATCTGCCTCCTTATTATATGCATCATCATCATCATCATCATCATCATCATCATCATCATCATCATCATCATCATCATCATCAGTAAGCTTTTCACAAATATATGCTGTATTGACATTTATATAGGCACGTGATTGAATGGAAATAAATCGAGCTATGCACATATTTGTCTGGCTAAATAAGAGGCACATTATATTACTAACAATAATTAATCGATCTGTTACATTGATCATTACAAGTTACAGGGATCGGAGTTGCATTGGTAGTGTTTTAGCTATAGCTGTTTTGCCTCATAAGTCATATCATCCACACTATATATATATGCACTGATAGGACAAGTTATGGGCAATGACATACCTAACTCATACTCTCTCTGTCTCATAAATACTTTCTTTCGAGTTCTTTAATTAATTTCGTTCCAAAAATACTTCATTATATCTTTCTCCTTAGCTACCATCACTCAGTAAATCAAGAAAACTTATACTTCAATACTACTTATCTACTCATTTGTAATATCACTTTATTATTAATAATAAACACTACTATGATCCTTTAATCTCACCACTAATTTATCAATTTTATTTCAAACATGAGTATATATCTATAAGAAGGAGAGAGTAAATAATTAATCCAAGCCATGCATGTGAGCTGAGAACATGTGCTGCATGCACGCTGCAGCTTCACCTCGCTTATGCCTATATGGGCTCCATTTCCTCTTCAATTTGCAACCAAACCGTGCTTAATTAATTACTACAATACATATTGTCAGATTGGGACCACTGCACCTGTTGGTGTAACTCTTTTGACCTACCACCACAGTATATATCACTATGCCTGCTTGTCATTAATTAGTTGCCAGTTTTCTTGGGAGCAATCGCTACTACAAACGGCCACGGTCGTGGCGTTGGGCAAAAACATGTAGTGGCGGGCTATTAGACTTCCGCCACCGTAGTGAATATTAATCCTTTATTTACCGTTTATAATGCATTGTCATGTCGTTGGAGTGTGTGTTCTCTCTTGTGCAGTTAAGTTTTGACTATTAGCTAGGAGCCAAAGACACTAGCTCTCTCCACTGAAAGTTTGATTAAAGTTAAAAAAAAAAGTTAAACGATTGAGTTTATATTTAATTTCACTACTACTTGATCTATCGTTCATTAATACGAACGCAAGTCATCTATAATTGACATAAACAGACGGTTAGAAAATTCATTATGCATATATGATATGCTTGGGAGTTTTGATCCTGGGATTTAATTATTTGGTTGCGTTTCCCAAATCCCCAATAGATAAACTCTGATTTTTGTATGATTACAGTAATACATTAATTAATGCAAGCATGGGCTAGGAGGGTCCTTAAAGTCAAGTGATTCTTTATTACAAGCAAAGGTTGGACTTGGACCCAATGCAACAATGATAATCACTCTTTCTTTCTTCCTTTCTTTCTTTCTTTCTTTCTTTCTTTCTTTGAGACAGTAGTCCCCCCATCTGCTGTGTTGGTGTCATTTCTTTGACTATCTTGCATTGGCCTCATCTTAATTAAATATTTCCTTCAATATATGCACATGTCGTATCTTTGTTAATTAATTTTCTTTTCGATAATATATAAGCTAGTAACTCGATCGATATTGTGATACATGATTGTGATCAACTTTAATTTACATATGTAATACTTACCATATATATATACATATATATATATATACCCAGTGCGAGTATATATAATTTCATCACTAAATCTATTACATTTATTTGCACAATGTTGATGATCACTCTGAGAGAAAAGAAATCATCATATTAATAGGAAAAAATATAAAGATTTACAGTGTTTGATCATGATATATAGGTCAACACTAGAACGATGGAATTATTCGTCGTTGTATATGCATACATAATATATAATTATATTTATATTACTACTAGCAAATCAAATAGTTATTATGTATATATAAATTAATACACAATTATAAGTAATCTGACTCTGCAAAAGTTGCGCATGAAATTCAGCTTGCTAGTTAAGTTATTGTTGTGATTGCACGTACACTAGATAGCTGATGACCATCGATCGATCGATGCCAAGTTTTTTTAGTGTAGATATATATCGTCGTGTCCGGACGGCATTGCTCTTTGATGAATGAAATCATCATCAGGAGACAGATGATATATACTCGTTTGGTTTGATTGCACGCTTTCGATCGATCAGTTCCCTTTTCCTTTCATCGATCTGTACTATAATATGTGCAGTGTGCTAGCTCTAGCTGATCACGTTTCTTACTGCTGGAAAATAGTATTGTAAAGCTAAGAGTGACCAAATTGCTACCGTGTCAAAATTAAATAAAGTTGATATGGATGTTCATTTCAATGCAGACAGGAGACATCAGAGACGATCTGGGAGATGGAAAAAAAATAAAAAGGTGGATTATGATGCTCTCTTTCAAATGATCATGTACAAATTAAGCTTAATTAATTACTTTCATCTTGAAGAGCACACACTTGCTTTTAAAAAAAAAACTTTTATCATAATGCAGCTACAGATCGAACAGACTAATTGAGAATAACTCAGCTTGTATGTTACATAAATTAATTAAAGCCATGTATCTCGATCGCTATCATTGATTAAATCGATCGATCAAGCCGCAGGACGGGAAACTATTAATGAGATATCATTCTGTAAAAGAATAATATATATAATCCGTCCTCTATATATAAGATATATTAATCTTCGAGATGAAAACCAATCAAGATTAATCAGGTAAAAAACACGCGTCATGCATGTGTACGTCTTGTATATTAATTTGTTTAATTGACGCACGTACATGAAACATTTTATTATACTTACATCCACCAGCTGACACTTTCGACCAAATAAAGACCTAATTTGCTGTCAAATGCTTTTGTAACGTACGTGAGAATGGCAAGTATTATTTAGTTTGATAAAAAAATTAAACGCTTGATCAAGTCACTTGTGGTAATTAGGGAGCAAATCCATGTCATTTTAATTTCTTGCATGCAATTATACAAAATTGACCTAGTAATATAATGAAATCAGCGCTACCATACGTACGATATTTGAATCGATGTTGCATTGGCTGTCCGATGGATCGATCGATACGATGGACATTATCATCAAACCCCAACTCCAAAGCTTAGGACGCTGACACAACTAATTAATATATTGGACCGGGAGCTGTAGCTTAATAGTTTACGCATGGTCGAGGCTTGCTACCTAGCCAGTACTGTACTGTACTATCTAGTGGATCATATCGACAGTGTATTTCGACATATCATGCAGGCTTTGATTGTTGGCACAGAGCTTTTTCCGTGCAATTTGTGCGCATCCATGGGCCATCCATCAAATCAAATAATATACATGCTACTAATTCTCGATATTTTTAGTTCCACGCAGGTAATCACATATGTACTTACTCGGGGCCTCTAATTCATTTTTTATTTAATGCTCCAGATTTAAAAATATCTATTGCCTCTCATTTTTTATTTTTTTTCTTTCTCCCTTTTTCTCTTCCTCTCCCTTTCTTTTCTCCTCTCCGTTTGACCGGAGACAGTGAGCGCGGATGAGGTGGCTGCAGCGATGGCGGGGCCGGCTTAGGGTGGTGGAAGTGGTGGCAACGAACACAGTGGGGGACAGCGGAGAAGCAGGAGGGGGCGGCTGCGATGGCGGCGAGGGCAGTTGGGCGCTGCAGCGATGGTGGAGCCAGCCTGGACGACCGAAGCGGCGGCGAACACGAAGGGGCAGGCGGGCGCCGTAGCAATGGGGACGATAACGATGAAGGGTCGGTTGGACACCACAACGATGAGGATGTGGGGTGGTGTAGCATAGCGACGTGACAATGGGGATGACGGTGGTGGACGGTTGGCTAGGCACCACAGTGACAGGGCGGGGAGGGGCAGTAACGACGTCGGGGTGGCGACGACAATGACAGGGGGCAAGGCGGCGGGGCACCGCGACAGTGGCAAGAGACGAGAGATAATCGGATGGAGGGAGAGGAGAGAGGAGGTAATGTAGTAAAACATATTTTTTGGGTAATTTTACAGTCTATGAGGAGATACCAGGAGGTACCACATTTTTCAGTGTTAATTTTGGTACCTCCTGATACCTCATATGTCAGGAGGTACCAAAATTAACACTGAAAAATGTGGTACCTCCTGGTACCTCCTCATAGACTGTAAAATTTCTCATAATTTTTTAATTAGTTTAATTGTATTTAATCAAGGGTTGAGATTTATTTTACCTCTTACCCACATTGAAGGTAAATGGGCACCATAAAAGCCCCCAGTTACTTAATCTTTAATTAATTCTATACTATACCATAATTATAAAGAAAGAAAGATTGAAAAATAGCCACACCATGCGTTGAGGGTTTATAAATTACTATATTAATTAGAAAAAAAAACAGAAGAGCATATACATTGATGAAGAAATAGGGTTTACCGTAGACGATTGTTTAATTGACTACCTATGAAAATCTCTGATCATAGATGGATCGCTTTGCGGACCACTTATGGAAATGACCACATCTACAAATTAAAGGTTGTCCCGTTAACTGATCTGCATATGAAAAATATGATTTTTACAGGCGGTCCTTCAATTAGGTTGGTCGCGTGAGAAAATTTGATCATATTTTCACAATCGGCCTGATGACTAAGTGAAACGCCCATGAAAATCATAATTTACACATGCAGTCTATTAAGGGATCTGTCTGAATAATTCAACCTAGCTATTCGTGCAGTGTATGTACTCCCATGGCCATGGAGTATCATGTGTATCAGCTTCTTGAAGAGAAAGAGCGCTGTTGGTAATAAGTCGCTAGCTGCTGCTTAGCTTAGCTTGTTGGAGTTGGGAAATTAAGGTTGTTGATTCTAACATAAATTAAAGGAGAGATTTCAACACGTACGACGATCGATGGCCCACGAACGTAACCGGATCGATCGCCTTTTTCTTCTAAATTATATTATATTCTCGTAAACAAGAAAAAGAAAAGGCTACTATATATAAAGTATATATATAGGCTTTTATTTGTGATCGATCGATCATTCAGATGTACAACTCGATGGATCGATCTTAATATATTTAGGTTGGGGTAGCTAGCTGTTACACATGCATATATATATATATATATATATATATATATATATATATATATATATATATATATATATATATATATATATATATATATATATATATATATATATATATATATATATATACAAATGCTATTCTACATCACGGGTGTAGAATGCTATTCTACACCGACGTGGAATGGAGAGGTTGGGATTAGGTGGGGGGTGGGCACGATTGGGATGATCGGTGTAGAATAGCATTCTAGACCCATAGTGTAGAATATCGTTCTCGTGTATATATATATATATATATATATGTAGCATTAGACCATACTACAAGTCATTATAGATAGACGATCATGTACAATTGTACGATAAGACACAGACACGTCGGTCAATTAATCACTTTATTTAGTCATTAAATTAGAGTAGGTATTGCATGCATGCTGCTTCGTTGTCATGGATATGATATGATATGATGCGTACACGCGCGCGTACCACTGATTCAACCATATGTACGGCCGGTGAACTCAAGAAATTTTAAGCCTGACCACACAGTTAACACAAGTATATATATATTGTGTAGCTACCAACAAATTAAACTATCATTTCTTTCGTTTTTCGTAATATTTTAATAATTATTATAAATCTCATCTCAATCAATTTTCCATCTTAGCTTCTATATATCAAACAACGGATGTATATGTATCTTCAATTCTGATCACAATGCAAGGTGCGTGTATATACCCAGTGCCTTCCAAGAACCTAATTAATTAAGAAGCATATATATCGATCACACTTCAAAGCAACGAGCATTAGTGTAAAGGCATAGCCGGCCGGATCATTGCCCGCTGGTTCGTGCGTGACAATATATATCAGGTTATTGAACCGATAATATATACGTGATCGCCAATCATATATACTGTACTATCGAGTATTAATTATTAAATTGTTATAGTTTCAGAATAGCTTGCAGTGCTGCAGGTTTTTGAGCTCTGAATTATTTCAGTAATATCTCTAACGAGACTGATATGAATTTGCTATTGGGCATTGCTATTTGCTACAACATGAAGAATATATATATACACACACCTCTGCGAGTTTCATATTGCAGCACGTACAATAAATTAAAATGAGATGACTAGAGTGGTTAGATCTAAAAATAAATGATAGATCGACTTAGAGAAGAGACAAACTCTGATCAACAGGACAGCTAGCTGATCTATGTTTCGGTACATCTTCACTAACATTTCAACTGGTCAAATACTTGCCACATATATTATATATGTGCAAATGATCTAGCTAGTCAGCGATCTTCTGACATATTCTCTCCGTTTCAAAATACTAACTAGGTAGATAGAGTTGGTTTCGGGCTGTTTTGATCTCTAATTTAATTTTAACCACTTTTATCTGAATCCTACTCAAGATTAGATGTCGGGAACCTTGAGACCAATTAACCCCTACAAATATAGGGGTGAGGCGTAGCTTCTATCTCAGCTTTGTTAGACTTCATTTTTATCTGATTACATGCTCTCTCAGTTTACAAAGCAAGAAAATTTATTTCTCCCATAACTTTCACCTATCACTTCATAATACTATTTTATTATTAGAATGATTTTACAGTTCTTAAGAAGATATCAAGAGGTAATACAATTTTTAGTGTTAATTATGGTACCAATTGATAACTGAGGTACTAGGAGATATCAAAATTAGAGTGATTTTACGGTACCTCACGGTAAAATTTCTCTTATATTATTAATCAGAAATTCTTTAGTTTTTTTAATCTTACTAGTAATTTATCAATTGTATTTCAGAAATAAGTGTTGTTTTAGACAGGACAAGTATGTATACGTACTGGATCGATCGAGCTAGCTTAGGTAGTGTATGTCTATATATATATATATATATATATATATATATATATATATATATATATATATATATACAGCACAATTAAGCTACATATAATATGTACAATTAATACCAGCCATGCATGCAGCACCTGCCAATAACTAGCTAAGCTAGTATGTAACAGTGCGCGCAGATACACTGCCTACTACACACACACTACGTACTTATGCATGTATAGTAGCTGCTGTGTGCACAACCTAAACATTAAAATCTAAACTTTAAACCCCTTCCAAATATCCAATCCATCATCGGTCGTCGTCGTCGACGGCAAAGCCTAGCAAGCAGGATGCATCAATGCACATACATATACGCATCCCCACGCCGGCGAAAACGACTGGCCGGCTGGCCGGCGGCCACTGTACATGTGAAGGACGACGCCCGGTCCCCGGTGAGCTAAGCTAGAGAGAGGGAGGGGAGAGAGCAATAGGGCACAGGCAGGGCCACGCCATCTAATCTATTAAGATCTCACTAATAAGATGGGCGGCATGCTGCCTGCATTATGTTATGCAAAATACATTGCTGCGTTAAGTTTAAGTAACAACTGTGATTTTTAGAAATAATAATAACGGTATATTTTTCTCATAGATTTAGCAATAAAATTTTACACCACTACATCTTATTCATAGATATATGATTTTTAGAAATAATAACGGTGTATTTTTCTCATAGATTTAGCTATAAAATTTTCTTCACCATGAGTAGTTTCGCCATGCTCCGATCCGTAGGCTTCAGATCACCGGCTATCATATGCATTATTGGATTTCGCCATGCTCCAATTGAATTTGCTAGCTACTTGCTTGTCATTACCGAAGATGTCACGACATACATATCTCTAGCATCTTAATTTGTTAGGTCATATTAAGCTAGCAAGCGGTGCATGTTTGTACATATAGATAATAGCTAAGTACTTTTATGATTAATTTCATACATGTTTGCGCGCCGTCTGCTAATTTCGATTAATTTGTTAAATTGTGTGTCGATCTGCTAGCAAGTGTGTGTGTGTATTAAATCTAACCATTAACCGTGTATTAAGTCGAGCAATATAACTATGATAACTAGTCATGTATATATGTCCACCGCCACCAGTAACTAGCTAGTCAGAAGATTTCTAAGCCCCAGATGACTATAAACAGGTAATTAACAGGAGAGGAGAGGAGAGGAGAGGATTATTATTGCATTGGGAGACCAGAAGGCGGGCCCTCTAGCCCGGCCGGCCTCTGTCGATCGATTGATGTTACTCGATCTGCTCTTGGGGCCCTAGCTAGCAGCTGTTACCTCTCCCTTTGCTTTTCCCTACCTAGCAGCTGTCACGACAAACTAGATAACAATCTGTCTCCAACATCTCCTGCTTCCTCAGCTCGATCTCAATTGTCATATTATATATTTATATAGATGAGATCAAAATCAACAACTACTAGTTATGTAGTTGTAATTAAAACTGGCATGCATGATCTATCAGATGAGGAGCCAAACCTATAGCTAGTGCAACAAGCTAGAGAGGCTGTTGATTTCTTGATCCTATTTAAATTTTATTAGAAAATTTTAAAAAATTCTCCTTCATCCCATTTAAAGTATTATAAATTATGAAAAAATAGAGATTAATATAATTTTAAGTAGTACTTTAGCACTAGCAATATATATACGCGATTATCTCCAAATTATTCGTAGTATATATGGTACACAAAGATTAACATACATGCACACTAGCAATGTATGCCGTACTGTACGTACGTACGTACTCGACTTGTCGAGCCTAGTTAATTGGCTAGGAACACAGTAATTAGGACAGCACAGTACCAAATTTGTAGTATTAATTAACCGATCGATCCATGAAAACACAGATCAAAATATATACGTAATGATGGGTCCTATACTTAATTATATATATATGAACACGGGTAGAGGGTTAATTAATTGAACAACATGGAAGAAATAAGCTGGCTAGCAGATCGATGCATGTGTGCCACACCAACTTACGGCTCGATCGATCTCTTTTGGCTCCTTAATTTTCTCTTTCAATCACTCGCTAATTAATCACCTCCATCTTGTCATAATCACCTTTGAAATCGATCGATCGATCTCTCTGCAGATCATGGATGTCGATTGCTTTTATTTTGTTGTAATTTTTTTCTTCCGCATGCATCTTCTTCTTCTTCCTACTGTCTCTTTTACTGTACTAGCAGCTACGACTCAGCTAGGGCTGACAGGAGTGACAGCTCCGTCTCCTGACGCAGTTTCGACGCGTATACGTACAGTTACAGTGCCACGTGGCTCAGCCGCTCTGGCGTGGACGCCGTCGGCGCTGCAGCCGACCGGGCGAAGCTCCAGAGGTCGTCGTCGCTGAGCAGTCTCGTGGCGGAGGCAGAGTAGTAGGTCAGACCATCGGATCCCGGTGGGTCTCCTCCGTCGTCGTCGACGCCCGCGTCGAAGCAGAGGTGATGGTCCTCCGGCGCGTCGGCCTGGCCGTTGAGGTGGGACGCGACGAGCCGGTCCATCATGGCCCAGTCGGTGCGGTGGTGCAGCAGGTGGTGGTCGGGGTCCGAGGAGTAGGCGGCGCCGGCGCCGCACGGCGGAGTGGACAGCGCAGTGGCCGCCGACGGGCTATCGAGCGGCGGGAGCTTCATGAAGCCGTGGCCGCCGAGCACGGTGTCGATGGGCCGGAGATACCTCGACCCCGGCCTGGCGCCGGCGCCGGGACCCAGCGGTGAGGTGTGCTCTTGCTCCTGCTTGCACGACCTGCCCATGTACTGCAGGATCTGGTCGAGCGCGTCGTCGCTGGAGGAGTACTGCAGCGCCGACTTGCCGCCGCCGTCGCCGTGCTTCCCTCCGCCTCCGCCTCTGTCGTCGCTCCCGGCGACCTTGTGGTGGTGCTTCTTCTTGAACACCCTGCACACCACCCAGCCATCCTCCTGGCAGGATTCCGCCGCCGCCACCGCCGCAGCCGAGGCAGCAGCAGTGACGACGACCTGATCATGATCATGCATGCACCATGACGTACAGCAATCAGTTAACCAATTAAGGATCAAATCAAATAATCCATGAACAGGCCATGCATGGTTAATTACCCCTAGCTAATCCTAGAAATTATTTCAATCTTTTTTGTGTTGAGTTGGTGCACATGAAGCACATGTAAAAAGGTAAATAATTCGAGAAAAGGTTATCTAGCTAGGTTGGATCGGATCATATCATCATGTTGAAATGAAGAAGAAGAGGCCGTAGTGCCGTACTAATATCAAGCTTGGCCTTTCCCCATCCCCCCTATCATTATATTGCATTGCCGGCCATTGTTGCACCTCGCTCCACTGGCCTCTAACTAACCCCTTGTAATAATTGTTGTTGATGGGGACGGCCGGGGAAAGTACTGCGTACCGGCGACCGGCCAGAGCAAGGACGGGTGACGTACCGGTGTCGTGGTGGCAGCAGGGTCGTCGAGGCGGTACTCGTGCATGATCCAGTCGGACTTCTGGCCGTGAGGGGCACGGCCCTTGTAGAAGACGAGGGTCTTGCGCATGCCGATGCGGTGGACGGCGTTGTAGATAGCCTTGTCACGGCCGGTGGCCTTCCAGAAGCCGGCCGTCGTCGCTCTGTTCGTCCTCGTTCCCGTCGGGTACTTCTTGTCCTTGTGGCTGAAGAAATACCAGTCATTCTGCGGCCCTGACCCGATCTTACACCTCTCTGCATATATATGCATCGACCATGTCTAGATTAATTAGCCAGGGGAGGGGAATTAATTTATGATCAACGAATCGAATTAGGCCGGGATCGAACAAGGTAATCACTAATTGTTACCTTGAATGTCCCATGGCTCGAGCTTGTTGAGGTCGACGTCGCCGATGACGTCGAGGTCGATCTGCTCGGAGGCGACCTTCTTGCGGAGGTAGTAGTTGAGAAGCTCCTCCTCCGTCGGGTGGAACCGAAACCCCGGCGGCACGCACGACTGTCCGTTCACCGAGATGCTCATTGATCGATCTTGAGCGATATATGTATCAATAATTCTCTCTCTCTCTCACTCTCTCTTAGATAATATTATTGCAGCTAGCTAGCTTCTTCGATCTCTTGCTCTCTCTAGCTAGCTATAGCCCGCTGCCTAGCTAAGAGGGGGAGGAGGATCGAGGCAGTAGAAGAAGACGATCTCGATCGATCGACAGATTGGGAGATGTATGGAAGATGGCTGGAGGGAAAGGTGCCCGTATATATAGCGGTTGGGACTTGTTGGGAGCTGATGAGTACGTGTGGCTAGCTTCCATTGGAACAAGGATCGATAGATCGGTGAAGCCCAGCAATATAATGGCAGCTAGCCAGCTAGCAGCAGAGGCAAATTCTATACTATACATCGATATTGCCCATGCTGTACGATGGGTGTGTGTGTGGCTACAGCAGCTTCTTGCTCCATTTTCCATGCCTCTCTCTCTCTCTCATCTAGCTACGACTCAGTGGGCAGTGGGGTTAGTTTTGCCACCCACCCCTGAGAGAGACGGCCGGACAGTGAAAGTTAGAGAGAGAGGGAGATGTCCTTTGCTATTTAGTTGCTAGGTATAGTAGAGTTCGAGAGAGATTATATTGGAGATTGAAAGCGAGTGAGGGGGCATGCATTCGTTTTGTTTTTCCTCATGCATGGTGTTCGTCAAAACGGGCTACATATATATATATACGTACACGGCCTGAACAGAACGGTATGGAAGTTACACAACTCGGCAGGTGTCCCTGTCGTATACCTGCATCTATATCTATATTAGTACATATCTACCTGTAAAGTAGTTTGTACGAGGCTGCATGCTGAGGTAACTAGATTTGTGTCTGGAAGAAACTGTACTGTTATCACTGATTTAATATTTCATTATCAATTGGTCTCTTCTCTTAACCTAAAGTATATATCAGACTAGCTAGCTAGCTGATGGGCCTTGTCAAACTTCATTTCTCCAAAGTTTGCTCCGGTAGTTACAAATAGATGCCAAGTCTCTTTTGCTCCAGAACTTTTATCACCATCGGCCGGTCAGTACAGTACTGTAATTAATGTCACTCTCACAATGTGAATAAACCCTAAATCGCTTGCTGTCTCAAACAAAAAACAAGGCTAGCTAGCTAGCTAGGTAGGTTTTAATCAGTACTCAGGTTCAAGCTAGCTAGCAGGTTTATCAAGATTAAAATCATTCTGAAGCTCAATTGTCGGTAATATATGTGGACTACTGTACTCTAGATCTGGTGTGTGCATGCTCACTACAGGCTATGTGGCGATCATTATTTGTTGGAAAAGAATTGGAAATTGCTTTCCGCAGAAGTACGTAGACACCAACACCAAAGTTAATCTGAACCCAATGTGATTCAAAACTAAGTGTACTGTACGACTACGCTCGATCTTCTATGATTCTGTTTAGAGTGAAAAACTTATAATATTACCGCTTAATTTGTGTATGATTTATTCGTAGTTACGTTGCTTGCAGCGGTGATGAAATTATTGTTACTCTATTCATTATTCTATAATATAAGTTGTTTGAATTTTTTATAAGTCAATTGTATCTAATTAATTTTGATCAATTTTATAGAAAAATATATCAACAACTAAAACGTCGGATTAATTTTATTAAATCTACCATTAAATACATCTTAACGGTGTTTTAATTTGATAGTGTAGATATGGATCAGAGTACATATTATTTAAAAGGAAAAATTCCATACATTCCATTACAGTTTTCAAAAATTAGAAGAATGACACTGCCAGTAGTAGCTATGGTGACCCGGCCACAAATTAATGATATATTTCCAAGCTTTAAAAATTACAATGATATGTTTCCAATTCTAACTTTCCCTAATAATGTCAAAATAGCTCTATATATATCATCTGAACTAATAACAACTGACCGGTAAATTGAGTTTGAAGCAGTGTCACTGCACGCGTGCGGCGAAATCCAGCTGAGTGAGCGCGCAAGTTTCTAGATGGAAATTAAGCTTAATTAATTAGTAGGCTAGCTACTCTATTAGCCCTGTGAAAGTTTGGTATCAGACGGGGACACTTGCATATATGCTGCTATAGCACCCGGTGAACTAGAGCAAGCCATGCATGTATGCATGCACGCATGTAGAGCATGAAGTGATTGCAATTTAATTGTTGTAGTGTCAATGTTGATTGAGTTAATCCCATTTTGAAGGGAAACATAAATATATAGTCGCCTCGGTAACTGATCTGGACATACGCATCGAGGCAGAGATTAGTTAATTAACCAATATAATTAATCGAGCTTTCCAACATTGCGCTTAATTACGGGCCACTCGATCGGTAACTATTGTGCTGTTATTTTCCATCCTTTTTATCTTGTTTAAAATTTTCGACTTGCTCACATCGTTTGCATTGCTAGCTAGCTAGCTAGTAGCTACAAGATACAATCGAGATCTCGACCGGGCATGCGTGTTCAACTTAACGTGGCCAGCAAATTAGCTATATTATATGCAGCTGGTCCTTTCTACCCATCCAGATCGAGCCAAGGTCAGAGTTCATATAATTCGATCATAAATCTTAATTTGCTAGTTCTGACTGTTCACCTCACCGTAATTTCCTTTACTTTGTTTTTTAGGCTAATTAATTTAACACTGGATTGTGGATTAATTTAATCAGTATATATATGTCACCCTTTGCTGTACAGACGTCATCGATCATCGCCGCTAGCTCAGGAAATCATTCATGCATAATGCATAATCCCAAGAAGCTAGTATAAGAAATATCATATGATCATTAAAT
Source organism: Zizania palustris (assembly GCA_019279435.1). Taxonomy (NCBI): domain Eukaryota; kingdom Viridiplantae; phylum Streptophyta; class Magnoliopsida; order Poales; family Poaceae; genus Zizania; species Zizania palustris. The sequence goes on along the minus strand of JAAALK010000082.1, from coordinate 54,662,103 downwards.
TTTATGATCTCTTTCAAAGACAAACGTAAATAAACATTTACATATATCATATCCATGCATTGTGCCGCTCTTTGTCTTATTTTTTTCTCCATGGACATTTACAAAAAAAATTCAGAAATTGTGAAAGAAAAAAGAAAAAATATATGTTATCTTGTTTCTTTTCTGGCTCGTACGGGCAATGCTAGCTAGCTCTGCTTATGCATGGTAGGTCTCGTGGCGATGCATTATGAATTTGCGTGTTAGCTAATTATCACCTTTACTGTTGTCATTAATTATTGTACGTGTTGAGTTGCTGATAATTACACAGATATATACCGTATGTAGTTCGTTTACTTGGCGTACGATTGATTCGCGATGGTAATATAACTTTGTCTCTTCGTATCAAGGACACAATTTTGTGCTAGCTTATTTTGATTTCTTAAATAGTGCAAGCACTATACGTACGTACGTACGTACGTACTGGTGCATGCATGCCTAGATGATTCAAAATTTCAAATATAGATATCATGTACGTACTTTTTCTAATTCTAAATACATATATAAGTATGTTTTATACTTTACAATTTTTCTCCTATAAATGCTATAAAACACACGTGTCCAACATTTTAGTATCTCATGCCGAAATTATACTTATTTTTAGACTTTTATGTGTTTATTAAGATGTAAGGAAAAAATCCGAACTATTTCTCAACTAGTACTCTAAATAGGGATAAAATAGGAATATTTAGAGAGAAATTATAAAAGTTTAAATATTTGAAATAAAATTTATAATGTAGAAATGATTGTGTTTTGTAACAGATCGAGGAGTACAATATATATATATAGAGAGAGAGTGTGTGTTTTTATACATGACAAGACAAGATCACTGTTATATATGTCTTTTGTTCCGCTGCATGTACATGTGTAAAAACCAGAGGGATCATATCGGAGTAAACTATATAGGCATAATTAATATTACAAAAACAATTAAGTTCGCAAAATCTGAAAAATGAGTGTGTGTGGTCGTCTAGTGTCGTTTGTGTTTGGCGTACTCGTCGACAAGTAGCAATCAATTATTATAATTAGTTTCGCCGATCGATGTATAGCTAGAGATCGACCGAACCTGCAGTCAATTATTATATTTGACATTAGTGCTAGCTGTGATCGATCAGTCTCCTTTCGAACGGTTGATTCTGTGATATGATCTTCCCTCTGCAGATTTCCTTAGCTTGCTTTTCGTCTGCAAGCTTATTGATTGTTTAGTACTAGTATTATCCAATAATTAGTTTGGGTTTCGATTAGTGTGGCACCTTAAATTTTTCATGCTAGCTAGCTGCTGTGTGTCATCTGCAAGTGCTAATCACATTTAGCTTGGCCGTCAGCAACAGCGCGCGTCTCTCCGATCCCATGCATGCAATGTGCCCCCGATAAATTAATTAAGGTATTAAATTAAAGTAAGGGAGAAAGTATTCCGTTAAAATTACGTACCCCATTCCTTGTAAATTAATAGCACTTGGATCAACTTTATCTTAAAAAACTTCATTTCTATATATCTCTTTAACTATCATTATATCGCTGTTCACAAATAAATAAGTTTTATTTTTTAATATCGTCCATTACTCGTTACTCCTATTGTTTTACAGTAATTTGTTCTTATCAATAAGGACAACTTTATTGTTCTTTCTCTTATCACTAATTTATTATCTTTATCTATCATAAAAAAGCAAAAAAAAAATAAAAAGAGGGAGGATTGTTCAATTCAATGCATTGTGAGACTTTAATTTGGGAGCCGGTGTTAAGTTAATTACATCGCCCTAGCTTGTTAATTACTCTCTCCGGTACACAAAAACAAGTTGTTTTAGGCTTGTATTAATAGTGTGCTAAAACAAGTCGTTTTGCATTATATTGTGTATTTTAGACAACTATACCCCTCAAGTAGTACTATTTTTTTCTTGTTTTTCATGCTATGTTTACTCTTGCACTATATTTAATAGGGGCGAACATGAAAAGTACACACTAATTAATTGCTCTTTGGTATGTGAAATCATGTACAAAATGATTTATTTTTGTGTACCGGAGAGTACATGCATGTGAGGCGTCACATTGTTAAGTTGTCGTAACTTGCTCAACAAATAAAATTATTCTCACCTAATATAAGTTTGTTTTAACTTGTGGATATATATATATAAACTCTCTGGTCCTGCAGTGTCGATCGGACTGATGTGCTGTATGTTTGATTGATTGATATAATATGAAAGGTAATAATTATCATATCTAAGGCATAATAAATTTATAATTGTGTTGTTAGATAAATTTTAATCTAGCTCCGTACATTTGTCGATCGAGAGCTTCGTTCTTCGATCATATGGTTGGCAACAATATCGAGGAGATCGATCTCCTAGAGAAACAGTGTACGAATGTACGACCCTGCAATATAATATTTGCACTTATAAGTTTCTGTACGCTAGAAAAATTAGTTGCGATCGATGATTATATTTGCACTTATACCTCCATTAACTTTCAATCACACGGTACATATACTCTCGTCAAAAACTATACAATACAAGAAATTTTACGGTACTCAGGAGACACCACATTTTTCAGTATTAATTTTGGTAACACATGAGGTACTAAATGATACCAAAATTAACACTAAAAATATGGTACATCCTCAAGGACTAACCCATACAATATATGTGTTTACAATGGAACAGTACTAAAGGGTATAATAAAAATAATATAAACTATATATGTAGTTGGAAGATATTATTAAAATATACAAGAATATAATATTGAGGATGAAATATGAAATTATGAATGATATACGTTAGTTAGAGTGTGAATATAAAGATAAATATTTTTCTTTATATTAGGTAAAAATCAACTGCTGATGCCCGAGTGGAATTAACAGGGGCCTTCATATACTTAATTAGTTTTTGCACCACCAATCGAGCATATTATATATTAATTAAGTAAGAAGCTACTACCTGATTTCGGTAATATACTAATTTAGGATTGGATTGATGATATATTTAATAATATAACGAATCTAAAAAATCTATTAATATTTTTTGTATTATATAAAATGGCATGTTTGGTTTTAAGTTGTTATAATATAGGACAGATGAAGTAATATTTTTATCAGCTAGCATAGCACACTTATGGAAAAATTAAACTTATGCATGCAATTCTAGACCGTACAAGATACCGTGTATGGTAATTGTGTGATGTGCAACTTGATAAAAACGAATATTGCGAATCAAGTACAATTGTCCGTATGTACTAACGTACGTACGTACAGAGTACACCGTGCCATCATATATGTATTTATAATATACAATGGATAGGAATTCTGGCAGTAGTAATTAACCCTACGTACGTACGTATGTAGTAGCTCATACTTGATCTGTATAATTATTTCAAGCTAGCTAGGTGCAAGCCGAAAATAATCTCTTTTATTTTTTATTTTTTTAAAAAATAATGATACGGTTTTGTTTTCAGAATCCGGAGATGAGAATTCATTATTTATACTTCAAATACAATACAATTCATATAGATGGAAGTATTGCACCTGTCAGCGAATTAATATATACCAACCTTAAACAACAAGATGTATATGTAGTCTTAATTTCTCTAGCTCATCAATTAATAAAAAATGGAAATGAGTCTCCCTCTCTCTCTCTCTCTTACACTCATGCATCACACAGCGCTTTAATTTCGCTTTTTTAATCTTTTTATCGATCTCTTTTTTTGATGGATCGACAGATTGATCCAACCATCGCAACAACTAACTACTAGTATGTAGTCACAGCATGCAGAAACATATTAAAGACCGGCCGGCCGGGCGTCCTGAAATTACTACTGGCAAAAGATCGATGGATGGAGAGCTAGGAGGCCCAGCTGAAAACTACAGGAGATCAATCGATCACCCATCGATCATTTCTATCTCACTTAATTGCATGATTTGTTTTCTGAAACGTTAACACAGGAGTAGTATTATTAATATTCCAGCTAGCTGCTAGCCTTTATTTGGTTTGATTGGGAAGATTTCTTTTTGGTGTGACAAAGAGGCCAGGCTCGATATGATCTCCACTGTTCACAGGTCAGCGTTTGGTGCTGCACACTACTCCATCTCTTCAATTCGTCATAATTAAGGCCCAGTTTGACCTGTTACCATCTTTTCTTTAACATATACTCCATATATATAATGGGAATCTGAATTTATTATTTTTAATTATATCAGTACATCAATATATTATTATGCTAATTGTTAGTCTAAATTAATTTACAAAGTTTGGCTCTTAAAATAACCGTATGTATTATATTATATTTTAGAATAGAGCGAGTAAGCACTACCGTGTGTGTATGTAGCTCAACGTACACCTCCGATCCAATTGGTGAATATACATCTTCAAAAGGAAAAAGTCCAAATAACTGTAAACTTCGGAGATTATTTTAAATTAAATACAAGTATTTGTCACATACAAAATCTATATATTGGTAGCTTTTCCATGAAATTAATTGCATACCGTCATATTTTAAACAACTTAATTTCACACTAACATGCATGTAATGAAAAAGGTAATGACCGGAAGGTGTATATTATATTAGTGGAGACCGGCCGTACGTATCGATCGATTTCCTAATGATAAAATATGATAAAAAAATTAATTGGACGATGTAATTAAATTACTGCATGCCGGCCGCCTCCTTCTCAATAATATACACTAACTTTCTTCATCTTCTTACATTATATATGTTGATATACATATATACATTCTATTATTGATATTATTAGTGGAAAAGAAGAGAGAGGGACGATCGATCAATAAAATCGATGTGGAAATGTGAATATAAGATTGATAGTGTCGGAGTGCATTATTACCTTTCAACGACCCCATGCATGAATATGGAACCCAACTTAACACGTACACACGCACGAACGTATCATAAAAACATATATATCTTAGCTTGATCGATCATCGATCAGGGCCACAGGCATATGCAATAACTAACTCGAGAAGAAAAAGCTAGGAGCCATGCCATTTAATTTTGATTATTTATGTGATGCTGCAGCCTGCTTGTAGGTCATGCAATATAATGCATTTCACGTACGTTAGTATTGTCAGTTAGCTTTACTTTGATATATATAGCTCACGCAGCATCTTCCCTTTACTAATATAATGCTAGAATTGTTTCAATTCGTTCGATCTGTTAGCTAGCTAGCAAATTTTATTGTAACATGCGTGCATTTACCAACTAAATGTACATGTACAAGCATATATATATATATATATATATATATATATATATATATATATACGGTAACGCTATTTTACACGACGTATGTAGAATAACTATTCTACACCGACTACTTTCAGTAGTAGATTTTCTCAGTAGAATAACAATTGAGTACTACTTTTTTTTCAGTAGTAGACTTCTCGGTAGAATAGTTATGCTACACCCGTGGTGTAGGATAGCATTTATATATATATATATATATATATATACCAAGAGTGATTTTATAGTATTTAAGGAGACCAAAATTAACACAAAAAAATGTGGTATCTCCATTGCTCAAGAACTATAAATTTATCAATATATCAAAGGTGCTTGCTAAATATATAGGAGCATTTACTAATGACGGGCTATATATATAAAGACAATTAGTAATGGATATATACTTGTCACTAATAAATAAAATATTAGTGATGAGCCTAAATGACAGTCATCATTAATTATTAGCTAAAAGTGTCTATGGCTAGGAATAATCATTAGTGATGAATGTACAACGTACTAATGATAAATTTGTTAGTGATATATATCACTATAACATATACTATTATGGATAGTCTTTAATGCATGGCACATGTCACTAATAAATTGATACAATTTAGTGACAGATAAAGATTGTGTATCCCTAATAATTCTCTATCAGGAAAGACATAGCTTTTATGTGGCGGTGACTGAGGGAGGCAAGTAGCTAGCAACAAATATATATATATATATATATATATATATATATATATATATATATATATTCCTTTTGCTTCTTGCTAAAAGTGACCGTTCCAAATGGGCTAGCTTAGCTAGGGAGACATATATGTTGCCATGCACACAACCAAGCTAAGGCCAGTCCATGTGTGGGAGGAGACAAAACGATGTGCCTGAGTGTGTATGGTAACTGTCAGCGGCGGCTGTCATGCATGTATATATATGGGACATAATTTGGCAGAGAGAGCGGCAGTTAAGTTGTACGTATATGCATGTCTCTCTAGACACATATCTCTTTCTCGCAACAGGAGATGAGATCTATGCATGAGTAGTGCAACAACCAGCTTGTACTATATATTCGAAAACACTTTAATTACAAAGCCTATTTATATCTACCGTACCATATATTGCACCGCGCGCACCTTGAGATGTGTTAATTTCTTTCCCTGAAATGATACAGGAGCAGGACTATCTCACTATCTGACATGCATGGAGCATTCATCAAATCTGAGCTAGCTTTAGCTTTATTTATACTCCACATGCATGCGTGTCATACGAACAAAACTCTCAAGTTCCTGGCCAAATTAATGGAACGAACATTAAGTGTGTGAGTGTGCAGGTGGAGCCCAATGGTTGGATGTGGGTTTGGGGTCCAATATTTTTTAATTATTTGTAGCAAATTTTTATCCTGGTTTGTACCCCTTACTTTGTGCACCCGTCGAACCCAATATGTCATTCTAGTGTCTCGTGTACTTGTGACAGACATATTTTTTTGTCAAGGTTTGCAAAGCTTCAAGCTTGCGATCGATGGGTACGTAGTTTGTTAGCCACAACTTTTATAATATGACTCTCCTCTAACGCAAAATATTTTGCGACTTGAAACATCCAATATTCAAACGGTTAACTTTCTTCCAAACTTAGGCCTCGAGATCTTACACTACCGGAAAACAAACATATGCCGAGTGCCACGATGTTTGCCGAGTGCAATTCATCGGGCACTCGGCAAACACTATTTTGCCGAGTGCCAGATGTCATGCACTCGGCAAACATCGTGGCACTCGGCAATTCCAGCTCTTTGCCGAGTGCCCCATAGGTGGCACTCGGCAAACAACTTGAAAAATGCCCCGCCCAATTTTTTGCTGGCGCCGTGACGGCGCCAGGGGTGAAATTTTGGGTTTGCCGAGTGTCACTAACGGACACTCGGCAAACCCTAGCCTTTGCCGAGTGCCACCAGAAAAACACTCGGCAAAGATGAAATACCCATTATTTCATGTGAAAACACATTTTGAGTCCATATCACAATTTAAAAATGTTTTGAACCTGATTTTTTTTTACAGTCATAATTAAACATCTTTTCATCCATGGAGAATTTTCATCCTTTTATGAGTGGGTTTGATATTTTTAATAAAATAATTGTATTTGTAGGATTTACTTCCAATGAGTCAAATTTGAAATGCATGTACATGAAATAATGACTCAAAAATTATGGAAAAATCATATTTGTGTTCATGATTACATTTGTAATCTTTTACAACTAAATATAACTAAATTTTTAAAATCTTATTTACGACACTCGACCGGCAATATGCAGGTTAATGGTTTTTTAATTATAGAAAATGTAATTGATGCGTAAAAAATATGACACTTGACATGGTGTCATTATATCATACATATATAATATGGTAAAAATTTCATAATGTTTCGACAAAGTTTTCAAGTATGACCTTTAGAAATTGGACAACCTTCGAGAAGGTTTAGGAGTTTAGGGATGAAATGAGTTAGGTTTAGAAGCAAATCGATATTCAAATATTTGTTTGAACTTAAAACTTTTTGTACTACTAAAACTCAATTTATCTTATACCATGTCAAAAATTGGCATTTTTTAGAGTTAGTTTGCTATTTTTGGTTAAAAAAGTTGTTTATAAGATTTTAAGTAAAAGATCCCAAATTTAAACTACAAGTGCCTTATATTTGTTTATTTGAAGTTAGAAATTTTCTATGATTAAATATTAGTGTATATTATATAATACCAAATTTTGGGATTTTTAAAGTCTTTATTCTATTTTATTTTATTTTTAAATCAATTTGCCAAAAATCTTTGCCGAGTGCAATTATCTGTGGCACTCGGCAAAGAGCAAATAAATATTCTTTGCCGAGTGCTATTTAAAAAGCACTCGGCAAAGTACTATAGGAACCCATTATTTCATGTGAAAACACATTTTGAGTCCATATCACATTTTTAAAAATGTTTTGAACCTGATTTTTTTTTTACAGTCATAATTCAACATCTGTTAATCCTTGGTAAATTTTCATACTTTTATGAGTGGGTTTGTTAATTTTAATAAAATATTTGTATTTGTAGGATTTACTTCCAAGTGGGTCAAATTTCAACTGCATGTACATGAAATAATGACTCAAAAATTATGGAAAAATCATATTTGTGTTCATGATTACATTTTTAATATTTTACAACTAAATATAACTAAATATTTAAAACCTAATTTAAGACACTAGATAGGGAAAATGCAGGTTAATGGTTTTTTAATTATAGAAAATGTAATTGATGCCTAAAAAATATGACACTTGACATGGTGTCATTATATCATACATATATAATATGGTAAAAATTTCATAATGTTTCGACAAAGTTTTCAAGTATGACCTTTAGAAATTGGACAACCTTCAAGAAGGTTTAGGAGTTTAGGGATGAAATGAGTTAGATTTAGAAGCAAATCGAGTTTCAAATATTTGTTTGAACTTAAAACTTTTTGTACTACTAAAACTCAATTTATCTTATACCATGTCAAAAATTGGCATTTTTTTGAGTTAGTTTGCTATTTTTGGTTAAAAAAGTTGTTTATAGGATTTTAAGTAAAAGCTCACAAAATTAAACTATAAGTGACTTATATTTGATTATTTGAACCTAGAAATTTTCTAGGATGAAATATTAGTGTATATTATATAATTACAAACTATGGGATTTTTACTGTCTTTATTCTATTTAATTATTTAAAAAAAAAAACAGTATAAAAAATCTTTGCCGAGTGCCTCCCTAATGGCACTCGGCAAAGGTTTTTTTTTAAAAAAAATAATCTTTGCCGAGTGCCTCCCTAATGGCACTCGGCAAAGGTTTTTTTTTTAAAAAAAAATACCCGTTTGCCGAGTGCCTCCCAATTTGGCACTCGGCAAACCTTGAGTCCGGCTAAAAAAAGGCCCGCACAGATCTGGGCGCAATAACGCCCAGATCTGCGCCCCGCTCCCCCGCAGCCCCCCCACCGCCGCCTGCTCCCCCGCCGCCGCCTGCTCCCCCGCCCGCCCCCCTGCTCCCCTGCCTGCTCCCGCCCGCCCCCCTGCTCCCCCGCCGCCGGCAGCCCCCTGCGCCCCCGCCGCCGGCCGCCCAGCTCCCTCCCCCGTCGCCCCCCGGCCGCCGGCCCGAGCGCCGCCCACGGCCGCCGGCCCCCGCGCCGCCCACGGCCGCCGGCCCCCGCGCAGCCCCCGGCCGCCGGCCTGCGCCCCTTGCCGCCCCGGCCGCCGGCCCCGCCGGCCCCGACCGCAACCGAGCTGCCGGCCAACCTAGCCGGCCCCACCGCCCCCGGCCACCCGCTCCGCCGCCCCCGGCACTGGCTCCGCCTCCCTACCCCGCCTCGCATATAGGTATACATGTATATCTCATTTTTTTAAATATAAATACGTATAAATATATACAAATTGGATATCAAATAGTAAATGCAAAATAGTAAATGTATCTATACTATTTGAGACATGCATTATATTGCATATATATATATTTGAACTTAGAGTTAGTGTCTCATGTGTTGAATTATTTAGTATAGTCTTTGATATTTTATAATTTTATGTTGTTTAGTGTAGCTTCTCACATTGTTTAATTACTTTATCTTATAACTAATTTTTTTAATTATTTTTAGATAGATATAATTTGGTTAGCGCTCTCTTACCGGCGTCACCGTCATCTTTTCGGCTTCATCGTCCTCATCTCGCATCAAACCCTACCGGTAACCTTAGAACCTAGGATTAATATTTTGCTTGAACATGAATGATTAATATGCTTTGTACATGTTTTTTATTATCTAATACAACGTCACATGTTTTGTTTGCTTTCAACATCCCTTCCTCGTAAATGATATTACAATTTTATTTATATGCATGTCAAGAAGATTAATATAAATAAATGCTTATACATGTTTTAGAAATATTAATATAATCGTTGTAATTCTTGTTATGTTTTAATGGTTGTGTTGATTAATATCTTGTGTATGTGGATGCCGGCCATCGTGCCGTGATATATATATGTGTCTGTGGATGTCGGCCATGACATCGTGATGTGTGTATGTGGGTGACAGCCATCGTGCCGTCCTATTGATGCAGATTTGCTATGTATTAGAGACAAGATGTTGTCAAATTTTTTTTTTGGTTATTGTCGCGTAACCTAGGCGTCTCCCGTTCGGAAGAGTTACGGTTTGGAATATGCATGTGTTTGCATATCTGTCGCCGTAACTGTTCGAACTGTCCACGTTTGGACAACTGGAGGATGCGTAGATTGAGCTCGTTTTCATGCTCCGTTCTGATTTGACCCAGGGTTTCGACAGCACCTCCCCGTTGTTCTCCGAACGCACATCCTCTTGGCATGTTGCCCAGACGTGCGTTTGGAGAGCAGCGGGGAGGTGCTGCTGAAATTTTGTGTTGGATCGGAACGGAGCGTGAATACGAGCTCAATCTACGCATTGTCTGGTGGGATTAGGACCTATCTTACCTATTAGACTGTTATATTCATCTCGTTTCTAACTAACCCCTAAACACGGGTGTTGTTTCCTAGTTTAGTACAAGATGGATCATCGTGAGTGGATGTACACGGGTCGCCCTAGTCAGGCCGAGGTGACCATGGATTGGATCAAGAACACTGAAGTATTCTTAGAGACAGCGTTTGGTAGACATAATGTACGTGACAAGACCTGGTGTCCATGTAGTCGGTGCGAGAATAAGCGTCGACAAACAAAGGATGCTATGGGTAAACACCTATGCAAATATGGGTTTATGCCAAATTATACCCGTTGGACGTATCATGGTGAGTCCCAACGTCCTAGAGAGGAGGTGTTGCGACATCGCATGGACGATGATGAGGGAGGGGTTGGATTTATGCTAGATGACTTTGAAGATGCGCATTTTGACGAAGCACGTGAAGAGGAAGTGCCGGAGCCAACGGCAAAAGCGTTTTATGACATGTTGTCCGCGTCAAAGCAACCTCTTCACGGTCACACTAAGGTTTCTCAACTGGATGCCATCGCACGACTATTGGCCATCAAGTCGCAGTTTAGCTTGAGTCGAGAATGCTTCGATGTTATGCTGACGGTTGTTGGTAGCCTTCTTCCAGAAGGTCACAATCTTCCGAAGAGCATGTACGAGTCTAAGAAAGTTCTCCGTGCACTTAAGATGTCTTATGAGCAAATACATGCTTGTCCCAACGGATGCATTTTATTCAGAAAACAATACGCAGACGCAACCTGCTGCGTGAAATGCAAATCCTCTAGGTATCTGGAGGTAGACTCCGATGATGGTGTGAAGAAACAACTCTCAATTCTCGTGAAGATCCTTCGGTACCTTCCCTTTGTACCGAGGATCCAACGACTGTACATGACCGAGGAATCTGCTAAACAGATGACATGGCATAAAAATGGGATTCGTTACAACCCAGACAAGCTAGGTCATCCATCAGATGGAGAAGCGTGGAAAAATTTGATCAGAAGCATCCCGAGAAAGCTTTAGAGCCACGTAATGTACGAATTGCTATAGCAACAGATGGGTTCAATCCATATGGTATGACGGCCGCCGCATACAATTGGGGGCACTCGGCGAAACCCCGTTAACGGCCACCCCGGCCGTCAACCATGGACTTCGCCGAGTGCTATACGTGGCACTCGGCGAAGTCTATATTGCACTCGGTAAAGACTTCGCCGAGTGCCCGATAAAAAGCACTCGGCGAACCCGCACGTCGCCGACACGGCTAGTGCCGAGTGGGGTTCGCCGAGTGTGGCACTCGGCGAACCCTTTGCCGAGTGTATTCGGGGCTTCGCCGAGTGCCCTAGGCACTCGGCAAACACGCACAGTCCCGTAGTGTTAGCTTATATATAGGCGAGGTTCAATAGCAAGAGCAGGGGTCTAGCTCGTGCACTTGCATGTGTAACAGAAGTATATATAGTACGTAGGTGTGAAGTGCCATGTGATTAGCTGCGACGACATGACCAGGGCAAATTAACAAGTCAACCTCTAGGTTGTTGCTGGAGGTCACCTGATCATCACAAGAATCCATTCTTAGGCTCAACGACTGATGAAAGGCCACACAACCAAACTTCTAGCTAGCTAGCTAGCTACTATAGTAAATATATTACAGCGTGTTATACCGGCCGTTAGTTGTTATCTCTTTCCCTTTGGAAGTAATCATGGTGGATTAGATCGACATTTAGATCATAAGTAATTAGCTATTTAGCAGCTGATCGATTATTCGCCTGTGATTCTGCAAGAATAATTTGAACCAAACCAGCCGACAGCGCGCGGCCATGTCGATGGGCTTGCGCGGCTAGCGAGGAAGAAGGAGATCGACGAGCAGATGACGCCGGCCGGTTTAACGTACGTACGACCCGGTTCGTCAATCGATGACGCCGGGGAAACGTAAAAATTGAATCTTTTTTATTGGTATTTGTGAGGCGAGTGCTTATTACGGATATACTATATATTAAAGATTTATATATATAGCCAGCTTTCGTTTCGTGACAATGCAATATATATAATATAATGGTGTTAACTTTTGCACTGCACCGACGAGCCCTAATTCATAGTGACATGTTAATAAACTGTCTTAATTACTACTACTGCACCTGCATGCCTGCATGCATGCCGTTGAGATATCTTGTCTGAGCAGAATCGATATGATCATATCATAGACACAGTTCGCTAGCTGGTAAAACAAATTAAGATGCTTGGAAATCAGGAAGGTAAAACATTAATTTTCTATGATGTTGTTCATGAGGTAAAGTCGCGTGCGTACGTCTCGTCACACTGCACTCTCGATGGTTCACCTAACTATCCCTCTCCGCCTCTCCTGCTTTTTTTCCCCAGCTGTTTTAATTCCCTCTTGCAATTTACATCGATACGCACGTATGTACGTACCTGAAAAAATCTGATAGCCTCGCTCATAGGTAGGTCAAGTGTTTTGTCATGTGTAGCTAGTAGCTAGCATTATATTTATGTCTTTTTCACCGTATGAAATTAACACTATGGGTATGTAGCTTTAGACCACAAGAATATATATATATATATATATATATATACGGGAACGCTATTCTACACTATGGGTGTAAATACTATTCTACACCGATCATTCCAATCGTGCCCACCCCCCACCCAATCCCAACCCCTCCATTCTACGTCGGTGTAAGCAGAAAGGTCAGGAATGGGTAGAATGGACGCTTTTTCTGACGGAGATCGAAGCAACGACGACAACGTAGGTGCTTTAGTTTCAATATATATATATATATATATATATATTCAACAGTACTAATCTAAACAACATATAATATAAGTCAGCAGCATGCATGTTTTCCTCGAGCTAGCGAGGGCACAAATTAAACATGACAGCGCCAATTAAGAAATACTAACATTAACTGTTAGTTCATGCCGATTGCCAGAGCAAAATAAGCAATATAATGGACAGATATATACCCGGCCCATCCATTGAGAGAACGTCACAACTTAACCAAAATATAATGACGCGGTCTATTTAACTCTAAGTGTTAGATTCTAATTTAAGTAGATAAAATATGCATGCATGGGTTATCTTGTGTGATTTAGTGGAATTTGTTTCATGTAATTTATTTTTTACATTGGGTTTTATGTAAATTTGTCTTATGTTATTTTGATCTATATATAATTTCTAACAGTAGGAACACTCATGTTTTTTTTGTCACAGATCGAAGAATAATGTCGTTTACAATTTTCAACGCAATTAATTGTAACTTATACTACCCCGTTCATTCATTTTTAAATGACGTTATTGATTTTTATCATAACATTTAACTATTCGTCTTATTCAAAAAAATTGTGCAAATATAAAAAATAAGTTATGCTTGAATTACCTTCAATAATAAAACAATTATAACAAAATAGTGACATTTCGAAAATATTTCTGTAGAATGGTCAAAAGTTATGATAAAAGTAAATTATGTCGTTTAAAAATAAACGGAGGGAATTATATATATATATATATCAATGGCTAATCAGTAATCACTATGCATGCATAATTGCGTTGCGTTGCGTCGATCTAGACGGACGTTCTTGCATCGCATCGCATCACATGAACGTCATTAGAATGGTTGTTGCTCACTAATTAATTCAGCTAATCCCAATCAGTGCGCTAAAAAGGTTGGAGTAATATATATAATGCAGATCGACCAACAAGACTCTCAGGTGTGTGAGTGTGTCAGATCGTCGTAATCGTCTAACTAACACATGTACAGCAAATAATTTATCACCAACATGCATGGCAGATCAGATCGCGAGCTAATAATTAATCAAGTCTTTTATAAACATAAACAGTTTTGGACAACAAGCATGAAGTTTCGCAATAAAAATCAGTTATCTAAAATGCTGAATATTAAGAACACATATGTACAACATATATAAGTCCATATATTTTGTGGTGGCGACTCACAAGCCACGCATATATATCTTCAACTGTTTTTTACACGTCGTTAATTAAGTTAGAGCCTGCTCGATCATTTTCTCCTTAATTAAGTTGTGCATGCATTGGGATCGGAGGAGGCTAGCTTAATAATTATCTGAATATACTTTAGGCAGCAGGTTAGTGAGTGAGTAAGCAAGTTCATGTGAGATAAGAATCCTATCTAGCTAATTGAGTGGCACCATGGATCTCCTTGAATTGAATGAGCTGGTTCCAACAGTAGTAATAGGGCATACCTGAATTTATATATCTGCAGCTGACAACCTGCCAGGGAGAGTACATACATATTATATTGCAGCACATGGAGATGTAGAGCCAGGTTAACTACTGTGTTGTGCTGCATGTCCTAATGTTGTTCAATGGTGATAAATTTACTCAACCAAAACAGTACATGTATACAGTCAGCAGTGTATGAATTGGATTGATTAGTGGGGTCTAGATTAGGCAGTAGGAAAAAGGTACTGTGCAATAATACATGGAGTAGTTGTGTTACTGTATGTATGTGCAGGTGAAGTGGCTGTGCAAGCAAACACATGTGATGCATAATGCAATTTCACTATAAAATGATGTGATGGGCCAAATTAAATGATGTGATGATGTCTCAATTTCTGCTGGAAAATTGAGAGCAGGAGCTGACATGCATGCAGCCCATGTTTGTTGGGCCTAATTAGATCCTAATCCTCTTCAACTACATACATTTATATATTACTAGATAATAAATTAATACTCGCTTGCTCAGAGAAAGATTTCACTTGTATCTTTTCGATTTTATAAAAAATAACTTTATTTGTGTCCTTTTTACTTTCATAAATCAAAAGGTTGTATTCTTTTTTATACTGTTTTTAGTATGAGTATGAGAGTTTAAGTAAGCGTATATATGGACAGTCGCCAACTCTGAACTCTCCATCAACAGATCAACAGCTTTCAGAGTATGGTACTGAAGAACAAGTTAACTTGTAATTGTAATGGATATTATTAACGACGATGGATACCGATCGAGACAGGACGCGTGAGTGATGAATTAGGAAGCGTCTGGTTTGAACAATTCGTTGAAACAATCGTAGTCGTAAACGTAGTTATATGTGCACACTATGCAGTCAGTGTCAGTCGCGTGCAGTGATTTGAATGGATCATCAGCAGACGAAGGCGGCAGTCACACGTTCGTCTCGTCGATCCTCGCGCCGGCTGACGGGGCATCGATGATAACGCATTGCATTGCAAATCTGAGCTCATTAGAAGCAGTAAACAACTTACTGAGCTCATTAGAAGCAGTAAAGCATCTATTTTATAAAATGCACGTGCAAATCTGCATCAACTACCGCATGCGCATGCATGCATGGGACCGCCGGGAGTGTCGTCATTTGTCTGACTACTGACTATCTAGTAGCACGTTTGAGTTTGACAGCAGCTAGCTAGCTTTGAAAGACTAAAAATACTGACAGCTTGTAGCGTTCATATATATTTTTTAGTTAGTTTCGATTTGGTTGCAAATAAAATCTCGACCGCTTGCTTTTCTTCCTTATCCTGAGCTGGCTTAATTAGTTCAGACTTTAACTTCAGTACGTCAGAATATTGAATTAATGGACAAGAACATCTATCCATGCATGCATGCAGGATTAATTCAATGACCCTCACCTTTTGCATGCATGAAAAAAATACTGGATCCTCTATTTTTTTTAATCATATATATATATAGGCGTGAACTGATCACCTGAATCGTCGTAGACTTTGATGTATGTACAAGAAGATTGGATCGTACCACAGCTGCTGCGATTAATCCCCTCTTCATGCGTGCGTTCGTCGAGTCCAGGCCAGTACACTAGCTCGTGGGCTAAGATCGAATTCCCAGAAGCAGCAAATAAGTATTAGTGTTGTTAATTTTCTAGATAATGGATATTAGTTTGTTTCTAAATTTTGTAATATTGAGTTTTACAATAATCTATATATGAAAAAAAATCTGATTTGTTTGGTAAAAAGGAGATTTTATTTGATAGTAGTTGCAGTTGCTAACATCATAAAATAACCATGATACAGTGCTAGTTCTCTCTCCAAATTAACTTGCAAGCTAGGCAGGCAGCATTAGCTTGTTAAGGTAATTGACTCAGATCTGTATATATGTAATATTTATTGCCATTATGACCTGCCAATGCAATGCAAAGTCGTCCACAACTAACAATCTCATATGATAAAAGTGTTTACAAGATGATTAGCCACGTCAGAGTTGGAAGAGAAAACCTAACTAGCTAGCTAGTTGCATGGTCGATAGTGATATATACATACATGCATGTAGCTTCATCTTAATTTCAACAACGACTGGAGGAGCTTCTTTTTATAAGGGCGAAATTCGATCGACAAAGTCTTCAAAGAAGTTGTACCGTATATGGCAAGTAATTCTTCGGACGGAACACTACCTAATTAGTTCTACGCGCATATATATGTATACGTATATAATCTATATTTTTACATTAAATCTATTCATTTAAAGTTTAAACTCTTACATAATTAGCAAAAACAAAGTTATTGCCCTGAACGTACGGCTGCAGCTCAGAAATGTATGACGGACTCCGATGATATTTGGCCGGAGTCGATCGCCTCGTCATTATATTAACTAATTATTTCATTGCTTCGTTAGTCTGATCGATAGTATCCCACCCACTCCAATTAATTAAGTTGAGCTTCAATTATCCTTCAGGATCGAGTTCTGGTACATATATATAGTTTATCTCAAGTAGCTAAACGTATGTAAACTAGTTTATGCATGCATGTATAATACATAAATATATACTTAGTAGCACCTGTTCGGCGGAAATATAATTTCAGGTACTTCTCGAGTGGATTTACGAAGCTCGAGTGGAGAAAGAGCCACTAAACATAACATTAAAGATAATCAGTCAACATTCAACGTTAACTAGTCTGCTAATAGTCGGGAAGTCGAGGGTTACCTGAGTTCAGCATTCGGGAATCTTTTCCGATTACCGGTAGTCGGATGGTCGTCGACACATTTCGCTCTTTTAACGCCATCTAGATCCAGTCTACTACTTTAAACTCCATAATTATATGGTTAATATACACTACCGGAAAGAGCACATTTGCTGAGTGCCCTAAGGTTTGCCGAGTGCATTCCTTCGGGCACTCGGCAAACCCTTGTTTGCCGAGTGTACAAAGAAATACACTCGGCAAACATATTACACTCGGTGAATAAAATTGTTTGCCGAGTGCATTATCCATGGCACTCGGCAAACCTGTGAAAAAAACCCGATGCACCAGGTTTGCTGACGCCGTTGTAACGGCAGAGAGGGAAAGAATGGTTTGCCGAGTGCCACTAACGGACACTCGGCAAACACTAGTATTTGCCGAGTGTTATTTAATAAAACACTCGGCAAAGGTGAAAATCCTATTATTTCATGTGAGATCACAATTTAAGCCTACATCACATTTTAAACATGTTTTGAACTTGAAATTTTTTTTTACACTCATAATGCAACCTATGTTAGGCCATGGAAAAGTTTCATATTTTTCTGAGTGGGTTTGCTATTTTTAATAAATTAATCATGTTTCTAGGATTTACTTCGAAGTGGGTCAAATTTCAACTGCATGTACATGAAATATTGACTCAAAAAATTGTAGAAAAATAATATTTATGTTCATGATTCCATTTGTAATCTTTTACAACTAAATATATCTAAATATTTAAATTCTAATTTACGACACTCGGGCGGCAACATGGAGATTAATGGTTTTTTAATTATGGAAAATTAAATTGATGCCTAAAAAATATGATACTTGACATGGTGTCATTATATCATACATATTTACTATGGTAAAAAATTCATAATGTTTCGACAAAGTTTTCATGTATGACCTTTAGAAATTGGACAATCTTGGAGAAGGTTTATTAGTAGTTTAGGGATGAAATGAGTTAGGTTTAGAAGTAAATCGATATTCAAATATTTGTTTGAACTTAAAACTTTTTGTACTACTAAAACTCAATTTATCTTATACCATGTCAAAAATTGGCATTTTTTAGAGTTAGTTTGCTATTTTTAGTTAATTAAAGTTGTTTATAGGATTTTAAGTAAAAGATCCCAAATTTAAACAACAAGTGTCTTATATTTGTTTATTTGAACTTAGAAATTTTCTAGGATGCAATATTACTGTATATTATATAATGCCAAATTATGGAATTTTTTACTGTCTTTTTTCTATTTTAGTTTTTTTTTTTGAAAAAAAATTAAAAAATATTTGCCGAGTGCATTTATCTCTGGCACTCGGCAAAAAAAGTTTATTTTTTAAAAAATGAACAGTCGCCGAGTGCCTCAGTAATGGCACTCGGCAAACAAATTTTTTTTTTTAAAAAAATAGTTTTCGCCGAGTGCCTCCCAATTTGGCACTCGGCGAACCTTGGACTAGACTAAAAAAGGCCCTGCAGATCTGGGCGCTTATTGCGCCCAGATCTGCTCCCCCGCACCCCGCCGAGCCCCCTGCTCCCCCTCACCCCGCTGCCGGCCGCCCCCGCCGCCGGCCGCCCAGATCTGCTTCCCCCTACCCCGCCGTCGCCTGCTCCCCCGCCACCGGCCGACCTGCGCCTTCGCCGGGAGCCTCCTCCTCCGCCTCCTCCTGCCGTCGGCCCCTCCGCCATCGGGAGCCTCCTCCGGCGCCTCCTCCGCCGCCCTCTCTGGTTGTCAGCCCCCCGCCGCCGCCTGCTCTCCCGCCGCCGGCCAACCTGCGCCCCCACGGGAGCCCCCTCCGGCCGTCGGCCCCTCCGCCGCCGACTGCTCTCCCACCGCCAGCCGACCTGCGCCCCCGCGGGAGCCTCCTCCGCCGCCCCCTCCGGCCGTAGGCCCCTACGCCGCTGGCCGCCGCCAATCGGTAACTACTGTTTTACATGTACATATAGCTTAGGTTATATATGTGTGTGTATATGTGAAACATCGATGGGCTGTTACGTGTGTAGACAAATGCACATATTACTTTCGGTTTGTATGTCAGTGGATTAGATGAATATGAATTATTAGCCTACTGATCCTTGTTGCTATATTGTGATTATCAATGTCCACTAATGATCTAATTATGACCACTTGCGGTATACAATTCGTCATGCTGGGTGAGTGTTGACACAGATTTTTTTTTGATGGGGCTACGAAATGCTGAATGAAATGTGTCACTAGGGGGATTTAACTGTTAGCATATATGAGGTATGTGAAGCCATGGATTTTGGAATAGTTGATTAATGATTAGTTCTAGTTTCGTAGCGTCTTGAACTCTTGATGATAGGTATTAATTCTACTTTTTTGCCTATTAGATGATTAGTTCTAATACTGTTTTTGTCATTATTGTTATATACAATTGTGCTAACTATTTTCTTTTTTGCAGTTCTATTCATCGGCATCAGGATCAAACACACAAGCATCTCCGCACACTGGGCAAAGCGGTAATGCTCCGTTGTGAGACTAACTTGTGAGGCATAATGTGAGTTGCCGTTGTGAACTTGAATTTGTATATTATAATGTGAACTTGAACTTGTGAACTATTATGTGAACTTGAACTTATGAACTAAATTATGATTTGTGATGTGATTGACTCATGGGATTTATGTTGAAATGTGATTTGTCGAGAAATTTGTGATGAAATATAAATTTTGTGATGAAATGTGAATTTGTGATGAATTTTGTGATGAGATGTGAATTTTGTGATTAAATATGAATTTGTGATGAATTTTGTGATTGAATGTGAATTTTGGGATGAAATGTGCATTGAATATTTTTTTTAAAAAAAAAGAATTGCCGAGTGTAGCACTCGGCAAAGCACTGTGGCTTTGCCGAGTGCCACATGAGGCACTCGGCAAAGGCCGTTAGGCCACGTCCCGGCCGTTAGACGGCTTATTTTGCCGAGTGCCTCACGTGGCACTCGGCAAAGCCTACAAGGCACTCGGCGAAGGCTTTGTCGAGTGCCCGATAAAAAACACTCGGCAAACAGGCTCTTCGCCGACACCCATTTTGCCGAGTCCCCTTTGCCGAGTGTGGCACTCGGCGAATCCTTCGCCGAGTGGAAAATAGGTTTCGCCGAGTGCCCTAGGCACTCGGCAAATATAGTTTCTCCCGTTGTGATAGTCATCACCACCTAGAGTCATTAACTATTGTATGACAATTTATCCTCATAATTAGTCATCAATGGGATACCTTAATCACCATTTATAACCCCTGATCCCTCCCATATAAAGGGATTAGAGGGAGTCTGTAAGGGGGACGTTTGGTCATATTTTTAAGTAGGCAAAGTCCATTTTTTAAGTCAAACTACACACAGAAGTAGTGTTATTATCCTTCGGAATTGTCTAAATCACTTTATCTTTGTCTCATTATTTAAGATAACCATCGAATCATAATTTCAGGTACTTCTCGAGTGGATTTATGAAGCTCGAGTGGAGAAAGAGCCACTAAACATAACATTAAAGATAATCAGTCAACATTCAACGTTAACTAGTCTGCTAATAGTCGGGAAGTCGAGGGTTACCTGAGTTCAGCATTCGGGAATCTTTTCCGATTACCGGTAGTCGGATGGTCGTCGACACATTTCGCTCTTTTAACGCCATCTAGATCCAGTCTACTACTTTAAACTCCATAATTATATGGTTAATATAGTCATCACCACCTAGAGTCATTAACTATTGTATGACAATTTATCCTCATAATTAGTCATCAATGGGATACCTTAATCACCATTTATAACCCCTGATCCCTCCCATATAAAGGGATTAGAGGGAGTCTGTAAGGGGGACGTTTGGTCATATTTTTAAGTAGGCAAAGTCCATTTTTTTAAGCCAAACTACACACACAGAAGTAGTGTTATTATCCTTCGGAATTGTCTAAATCACTTTATCTTTGTCTCATTATTTAAGATAACCATTGAATCATAGCACAACCCGGTTAGCCTAAATAAATCCTTCTACGGACACGTAGTACGCTGTTGTTCGTACACAACTACGTTGCTATCCATCTATCTGCATGCACCGACGGTGCGATAAAGGCAAGTGGAATTGAGAAATAATGCAAAAGTCAATATCCAACACGAGCGACGAAATTACTGACCGATGCAAAAGCAAACAATAATGTTAGTTCGATCTATGTGTCGTCTGGATCGATGATAATTCCCTTTTGCAGCCGAACAAAACGCATCAACCCAAATTCAGATCATGAACGTATACACTACTGGAAAACGAATATTCGTCAAGTAACAAAGACTTAATATTTTTAGGTACTCGGCAAACTAAAAACACTAATCGACAGATGTGGCGTGCTTGTGCGGCCAAAAAATGCGATCTACCTGGCTCTCAAGTTATCTAGATGACTAAGGAAGAATACGATCTATATTAGAGGTCTTTTTCACTGTTAATCTCAGCTAGCTCTATGTTTAACTATTAAGAGTACGTACGTACGATCGATCTTCTTCAAGATGCTCTTAATAATTAGATCGAATCGAGAAATGAACAGTTTTCAAAGTTACTAAATACGTACGCACGTACGTGAATAGTGTTGGTTGTCCGGCCGGTTTGAAACAAAAATCGATCGATCTAGTCCTGAAAAATTGTATAGAACGTACGTACGACGTAGTATTAAATTGCACAACAACAAGCAATAATCCAATGAGAAAATGGCTCTAAATCAAAACGTGTCAATGCTCCGATCGAAATATATATCTTCTTTTCTTTTCTTTTCATCATTTTGGTTTAATTTATCAGTTAATTGGCTCGTGTTCTAAATTATATTGATCGAACCCTAGACTTTCCATGAACGGATCGGAAGATAAGGACGCATATATATGTACGTACGTGTGCAGTAGTTATTCAATGTTGACCATTAATTATTTTTAATCTCTATATATCATCAACAACTTAACGTATGAAAGTATTTTTGATTAAATCCAATTATATTATACAGAGTTTCTAAGCTAGTGCATGCGCTACTAACTAAAAAAATTACTCAAATAATTATGTTATTCCTCATTTATTTTTTTGATGAAAATAAATTACAATATAAATGAGGAATAACATAATTATTTGACAATAACAACATGAAAATAAAAAATGACCAGAAGCTTTAAAACAAATTAATCGAAAACCAATTAAAAGTTAATGCTGATAGGTTTGTTTTGGTGTATTTAATTTTGCTATCGTCGATGGAATAATTGACTAGAAATAGTATTCCAGCTGGTTCCACTTATTCTCCTTAATTAATTCATTAATTGGACGTGACGATGCATGCATGCATGGTTGATATATAGTGTTCATCGTGTGACACGTGATTTTCTTTTCAACTGGATTAAATATTTAAGTTGCTCAAAAAAGAAATAATGTACTCCACTTTCTTTCGTAGGGAATTAATTACAATATCTTAGTGGAAAACTGAGAATATATATATATATATATATATATATATATATATATACGGGAACGCTATTCTACACTATGGGTGTAGAATGCTATTCTACACCGATCATCCCAATCGTGCCCACCCCCACCCAATCTCAACCCCTCCATTCCACGGTGTAGAATAGCATTCTACACCCGTGGTGTAGAATAGCATTTGTATATATATATATATATATATATATGCAATTAAATTGAAAACATCGATGATCACATGCACCCGTACGTAACGCGCGATCAAACTGAGAATATATATATATATATATATATATATATTGCTCGTCTCTCCCAAAAACTAAATTAGGGTTTATTGACTGAAATTGATTACATTATGCATCGTGTTAAATTATAATAAGTCCACATAACAATATTATTATTGATTAATTACTTTACACTATGACCTAATAAACTAGTTGTTTAATAATCCTTAATCTTTTAAATTTTGTTTACTTAACACCTAAGGCGGTTTTATAATATGGTTTTGCCATGTTGACATGATAAGATTGTTTTCTACTTCTTCTTCCTCATCTTTTTCATGCTAACATCAACGTTGAATAATCTTTCCACCTCCCTGAAAAGATAGAAGGAAACAAATTTATGCTAATTGGTGTGAAATATGATACCTTTCATGTGGGGCCCACACATCATTCTCTCACGCGGACATGGAACGAGCATGTCCCAATCTGGAGGGAATATTTTTCTTCGGGGATCATCTTGTCCTACTTGTCTCCCATCAAAACACTTTTAAAAGTAGGATCGTCCTATCCTGTCCTACTATTATATCCCTCCATGCAAACATAACATAATATAACATGGCTAGAAAACCACAACAATATGGTATAGAAACTCACCTTCAACTTATACTGAAATCCGATGGTCTACTTGCTATCATTAGCTTGCCCTTCGTCTATCCAAAGAGAGAGGGAGGATAAGACATTGGAGTGAATGAGCAGGAGTGACTATTAATTTTTTATGTTAATATTGTTCAACATGGTACACCAACCGAGCAAAATCACTTTACAAAACTACCTTAAAGAGTTAAATAAATAGTATTTAAAAGATTAGGTGGTTAAATACATAGTTTATTAGATTAGGGGATTAAATAATCAATCAACAAACAGTACTTGAGGGCTTATATATACACTTACTCCTATATATCAAATCTATCATTTGTATATCCTATCATAAATTAATTAGTTCATAAAGCTTAAACGGTACTTCCTCCGGTGTAGAAATATTAGTCGTTTAGACAAAATTACACGTATCAAGGTGATATTAAATAAAGTTACAAGAGTTGTCTCAATTGGTTATGTAGCCTAGATTTTATTGGTGTCACCCAAGTTCAACTCCTGATGGTAAGGACCCATTTGATAGCAATGCTTCGATTGACAAGATCATACTTGAATCCAGTAAACTGTTCAAATAAAACACCCGCGTGTCCTTCTACGGGAAAATGCATGTACGATTCTCTATGTACATGGTACGACGAACGTTTGAGATTTGTTCAACGACGACGGTATCCTTGGAAAACTACCTGTTTTGAAGTACGTTTTACGTAAAATAAAGTTGACCCACATTTGACAGCTATATATATCTGACCTAACCATTTTAAAATATCTAAAGATGATCATAGTAAAAAAAGAATAATTAGCACTGCACGCCGCCGCTAGCTGCCGTGCGTGGATCAGTCATCAGTGGATGGATGGATCACATGTTATAATCGAGCAATTAACTTAAGTTGCACCATGGCTGATGGCTTTGACGAGACCTCGATATCTATTTAAGACCATCACATACATGGCTAATCCTTCCCAAGAATTGAAGACGACGACCACTAGTTAAGCGCTTGCTTGCTAGTCATCGTTCACGATGAGAATTGCTAATGTTCTTTCCCTCCTCCTGCTGCTGGGGCTCCGCCTAGCCGGCGGCAGCCCTCCGCCGCAGCCGGTGGAGTGCACCCGCGGCACGTCGGACTGCACGGTCACAAACGTGTACGGCTCCTACCCTGACCGCACCATCTGCCGCGCCGCCAACGCGTCGTTCCCGCGCACCGAGCAGGAGCTCGTCGCGGCCGTGGCGGCGGCGGCGGCAGCCAAGCGGAAGGTGAAGGTTGCCACGAGGCACTCGCACAGCTTCCCCAAGCTCGCCTGCCCCGGCGGCCGCGACGGCACCATCATCAGCACCAGGTTCCTCAACCGGACGGTGAGCGTCGACGCCGCCAGGCGGCTGATGACGGTGGAGAGCGGCATGGTGCTGAGGGATCTCATCAAGGCCGCCGCCGCCGCCGGGCTCGCGCTGCCACACTCGCCCTACTGGTACGGTCTCACCATCGGCGGCCTCCTTGCCACCGGCGCGCACGGGAGCTCGCTGTGGGGCAAGGGCGGCGCCGTGCACGAGTACGTGGTAGGGCTACGGATCGTGACGCCTGCGCCGGCTAGCCAGGGATTCGCCGTGGTCAGACAGCTCGTCGCCGGCGACCCCGACCTGGACGCCGCCAAGGTCTCCCTCGGCGTCCTCGGCGTCATCTCTCAGGTAGTACAAATATGAAAGAAAATTTTACATATTTTGGATGAGATATATATAGGGATTAATTAATTTGTGTTGGTGTGTACAGGTGACGCTGGAGTTGCAACCGCAGTTCAAGCGGTCGGTGAGGTTCACGACGCTGGACGACTCGGACATGGCGGAGAAGGTGGGAGTGTGGGGTGGCCTGCATGAGTTCGGCGACCTGGCTTGGCTGCCGCGGCAGGGGAAGGTGATCTACCGGGAGGACGACCGCGTCGACGTCTCCACGCGAGGCAATGGCCTCAACGACTACATCGGCTTCCGGGCGCAGCCGACGCTGGGGCTCATCACGGCGAGGGTGGCACAGGAGAAGCTGGAGCAGAACGGCACCGACATCGCCAGGTGCCTCGCGGCGCGGCTGCCGCCGTTGGCGTTAGAGCTGCAGGCGTACGGCTTCACCAACGACGGCAACTTCTTCACCGGTTACCCGGTGGTTGGGTTCCAGCACCGGATCCAAGCGTCGGGCTCGTGCATCAACTCGCCAGAGGACGGGCTGCTCTCCTCCTGCACGTGGGACCCGCGCATCAGGGGGCCCTTCTTGTACAACTCCGGCTTCAGCGTCGCCCTGTCCAAGGCGCCGGCGTTCGTCGCCGACATGCAGCGGCTCCGGGACCTGAACCCGAGGGCCTTCTGCGGCATCGACTTCACGTTGGGCATCCTGATGCGCTACGTCAAGGCGTCCTCCGCCTACCTCGGCAAGGCGGAGGACTGCGTCGACTTCGACGTTACCTACTACCGGAGCTACACCGACGGCGAGCCGCGGGTGCACTCCGACGTGTTCGATGAGCTGGAGCAGATGGCGCTGCGCAAGTACGGCGCCTTGCCGCACTGGGGCAAGAACCGCAACTCCGCCTTCGACGGCGCCGTCGCCAAGTACCCCAAGTCCGGCGAGTTCCTCAAGGTGAAGGACAGGTACGACCCCGACGGCATCTTCTCCAGCGAGTGGAGCGACCAGGTGCTCGGCATCAGAGGCAGCCCCAACATCGTCGCCAAGCGCTGCGCCCTTGAAGGCCTCTGCGTCTGCTCCGACGACTCTCACTGCGCGCCGGAGCAGGGCTACTTCTGCCGCCCCGGCCAGGTGTACAAGGAGGCCAGGGTCTGCTCCCAATCCACCGCCGGCTACCTCCGGACTAAAACCTGATCCATTCAACGTACTCAATCTTCATTCATAATATATAATCATGCAACGTATAACGTAATGAGACGTACGTACGTGCGTACTACGTGATGCTGCATGGTTGATGTTCGTGCAGTGCATGTCGTGTCGTGTTGATGCATGGGAGCATCTCTCTCTCTCTCTCTCTATAGTTGTGAAGTTTGATGCGTGGCAAATTTTAAGTTACATCTAAATTATATTAATAAAGACGTTCGTTTTATAGATCTAATGGTATGCATCATCTATCTGTGGTTAATTTATTTCAGAGGTGGAAATTATCTTTTTACTCCCTCACTCCGACGACATTTGACTTTTTTTCAAACTCAAACTTTTTAACATTAACAAATTTTATAAAAATACCAACAATTATAATATCAAATTAGTTTTATTAAATCTGTCATTAAATATATTTTAATAGCATATTTATCTGATATTATAAATGTTAATGTATTTCTATTTAAATTTAGTCTACTCTTAAAACATCTGACATAAAAAAATCACAATACTTATGTAAAATAGAGGTTGTACAAATTAAGGTATAGCTCCAACTTTCTGAATCTGAGATTTGTATGGTATATTAAAACAATTTAAATATTTAATGGCCGAAGGCGGGTTCGCCGTTGCGTCGGCGGCTTGCCAACACACCCTGTGTCCATTTCGCACGAACACAATGGTGTGCGCGGTGAAGTCCCACAGGATCGGACCCAATGATTCCAGCCATTGAACACCTAGTACCATTTCATGTGAGCCGAGTGCGAGTCCGCAGCAGTCCAGTGTGAACTGTTCGCGTCCGATGGTGATGGCCATGTTGCTGCAGCAGCTTGGGCTGCACACTTGTTCGCCGTTGGCCACTGTCACCCGAAGGCTTGAATGGCTGTTGAATGTGATGCCGATGCGCTCCGCTGTGTCCGTGTCCAAGAAGTTATGGGTGGACCCCGAGTCCAGAAGGGCGATGATATGTGCGCCGTTGATGCTGACGCAGAGTTGCATCGTGCGGCCCACACGTGGGCGAATGCCTGTTAGCGCGTGTATAGAGATCACTGGGTTGGCCAGCGGATTTGTTTGTTCGTCCTCTTCGTCTTCAACTTCAATACAGAACAATTGCTTGCAGTGCTCTTTGTGGCCGGGCGTGAAAGGCTCATCGCAGTGAAAGCATTGCCCACTTCGGCGGCGTTGGGCCACATCGGCTGGAGTCAACCGCCGGGTGGACGACGAAGGCTTGGCCACCGAAGGAGAGGATGCGGCCGACGCAGGTGGGGCTGTGCTGGAGGCAACACTCGGCGTGGATGCACGGGAGCGGAAGTATTGCTGCTGGCATGGCGCTGAGGCGGTTGAGAACGACTCCCTTTGTTCGTGAGCCCGAGCCAACATGACGGCGTCGTCGAGGGTGGTCGGGCGGTGCAGAGCGACGTCCGTGCTGAGAGATTTGCCGAGGCCCGCCAGAAATAGCTGCACTTGGTGAGCCTCGGAGATCGCCATGTCTCTGCAGGACAGGGCCATGAAACGCTTGGCGAAGTCGTCGATGCTGCCTTCGCGACGTAAAAGTGCCATCTCGCCGATTGGGCTGTCCGTCATGGGCGGCCCGAAGTGTTTGTTCACGAGCTGGACGAAGCGTTCCCATGGGGGCGCTCCATTGTTGAGTTCCAGACGATGGTACCACAGCTGCGCATCGTCGGTGAGGTAGAAGGAGGCATACGCCACGCGCCGATTCTCAGGAGTACGACGGACGCGAAAATAGCGCTCGCAGCGATTTAGCCACGACAAGGGGTCCCCCACGCCGTCGTACTTCGGGAACTCCAACTTGTGTGTTGTAGCGAAGCCGTCCTCTTCCTCGTCATCATGTCGGCGGCCTGTGGGAGGTCGCCCTTGTTGCAGAGCACGTT
This sequence comes from Zizania palustris, assembly GCA_019279435.1. NCBI lineage: Eukaryota > Viridiplantae > Streptophyta > Magnoliopsida > Poales > Poaceae > Zizania > Zizania palustris. The sequence continues at coordinate 54,633,352 of JAAALK010000082.1, read as the reverse complement.
CTGCGCGAAGGAGGCCGTCATTCAAGAGCTGTTGCTGTTGTCCTTGTGCCGTGAGCGACACCTCTATAACGGCCACCTGATCACGGAGTGGGATCAAGGGTCGTATCATGTCCTCGATCGCCTAAAGCCGTCGCGCGACGTCCCCCATGGTGAGCTCCTGGTCCTTCTCTTTTGCTGCCGATCCCGAGCCATCGCCGACTGCGGATCCCGAACTCATGTTGCGTGGTGCGGAAGCAGGTCCTGGATCTGCTGATACTAGGTTGTCAGCGGTCGGAGAGCGCGGGAGATTGGAGGGAACGTTGTGCCTTAGATTATATGAGAAAGACGTCGAGGGACGGGGACACAGGGCCGCGTCGGCGTGGTGGCGCCGTTGTGGCACCCCGCCGCCGCGGACAAGGACTGCCCGGAACACTCCCAACACCAAAAGCCCCCTTCACCTCTAGCCTTCTCCTGCTTATATCACGCAAGGAAGGTAACAAGCATAATCCTAGCTCACATAATTGGCAGTAGAGATCTTATTCCATTTCTGCTAATCAATCACTAATAGCTATCCTAATTTGGCGTGTCGCCGGATCCCTTGCCATGTTTGCGCCGGCGGTAGTGCAGTCTGATCATGACAGCAGCAGAGAAAAACTCTTAAAGTACACAACTACTTTCAGTCAAGAGTACTTTAGCTGTGTAGAGGTGCTTGATCCCAACAATACAAAGCCTAGACCCAAATATGAACTACTGAATTTTTAACAGTGGCAGATCCAGAAAAATTATCCAATGGAGGCCATTTAGCAGTAATTGTACAACAGCATGTGTGCAATTACATGGAGCATGACGGAGCCATGGTGCCTGCCAGGCTGCCAGTCCCCGTACCTCTGTCACTGATTGTTAATATGCTGTTACACTTTCTCTCGTATTTTGAAGCTTGTTGGTGTTTTCATTTCCACCTCTCATCAGAATTTTTTGGATGTTTCAGACAAAAGAGTACTGGTTCTGGTCATAGCTCAAGCAAGTATACATTTCTCTATATCAGCCTTTTGGTTCCTCTGGGCACCAACCATAGTGGTATGAGTCTGTGCTGAAGTTTCTTCCTCTAGTTTTCCCATATATAATGTATGACCAGGTTTTCAAAAACTGAATGTTTAACTCATGGCAATATGCTCATAGATGTGTTGATTGGCACAGGCTGATGGAAGGGATGCTCAACTGTCACTAATATACCCTTGTTTACTTGCTTCAAGAATGTTTGGAAGTGCTAGCTTTCCGTGGTTTTATGGAGCCACAGCTCCTTTTCGGAATGAGGACAGCCTAACAATAGCATTTATTACTGCTGGGATCGCTTTATCAATTGTGGCTTATGATTATCAAGTATGAAAAAGCATATCTTCAAGGCAACATGCTGTAGAAAGTTGGAGTTATAAATCGCATGTTTCTTTTAATAGGAGATTGGGACATTGGTGATACTGTTCTGCATCTTCCATGCATGTGTAGGATTTATTCTGCCTTCACTAGCACGGCTCAGAACAATGTAAGTCAATGGTGTAAATAGAATTCTAGTTGAAGTCACTTGTCAAGGTTTTCTATTTACAAAAATAACACTGCTGAAGGTACCTGCCAAATGAACTACGTGGGGGCATGATGAGCTTTTCTCTGGGACTGGCAAATGCTGCTATCTTCATTTTCCTAATGCAGGTATCCATCTGACACTTTCTTGATAATAATCATTTGTGCTTTTGGGGTAACATCAAGTGTATTTGCTAGTTTCCTTGCCTGAACTATCTTGTGAGGTAGTTTTCATTATGAAACATAGGACCATCTTTCTTCATATGCTTAGTCAAAGGCTAAGAGCATCCCGTTTTACCCGCAGGGTGCATACCATCAAAACGTTGCAAATTCAGCCATTCTAGGGCTTGCAGCCTGTGTCCTTCTACTGGCTGGGGGTTGCATTCATTTGCTGAGGCGGTGGCGAAAGCACACTCGGCAAAATACACGCAGTTTGTAGGATCTTGGGGTGACAGTACCACTCTACACAAGTGTAAAACAGGTTGTACCACTCTGCACAAGTGTAAAATAAACAAGCTGCCACTGTGATTTGCCGGATGCTCTGGTTGATGATAAATGGCATCTTTGGCTCCATCTGCACCTGACGCTAGCCTCGCCCATACGCATTTTGTTTCTGCCTTTCTGGTGATCAGTCTCTGTATTCACTTGTGCTGGATCCGACATTGGTGTATCAATTATCATAAAGAATAGACAGTATAGACCTGCTCATCAGGGCACTCAAAGACAACAACCACTGTACAATACTACGTACCTGAAATGAATTGAATTGATGTGCTCTTGCAACTGGGAGAACAATTGTGCACTAGTGTTTTTTTTTAATTTGAAAAAGTAGGTTACAACTGAAGCATAAATTGTGCATGGTGGCAACATGGGCTTTTCTTGTCGAACTGAAACAAGATGTGGGCTAGGCCCAAGTGCCCTCTTGGCCCATGGAGTAATTAAGCTACCTCGCCAATAGTCATAACTCCCCTCACCTACACTGCCCAAGCTCACTCTGCTCAGCTGCTCCTCTCTCACCTACACTACCCCAGCAGCTCATTGCTCTCTCAAATCTATTTCTTCATCGTGCAGTACGATGGCATGCAGCATGTTCACTTCTGTTTTGTACCACTACTGCTTTTTAAGCTTTATTTATTGAACTCATGCAGGCATATATGCATGCCTATTTTACTAGTATGTGTATTGGTTGATCTTTAATTACTTGTACATTATCGACACACGACGACGGTTCTCTCATACCTTGCACTGCATGCTACAGCTTTTTCAAAGTAATCAAACATATCTAGGCATTAAGCATGCATGACATACAACACATAACTGTGTAAATGTGCAGTGGTATATATCAAGCAAAATTCAATATAAAAACAAGCCCTGCATGCATATATACATGCATATATAAATAAATGAAAGAATTATCTGCAGATATTGACACGAAAACACTAATCAAACTCTACCGCACTGGCTTAAATGACACACTCCTACAGTTAGCTAGCCTTACTGAGACATAATTTTTTTAAAAATAATATTTTTTAAAAAGAAAATTTCAAATGATTGGATCGAAGTTATAACAACGCTAATCTATCCATCTTTATTACATCTCTATTCGAGTTCTTTAATTTATCCCATCTCTAGTGGAGTTACACTACACATTGTCCCAAAGATACAATCGAAATCGACAAATACACAGTGTTACATCTTGTTTTATGAACTAATTAATGGAGCGGTAATTGCATTATGGGGGCTAGAATTACCTTACCTTGTTCCATTATATATATATATGACATCGTTCTAGCTAGCCCCAATAAGTACACATATAAATACGGTTGGATTGCAAGCATATAGGCATTGCATGAACCTAGATTGCAAGCTCAGGGTCACATGAACACATGCAGCATGCAATCCAAGAGATTATTAATTACTTGAAGCTTGTGCAAACCTTATTAATTGTTGGGAGATTCTAGCGGAGGGTTCCAATCCCAAATCTTTTCCACGCTAGCGAAAGGAAGCAACGGGCTTGGTTGTGATGACGGCATAGCCGTTTCATGCGTAGGGTTGGCATGCTGGTAATTGTAAGACGATCCAATTGCTCTACTCAGCTCATCGATCGGGATGGTGGCCATTGCCGATGAGTTCGTGTTGAGAAGGGCGTGCGTGGAGGAAGGCAGCAGCTGATGGTGCTGCATCGGGTTCGTGGCATCCTTGAGGTGGTAGAGCGACGTGCTGTCCTCCTCTGTCGACGTGGTGGAGCTCAGGGAGGCGACGGAGGCAGTCGACCGGAACATCGACGGCGCCGCCGCCGGTTGGTGCAGCGCATGCGCAGTCGTCGTCGTCCCTGCCGCCGCTGACTGCAGAGACATGGCGGCGTTCGTTGTTGTTCCGTCGGCGGCGTGTGCGTCGTAAGCGGCCTTTCCCATGAGGGATGATGAGTGGTGGCCGCCGTCGAACATCGGAGCGGGGCGGCCGGGAGCCGCCGCTGACGTCGACGTCCGGTGCGCGGCGGCCTGCTGCTTCTTGTCCATCGCTGCCGCCGCCTTTGAGCCGGAAGCGGATTTTGTTGTTCTGCTGGTCATGAGGTGGAAGTTGTCGTCGATCCCTGGGCGTTTGTAGACTCGGCAGAGCGAAATCTCCTGAAAAATAATTCATGGATTATGCAACACACATGCAGATCGAATCGATCAATTAGGTTATCTGATCTAGACACAGAAGAAGAAACTTGAAAGTATATATTTTTTTTGAAAAAAAAACTATATCAAAGAAATGGAGACGCGGCGTGGTTTCATGCCATGCATATGCATATAAATCGAATTAACAGTTCCTCATATTTTAATCTAGTTTAAATAGTTGCAAAATATAATTTGATTCGTTTCTAATTGCAGATCACATCGTCCTTCCCGCTACTGCTTCAAGGGTTCTGATTTAGAATCACCGGGTATACTTCTTTTAATTTGTTCCATGTTGGTTAATTATGATGTTATGCCAGATGCACGTCTTACAATCTCGTAACTTTATGATACACACGAAATTAAGGAAGAAGATGATACGATGCATATATCACTATGGCTGGGAAAAGTAAATTTGTCGAGTGTCCGAGAATTTGCCTGAGTATATAGAAATGAAAAAAGCTAGATCGATGATATAAAATAGGGGACTGCTTTATTAATTTGGGTACAGATCTAAACACGTGTTAATATGTTGGTAACAAAATTAATCATAACTTTCGAGAACAGAGATAATTGAAATTTGCATACTCCTTCAATTTCCAAGAAAACTTTAGAGCCATGAAGATCTTAGCTAGATTCTTGCCCTAGATGCAATTCGCATGCACAGTATACTTTTAACACCTTAAATTTCACAACCAGATCAACAAAAGCTATCTATGTAGCCATCAACATGCATGCGTGTATGAACAACTCCAAAAACGAGACGAATTTTTCAGTGGAGGCATCTTTCACACAACTCATGTCCGTGCTAGCTAGCTTTTCATACAAGATCTCACTTCTTGGACTCGAAACGCCGGCCCCATGCATGGATGCATCCATCCTCCAATCAAGGAGAAAAACAAGACAAACGGTAAAAGCACAAGAAACTAAAACTTGTCATAAAATTTCATGGAATTCGACCGGAGGAGCCGCAAAATCGTTCATCGAATCAATCAATTGACTGCAAATAAACGAACAATCAAATGGTTGTGAATAACGACCTTTTGGTAGCGGTCGGCGTCGCCGTGGGGAAGACGATACTCGTTCATGATCCAGCTGCTCCGGAGGCCCTTGGGAGCCTTACCAACATAGAAGACGAGTGTCTTCTTGAGGCCGATGGAGCGATTGCCCTCGACGCGAACCATCCGGTCTGCTCCCGTCGCCTTCCAGTACCCCGACGGCGTCACCCGGTTTGGCCGGTCGCCGTTCCGATACTTGCGGCCCCTCGGCACGTAGAAGAACCACTCCTTGTCCCCAATTGAGGCCAGAGCTGAGCAGAATAGAAGAGAAGGTGAGAGGTCCAAAAAGTCAGGTTTGCCACCAAAAAGGTTCACATGAAATCAAAGGGAGGGATCACATGAAATCATGTCTGCTAGCTAGCTCATACACGACATATATACAGTGGTACAAGCAAGCGGCGGCCACGCATGGCATGTGATTAGTTGTAGGGATAATTACTTACCGGGAAGATCCCAGGGGTCGTAGCGGTAGATGTCGACGAAGGCGATGAGCTCGATGTTGAAGCGCTTGCCCTCCACCTTCCGCCGGAGGTAGAATTCAATGAGCTCCTCCTCCGTGGGGTGGAACCGGAACCCCGGCATCACCATGTCCGCCTGGCCCCCCTGCCCGTCGTCGCCACTGCCGCCGCGAGACGTGTGGTCGTGATGATGATGATCTCCCCCCATGCTGGTGATCGGCCGGAGAAGACCTTCTTGATCAATATCAGTGCTCTCATCACCTCCTTCCCAACCCCATATATCTCCACCTCACTTTATAGCAGCAGCGCGCAGCTGGAGGAGGAAGAAGAGAAGCTGTATGTGTACTAGTAACTGTACAGTAGCTAGCTAGCTACACCACCGGTGGTAGTCCATCAGTAGCTAGCCCTAACTACACACACACGGCAACCACTAGGGCTAGCTAGAGGAGAGTGAAACCGATTGATTGATTGGTGCAAGTGGTTGTAGTGACTAGTGATGAGAGAGAACGACGATATCAACGCAACGCAAGGGAGTTAAAACTTAGACAACGCCTCGATCGCTCGCTCGATCGATCAGGAACCTGCACTGACAGTATGTGTCGGCCGGTATTAATTAATAGCTGTTACTTTTAGTTAGCTATAAAGTGTACTAGCTATGTATATATCATAATTCACAAGTAATTTAATTTCTTGTATGTACACGTACGTTGTATATATACTGGATATTTACTTAAATTACTGTTCCATTTGCTAGCTATGTCGTTTACAGTTGTACTAGCTAGGAAGGAAACTTAAAGATCGAGAAGGAGAGGCGAGAATTATACTGAAGGGGACCGGCCGGCCTCCATGGAAAGCTGTGAGCGGTGGCCTACAATTTTGATGAGCAGTGTGAATATAATATAATGGGCCTTTAGCCGTTTACAGTTCAGATGATTTTCTTTTTCTCTCTCGAGCAATTCTACAGCTACTAATGCATGCATTACACTACTACAAACCGTCACTGTAGTGGTGTTGGGCAAAACCACTGTAGTGACGGGCCATTAGATGCCCGCCACTACAGCACCGGCGCCCGCCACTATTGTTGGTAAAGTAGTGGCGGTCGGTGCTGACGTCATCCCGGACCGCCACTATTGTACCAATAGCAGCGGCGGGCACTGGTGCTGCCCGCCGCTGCTAATATGATCGCCACTAAAGTATTGATGACATCGCTTGCGACCGCCACTACTATTTTAGCTATAAATGCGCAGCTTCTTCCTCCCCGAGCTCTACCGGAGTTCACATTTAATTTTGTCCGTACAATGGCGACATAAATCTAGATAAAGAGGAGGGAGGCTTTGTTTTCGTTTCTTTTGAAGGATCTTATTCTAGGAGGTAAATCCATGCCGAATCTCACATTTATTTTGTATTTAATCATGTATACAATGAGTTATTAGCGTTTTACTAATTTAGGGTTTGTGAATAGAAATTTTCAAATAATCTTCCATTTACAGTGTTACCTTCTCCCAAATGAACAAATATGACCCTCCTCACAATTATTCATCACTTGTATATTGATTTACGTCATGTTAATCTCTTTTTTAATTTGATTTATGATTATAGATCTAGAGTTATGTTGTTTGGAGAGAGAGAAACCAATATAGTTAATTTATTTAATAATTTTTTCTGCTTAATAAATAGTTTTAATTAAAGCATTGAGGATTTTTAATTAATGTTGTTATGAGCGATAATAAATTAATATATTTTCAATTTGTAAATTACTAAAATTAACAATAATGAATTTATTAATATTTTTCAAATAATATATGTTTTCGCTTTGTAGTAGTGTTAGCCTTGCAGTCTGCAGCTAGCTAGGTCGTAATCGATCTACACGACGTCGCCGGAGCTGGACACTGCAGGGCGCGGGCGGTTGCATATATGCATCGGTTGATCTCTATATCACGTGCTTCCTTTTCTTTTACATGCATCCGTGGAGAATGAATATTAATGGTCCCAAACATTTATTTAACAAGCTGGTACATATATGTAATATAATCTAGTATCATCATCTGAACGTACGTACACATGTAATCTAGTTTAACATTTTAGACTTTCAGTGAACAATTAATTCGGAGTTTTTTTCAGAATTCAGACTTTTGCTTTTTTATGAACTTTACCATGATTAATCCCTCTGCTTTTACATATTTCATGAACAGTGGTTTCTAGCTAGCTAGCTGCTAGTTATTTACAGCCAACAGCCACACTATATATATATATACACCACACATACATATACATAGTCTTTGAACAAGGAATAATACTAATTGTAATTAGTTAAGTGCTCAAGCTAGGTAACTACTGAATTACTCCATGTACATGCATTGTTGACCGCTCTGCATCATGCATGGCGCTGCTTAATTTTGACCTGATCAAATACTTCTTTTTATTCTGGCCTGTTGTCTACTTCGAGAGATATCGATGTCGATGCTCCAAAGCCAAACGTACGCGTAGCCTTGCCGGCCACACTAACAGCAATTTGACTTCAATTCTTCCATGCATCCGGCCGGCCACAGGCAGTATACAAGCTATAGGGTATTCGTCGATCTTGGTCCTTGGAAACAAGCTAGCTAGCTAGAACATATATACCTGCCAAATTAACATATATATACATGTACACATGAACACATGAGGTATAGCCAACTTGTGTGCAAGTTATATATACCTAAACACTCTCTGAAAGTACGAATTAAAGATCCAAATACAGATCAACGCTAGGGTATGTATGTATGTATATATATATATATATATATATATATATATATATATATATATATATATATATATATATGGAGAGGACATGCCGGCATTTACGCATAGGCTGTCCTTTAGGGGAATTCTTCCCATGCATGCATGCCGGTAATTTAAGGCATGTGCTGCTGTTTGCTCTGCTATCTAGTGCATATATATATCTTAATTAGCTGTAAGCTAAGCTGTGTACAAGTGTACTGCATGCTCTCTCTCTCTCCCTCTCTCTCTCTCGTACAAGAAGCTAGCTAGCTGTCAGTCAAGAGATGCCCGTGACTCTTGAGATCTCTCTCTCTCTCTCTCTCTCTCTCAATCTTGATATATCCATGTATGCGCGTGTGGCCAGGTTTGTTATTTTGCATGTTGAATGCGGATATATATGTCATAGTTTTCTTCTCGATGACATATTTGACTAATAACGAACCTTCATGAAGCGTGTCTGCCAGTCGATTGGGACTAGCTACCTTAGTCTGCATAATTACCAGACAATGAGAAATTAAACTAAATCACTGGCTGGAAGACATGTCCTTAGAATTTTCAAAGGCTTATTCTCTACTGTTGGGGGAATATATTTCCCTTAAACAGGGGCCAAATGACGTCAGCCTCCGACAGCCTTCGGCCCAGAACCAGGTACTGTCGGAGCCTGTTTTCTCTAAGTGTTGTTTCCAGGTCCCAAGGTGCCTTTCGGGGCCCGTAGCCTCGGAGCCCCTAGACCAGGAGGTCCGGCCCGGAGCCCCCAATTCAGGCCCGGGCGCAGGACGCCGGAGGCCACCCTCCGGGCGCCGGAGGCCGGAGGCCACCCCCCGGAGCCAAGTCCGGAGGCCACCCTCCGAGAGCCAAGCCCGGAGGCCGCCTTCCGGGAGCCAAGCCCGGAGGCCGCCTTCCGGGAGCCCAGTTCGGAGGCCACCCTCCGGAGCCAAGTCCGGAGGCCATCCTCCGAGAGCCGAGCCCGGAGGCCGCCCTCCGGAGCCCAGTCCGGAGGCCGCCCTCCGGGAGTCCAGTCCGGAGGCCGCCCTCCGGGAGCCCAGCCCGGAGGCCACCCTCCGGAGCCAAGTCCGGAGGCCGCCCTCCGGAGCCAAGTCCATACCGGGGGCCCCCCGCCCCTGGTATGTCGTTTAGCCGGTCAAAGCCTGGCGCAGCCTGACACGCCAGTAGAGCTGTAAAGTTGTCTGGCACCTTTTGTACTGTAGCTAGCTCCTTTTCCCCTCTCTGCCCCTATGAGCCTGAGGCTCATAGGGGGCATCCCAGTCTTTTCCTTTGGCCTGCGCGCCTATATAAGCAGGGCCAAGCCCTGTAGCAGGGGACAACCCCGGGGGGGTCATGAGACCCTGTAGTTCTCTTCTCCACACTAAGGCACACCATGCCCAATCCACCATAAACTGGACGTAGGGCTATTATCCCCTAGGGGAGGCCCGAACCAGTATAAACCCTATCTCTCCCTGTGAGAACCCATCGAGGTTCACTCTCCACATCATACTCCACCATAGAAAAACCTGCTGGAACTAACGCAATTGTTCCAACAGTTGGCGCCGTCCGTGGGGAACTTAGTCCGAGAAGCTAAGTTCTCTACCACTGCCTGCAACCCGAAGTGCGCCCGAGGGGGGAGCATCGAGGCTTTCTCGCTTCGCGCACCCTCCGGCAAGGGGCTTCGAGGGCAGATCGAAGGCCACCTTCGCCTTCATCCATCCTTCGCATACCGGAGCCCACTCTCCGGCAAGGGGCTCCGCTCCACGCTTCAAGGTCATCGGAGCCCGAGGGCTACAAGGTAAGTACCGCCCGAAGCCTTACTTCGATGCACCAATCTGCAGTTACATTAACATAAGCTCGAAGCCATGCTTCGCTTTACTTAAAAACCGAAGCCATGCTTCGCCGTGTTCAAAAACCGAAGCCACGCTTCGCCTTGTTTAAAAACCGAAGCCATGCTTCGCTTTACTTAAAAACCGAAGCCATGCTTCGCCTTATTTAAAACCGAAGCCACGCTTCGCCTTATTTAAAACCGAAGCCTTGCTTCGCTTTATAAAACCCGGAGTACCCCTCCGAAGGCTACACAGTGCCCCCGGGCCCGTAGTAGTGGGCTAAAAGGACTCCGGGCCACTGGCCCGACGCGTCCAGGGATTCCGGGCTCCGCGCCCGAAGCATCCCAGGGATTCCGGGTTCCGCACCCGAAGCATCCCAGGGTCGAAGGTGACCCAGAGTCGAAGGTGGCTCAGAGTCGAAGGTGGCTCACACTATCACAGGTTCGGTGAATCCACACCAAATACCCTTCTCATTACAGGACCAAGTTCTGAAGCCTTGCTTCATTATCTAAACACGCTCCGAAGCCTGGCTTCGCGTGCTCGTACACTATACGCCTAAGCGTCTCGAAGTCATACTTCGCCATAATCTAAATGCGTTTCAGAGCCCCGCTCACGCACAGCATCCAAACCCCGGCATGCCGAAGCATGCTTCGCTCAAATTGGGTATGCGGAAGCCTTGCTTCGCACCAAATTGATGCGTTCGGAGCCCGTAAGAGGCCCTCGCTCGGTACAAATCCAAATATCCGAAGCCGCCGAAAAGGCGCACCCCTTCGCATGTTTATTTTTTGCCCGCACCAGCAACGGTTAAGCCCCTAACTGCCATGAGCAAAAGGGGGGAAGAATGTATGCGAGGTGTGCGAGTGTAATGCGCAGTACGAGCGTGACAAGCTAAGCGTTCGAAAGCCAAACAATGCGAAGCATACAAACGAAGTATGCAGATATAATAAACTCCGTTCATTAAGAGACAATTGAGAAGTATGTTACAAGCATGCTTCGGAAACAAACTACGAGTAATCTGTGTCTAAGCCTAAAAAGAACCGAGTGCGAGGCCCCAACCCTCGCTTGCCTCTCCTTCGGCGGGGGCCCCCTCGGCTGGATGTTGCCTCGTCGGAGCCCGCTCTCCCTCGACCGGCCCGTCCAGGCTCCGAAGCCCACAGGCTTCGGCTTCCGCTTTGCAGGTTGCTCCAGGTTCGCGAAGCAGGCGGAGCCGTGTCGAAGGCAGAAAAGTCTAGGGCTTCGTCGCTCGCTAAGGCCGCTCGCGAAGGCAAAGGTAAAGGGCTCTGAAGGGGCTCCGCCTTCACAGCGGCTAGCAAATCCTGAGCTATTTCGGAGATGGCTTCGCCCCTAGGCCCCCTCGGAAGCTTAAACCGGGGGGGGCCTTCGGACCTAGCTACTTCAAGAATCGCCCACAGTTGTCGAAGCCCTTCAGAGTCCTCGAGGACTTCGAGGTCTATGCTCGAAGGCTGAGCCTGGGCAGGTATAAAAAACCCCCGCATTTATATTAATAAACTGATAAGTTTTTACAAAGCCTACAGCTAGGTATTACAAGGAAGCCTAAGGAGATCTACACCTTCGGAGGCGGAGTCGTCGAGGTCGAAGGCTTGTCCGAGTCAACGGGTCCCTTGAACCGGCGTTGTCGAAGGGCCTTCATGAGGTCGAGGACTGCCTCGCAGCCTTGCTCCTTCCAAGGCTCCTGCAGCCGCCGCCAGGCCCCGCGGACTTCGCCCGGAGGCGTCACCAAGTGCGGACCCCCGAAGGCCACGGGAGCCACGGAGGTTGCCGCCCGAAGGTGGTCGCACCCTGCGGCATGAAGCATATGCAACACCCCTTGACCGGCGACGCGACCGGCCATAAGAGCGAAGCCCGTCAGCGCTTCGTCCGCTACCGAAGCCGCAGTCTTCAAGAAATCGGCGAGGTCCCCAATCGGGTCCTGATCGCCAAATTCCGGAGTCCGGCACTCGGTCCCTATCTTTTCAAGGACCTCAGTCAGGCTCTGGGTGGCCTCGCCAAGATTAGCCACGACAAAGCTTTCAAGATCCCGAGCTCGCTGACGGAGCTCCTCGTTCTCCTTCGCCTGACGGGCCTCGGCGTCCTTCGAAGCTTGGAGCTCCGCGCGGAGCCGAGACGTCTCCAAGGCCAAGGCTTCCTTCGCCTCAGCAGCCGAAGCCTCGGCCCGCCTCCGCTTCTCGGCCTCCTCCAAGACCTCGCGGCGAAGGGCCTCCTTTTCTTCTGCGAGGCGCTCCATCCGCCGGTCAGCAGCAGTCGAAGCTGCCGCGTTCAGTGCGAGGGCCTGCAGGAATTCAAGAAACCTTAAGTATTAACCAAGAGACAAAGTATAGTTCGAAGCTGCAAGGGGCTCCGCTCACCCGCATGAGGACTTCGTTCGAGCTAACGAAGAGCTCCGTGGGATCTCGGTGGCTAAGCTGGGCCACCAAGTCCCCCTCCTCCGCAGAAGCGCAGGCCTCGCGGAAGCCGAGGATCGCCGCCGTCGTCACGCCCCCCCTCGGCTTGAAGGGGTGAATCACCGCCACGGTGGTCTCCGCGGGCTCCGGCGGGGCAGGGCTCAGGCCCACCACGTCCACCTCTTCTTCGCCTCGAGGGACTTCGCGGCTGCCGCTGCCTTCATCGTCGGACGAAGTACTCTCGGACTCCGAGTCGCTGACGCTGCCGCTGCTGCTGCCGCTGCTACTCGAAGCTTCCGTGGGCTTCGCCTCGGCAGACTTCGATCCACCCTCGCTTGACGGCTTCGCCTTAGCGGGCCTCGCGTCGTCCTCGTCCTCTGCAGGGAGCCAAGTCAAAACCTGCATATTGAAGAGAAGCATGCAAAAGAAAAAGGGTTTACCATCATCAGAGATCTCTTGGAAGGAAGCAGGAGCTAAGTGTGTCCTCCAGCTCCCTCGCTGCGAAGCTGGCGCATCCACCTCCGCGCCTGAAGTTGGCTCCGCCGCGGCATCCGTGGCCTCCTTGGCAGCAGGAGTGCGCGCGTCGGCCTCCGCCTCCGAAGTCCTCGCCGCCAGGGGCTTCGCGGCCTTCTTGGTAGTCGGAGTAGTTGCGGGCTTCGCCGCAGCCTCCCCCGAGGCGTCCGCCTCGTCCTCGTCCCCCCTCTTCCTCTTGGCTCCGGCCGACGAGGTAGCCAGGTGGGCGAAGTCCGGCAGAGCAGGGAGCCCTTCGAGGCCAAGCGCGGTCCATACTCTGTTCCAGCGCTCCCAGGACCCCACCAGGGCGAGGCGCTGGTTCTGCTCCTCGGGGGTCGGAGTCCCGACGACTCGGTCCGCCGCCGCAATGGCCTCCTCCGGGGTCCTCATGTCGAGGTCGGCTGCACGAAAAGGTTGAGTTAGGGGCAAAGTGTTCAAGTGTTAAAAGCAAGAAGAGCGCGAAGCCTTACAGAAGCGGTCGAAGGCCAGCTCGCTGAGTCCTCCTCGACCCGAAGCCTAGAAGAGACCCTCCGGCCAGGAGCGCGCAAGGGGGCTAAGCCGAAGGGTAATAAACTCCTCTGCGAGGTCCCTCATGCTCATCTTCGCTGCCACCCTTCGGAGCAGCGAGATCCTCGATTGAAGGAGGCCTTCGCTGGTCTTCACCACCCCTTCGCGCCGGTACAGTATGTGAGCGTTGGTACTCCGAAGGGGTGAGTTCGCACCGACGGAGGCGTAGAACCATTCTTGGTCCCATCTCGAATACCACTTGTTGTTCACAGCCCTCGCAGGGAAGGCGTCCTGGAACTCCTTCCGGAGCTGGAAGTTGGCGCTGCCGAAGGCCAGCGCCCTCTTGACGCGGTCCGTCCCCTCCCTGGGCTTCGGCTGGCAGTTGGCGTCATGAAGAGCAACGAAGACGTCCGCGCGGCCCTCGCAGCCTTCGGCCCTCATGACCCACTCAAAAACAGCTAGCCTCGCCACTGCGTTGGGCGAAAGCTGAGGGAGCTCAAGGTTGTAGGCCTTGAGGACTTCGCTCAGCATCCCCACCGCAGGCAGTCCGAGGCCGGCCTCGAAGAAGGCTTCAAACACCACCACTTCGTCAGCACGAGGCTTCGGTATGGCCTCTGATTTCTCCGGAACCCTCAGTTGGATTTTCGCGGCAATCTTCCCCTCGCAGGCCCTCCGAACGGACTCCTCCGTGGAAATCGAAGCCCTCATCTCCAGGGTCTGCTCGAACCTGTCGGAGGGCGTCCGAAGGTCCCTCGGCCCCAGTCGCCTAGCTGCGGGCTTCGCTGCCGCGGCCGCTGCTGCCGCCGCCTGCACTTGGGCGGAGCCCGAGCTCGAGCCCAAAACCGGGAGCTTCGCCACTGCCTTCTTCGGCATTCTGATCAGACTTCGGATCGAAGGGCTAAAGGATGGCGAAGGGCTAGAAGCTAGCGAAGGTCGCTCTGCGAGGCTAGGAGGAAGAGGAGAGCGAAGGTGGTAAGGCGGTAAGAAAGGAGTGAATGAAAGTGTGCCGGAGCCGCACGCGGTAAGTCTCTATTTATAGGCGCGGTAAGAATTCCCACCGTCATGGGCCGAGCCCACCACCAGATGGGCCTCCGGCGAAAGCAAATCAAGCCCAAGCAAGGTAACGGTAACTTTTCTGACCGTTGCGGAGCCGTTCGGGCTCCCCGAGGCCACTCTGGCACGAGCATTTATTACCCCCAGGAATCGAGGTCTTCTTCGGTCCTGGCTCCGGGGGTACGTTTCCTCCGAAGTGTTTTCAGGTCATTTGTCCTAAGGGCGCGTGCACCCCTTCGTTCCGAAGGCCTACACGCGAGGGGCTACTGTTGGGGGAATATATTTCCCTTAAACAGGGGCCAAATGACGTTAGCCTCCGACAGCCTTCGGCCCAGAACCAGGTACTGTCGGAGCCTGTTTTCTCTAAGTGTTGTTTCCAGGTCCCAAGGTGCCTTTCGGGGCCCGTAGCCTCGGAGCCCCTAGACCAGGAGGTCCGGCCCGGAGCCCCCAATTCAGGCCCGGGCGCAGGACGCCGGAGGCCACCCTTCGGGCGCCGGAGGCCGGAGGTCACCCCCCGGAGCCAAGTCCGGAGGCCACCCTCCGAGAGCCAAGCCCGGAGGCCGCCTTCCGGGAGCCCAGTTCGGAGGTCGCCTTCCGGAGCCAAGTCCGGAGGCCACCCTCCGGAGCCAAGTCCGGAGGCCATCCTCCGAGAGCCGAGCCCGGAGGCCACCCTCCGGAGCCCAGTCCGGAGGCCGCCCTCCGGAGCCCAGTCCGGAGGCCGCCCTCCGGGAGCCCAGCCCGGAGGCCACCCTCCGGAGCCAAGTCCGGAGGCCGCCCTCCGGAGCCAAGTCCATACCGGGGGCCCCCGCCCCTGGTATGTCGTTTAGCCGGTCAAAGCCTAGCGCAGCCTGACACGCCAGTAGAGCTGTAAAGTTGTCTGGCACCTTTTGTACTGTAGCTAGCTCCTTTTCCCCTCTCTACCCCTATGAGCCTGAGGCTCATAGGGGGCATCCCAGTCTTTTCCTTTGGCCTGCGCGCCTATATAAGCAGGGCCAAGCCCTGTAGCAGGGGACAACCCCGGGGGGGTCATGAGACCCTGTAGTTCTCTTCTCCACACTAAGGCACACCATGCCCAATCCACCATAAACTGGACGTAGGGCTATTATCCCCTAGGGGAGGCCCGAACCAGTATAAACCCTATCTCTCCCTGTGAGAACCCATCGAGGTTCACTCTCCACATCATACTCCACCATAGAAAAACCTGCTGGAACTAACGCAATTGTTCCAACATCTACCACTCAAGATCTCTCCTGCCACAGCAGGACCAAATTAATTAATCCGAGTCGATCGATCATTCATCTTTTCCATATATACCAGAAGGTTTTAATTATTCCCATCATGTGACCTTATTCTTTGGTATCTTGTTGAAGATATTTTCTTTAATTTGGGTATATACGCCGTGTGAGGCGACCTTAATTAGGTCGATGTAGAAATATAATGGACCATTATATTACTTGTGACACACATGATATGAAGGCTGAAACTTCCCAAACGTCTGGTAGAATAATTAATGGAACGCGCGATATTCATATTTTTTTAATTCTAGGAAGTCAAATGGAAACAAATTAATATATTCAAATGATAGTTAAATGCATGTATGTAGTACTGAATTTCTTTTTTCTTTGATAATCCCATTGGATCCTAAGTCTATCTAATTAATTAATACAAATATTTTTGTAGCAGAAAATTATAATTGGAGCACAGTAAAGTCAAACTGATGATTTTTACAAGGGAGCACCCAGCTCCATTAATTTCCTGGAATAAAAAGTCACATGAATCTGGTGTTATATATCTCACACAATTAATCATAATTCAACTCAAATTGTTTTCTCACACATATATATCTGGGCTACATATATGTACACATGCATCTCCACCATTTGTCTGACAAATGCATGTGTCAAACATTGCATTTTACATCAAGTCAGAAGATAAATGTATTTCATTTTGTTAACAATTAGGTGCAAATTCATAGGGAATTGTCATGTACTCAAAGTTTCAGTTGTAAAATCACCATCCTCTACTTTTTATATGCTAATACAAGCTTAATTATGTCATCCAAATGTTATATATATAAAAATATCGTTGTTGCATACTCTAGTGAATATATGTATACACAAATGTTATTATACACCATGGGTGTATAATAGCTATTCTATTGAGAAATCTACTACTGAGAAAAAAATAGTACTCAATTGCTATTCTACTGAGAAAATCTACTATGGAAAGTGGTTGATGTAGAATACCTATTTTACACACGTGGTGTAGAATAACGCTCTCGTGTATGTGTATATATATATATATATATGAGAATACTATTCTACACTACGAGTGTAGAATGCTATTCTACACCGATCAACCCAACTGTGCCCACCTTATCCAGCGTGTCCCCATGCTCCACTCAATCCCGACCCCTCATTCCACGTCAGTGTAGAATAACATTCTACACCCGTGGTGTAGAATAACATATATATATATATATATATATATATATATATATAAGAACTAACCCTACTAACAATACTACTATGTGGTTCTTTTGACAAATGTTGAAAAATTACAATGCATAATCCAAATTATACAGCACATCGGTTGGATTTTTTTCGTCTCTATCTCGAGCAAGTTGCATACGAATTACTAGCTAGATCAAAGGCATTAATGGAAGTAAATTAATTCTTGTCCCTTATTCCACATGATGCACCTTTTGAATTGAATTCATCAAGCGGATACCATACGGCAAGAATAGTTGCCACTAGCTTACGATATGCATGGTTAATTAGGACACGTATGTATATATGTGGGTGGCCTATATATATATATATATATATATATATATATATATATATATATATATATATATATATATAAATGATATTCTACACCACGGGTGTAGAATACTATTCTACACCGACGTAAAATGGAGGGGTTGGGATTGGGTGGGGGTGGGCACGATTGAGATGATCGGTGTAGAATAGCATTTACACCCATAGTGTAGAATAGCGTTCCCGTATATATACAAATGCTATTCTACACCACGGGTGTAGAATGCTATTCTACACCGACGTGGAATGGAGGGGGTTGGGATTGGGTGAGGTGTGGGAGCACGGGATGATCGGTGTAGAATAGCATTCTACACCCATAGTGTAGAATAACGTTCCCGTATATATATATATATATATATATATATATATATATATTATATGCAGGAATTAATAATTAATTAGCGTACGTATATATATATATATTCTGTTTTCACACAAATTAAGCTGCGATAATTATCTGGTCCAAGAGCAAGGGAAATTAAATTGCATTATTTAATTGGTGCTAAACAAAGAAAATTATATCAAGTTCAATGTACGCATTAATATTCGAATTGATTGAAGCAAGATGTGATTGTTGCCGTATTTCACCATGAGGTTGATATGATAGATGTGACCTAGCTAGTACAACTGTATGTTATGATGCATTTTGCGGTTAAATGTTACTCCTATTAATAATTGAGGTAAGTTGCCTATATAATTATCCGAGGGCAAAAGAAACCAACAACAGATCACTGCTTTTATATATATATGTGTGTGTGCATGGATCAGGTCCTTTGTAGAACACGTTATTGGTCAAATTAAATATAATTCTCCTTCATTTTGTTGCTAGCTTCTTGGTGATATGTAATCTCTCATAATGTAATTGTATTAATCTACGTGTTAAAAAATTACCAACATAATCATGATGAGAGTTTATTTCAGTTTGTTCAGACAAATTCTACTCATATAAAAAATCTAAAAGCTAAACCAACAAACAGTGTTTAGCTTTAGCTATAAAATAATTTCAGAATTATACATACTAGACTGCACCAGTTTAATTTTCCTCCAGATTAACTACTAATTCATTAAGAACTCTAGTCTCTCCTTTTGACGCGTGCAAGTATCAAACTTCGGCGCCTAACTTGCTATGTTTTCTTGCTTCCAGATTTTCAGCTGCTATTTATTTAGGTCAATATGTATATGTATATGTAGTGAATGCTTGAGTGTACGTATACATTGGTATAATGTACATTCACAGAGCTAGGGGAGAGAGCTGAGAGGTATATAGTATTGGCTGCCCCGGGGCGGCTAGGGTTTAAATGCGGCGCCGACCGCATGGAGCAGGAAGCTAAGTCGTTACTATATACGAGTATATACTAGTGGTACTGTTCGTTTACTTGTTGTTGCATGCATGGTCCCATACATATATACATGATCGAGCCATGAGCTGCACGCAGGATCATCTACCACACCTCAAGTATAAGTGAAATTAATACTAAAATTACGTATTTTCTTAAAAACTATAAAATTACTCATATATATATAAACTGAAACAAAATAACAAATGTGACTATGAATAGTTGTGTTCATATATACCATCTAGCTAGAGTTTAATTTGTTCATTTAATTTTGCTATTCAACCTATATATAGATCATTAGAGCAAAATAAGTGGGGATGTACTGCTATAAAATGCTTTAGACTTGGGTGTCAATGCACCCCTTTAGCCCCACCCCTACTATATACACTGAATTACTCAGTTTGGAATTGAAATATTGTCATATATATATGGGAGATGACTATTGTCTCTATATATTGTTACAATTATTAGATTTTTTATAACTATTCGGTTGTTATTTTTTGATCTACAACTTTATTAACTTAGACAGACAACTATTAAAATTTCTTAATGAAAATAAAAACAGAAGGAACATAGCAATTAGCAAGGGTGCAGTGATGGGACAGATCGATGCAATTCTGACACAGTGGGCTTCATCTAAATATAGGGTTCATGGGCCTCCACTGCACTCCAGCTTCGATCAACTCTCAGCTTACAAGCAACATCATCATGTGCCAGGCCATCGTATACTACACGTACTGTACATGAATATGCTCCGTTAGTGGATGTGGATCTCGAAGCTGCTGCTTTCCACGTCCTACGCAACCTACCAAGCTACTAGGGATCGATCGATCGGAGCTATACCTAGCTAGCTGCAGCCAAGATCGCTCGTCATTATCGGTGCAGCATGGATCATTGCGACGGCAAGAGCAAGAAGCCGCCGGGGAAGAGGCGCTGCCGGTGCACCATGACCAAGCTGACAATGCTCCTCTTCGTCCTCACCAACTCCATCTCCGTCCTCCTCTCCTCCGGCGCCGGCGCATTCCTCCTCCGTCGCTACAAGCCCGCCACCATCCGCCTCTGGGACGACTCCCCCGCGCTGCGCGCCGACCTCAACGCCACGCAGTCCGCGCTCGCCGCCAGCCATGTCCAGCTCGCCGACCTCCATGCCCGTCTCGGCACGGCTAACTCCCTCCTCCAGACCCTCCTCGCCGGCATGGCAACGCAAGCCGCCCCGGCCGAGCGGCAGGACGCGTGGTGGGCTCGCGAGCTCGCTGGGGAGCTCAAGTTGGGCGTCGTCGGGTCCCTACCCCACCGGAACGTCACCGGCGAGGTGGCGGCGTTCCCGGTTCTGGGATTCGCGTGTGTCCGCTTCCAGGACGACCTGGAGCGGTACATGAACTACATGCCTGGCGGCGAGTGCCCCTCCGACGAGTCACTCGCGCAACACCTCATGCTCAAGGGATGCGACCCACTGCCGCGGCGGCGGTGCCGGCCACCGTCGCCGCTGGGCCACGTGCAACCATTGCCTTTGCCGAAGAGCCTCTGGGCCATCCCGCCGGACACCAGCGTCGTGTGGGACGCGTACCGGTGCAAGAACTACTCTTGCCTGGTGCACTCTGTCGGCGAGTTCGACATACGCGGCCGGGAGAAGAGCCGTTGGATGCGCGACGATGGCGCGCTCGCCTACTCCATCGACGGCGTGCTCGCGGCGAGGCCGAACGGCACGGTGCGCATCGGGCTGGACATCAACGGCGTCTCCGGCACGTTTGCGGCGCGGATGCGCGAGCGCGGGGTGACCGTGGTGACCACGTCCCTCAACTCCGGCGGGCCGTCCGGCAGCTTCATCGCGTCGCGCGGCCTCGTGCCGATGCACGTCAGCCCGGCGCACCGGCTACCGTTCTTCGACGGCACGCTCGACATCGTGCACTGGGCAGCAGAGCTGGCCGGCGGCCGACCGGTGGCGGACGCGACGCTGGAGTTGGCGCTGTTCGACATCTACCGGGTGCTGAGGCCGGGAGGCTTGTTCTGGCTCGACCACTTCGTCTTCCTCGTCGCGCAGCTCAACACGACGTACGCGCCCATGATTGACAAGGTCGGCTTCAGGAAGCTGCGGTGGAACACTGGTCGGAAGCTCAACGAGCTCTCCGTCTCGGCACTGCTCCAGAAGCCAATGACATGATCGACGAGGACACTAGGCAACAAACATATGCAATATTTAAACAAACTCTGTAACTTTTGTGACAAAATTGGGTTTCGTTTAGTTGGTCTTTGTTTTCCACATACAATTCCAAGCAATTCATAGCTGCTATGAGATGAAGCTTATGCAATATACATTTAAGAAGCTGGTGCTATATTTGATATAAGCTCATACTTGGTCAAAGTTAAAGAAAATTTGACTTAAAAAGTCGCATAACTTAGTAAATGGAAAGTTGAAGAAGTTTGATTTTGAAAAAAAATATATCAAATGACTTACAAAATGAAGGAAGTAGTAGATCTTATGGACAGACATTTCCAGATAACTAGAGACCAACAACAATCAGAATTCAGAACAGAAGTATCATGGCAGTTCACCATTTCTTTTACTGTCGACAAAAGATGAGATAACAAACATTTCTTATGCACAGAGTACATAGAAGAAGGGGAAATATGTACACATTGAATCCCAGGTAAACCTTTCCCACCAAGAAATGCAAAACAGCACATTTGAGGTAAACACTAACCAAAATATGTATTGACAATCGCGCCTACAATGCTCCAAGCCCAGGTGTACGCCGAGCACTCATCTCATCCTGTAAGCCCAACCATGTTCACTCAAAAATGCATGCACAGCTTCCTTGATGGCAAGGTTAGGAACTAGTTGGTGTGGTTCAAGTGCTTCACGGGTTACAGGGTCAAACTTCCCCACCTACGAGCATGAAAGCTCATCATAAGTTTGGTATGCAAAACACAAGCACGTTCAAAGACAATTTCTATGCTTCTGTCAGTTACCCTATGAAGATGGTCAAGAAGCACCGCCCTCTCATAGGTAATTCCACTTGGGGTGATTACTGGGTCTCGGAAAACATCAAGTGTAATTTTGCAGCAGAGATGGTCAGGAACCTGCAAATAAAACAGTTTGTTTTTTAAGATTAAGCCATTCTTTGTGGCACTGTCTAAGGCAGTATCGTACTTCTGCTGGATTATCAGTCTTTGCAGCTTTCCGAAAGACTTCCTCGAGCTCATTTAGCTGTTCTTCAGGGGCATATGCAGCAGGATTGCCAAGGCTGTTATAATTCCTAAGAGCTTCTTTGCATGCTTCCCTGGAAAAGGTAAAAAAAATAGTGTATTAGGTAGGGACTACAGTATATCTTAGTGATATTGATTGAGTAATGGAGGGAAAAGATTTTCACAAACTTCAGTTTATGCAATTGAGAGGCTCGTTCTCTTGATAAGCCTTCCCATTCGATGTATTTTGCTTTAGCAAGCTCTTTCCAGATCTCTTCAACCATATAACTTGCAGGATGTGCACCCCTTCCAAGCTCCAAAGACTGCATTAGTAAAGATTGGCTCAGCAGAAAACAGCATAAGCAGAGCCTGAGTTGTAACTAAAACAGCACCATCAAAAACAACAAACATCAAAGACCAGTAGATCCCATATGGAATTGCATTTTCCTCTGTTGCCTATTGGTATTGTATAACTTGCCAGTTCAACTATTCTTAACACATATTAAGAGCACAATCTCAATTTAGTGCTCCAAATCAACATTGCAGCTGTGCCATAATTCAGAGACATAGCATTTGTGGCAGAGAGTGTTAGAGTGTGTGTGTGTGGGGCCCCTGGTGTGTGGGCCCCTCCTGTAAGGCTCCCCTTTTATCCTCCCAACCCTAGGGAGAGGAATCTATCCATCATCTCTTCCTACATGGTATCAGAGCCTTAGGCTCCTCCTCCCCTCCTCTTCTTCCCTGCCGCCGGCGCCGCTGCCGTTGCCTCCATGGCCGGCGAGCCCCCTCCGGCGAGCACCACCTTCTTCTTCTCCTCCTCCTCCCCTTTTCGTGGGCTGGATTCCGCCACCATGGCCGGATCCGCCCCTCTTCCGACCGGATCTGCTGCCGGGGCGACCGGATCTGTCGCCGCCGGCTTCCCCCCCGCCGGGGTTCGCCGCCGCCGGACTTCCCCCATCCTTCCTCGACGCCGGCGGCCCGATCGCGCCCGGATCCGGCGGCCCGATCCGGCGCCGCCGAGCTCCCCCCGCCCTTCCTCGACGCCGGCGCCCTCTCCCGCCCGGATCCGCCGCCAGGGCGGCCCGATCCGGCGCTGCAGAGCTCCCCCCGCCCTGCCTCGCCGCCGCCGGCCCGCCTGTCCCGCCCGGACCCGACGCCGGGGGGGGGGGCGGATCTGCCGCCCCCGGGCCTCCCCTGGCCCCTACAGGGCCGCCCCCCTCCCCCCCGCCACGGCCTTGCACTGGCCGACCATGGGGGGGCCCCTTCGGCTGCTGTCGGCCTCGCCGGCCTCCCCCGGGCCCCGGGGGCGCTGCCCCCCTTCCCCCTGCGCTGTCCTGGCCGGCCCCGGGTGGGCTGCCGCCGCTCCTCCCCACCGCCGCGGCCTCGGGCTGGATAGCCCCTACGGATATGGTGGCTGCCGACGCTGCCCTTGCTGTCGCCCTTGCCACTGCCAAGACTGCTGCCGCTGCTGCTCGGGCGCGTGAGCGGGCAGCCGCCCTCGCTTGGGAGAATGCTCGCCAGACCGCTGATGCCCTTGCCCAGCATGTCGCTGAGGCCGAGCATCACCTCATGGGTGTTGACCCCACTGCCACCGCGGCTCCTGCTGTCACCGCCGATCCGGATGCCGTACAGCTTCACGCCCAGGCGGCCGGTGTCCAGAATATCCGGGCGCTGGTGCCTGTCACCCTCGATCCCTCATCGTCCTCCTACGCACGCTGGCGCGACCTGGTGCTCCTCACCCTCCGGCGCTATGCCCTGGACGACCACGTCCTCATCGACACTCCGGTGATTGCCCAAGGGTCCGTGTGGCGGCGCATGGACAGCGTGGTGCTGTCATGGATTCTTGGGTCCATTACTGTCGAGCTCCAAGACATCGTGCGGGATCTTGGTGGCACCGCTCGGCAGGCCTGGGTTGCGATCGAGGGGCAGTTCCTTGGCAACCGCGAGGCTCGTGCTCTCTAGTTGGACGCTACCTTCCGCACCTTCGTCCAGGGGGATCTCTCCATCTCGGAGTACTGCCGTCGCATGAAGGGGATGGTGGATTCCCTTCGTGACCTTGGCGAGCCTGTTGCGGACCGCACTCTTGTCCTCAACATCCTCCGCGGTCTCGGGGACAGCTACACTCATCTCCGGACATGGATCACGCGGACAGTGCCGTTCCCCTCCTTCCGCAAGGTTCGCGATGACCTTGTACTCGAGGAGCTGACCCGGGGACTCGCTCCCAAATCTACTACCGCGACTGCTCTAGTCGCCTCCGGCCCCATCCGGCCGGCCTCCCACCCACAGCCGTCGCCGTCTCCCTCCCTTCTTGGCACTCCTACCGCCGGTTCCACCACTAGCGGGGGGGCCGTGGTGGCGATCGCGGTGGCGATCGTCGTCGCCGGGGAGGGGGGCGCCGTGGTGGTACCGGTCGCGCTCCGGCTCCTACATCCGTCACGCCAGCTCCTGCCACTGGGAGTGCGACCTGGCCATCCTTCTCCAACCCATGGACGGGGCGCATTTCCATGTGGCCGGGACAGTTCACTCCTCGGCCTCCTACCCCACCTGCGGCCATGCTCACCGGGTGGCCGGTCCCGCCTGCTTCGGCGTGGGGCCCGTGGTCCGGTGGGTGGGATCAGTCGGCCCTCGCACAGTCTTTCAACACCATGGCGTTGACTCCGCCGACCGCCACGGATTGGGTGGCCGACTCGGGCGCTTCCTTCCACACCACTCCCCATGATGGTATTATCTCCTCTCACAGGACCCCCCACCCATCTCACCCTTCTTCCATCATGGTTGGGAATGGCACTTGTCTTCTCGTCACCTCCGTGGGTGATGCGACTCCTTGTGGGTCTTTTCGCCTGCAACACATTCTTGTTGCTCCTGACATTGTTCACAACCTTCTTTCCATTCGTCAATTCACCACTGATAATTCCTGTTCTGTTGAATTTGACTCCTTTGGTTTGACTGTGAAGGATATGACCACCCGGCGTCCTCTTCTCCGCTGTGACAGCACCGGACCCCTCTACACTCTTCGTCTTCCACCTTCCGCTGCTCCACCTTCGTCCGCCCTTGCCGCCACAGCGTCCTCCACACTCTAGCACCGCCGGCTTGGTCATCCCGGTGTCGACATTTTGGCTCAACTTTGTCGTAGCTCCTCCATTCCTTGTACTAGGGCTACTAGTGAGCATATTTGTCATGCCTGTCAATTAGGTCATCATGTTCGTCTACCTTTTTCTATTTCTTCCTCGCATGTTGTTCATGCGTTTGACCTTATTCACTGTGACTTGTGGACCTCTCCGATCATGAGTATCTCTGGTTATAAATATTATCTGGTTGTTCTTGATGATTTTTCTCATTACTCATGGACGTTTCCTTTGCGGTCCAAGTCGGATGCCTTCCCCACGCTCACTCACTTCTTTGCTTGGGTATCTACTCAATTTGGGGTTACTATCAAGGCCGTCCAGTGTGATAATGGTCGTGAGTTTGACAACTCTGCTTCCCGGGCTTTCTTCCTCTCGAAGGGAGTCCAGTTGCGCATGTCCTGCCCCTATACCTCCCCTCAGAATGGCAAGGCTGAGCGCATGATTCGTACCACTAATAATGTTATGCGCTCCATGCTCTTTCAGGCTTCGGCCCCCGCTCGCTTCTGGGCTGAGAGCCTCCTCACTGCCACCTATGTGCTCAATCGCCTGCCTTCTAAGGCCACGAGCGCTCCCACCCCTCACCATGCCCTGTTTGGTACCCCACCTTCCTACACTCACCTTCGTGTTTTCGGGTGTGCTTGCTATCCCAACACTTCTGCCACTGCTCCTCATAAGCTTGCGCCCCGCTCGACCTTGTGTGCGTTTCTTGGCTACTCCCCCGATCATAAGGGGTACCGTTGCTTTGACCTCTCCTCTCGTCGTGTTCTTATCTCACGACATGTCATCTTCGCTGAGTTCGTCTTTCCTTTCTCCGTTGACTCCACACCCACCACCAGCCTTGAGTTGGACTCCCTGTTTTCTACTGACCCGGTGGTCCAGCCACCTTTGTCTTCTGCAGGTACATCCCCGGCTGTTCCGGTGGCTCTCCCGCCATCTGACGAGCCGTGTGTGACAGCGGAGCTGCCCGTCGTGCCGGCCGCGGCCCCCGTGCCCCTGGCTGTGCCACGTGCGGCCACTCCTCACCAGCCGGCGTTGCCCTCCGCGCCATGCGCGGCCCCGGCGTCCTCGTCCGTGCAGCACGCGGCCCCGTCCCTGTCGCCTCCTGTGCCTGGGGTTGGCCCGCTGTTGCCGTCGGCGCCGTGTTCCGCCCCGGACACGGCCCCGGCCGTGCCCCGTGTCCCCAAGACACCTGCCGCGCCACGCGCGGCCCCAGCATCTTCTTCCCGCTACGCCAACCCTGTTCGGGTCTACCAGCGCCGCCCGACGGGGGTTGCACCGGCCCGCTCTCGCGCCGAGCCGCCGGTGTACCACCCGCCCCTCCTCCACCGCGATCCCCGCCACACTCACCCGATGGTGACTCGGCGGGCTGCGGGGGTCCTCCGTCCAGTGGACCGCCTGGTCCTCTCC
Source organism: Zizania palustris (assembly GCA_019279435.1). Lineage (NCBI taxonomy): Eukaryota > Viridiplantae > Streptophyta > Magnoliopsida > Poales > Poaceae > Zizania > Zizania palustris. The sequence goes on along the minus strand of JAAALK010000082.1, from coordinate 54,606,696 downwards.
GCCGCTACAGCGCCGCCAGTCTCTCCCCTACCCTCCACTGTTCGTGGCGCCCTGGCGGATCCTCACTGGCGCCACGCGATGGAGGAAGAATATGCAGCCCTTCTGGCCAATCAGACCTGGGACCTGGTGCCTCGCCCCTCTGGCTGCAATGTGGTCACCGGCAAGTGGATCTGGACACACAAACGCAAGGCAGATGGATCGCTGGATCGCTACAAGGCTCGCTGGGTCCTTCGGGGTTTCACCCAGCGCCCTGGAGTTGACTATGATGAGACCTTCAGCCCGGTGGTGAAGCCTGCGACTGTTCGGACCGTGCTCTCCCTGGCTCTCTCGCGGTCCTGGCCAGTTCACCAGCTTGATGTGAAGAATGCCTTCCTCCATGGCACCCTGACGGAGACTGTGTACTGCAGCCAGCCTGCGGGTTTTGTGGATCCTGCTCACCCTGAACGTGTTTGCCGGCTCAACAAGTCTCTGTATGGTCTGAAGCAGGCTCCTCGGGCTTGGTACAGTCGGTTCGCCTCCTTCTTGGTGTCTGTGGGGTTCAGCGAAGCCAAGAGTGACACTTCTTTGTTTGTCCTCCACCGCGGTGCTGACTCAGCCTACTTGCTGCTTTATGTGGATGACATTATCCTCACTGCGTCCAGCCAGTCTCTACTTCAGCGGATTGTCTCCTCGTTGCAGCAGGAGTTTGCCATGAAGGACCTTGGTGTGCTCCATCACTTCTTGGGCGTGACAGTGGAACACCGCCCTGATGGCCTCTTCCTTCACCAGCGCCAGTACGCCTTGGATATCCTCCAACGCGCAGGGATGACTGACTGCAAGCCCTGTGCCACTCCAGTCGATGCTCAGTCCAAGATTTCCGGTACAAAGGGTACACCGGTGGATGATCCCACTGCCTACCGAAGCATTGCTGGCGCCCTTCAGTACCTCACTTTCACTCGGCCGGATATCTCCTATGCGGTGCAGCAGGTGTGCCTTCACATGCACGACCCCAGGGACCCACACCTTACCGCTATGAAGCGGATTCTCCGCTATCTGCGTGGCTCCCTCGACTTTGGGCTTCACCTTCGGCGTTCTCCTGTTGTTGACCTCGTGGTTTACACTGACGCCGACTGGGCGGGCTGCCCAGACACGCGTCGCTCCACCTCCGGCTACGCCGTCTTCCTTGGTGGCAACCTCGTGTCTTGGTCATCCAAGCGGCAGCCGGTTGTCTCCCGCTCCAGTGCCGAGGCTGAGTACCGGGTTGTTGCTAATGGGGTGGCCGAGGCATCCTGGCTCCGGCAGCTCCTCGGGGAGCTCCATTGCCCCCTAGCCAGGAGTACGTTGGTCTACTGCGACAACGTCAGCGCCGTCTACCTCTCCACCAACCCCGTCCAGCACCAACGCACCAAGCATGTGGAAATTGACCTCCACTTCGTTCGTGATCGTGTCGCCGTGGGAGCTGTCCGTGTCCTACATGTGCCTACCACCTCCCAGTTCGCCGACATCTTCACCAAAGGCTTGCCTTCCTCCACCTTCTCCGAGTTCCGCTCCAGTCTCAACATCCGCTGCGCCGGAGTTTCGACTGCGGGGGGGGTGTTAGAGTGTGTGTGTGTGTGGGGCCCCTGGTGTGTGGGCCCCTCCTGTAAGGCTCCCCTTTTATCCTCCCAACCCTAGGGAGAGGAATCTATCCATCATCTCTTCCTACAGAGAGGAATAACGAAGGACTAAGGCAAAGTAGATCATGATAACATTATTAAACCCAAATGCGAGTGTATGCATGCATGTCGGCATGTGACTGCATTATAGGGAGAGAGAAACCTTATATAGTTCTTTTATTCCCTCAGTCAATTCGTCATTGTTGAGAAGTGCAAGCCCGAGCATGTAATGTGCCTACAACACACTTAACAAGTTGTAGCCATCAACAAGGAAACTAGAGATATTAACATTGTATGGAATAAGAATATAAGATCAAGATATGTTTAGCTCATCTAGAAAAGGAGAACACCTATATTGCCCACAAAGGCATCACAAGTTTGAACGGTGAGTTCAAACCCATTTCAAACTGGTTATACCAAAAGTGAGTTAAGATGGATCAAAAGATGCAAACAATAAAGGACAGATGTCATAGTGTTTGAGAGTACAGATCATTCACCAGAGTCCACGACATTGCATTCTAAATGTCCCACTTTCACCCTTTGAGAAGGACATTGAAGCATCTTAAATGGTAGACATAGTTCTATTATTACTTTTTTCCCACAAAGCATTAGAAGCATCTCAGGGAGCACAAAAACATCACCGTTACTTGCATTATAAACTCATGGTAAAATTCATATTTTGAATTGAAGTGCCAATGAAAGCCGCATTGACTCCTAGAACATTTTGCCACAGTTGAGTTGCTGCCCCTATCTGCCTAAGAATTTTAAAATATGACCAATATCAAAGGAAAATGACTTTCTACCCTGTTGGGTGCTAAATCAGGTTTCTGAAATATTCAATTCAAGTCATATGGGCCAAATAAAGATGAGTTAATTAAATTAACACAAGCATAAGTCCACATCATGATTGAATGCTAACAAAACCACAGTGATTCCTAAGGTCATTTTGCTATTACTGTAGTCGATGACCCTATTCATACCAAGCACTTTAACATACTAAGCTGTCAACAGCAGGCAACATCTGCTTGTTAATATGATTAAAGGCTAGTTTGGTGTAGCTATGCTGAACTGCTGATCTGCAAAATCTAGTTTGTAATAATGAAAATATTCCCATTTCAGGTACTCTCTGTTTCACACTATGTGCCATTGTCTCAGGAGTATTCGTTTCAAAAAACCTGTTCATTGAGATCACAACACAGTTATTGCAATGTTTCCACTTTCTACCCCTAATTAAATGCTTTAAAAGAGATAAATTGGTTGTATTATGAATTTAGTAGGAGGTATCCATAGCCTGTTCTCATTAACTTTTCCTTTTCTAGATCCAAAGAGCAAAGAGTCCCAGGCCCATTTATATTGAAAATAAAGGCAGGTGGTAATGTCTACAGATCATGAAGCTCATACAAGATGACACGCAAAGTGCGCTTAAGAAAAACAACAGAACCCAGATGAAGAGCACGGTCACACATATCTTACATACGAAATCACCAACCCAAGCTTCTTCTAATAGAAAACAAGAAACTTCAACAAGATGAAAACTATTGTTCATATGTGGGGCACTGGATATTTACCACCCTCAGTCATCAATACTCAACAGTCTTCACACGCTTCAGCACCAACCAATCTCAACTTTTTCAAAATATGATGAGGAACACAGGCTACACAGCATCTTGTGTAGGGTGCTTCCTTGGTCTGTACTTGTGGTGGACTATGGCCAAATATTGTGAAACAGAGAGGTGTAACATAATTTCGTTTTGTCCCTATATTACGGACTGCTAATCAGGTGTGTTCAAAAAATAGAAAAATAAAGTACCTTCAAAAGGCAATGCAATAAGCTAATAACAAATGAAGCCACTAACGGGTGTATGACCAGTGCAGCCTACAGGAGTGTTTCTCAAACAGGAAATAGACAAAATCCATCACATCTTTGGTCAAGACGTAACTGTGGTTGAAAATGGAATTCATTTGCTCTAAAATAAAATTATTCTTTGAATGCCATTGCTAGTTATTTTGGTACATCAAGCACTGTTAGGAGACAGTTTGCAACAAAACAAGTCCAGACAATGATTGTTAAAGATAGGTAGATACACCAACCTTAACAGAGTGGTTGTCAAGCTGAATAGCCATTCTACAATCCTCCTCAAGCTTAACCCATTCACTGCAAAATTTGATACCAGTAATGTGTGATGTAACTTGTAAGCAATACAAATATGAATTTATTGTTCATAATACTCAACAAACAAAAGGAAATATCAGTTATACATACTTCCGCCTCTTATAGCAAAGTGCTCGGTTGGTCCAATATACTGCAACTTTTGGGCAGAGAGCTATGGCCTGTCAACCAAAAGTCCAAAATAGAGACTGTAATTAGCAAGGAAGGTGTAAACTATACAGGATTCCTATACAAAAATTCAAGTGGATGCTTTGATATAATCTACCATTGACGTTGACTAAGTAAGCCGATAGCCGATACATGTCCTTACTACCACCAACATGATGTAATGAGACAAAACAAGAGGGATTAATGACTATAACTAAACAGTAGTCTTACCTGAACAACAAAGATTTTTAACACAGTCAACTCATTTCATTTTTGGATGTTCGCTCAATTTGTGGTGTTCACAACTCACAAGGATGAGGTTCCTACTCTGTACACTAATTCCGATACATGTTTTCACCGCAACTACCATGATGTAAAGAGGAAAAACAAGAGGGATAACCAGGTAACTAGAACCAGGGCAAACTGTAGTCTTACCTGAAAGATAAATATTTTTAACACAGCCAACTCAGTTCATTTTTGGATGTTCCTACAATTTTTGGTATTCACAACTCACAAGACAGATGATCTTTCTACTCTGTATACTCTGAACTAGGATTAGTAAAGCATGGTACATAACACACATATATCTGTCATCTCTTGAACAGTCCCTCCCCTCTTCTAGTAACCCCTTTAAAAGAGCTTAAGCATTGATAAATTAGAAATTAGGATGTTCATCTTCATCATCAAGCATTTCCTCCTTGCTCATTGGTGTAATGGCATTGTGCAAAGCAGCAATTCTTAACTAACTAAACAGCAGGACACGAAAGAACACATCAACATTTAATGCCATAGCTTTGCATGTTGAGAGAACCAAGAACCACATCAAGCTAAACAAAATTAACCAGACTAGCTACTCTTGTAAATAAATTACCAAGCCACAGTTTGGACAATTAAGCACCCAATTTACATGATTTACCATAGAGATGCACAAACTGCAAAGAAATTCACGGCAAAATACTCATACAAGACGGAAAGAAGTCAAAGAATTCGCGTCCGAGGACTCCAAATGTTGGTTCCAGAAGTAGGGGCGCACGAATCACGCACCGACGCCAAGAGGAAACCCGACGCAAAGAATCCATGGAAAAATCTTTCCGCGGAGGGGCGAGCGACCGAGCGTAGCCTTACCCCGGTGTAGGCGTCGATGGCGGCGCTGATGCGGCCCTTCTTGAAGGCGGCGTTGCCCTCCTGCTTCAGCAGCTCCGCCTGCCACTTGGATGCCGCGGCCGCGCTGTCCGCCGCCGGCGACATCTCCGGCAAGGGGAGGGGGCGACGGGCTGGACACCGGAGACGCCGCGATTTGCTTCTGGAAGATCGTGTCGTGCCGTGCCGTACACTGCGAGGAGAAGCATCCGAATTGGAAAAAAAAAAGACAAGTGGGGATTTTGCGTGTAGCCCCCTGTATTTTACTTGATTCTGTTAAAGGACTTATGTGTAAAATATGCCTGCTGCCCGTGCTTTTTCCATGTAGGCCCCTGAATTTCACTTGGCAAAATTTGATATATGAATTTCATTTTGCATATTGATGTGCTCAAACCTGGCTTCAATTCTTAATCCCTTCCAAAATATAACATTCATGAGTTGTTCCTGTCTATATCTCTACTCATTTGCATATTCATGTACTTAATTTTTCTACCTATTTGATTAGCATTGGTTCATAATTTAAGAAGTTGTATTATTTTAATGCTGCCTATCTATTCCTTACTAAAAGATAATTTTTATTAATGAGGATACTTTGATCTTTTATTCTTATCACTAATTTATTAATTTTATCTAAAAATAAAATCTTGGCAGGGACAAAGGTAACTTTTTACAACTAGAAACTCTGAAGAAAATATGGAGTGTATATATCATTTCATCTGTTACTCTATGCTTTCTGAAAAAATTATGTTGTGCAGAAAAGGGAAGGAATTTTTGCTCTTATGTCATAAAGTTGAGTGGTGTTTATTTTTTATCGCATCTTATATTTAACGGAGCCTAAGCACCACGTGTCGTAAACTTATATACGGCAGAAAAACAAATTTCACTAATATGTGTGACCACCGAGCAAATCTCCCAAAACGGAAAGGGTAAAAAGGTAAAAAAACAGTGGCCCATTCCCTCACTCCCATCAGCCATGGCGACGCCCATGGAGGAGGACCTGCCGCCGGCGGCGACGGCGGCTGTTTCGGTGGCCGGCGGAGGCGAGAATCCCTCCCCGGTTCCCGCTGCCCCGCCCTCGGGCTCTGATTCCGATTCGTCGGACTCCGACGACGACGACGGAGGGGACGGCGGCGACGCGGCGGGCGAGCTCCGCATCCAGGCCCTGGAGCGGGCCCTCCAGGAGCAGCCTCTCGACTACGACTCACACGTCCAGGCATCTCTCAAGTCTCATCCCTACCCCACTCTCGCCCGCGCTGCCGTGTATCGATCGCTCCCTACTCCCCAGGGCTTTGTGTGGGTTTTTGTGACGCCGGATTGGCTCCTGCTCTGCGTTGTTATCAGTATGCTCTAGGTTTCAATTTAGGGATTTCTATGACGCAATTTAACCTTTCTACGCTAGTGTTGGACATTAGGACGACGATTATTGTGAGGTTGAGCTCCTTCAAGTGAATCTCTAAGCCGTGGAGTAATTGTGGTGCTTGAGTATGTTAATAGCTGACCTTTGTGTTAGATGGAGTGGGGACTGTGTTTTGATAATCTTCTTCTATGGCTAGCTTTAGTGTTGATGAATGTTTTTGCCGTTTTGCGCTGGTTTTGCAGTATATACAATGTTTGAGGAAGTCAGGCAAGATCGACAAGCTTCGTGCTGCAAGGGAAGATATGAATAAGTATTTCCCACTTACACCTAAGATGTGGCAGGAATGGACAAAAGATGAGATCTCATTGAGCACCAGGTGTGTTCTCTTCTAGTGTTTTCCTCAAGTGTTTACCATGTCTTTACTAACTATTCTCTACATCAATTTTGTGGAGAAAAAAATAAGTTTCATAAACGTGTGTTTTGATTCCTGTCTCCTGTTACAGTCATGAATCTTTTGGTGATATTGAAATGCTCTATGAACGTGGGGTTCAGGAATATTTGGTATGTTAATATGTTCTTTGTGCATTATGGTTTAAATTGTCAACTACATGGAGTCACAACTTATTTTGGTGATCTTGACATTGCAGTCTGTTCGGGTATGGCGTGATTACCTTGATTATGTTGAAGAACACGATCAATCAGTGTCCCAATGTTCACCATCTGGCCTCACAAAAATGAGGAATTTGTTTGAGCGTGCTATTACTGCAGGGGGGCTGCATGTGACTGATGGCAGCAAGCTATGGGAAGCATATAGGGAATATGAGATGGCCATTCTCACCATCATTGATGGTGATGATGAGGAAAAGGAAAAGCAAGTTCAGCGCATACGTGTTCTCTTTCACCGCCAATTATCTGTCCCTCTGGCTGACATGGAATTGACACTTGCCGAGTATAAGAGCTGGGAAGCCGAGCAAGGCAATGCAAATGACCCAAGTTCGGATTTTGATGGTGTTCCCTCAAACGTTGTATCTGCTTACAAAAAGGCCACTGAGATGTACAATGTGCGGAAGCAATATGAGGATCAACTGAGCGTTGTGGATGCATCTGAAGGTGACAAACTGCAGGAGTTTTTGGTACAGAGAACTTTTCTCATTATCTTTTTGTGCTTTACTTTGCCCTTATTCGAAATCCGTATTTCATCTATTTGTTCCACATGCCCGGTTGGTATTGTCTTCCTGTCTGCAATATTTTCAAATCAAGTTTATTTGAGCAGTTTCTGGTGCCGTACAGTAAGGTTTGGAAAACAGTCTACATCTTTGTCATAACTTCTCTTTGCTTGAATTTGTCTGTTTGTTATTTTGATTTGAGACAGAAATACATCAAATTTGAGGAGTCTTCAGGTGACCCTGCACGCGTTCAAGTTTTATATGAACGGGCTGTTTCAGAGCTTCCTGTTTCAAATGAGCTATGGATGGGATACACGAGTTACCTGGACAGAATCCTGAAGGTCCTCTTAGAAACTTTTATGTGTCCGTACATGTATATCCAATGTTGTTTCTTCTAAATCGAGGTGAATACTTATTTAATTCTGTTTTTTTGGCAGTTACCCGCTGTTCTCAAAAGTGTTTACCACAGAGCTACGAGAAACTGTACTTGGGTTAGTGAACTATGGGTTCACTATTTGCTGTCATTGGAACGCATTTGTGCATCTGAAGAGGAACTGCAGCATGTAAGTTCCTTGGTTTGTGGTTAGGGCTTTATTTTAGATTCTTAAGTATTCCGTCATTATAAGTCATTGAGCTGTTTATATATCAGTGAGACATTGATTTATATGTTGGACTTGTTTTCAGGTCTTTGAGCAGGCTCTCCAGTGTTCTTTTCCAAACGTAAAAGAGGTGATATATCTGCACAGCTCTCATCTCGCTTTCTCTATTTAGTTTTCAATTTATTTGCTTGCATCATAGGAATACATGTGCTAATCTTGATGGTATGCTTGTTTTGATAAGCCAAATGGCTGCAATTTTCTGGATAAGCATGCTCATTCATTATAAGAATTCATTCTGTCCAATGGCCATCACCTATTAACTTTCTAGTAAAATACTAAAACAATGCTTATTTACATTTTATTGGGATGATTGTACCTTTGCAGTATCTCAATATCTATCTTACTCGAGTTGATAGCTTAAGACGGAGGATATCAGATGGATTGGATTTCCTACTGATTAGGCAGACATTTATGGTATTTTCTCTATTTGTTCGCCATATGTATGATATTGTTTCTAGAGTTTTACTAGAATTGACTGTGGATATATAATATCAGGATGCTACTGAGTTTCTTTCACCCCAAATGGGAACAGATGAGTTATTGCTCGTGCATGCATACTGGGCCAAATTAGAGCATAATCTTGGCAAAGATCTAGCTGCAGCTCGTGCTGTTTGGGAAAATTCTCTCAAGAAAAGGTTTGATTTTTTAGTTTTATGCAAATTGATATATTGTTCTAGTGCAGTACTCAGTTGAATCTTTTTATATCAGTGGTTCTGTTTTGGAAGTCTGGCAGCACTACATTTCAATGGAGATAGAAACAGGGCATATTCATGAGGCTAGGTCACTTTATAAACGCTGTTATAGCAAAAGGTTTGCTGGGTCTGGATCAGAGGTATGCCCTTTTAAAACTAACTTGGAGAATCTCTTTTTTTTTTTTTGGGGGGGGGGGGGGGGGGATAGTATGGCCTACAACCTAACATGAAATATTGTATACACAATACACTGCTTGAGCTACAAGGCTTCGTAAGGGGATGTTCTTGTTGGACTATGGATAAAAGCCTCCACCTCTCCCACTATAACGCCTAGGTTTTATGGTTGGTTTGGCTAGGTGGGGTGAGCCTAACAGTTCTGAAAGTAGTATTCTTTATCAAAAGTAGTATTCTGAATATTGCATGCAAACCTATACATAGCAGAGTGGACAAAAAATGAAGATGAATAAGTACTCATAACTTTTTATTTTAGTCTATTGCCAAGTGTCAACTAGATAAACAAATTGCAATCTACAACAGCAGCAAAAGAAATAGTTAAGGGAGCATGGAGCTGATGGTAGGTTTTTAAGTTTTTTATGTTAATTTGGGAAAATGATGGGTATTAAGATTTATGTGATGATATATTTCCTCTTGTTGTCATTTGTTAAGTTCTGGTGCACTCATACTCTGTTTCCACATCGCAGAACTGGATCTTCTTTAATTTTTTCATGTCTTGTAAATTGTTAACATATTGGCCACTGGAATTGGTGACCAAATACAAGCATCATGACCTAATCATTAATTTGATGATTTTCCTTGGTTCTTGAACCTAATTATAATTATTTCCGCTTAAAAGTTTAACTTATTCTGTTGACACTATATTTATGAGACTGACATTGTCAGAGCCTCAGAGGGAAGCCTGACTTGCATTTGCTATTCTTGTTGCAATTGAGCTGCATTCTTTGATATGAATAGCTTAACTTCCATGGTTTCTTCTATTTGTGCCATCATTTCATATGTTTACTTGACACATTGTCAGAGGGAATCCTGACTTGCATTTACTATTCTTTTTGCAATTGAGCTGCATCCTTTGATATGAATAGCTTAATTTCCATGGTTTCTTCTATTTTTGCCATCATTTGATATGTTTACTTGGCAAAGCTAATGAATTATGATGACTTGGTTTTCATCGTCATGAAATGCAACCTAATAGGACATATGTCATGCGTGGATAAGATTTGAAAGGGAGCATGGCACCTTAGATGATTATGACCTTGCTGTAAAAAAGGTATGCTACTTGATTTTTTTTCACTGGTTATGAGAACATCATCATGAGCTTCTTCAGATCATTGGTCCCTTTTGTGTAATTTTAGTAACACACTACAGAATTTGGTATCAATCTAGGCTTACATGTACACCTCAATACTGTGTGTAATCTACATCATGTTGGTTCTGCCACAAAAAAATGTCGGTAATTCATATTCGACATGTGAAACATGTTTATAATTTAACCGTGACTTAATTTGATGGTACAGTTGGTTAGTGCGTAAACTGTAGTTGATTTATCATCTTATTTTGGTCAGGTCAACCCTCGTTTGAAGGAGCTTATGATGTTCAAGGCTCAACAGGAGGTTAAAGTTGATCCTTATGCTGTTCCCAAAGAAACTGCCAATGTGAATGATTCCTCTCAGAAAAGAAAACCAAATAAAATGCCCACCAAACAGCAGCCTCCTGCTAAGAAAAGGAAAGACAACCCACCTAAAAGTGATGTGCCGTCTGATGACCAAGGATCAAAGGAACAGAGAGGGAGCAGTGGTCGTGTAAAAGCTTGGGAGGTCTCTGGGGAGAAGACTGAGGCATCTATGGAAATGAAGATGGATGGCAGCCAAACAGAAAATATAGCTTCAAAGGAATCGAAACCAAACTTCTACAGTGACAAATGCACTGTGTACATGTCAAACATAGACTTGACCGTATGCCATTTTCCATTCCCTAGATGCTCGTAGTTGTAACTCAACTTCAATAAACTAACATATTTTTCTCTCTCTCTCTCTCTTTCTCTAGGCCAATGAAGAGCACATCCGGCGTTTCTTTTCTGATATTGGTGGTGTGACAGCAATAAGGTTGCTGAAGGACAGGTTCACCAAAAAATCAAGGGTATGTGTTCATACTAGGTGATCCAGCAGCACATTTGTGTCATGGCACATTGTGTTGGCTAATAGGTGCATATCTGTTCAGGAAATATTAGAATCTTATAAGCTTTGTTTCACTATTCTGGCATTATTATTACTCCTTAAAATCTCACTTAGGAAGGAGGATTTTCCTTCTAATGGCTCTTGCACTTGCTTAGCACATTAAAGTGAAATATTAGAGTTATCATTTTGTTGTTTTTAATCATATTTTCCTCTTGTGATTTTTATAACTAGAGAAAATTCTTGGGGTCGTGTACTATGAGAGGATTGTTAGGACATTTAGTTTGTCTTGTATTGATTTGTTCTACCTGATTTTTTTCAGGGGTTGGCATATGTGGATTTTTCAGACAATGAACATCTTGAGGCAGCAATTAGAAAGAGTAAACAGAAGTTGCTTGGAAAGAAAGTAAGTGTGGCTCGTTCAGATCCAAGCAAGGGTAAGAAGAGCCGTGAAACAGGGTCTTTCTCCAAAGACCAGGGTATTTTTCTTTGGCTGTTACCTGTCAATTAATTTCAATAATGTTGTTTTGCTAATAGAGGAACTGTAGTGTTTTGAAATTGCTGAATTTCATCACCCTAAAGGTTATAGCTACTTCATAAGCCATTAATGAATAAAAACATAGAATTGTAGCTAAAATACCACAGGTATTGACACCTAACTTGGAGCTTCAGCTCACGTGGGGACTGGGTTGGGCCTCGCAGCCTAGCCCACTACCTATGACACTCTTATAACCGTACATATGGAATCTTCTATCATATTAGCCTATTAGGTGGTCAGCTCCTTTTCCAAATATATACTAGACTTGTAAAACTGTCCCTTTGGTTTGTTTATTCCCCAATAGATTAGTATCTTTTTTTGATTTGGATGACTAAAATTGAGGTCCTGCCCTAATCCTTTGAAGTCATCTTTGGTGACACGGTGATGCTATAGACCATATTTGTTAGATTCAGAACTCTGGCCAGTGACTAATCTGAAATTTGTACTATACTACTATATTCCTTTATCCAGATAGGTTGTCTGGTAGTGGTGATCATGGTGAAAACGCAGTAGTTGTGAGTAGATCAGACAAGGAAATTCCAAAAGATGAGCCAAGAATCACAGGGAAGAACACCTTTGCAGCACCACGGTCTGTGATTAAACCTCTTGGATGGACCAAAAAGGATGATAAATCAGATGGCGGTGCAGAAGAGTTAAAATCAAATGAGGATTTCAGAAATCTTTTACTTAAGAAGTGATGCTGATAGTCAGGTTAGTCCTTTTGGTAACTTCACAGTTGATGCTCAACCATTTTGCTAGGTTTATTATCTTGTACTTTTAAAACCAATGTGCCATTTATCATGAATGATAATTCATAATTGTTGATCCCATTACCAACAGGCCACCTACTGTTGATCTGATTCCTTTTGATACATTGGTGGCAAAATTTATAGTCATTTGGTAATTGGCATTCTATGCCTTATGATTGTAAAGTTGTCCTTTTGCATTTGGTTTAGCATACCTTTCCATGCTGGTATTACTATTATTTCAACTACTCGTCATCATCTATAAAAAATATATGAAGCTCAATATGCCATTTGTTTGTACTGGTCACATGATAGTGGTGTTGGGGTGGTCGATCCCACTTTTTCAACAACAAAAAATGATCAGAATATAGGAACGTGAAGCTCTGTTTCTGCAAATATATCGAACAGACTGCAGAACCATATGAAGCTACATTTCTTGTTTCAAACAAATACAGCTCATGAATCATGATGTATCAATGTTTCTTTATTATTCCTATGCCAACCTTCTCATATGCAGACGGTTTCTTTATTAGTGTTCTGCATCTAATTGATGGCTACTTGTAATGTGTGCAGGCGTGTGGATCTCCATGTTGCCATCAAATTCCGTGATTTGTCTAGTGTACTTTCTTAATTTTGTTGGATTCACGCTTGATTGGTGCTCTATTCAACTGTGCCCTCATCTTTTGGTGAGCTGAATCGGCGGCACCTTTTGGGCTCTTTCAAACCAAAATATATCCAGCGAGCTGAATGCAGATATCATATTACCAAATGTTCTACTGTAAGGATCACTCCTTTTTCTAGTTTGATTTGAAGGCTGGGCATGAAATGGCTTTCCGAATGACGTGTAGAAATACGTGTAGTTCAGTAGTTTGCAGGGAAATGGTGTGTACAACTCTACTTACCTTCGCAAAGGAAGACAATTGCTGTAAGATGATGTGATTTTTTTTGTCTTAAAACTGAGACTGAATTTTCTCCCCTGCTCCTTTTGCTGTTCGCTGCTCTAGTTTTTTTTACTGTTAATCAATTTAGGTTCTCTTTGACACAGTGTTTGAATCGATTAAATCTAATTTCAAGAAATATTAAAAGATTGAGCTTTATGAAACGAGTCATATGATTTTTGTTTTCAGTTAAAAATAAAAATATGGGTTTTGTTTTGAACTAAAAATAAAAGTTTAAATTAAGAAATACACCTGCATATGCAAAAAAAAATACCTGGAATGAGATTGTAACAGTTGGTGATACTTAGATTTGCAGTTAACCTCAGTTTAGCTCAAAAATCAGAAACAAACAGAACAAAAGAAACATTTCAGTTGAACTGAGCACACGAAAATATTTTCTTTTCCTCTGAACTCGATAAACTTGGACGAATTCCTTACACAATTTGAGGCCACAAATGCAAAAGGTTTCATCTTATTAATAATAAACTCCAAAATGACGCAACCTAAACCTTAGCACACAACCACTGAAACAAACTCATTACTCCCCCCTAATGATACGAAGCAGCAGCTAAATTAATTAAATTCGAAGGTCACGAGACGAAGCTCTCAGTTGCCGGACTTGGCGATGAGCTCCAGGGCGGCGGCGGTGGTCGGCAGCGCCGGGATGGCACCCTTCTGGGTGGTGCAGATGGCTCCGCAGGCGTTGGAGAACTTGAGCACCTCCCTCAGCTTCTCCTCGTTCTGATCACATCATCATCATCAGATTAGCACCTTACAATGCATGATAAATTGGTAGCAATTAGGTTGTTCTTACGTGGAAGATGGAGTCGTCCTTGGAGATATTGACGAGGAGGGAACCGACGAAGGCGTCGCCGGCGCCGGTGGTGTCGACGGTGTTGACAGAGAAGCCGGCGACGGAGCCCTTGAAGTCCTTGGTGAAGTACCTGCAGCCCTTCTCGCCGTCGGTGACGATGAGGAGCTTGAGGCCGTCGAACCAGAGGGAGAGGACGTTCTTCTCGTCGTTGGCGTCGCCCTGGGTGAGGAAGGCGACCTCGTCGTCGCTCACCTTGATGAAGTCGGCCTCCTTCCAGATGCTGAGGATGCCGGTGCGGGCGGCCTCCTGCGACGGCCAGAGCGGGAGACGCACGTTGGGGTCGTAGGAGCAGAGGATGCCGGCGGCCTTGGCGGCGCGCATGGCGGCGACGTGGGCGGAGCGGCAGGGCTCGGTGATGAGGCTGATGGAGCCGTAGTGGAAGATCTTGGCGCGGCGGATCAGGTCCAGGTTGAGCTCCGCCTCCGTGAGCAGCATGTCGGCGCTCGGGTTCCGGTAGAACATGAACTCGCGCTCGCCGTTGCTCTTGAGCGTCACGAACGCCAGCGCCGTGCGTGCGTGCTCGTCGAACAGGCATCCCTCCGCGTTCACGCCGTTCTTCTTCAGGATGTCCACCAGCATGTGCCCGAACTCATCGTCGCCAAACTGCAACACACCAAAAAAAAAACACATTTTTACTCACTCAAGCTGAAATCCCATCGCAAAAGAACACATTTTTACTCACTCAAGCTGAAACCCCATCGCAAAAGAACACATTTTTACTCACTCAAGATGCAATCCCATCGCAAAAGAACACATTTTTACTCGATCAAGATGCAATCACATCGGCGGAACATGTCAGCATCAACAAAGCATATTACGTTGAACACTTTATTATGTTGAGATTGGACTGCATTTGATCTGAATTAGAAATTTGATCTGGTGGCAACAGAGAAATTCACAAGCCGCCGCGTCGCGGTCAGATCCGAGTCAGCTGGGACCCACGGTGTCAGGAGCAACATCGTATTAAATAAACTAAGAACGGTAGAAAAATACACGAACGGGTCCGTGTGATTCCAAGGGCCAAAAGTACAACCTTTATCACAAATAGCTATCAACTTTATTCAATTAGATTTTATTTTTGAAATCATAACTTTGTAAAAACAATCGCATGATTTTAGATTTTTCAAGGGAAAAACATTAAACATTTAAACTGGAGGGGAAAGGGGCTAAATTTGACCAACACGAGCTACTATCGGAAGAGACCAAAAACAGGTCGAGTGAGGTCACGTGGCGACAAAATCGCACGAGAACTTGCTTCTCCTAGGCAGACGCGGCCGACCAACCAAAACCACACTCCAGATCCAACGACACATCCCACCCGTCCATCGCCGATCGGACGGCCCCAGACCGCCGGATCGGGGCGGCGAGATCCACGCCTCCACTCCCCGGATCTACGCGTACCTACCCCCGCACGCGCCGGATCTAGCCCAACCCGCCGGCGCCGGAGACGAAGCACGAGCGGCCGAAGAGCAGATCAGATCCGCGCGTGTTTATGTATATGTATATACCTTGCCGACGAAGGCGGAGGAGCCGCCGAGCTTGGAGATGGCGCAGGCGACGTTGGCGGGGGCGCCGCCGGGAGCCTTGACGAAGCCGCCGGACTCCGCCAGCGACACTCCAGCGACGTCGGGGACGAAGTCGATGAGCATCTCCCCGAACGAGACCACCAGGTTGGGCGACGCCGCCGCGGCCACAGCTCCATCACCGAGGGGCGCCATTGCCAGCTGCTCAAAGAAACCTCTCCTCCACCCGAACGAGCTACTGAAATCTCGTCGACGGCGAGCCGGACGGATGCGATGCGATGCAGTGAGGTGGAGGAGGAGGAGGCAGTGGGGGTGTGCTTATAAAGAGGCAGAGCTCCGCCCCAACTTAATTCCGATCATATTTGATATGATATTTCCAATCTCATATTTTTTATATTTTTTTAAAAAAATAAAACTATTTATACATTTTCCAATCCAATCGATGCATCTCATTGGTACACTTTAACTACTGAATTTTCTATTTAAAGACGTGTTTATTTATTTTTGATTTGAAGTTTATATTACAAAATAAACTAGTTTAAAAATTTCTGTTCCAAAATAAAAATTAATGTTTCAGATTTATAAATATAAAATTTATTTATTTAAGAACTAAAATATTTCACAATATTTTTTTAAGTGAGATCCTCTAATTTGGCCGTGATAATTTCAACCGTAATTGGATCTCTCGCAGGATTAGTTACCTGCGACTCGACGAGGGTTGGACGGCCATGAAGTCACCGACACGTGGGCCACGACTCAGTGGGGCCCACCTGTCAGTGTAGGTGTAAACAGCGAGGCAGTGGGCCGTCTGTGCTTTTGTTTTTTTTTCGGTGCGCGCGTTTGGTGCGGCGACGGGCCCACACGTCGGTTGAACAGGCTGTAATTTTTTTAATATTTTGTGCGGATAATTTCTGTGTGCGCAGGTGGGCCCACCTGCTGCTGCTGCTGATTTTTTTTCCCGCGGTTAGCTCGATTTTTTTATTTAATAACATATCCGATTAGTTCGATCTTGACTTCGCTTCGACGAATTAAATTAAATGAAATTATCTGCAGCTTGCGATTTCAAAAAAATTACCCAGATGAGATAATTACTGTCTGTTACTATCTAAATTTAGCTGTTGCTTTTATCCGCTTTTGACTTTGACTCGGTGAGTGAAAACGAGGTCATCCACAACGACGGCTTCCCCTGTATTATCGGGGACGATGAGATGATCGTGATTAAATTAAAACAAGGCTTAATTAGTTTTTAATTTAAGATGAATAATATATTATCGTCATGTTTGGGTAGTTTACTAACATATTAAACTTAAAATATAAATCAATTATGCGTTAAACAAAAAAACTCCTCCCGTATATAGTTGTTTATATTACGTAATTTCATATACTAATAAATCATTAATTAGAGAATATTTATTGTTTATGCATGTAAAGTCTTTTGCATTCAATAATCTCCTTCTCTTTAAGTGATCAGTCAGCACACGAAATGAAGACGTAAATTGAGTATGAGGTTGTTTGTTTCAGCTTCTGATTAACTACTTTTAGAGTCTGACGCGGAAATAAATGGTTCAGATTATGATAATCAATAGTCGTAGAATTTAGAAATGAACTAAAATCCAGATATTGAAAAACACTAACTAATTAGACTAGGTAGATACTGAGAATAGAATCTAGAAATTGAAGAAAAGAGACCCTATATACAATAATAATAATAATAATAATAATAATAATAATAATAATAATAATAATAATAATAATAATAATAAGTAGGTGCGTACGTCTTAATTGGTTTGGATATATTGTTTGCAAGTAAAGTGGTTTTGTGAAGAACAAGTTTGGTGGTTTGGACCAAACTAACAACCAGCAATCAGCTGATGTGGTCACGCTTAATTATTAAGATAAGAATTGGTTCAATTAAATAAAATCCAGACCGACCGGATGAGATCTCGCAGTCGCAGTGGCTCCGATTATTTATTTATTCTGCGTTAGGAAAACAAGTTTTTGTTTGTAAAACATGTATCATTTATTTAACTAGGACGAATGTAAAAAGAATAACTATAGTTTTTAATGATTTATATGTAAAAAAAAAAGACGACGCATCTAGCTAAAGGAACTTGGTAATCCAACTATATTAGCAGCGAGTAATTAAGGATCGATCCTCTATGTATTTACTACGTGTCACACTCTGCACAAATTCACCAATGCTATGCGTGGTTGTAATATATATATATATATATATATATAGAGAGAGAGAGAGAGAGAGTTTTTTTAAAAATAATATTTTTTTAAAAAAATCAAACATGTATGTATATTTGAAAATTTTGCAAAACTGCGTGCCGACTGTAGCTGACGTGGCAGAATCTGATAGGGGGCAGCATCTAGCAGGTACTTGAAGTGTTGATTGGAGCTGACGTGGTCCAAGTCGTCACCAGTAGAGATGGCAACGGGTACGTACCCGCTGGGTATTACCCGCCAGATAAAAATTTACCCGCTACAAAACCCGCACCCGCTCACGGATACAAAAACTTACCCACACCCACACTCGCACCCGTGCGGGTATTTGTACCCGACGGGTAATCCACACCCGATTTCAGACCCGTCATGAATCATAAATATATCACTGAAAAATGACATATGCATCTACAAGTAACAACAATTTACACCAACAAATATAATCTAATAGATCATTGGAGCATATTACTTCCACACTAATATATATATATATATATATGTATTTGAGATACTACTATATGGGCCACGAATGGGCTGAATTTGAAGGAAAATGCACATGTGCCTTCGGGTGTATTTTACTCGTGGGTAAGCGGGTACGGGTACTATGCATCCGCACCCGCTCTACCCGTTGGGTAGAGGTTTTTGCCTAATAAGGCACCCGCGGGTGAAGATATTATTCTATATCCGTCTTCTTATCAGGTAAAACCCATCGGGTACTCGGGTTTCGGGTACCCGTTGCCATCTCTAGTCACCAGTTCGCGCTTGAAGTGCAGACCGCATGCTACTTCTGTAATTTTTTTAACCAGACATACAAATTTGATTTTCTTTATATATATATATATACATGGGAGCGTTATTCTACACTACGTGTGTAGAATAGTTATACTATACTGACTACTTTCAGTAGTAGATTTTCTCAGTAGAATAGCAATTGAGTACTATTTTTTTCTCAGTAGTAGATTTCTCGGTAGAATAGCTATGCTACACCGGTGTAGGATAGCATTTGTGTGTGTGTGTGTGTGTGTGTATATATATATATATATATATATATATATATATATATATATATCAGCCATGTTTGTTTTACGAGCTTTCAAATACCACTACATATAATCACATCTATATATATATATACCAGCTGCTAGCTGTAGCATTTCCGGCAAGCTTGGAACTTGGTACATATGAATAACCGCCACCGGTACTCATCTTGTTACATTGGCAAACACTATATATACTTGGGTACTGTAGCATTCCCGGCAAGGTAGCTATTTTAAGCCGGCGGCAACGGCGGCGACATGCGCCGGCGTCTGCGAGGTGGATATATATAGCTAGAAATTTAAGATAGTGTAGTATTAGTATTAGTATTAGTATTAGTTGACGAGCCTGCAAGATGTCCTGACCTCGCCGAGGGTGCCCTCCTTGAGGTCAAGCTGCCCCATCTTGAGCATCCCCTGCTGGAAGGCGAAGAAGAAGTAGGCCTGGTTCATGGCGAACATGTTCACCATCCTCTGCGTCTCCGCCGACTCGAACAGCGTCTGGTCCGAGGTCAGAAGCCCCCGCCGCCGCTGCAGATCTCGGAAGTAGACGCCGTCGAACCAGTTGCTCGTCCGGTCGAACGTCGCCGTCGCCCCGTCCCCGCCGGCGCTGCACGTGCTGCTCAGCGACGACGCCAGCGACGCGTCCAGCGTCGTCGTCTCCGTCGCCAGCCGGTTCTTGAACGACGCGCAGTGCGCCACCCCGAGCGTGTGCCCGCCGGACAGCGCCACCAGGTCCTGCACGGTGAACCCGTGCGACCCGAACAGCTGGATCAGCGTCGTCGCGTTCAGCGTCGGCGCCGGCAGCGCGATCGTGTCCGCCGCGTTCGACCGCGTCCCGTCCCTCCTCCCCACCGGCACGCCGTAGTACGGCCCTCCCGCCTGCATCATATCCATCCATGGCCCGCCGTCGTTAAGCCCATGTATACTGTACTATACCCTACGTGTGCATGCATGCGTACAATTAATTGACACAGTTGATGAGACGGTAGGCCCGACTCACCATGTTGACGGCGTCTCGGGCGGCCAGCGCGAGGATGTCGGCGCAGGAGACGACGCCGGGGCACTGCATCTCCAGTATCTGCTTGATCCGGTCGATGACCTCGTAGCCGCGGAGGCTCTTGTTCGCCGGCGCGTCCTTCTCCGCCGTGTTCCCCGGCGTGGAGTCGATGAGCACCGACGCATCGCAGCCCTGGACGAAGCAGTCGTGGAAGTGCAGCCTGAGCAGCCCGGCGGCGAGCGTCGGGTCGTCCATCACCGCCTGGTTCACCACGCTCATCACCACCATCTCCGTGAACGGGCAGCTCATTCCGTAGTAGTCCATGCTCAGGGCCGCCGCGCCTGGCCCGGCGAGCCCGACGACCACCTCCACCATTATCAACAGCCTCACGAGGTTCTTCGCCGCCGCAGCCCTCATCTTTTTCACCTTCACTCGAGTGACGAGCTATAAGAGATGACAGGTAGAAGAAGAGGACCAGTGAGCGAGTGAGTGAGTGATCAACACTAAGCATATACATGCTCTATTTATAGCTAGCTGCAGTTGCTGCATGAAAAATAGTAGATCAGAGTTGTACCAAATGGAATCTGAATTATGTGCCATTTATTAGCTACGGTATAATTTAGCGCATATAATTGTACTTAGTGCACGACATGCATGCATGAATCCAAGACCAGGCCGGCCAGCCACTCAAAGCAGTAGATCGATCGATCTCACGTTCCACAAAACACACCAAGCAATGTTGCTATAGCAAGAGTCAAAAAGCTCTAGTTTTTTATTTGATCAGCCTATGAATAAGACGAGAGAGGGCGGCGCACGTTCTAGCTAGTAGTGTCATGCAATGCAACTGCATGCATGAAATCACAACAATATAAAACTCCCATCGACAAGCAACCAACCAATGCAACCGATCGATGAAACTTTTCGTCAGAGAAATGTGGGCGTCGCATCTGCAGATTGGCATCCATGCATGCATCACCCTGATCACCTAGCCGTCGATCGATCGATCGCCGTTGCTATCATATCGTCGCAGCGGCGAAGTGACGGGTAGATCACGTACCTAGCTTCTCTTTCCGAATGAGCGATCGAGCTGTTGCACGCGTGCGTGCTTTCCTGGAAATTCAGTATTTGGCATTCTGATTTCTGAACATAACATTTCTGAAATTGCGTAGCTAGCTAGTGTGCCATAGTGCAGGAAGGTTTAGCCGCCATGCATGCATGCATGCACAAAATGCGCCTGCGTCACTGAGCATTCACAGACTGAGCTGAGCATGCAAGATATGATAGCTAGGTCAAGGGCATATGTGTGTCCACAAGCTCGCTCGACGCTCTGCATCATGCTGTGTAGTGGTTCGATCACTAGCTAGTAGACTATTGTTACCACTAAGCTCGCTAGCTAGTGAGAATGTGAGATCGATACTGGAAAATCTGAATGCTAGCTGAGTAGTAGTGTTATCTCCCATCTACATACTAGCTGCTGTCTGGTTGATTGGACTGTACGTGCATCATACACTTCAGCATCGTGCGAAATGGTGTGGATAGCGCAGATCGAGTAATCTCAGATATGCAGTATGCTTGATGTGAAGTTAGTTGACTTGTAAGGAACTAAGGATTGGAAATACTAGTGATATATGATGCATGTGCGATGGACATAATCTTGGAGATTATTTTATCCCAGAATATACATGTTATTAGATATGTTTACAAACTTATGGATTAGAGTATGTAACTGTTAGTGTTAGTTATTGACAAGCTCTGCACATAGTGGTTGAAACTTGAAACACTCTGTGTGTTTAGTATTCACTAGTAGATCATCACTTAACACTAAGCTAGCTAGGGATATGATGTGTACTGAAATATCTGAATACAACGTCCGGATTGGCCATGGCAGAACTGTCAATTCTGCTGCAGTCAAGTAGTCAGACTGTGCAGTGCATTGTACAGCAGATATGATTCTTATCATAAGCCCAGTATATATTACATAGGCCAATTGGAAGGAAAATAACCTGCATGTGCCATTTAGTACGTGCCACACTGCCAGATTTTCAGATGCCATAGTTCGTAGCAGTAAGCATGACAAAGTTGTTGAAAATCACAGGAAGAAATATTGTTCAGTGGCTTGTCTGAATTGAAGGTGTGCACGCTCTCATGCATGATCTGATTAGCTTATTGCTAGCTAGCTGGTACCTGCTGCTATTGATGGTTTGATCGATGCAATTGCAAACACACATATGACATATGCTAGATATTACTAGCTAGCTAGAGCCTAGATGAGACGTCTCAGAGGCTTGCAAGGCGGCGGACGTTGATGGGGGAGACGACATCAGCGCCGCCGTCGAAGGCCTGCCTGGCGATGAGCACGTTGACGGCGGCCGTCGGGTGGAAGGCGTCCCAGAAGACGTAGCGCTGGCGGTCGTCGCAGGGCGGCATGAATGGCAGGCAGCTGATCTGGCCGCTGTTCCTCCCGATGCCGCAGCAGCCGCGGTCCACCACGCTGAACCCGTACGCCGCCGGGTCAGCGTGGATGGCCTTGAACACGGCGTAGTTGTCGAGGTAGACGAACCTCGCTCCGGGGAGGCCGGCGTTGAAGCCGTCGAGCATGGCCCTCACGTTGGCGTTGAACGGCAGCACCAGCTCGTCGACCGCCGGCGAGCAACGGTTCTCCAGGCTCTGCGCCAGGACGCTCGGGATGCACCCCATCGACCCCACTCCGGCCACCACGAACTTCCTCGCGCCGGCGTTGTACAGCCTCTGCATCATATCATCGATCGATACAACCGACGCATTGATAATAATATAATCGTCTCTAGCTTAGCTCACTCACTCACTCACTCACTCACAGATCAGTAATGGCGTAAGGGCGGTGGTCGGCGAGTTCTTACGGTGAGCTGGGCGGCGTACTGCTGGGTGAGGAGGTCGGCGAACTGACGGGGGTTGTACTCGCGGCGGGTGTTGT
Source organism: Zizania palustris (assembly GCA_019279435.1). Lineage (NCBI taxonomy): Eukaryota > Viridiplantae > Streptophyta > Magnoliopsida > Poales > Poaceae > Zizania > Zizania palustris. Next base: position 54,583,707 of record JAAALK010000082.1, on the reverse strand, counting down.
AGTTGGGCATCAGGTAGTTGTTGAGGTAGTCGTTGCTGCCCAGCCCCACGAACAGGATGGACTGTGCCACCATGGCCGCCGCCGCCTCCCGACCGACGGCGCCAGCGATCTGCTCCACGGTGGACTCGAAGTTCTGAATCTGCTGGTTGAACGGTATCCGCCCCACCTACATTCAAGCGCAACATTACGTACGTTGCAGCAAACTGCATCGATCAATTCTCGGTTTCAAGAACTAAGAAGCTAGACGGATCGATGGATGCATGGATTGATCGTTACGAAGTTTCCGCCGCTGTCGTCGAGGATGCCGGCGGCGGCCGAGGCGTAGTTGACGCCCTGCAGAAGCTGCTGCCCGGATGCTTGCGAGTATGGTGGCACCAGAGGTAGCCCAAGCAGCTCAGCTGCATCAATTACTCAATTAGTCAGTACGTGGACATTGAAATTAACTAGTAACAAAAAAGTTTAATTGATCGACACGAACTGATTTTTAGCCCATCATTATAATTACAGCTCAAATTGTTAGCCAAATGAACTATTCCATGCATAATTTTTCAGTTCATTCATGGAACCATTAATTGTTCAACATGATCCTGCCCTTGCAGCCCTGCACTGCTCAATGTCAGAAGTCACAAGCGATCGAACTCGGCCAAGCTTTACCACGAACTTTTTACATACAGGTTCCTATAAGGGGAAATAAGTGGGCCTGCGGGGAGATGAGTGCTCTCGCGATTGTTCCGGCGACAATTCCCGCGAGACGGTCTCTGCATCCAGGGGAACCATCCTCATCGCAGGAGTCGGAGGTGGGCTTCCCAGGATGGCAGGAATCTCGACTGGGCCTGGAGCAGGTGGATTTCGCGGAGGATTCGAGGGGTGCTGGGCCGGTTTCTGGTGTGGAGGCTGGGCCTCGTGGGGGGTCGTTTGGAAGGGGGGGTTCGGATGGGCTGGCGGCCACTAAAGGGCGATGGCTCTGGTTCCCCAAGTCCACTCCTCTCTCGGCGTCCACTGTGCATTTAGGGTTCCCGGCGAGAGCGGCGGATATTTGGCGATTCGGCGCTGGAGCTCGGAAGCTTCGCCAAGTGCTGCCCAGGTTTTCTGATTCCCGTTCTTTTGCGTCGATTGTGCGAGGGGATTGCATGGAGCGTTTTGGGGGGAAACGGAAGGAGGCTGAGCGTTTTGCTGGTTGGGATGGAGGAGGAAGCCGTGGTGGTGTGGAGGGAGATGGTTTTGATAATCTGGGGGGGAAGCGACTGCAATATGAGCGGGGGCAACCTTGGGGTGGCGCTGGAGGCCGGGGTGGTGGCGACGGACCCCCGCGAGGTCGGGGTCGTTGGGGCCGAGAAGGAAGGGGGGGTTTCTTCTCTGCCAGAGGGGGGACGCCGTTTGGTGGCCGGGCTGGTGGGCAGTTTGAGCAGGATTTCCCGAGACGTGAGCATCCAGCCTCTCGAGATTCTCATGTGGAAGATTTGGTATGCTATAACTGTGGGATGACAGGCCATCACCAGGTTCAATGTCAGCGCCCGGTGATTTGTTACTCATGCAAACAACCTGGTCATGTGGCATCTTGTTGCCCGCTGCTGGAGAATCAGAGGGGGAATAGATCTCTTGCTAATATTCCGATAGAGTTTTGTGGTTTTGGTTTCCCTCATCATGGGTTCTATTTTCTTCAAACCGAGAACCCGGAGGTTAAGGGTGAGGATTCTGCAGTGATGGGTTTGCTCACTTTGGAAGAGGGGGAGGGGTCTGAGCATCAGATTAAGATGGAGCTAGGGCATTTTTTTTGAAGTGGAGTGGGTATGGCAGGTCAAAGAGATCGATAAGGGTCAGTTTTTGGTGGAGTTCCCGTCTAAGGAAATGAGGAGGGGGTTAACTCGATTGAACTCAGTGTGCTTTCAGATTTTCAAGCTTAGAGCCAAAGTAGAAGAAACTGAAAGGGTGTTTGATTCCTGTGGAGTGTTAAGCCAGGTGTGGGTTAAGGTGTTGGGAGTTCCCAAAGTTGCTAAAACCCTGGTAGATATGAAAAAGATTGCTGTCCTGGCAGGGAAGCCAATTGATGTGGATGTCTCAAGTTTGATTCAACAAGGGCCAGTGAGAATTAAGGTTGCTTGTAAGGATCCGAACAAAATTGGGGGAACAACCGAAGTCTTCATTAATTATGTTGGTTACAACATTACTTGGATTCCCGAGCTTGATTCGGTGCTACCTTTCCCTTTCAAACCGAACGGGAGTTCAGTTCGCTTAGATGATGGCAAAGGGAAAGGAAAACAGGTTGTGGGGGATACTACAGGTGGAGGCGCCGAGTTTAAGAAGTTGGAAGATTCTAGTCAGGGTGGTAAAGGGAAGCAAGATTCGAATGATTCAACCTATGGTGGGCAACACAAAAAGATGGGGAACTGTCATTTTGAAATGGGGGGACCAACAGGAGTCTCTGACTGCTTGCTAGAGGAGCCTGAAGAAAACATGAGAGAACAGAGGATGGCAGAGGGGTCTGAGAAACATAAAGGGATATCTGCTTATGGGGATAATGTCGTTTCTGAATCTGCCTCGGAGGGGTTGTGTGAGACTAAAGGTGAATTGGTTGATAAAGAGGAAGAGGTTGTAAGGGATGCAAAGTCTGATAGGGTGCAGCTTGATGAACAAGTTGGTGAGGAGAGAAATGCTCAACAGTTTGAAGCTGGGGAGAAAGAAATTAGGCGTAGAGTCAAAAACAAAAAGAATCCTCCAGTGGCGCAAAGATTCAGCACAAGGATTAAGAGGGATGGAGTACCTATTCAACTCAAAGCTCAACAGCGAGCAGATCAGATAAATGACATTTCAGGTACATCTCGTTTTACCTCGTTTAGCAATACTGAATCTAAAATTCTTGCTGAGATCGCTCAACAATCGGGGGTGAGGTTGGGTGAATCTGAAAACGAGATATATGCCAATATTGACTTTCTAAAAGCTAAAGAACTTGCTCAAGCCTTAATTTGTGTGGCAAAAAAGAATATTGGGGATAAAGAAAAAATTGTAGTGCCAAATGAGACGATTGAAGACATCAATGTTTGTCCTGTTTGTGAGGGGGGGAATGATGAAGGTGAGGATGGAGCCATTATGGGGGTCGACCAAGATGAAGGTGATAAATGAAAATTATTTTCTGGAATATTAGGGGTATTGGTAGTGGGGGTAGGAAAAAGTTGTTGGCTGATATGATTAAAAATAACAATTGCGATTGTATCTGCCTTCAAGAAACTATGAAGGATAGTGTTAGTCAGAGAGACTTAGATTTCCTTTGTGGTCAGAGAGATTTCTGGTGGTTAAGTAAACCATCAAATGGGCGCTCCGGGGGGTTACTTATGGGGGTGGATATGGATAAAGTCAGTTTAGGTCAAGTGGATCAGGGGGATTTTTTTATAAGTGTGATAATTTTCATGAAGGATTCTGGAAAAATGTGGGAAGTTATGAATGTTTATGGTCCAGCTCATGAAGAGGGCCGGGGGAGATTCCTTGCTGAGTTGGCTCATAAAATGACTAATCAGCAGGTTCCAATTCTTATGGGGGGTGATTTCAACATTATTCGTTTTCCTGCGGAAAAATCTAGGGGGGTTCCTAATAAAAAATGGATGAGGGAGTTTAACCTTTTTATTTCTAATGCGGAATTACAGGAACTTCGCAAGAATGGGGGGTTATTTACCTGGACTAATAAAGCTGTCCCGCCCACTCGAGAGGTCCTAGATAGGATTCTAGTTTCTAACAGCTGGGATAGTCTTTTTCCTCTTGCTTCTGTACAAAATTTACAGAGAGTTGGGTCGGATCACAGCCCACTTCTTGTAAATGTAGATAGACAGACGCAGCAAGTTAAGGGGGGTTTCAAGTTTGAAAATACTTGGCTTCTTCAAGAGGGGTTTAGGGACTGGGTTCTAAAATCTTGGCCAAAAAGGGTTAGACCAAATGTTATGGATCACTGGCATGATGTCCGATCCTCTCTTAGGAGAAAAATGAAGGGGTGGGGGGTGAATATGATTAGTCACCTTCATAAACAGAAATCGGAGCTCATGAGGGAACTCGACAAATGGGAGACAAAGGTTTTACATGATGACATGATGTTGACAGATTGGGGGTGTATGTATGATACAGAGGGCTTATTGATGGACATTTACCATAGAGAGGCTGCGTATTGGCGAGATAGGAGTGGTCAACAGTGGCTTTTACAAGGGGACTCGAATAGTGCCTTTTTTCATAAAATAGCGAATAGAAGGAAACGGAAATCAACAATTGTGGGTCTGGAGCATGAGGGCCGCTGTATTACTGATGTGGTGGAATTGAGATCCCATATTGAATCGTTTTATAAGAATCTGTTTGGCTCTGAGCAAACCCCCATAGTTAAGCTGGATGTATCAATGTGGAGGGACAGACGAAGATTATCTAGGGGGGAGTGTGCCGAGCTAGTGGCTCCATTTTCTTGGGAGGAACTCGATGTTGCCATTAAGTCCATGAAACCTAATACGTCCCCGGGGCCTGATGGGTTTTCTGTGAATTTCTATAAAGCATTCTGGCCACAATTGAGATGTGTTTTCAAAGAAATGCTGGATACAATGAGACATGGTAATCTTAATTTGGCTCGTATTAATTACGGGGTGATTGTGTTGCTTCCTAAACTTAAAGATGCTAATAACATCAAACAATTCAGACCTATTTGTTTACTCAATGTGTGCTACAAAATTATTACTAAAGTACTTGCAGCACGTCTTTCTAAGTGTGCCGCCAACATTATTGATCATAGGCAATCAGCCTTTATTCCGGGGAGAAATATTTTGGAGGGTGTGGTGACTCTACATGAGGTGATCCATGAGTTGAAAATTACTAATCAAAAAGGGGTGATTTTGAAATTGGACTTTGAAAAAGCATATGATAAAGTCCAGTGGGGATGTCTTTTGGACGTGTTTCGCAGGAAGGGTTTTGATGATATGTGGATTAAGTGGATGGAGAAAGTCATTTCGGGGGGGCGTGTTGCGATTAATATTAATGGTGAGGTAGGGGGGTTTTTTAGAACATATAAAGGAGTTAGACAGGGAGACCCTTTATCTCCTTTACTTTTTAACTTGGTGGGTGATATTCTATCTGAAATGCTAGTCCGAGCTAGTGAAGGGGGTTTTTTGACAGGGGTGACACCTAATTTGATGGAGGGGGGTGTGACTCATTTGCAATACGCAGATGACACTATTTTGTTAATGGAACTGACGGAGCAAAATCTGGTTACTCTCAAATTTTTGTTATATTGTTATGAAATATGTCGGGGATGAAAATTAATTATCAAAAGAGTGAAGTGTTTGGTATTGGCTTGTCAGAGGATGAGATTGAGGGGGTAGCAAACATTTTTAATTGCGATGTGGGGGTGTGGCCGATGAAATATTTGGGTTTACCAATCAATAAGTCAAAACCGAAAAGAAAAGACTTCGATGAAATCATTGCTAAAGTTGATAAAAAATTGGCTTCTTGGCAGAATAGCCAGTTATCTTATGGGGGTCGTATGGTTATGATTAATGCGTGTCTGAGTAGTATCCCTTTATATACTATGGGGGTTTTTGCCCTGCCTGAAAGTGTGTGTAAAAAGATAGATTCTATTAGATCGAGGTTTTTTTGGGAAGGGATAGGGGAAAAAAAGAAATATCATATGATGTCTTGGCAGGCTGTGTGCGCGCCTAAGTACATGGGGGGGATGGGTTTTATGGATATTAGGGCCATGAATCAGGCATTGCTTTGCAAATGGATATATAACATTGAATGTGGGCGTGAAGGTACTTGCTATACGATCTTGAGGAATAAATACAATTTAAGCAGAGGGACGTTACAGTCGGACATGTGTAAAGGTTCCTTTTTTTGGAAAGGTCTTAACAAAGTTAAAAAGTGGGTAAGGATGGGTTGTGGATTTGAAGTAGGTGCGGGTGATGCTGTATCTTTTTGGCATGATGTGTGGGAAGGTGATGTACCGTTAAAAATCCTTTTCCCGAATCTCTTTGAGGGGTGTCAGGATAAAAACTTGACAATTGTGGAGACTGTTAGAAAGGCCCAGGAAAATACTTTGTTTTGTAGGTCTTTGAGGGGGGGCGATGTTCAAAAATGGGTTGAGCTTTCGGAAATTATCGGTAGAGTGGGACGGGGGGTTGGGTCGGATAAGATTAAGTGGTTACTAGATAAGAAGGGGTTCTCTTCTAGCTCAATATGATATGATTGTGTTTAGGGGAGTGGTTGATATAGACAGTATGATCATTTGGAAATGTGGGGTTCCTCTGAAAGTGAAAGTTTTTGCTTGGCTGGCTTTGAAGGGTAGAATTCAAGTGGGGGATCAACTGAACCGTATGAATTGGAAAGGTAATCCGGCTTGCAAATTGTGTGGGTGTAACGAAACTGTAGATCACTTGATTTTCGAATGTGGTTTAGCCCGTATGCTGTGGATCTTAGTCATTGATTGTCTGGGGTGGAGCTTACTTGTGCTAAACAGGAGAGCTTTTTTAGATATGCTTGGTAAAATGAAGAATAACAAAAGGAAAACAATTGCCATGCAAGTGTTTGGGGCGATTACATGGACTTTGTGGTTAACCCGGAATGAGTTCGTTTTCCGCAATAAAATATGTTCTGATGCTATACAGGTGGTTTATAAACTAATTGCTTTTCTCACTCAGTGGCTTCGTCTGGTGCCAGCACGCCTAAAGGAGGAAACATCTCGTTGCTTCGACTTGCTGCGTGCTCGGCTCCTCCAGATCATTCACCGGGGGGCTCCTCCTGTCTTGGACGCTCCTCCGTGAAGAGTGGTGGGACTCCTTTCATGAAGCGTGTGGTACATAGGAGATCATGTGCTCCTGATTCTCTGATGTAGGATTAGTCCAGTTTTGTGGTTAATGTTCCGAATGGTGGTAGTATTTTGGCTTCTTGGTGTGTGTTTGGCTGTGTCCAGCGACTTGTTCCTAGTCTTCGATGTCTTGGTTGGTGGCGTGGGTCCTTTTGGGTGTTTTGGTCTTCCATGTAAAGTCGGTCTCCCCGACAACCGTACCTTGTTTACTGCTTTCCAATAAAGCAGGGCGCTCACGTTGTGAGTCGCCTTTTCTCAAAAAAAAACATACAGGTTCCAAACAGGAAATGAGTAATGACATTTGCTACCTGCTGTACTGTACGTTAGTACTTCAGATCTGGTAGGATAATCAATTGGGTACTACTCCAGTCGATCTGTGTGGAGTAGCAGTAAATTGGACTCTGCCTGCGACGTGTTCAATGCAGTAGGTCGGTCAACAAGAACAGCAGCAGCAGCATCTCACCCGGGAAGCGATTAGTCATGGTCAGACATGGTGGTTACTAATCAGAAGAGAAATTCAGAGCTCAGAATTGAGCTTAAAGCTAGGTTTTGGCCCCGATCTCCTTTGGTAGCAGAAACATGCATCAAGCAGGAACAGATTTACTGAACTCTGAGACTCTAGCTAGCTGTATATATAGTAGATAGATTGATGTTTGAGAATCTTCTGACTGTTAATTCGCAACATGCATGGTTCAGAGCAGATGCTGAGCTAAAGAAATGGAAGCTCAGTTGGTGACGAACTAGGAAGATAGATAGCAGAGTGCAGCGATCGATGCATGTATGCGGTTGCAGAGATGGATACCGAGCTCGTCGACGACGGTGTAGCCGTTGCAGAAGCGGCCGGTCGGGCCGGCGGCGAAGTCGATGCCGTAGGGGAAGTAGTTGGCCTTGGCCAGCGACGCCATGTTGTTGTTGTTGCCGTTGTCTATCAGCGAGTCGCCGAACACGAACAGAGCCGGCGCCAACGACGGCCGCGCCGCCGCCGCCGCCGCCGCCACGAGCGCGCACGCCGTCCCGAGCCCGACGAGCAGCTCGGCCGCCATCGTCTTGGTCGGCGCCACCGCCACGCTTGTGCAGTAGGTAGCCGAGTAGGCAGAGCTCGCGCGTTAATACGAGCAGCAGGTGAGTGCGATGCACCATAGGAGGCACGTGACTACAAAATAAAAAAAATTAACACCATTTTTAATATAGAACTTGAACTATTTTTTATTTTATTCACTATATATAAAAAATGATTTTAACCCATTATTATAATTACATGTAAGAAAATCATTATCCAACAACTACAAAAATTAACATCATACTAGTGCAAAAATAGTTTTAAATATAAACCCAATTGTATAATATAATAATATTCGATATACATATTAATTGTTAAGTTAGAAAAAATATAAAAAAGTGGCTTATATTTTGAGCATTAAATTAGGCCGTTATGGTGGGCCCTGGTTCGGCCCAGTTTCAATTACGGACCGTAGTTTGGGCCCAAGATGGGCCTAACGGTGAGAAGGCCCATTAATTGCTACTCGCCGTCCCGTCTTGCTCCTTCTCTCCTCCGGGCTCCGGCCGAACCAAACGCAGCGCGACACGCCGACACCTCACCGTCGAATCGAATCCAAGGCGGCGGCGATGGGGATCGGCGAGCACTTCGAAGGCGTGAAGACGCACTGGGCGCAAAACTTCGCCTTCCTCGACTACTTCAAGAAGGTTTACGGCAGGGACAGGCCCCTCCCCAAGTGGTCCGACGCCGACGTCGAAGAGTTCATCGCCTCCGACCCCGTCTACGGCCCGCAGGTCACCTCCTCCTTCCCGTATCGTCCCTATCACGATATAGATGTCTGGTTCGGTCCTTCTCGTTCTCGTCCGGTCGCTCGTCTGAAAGGTGCGATTTTTCCGATCCGTTGCGCAGCTCAAGGCCCTGAGGGAATCCAGGAAGTTCGCTCTCGGCGGGGCCCTCGTAGGCGGGGCGCACCTCGGCGGCGTCGCCCTCAAGTACTCCAAGAGCCCTCACGGTATGGCCAGTCACGAACTACCTTCGATGTGCCGTGCTGTGTGCGAGTGTCCCTGATCGAGATGTGGCGGGGTTGGTTGCCTGCAGGTGTCGTCCTGGCCACGGGCTTCGGAGCTCTCTGCGGCGCCGTCGTCGGATCGGAGGTGGCGGAGCACTGGTACCAACTCTACAAGACGGACAAGCAGGGGGCCAACCTAAGGTTCATCTACTGGTGGGAGGACAAGGTCGCAGGTGGGTTCTTCGTCGATTCATCTCATAGACTGCTCTTGTGCTCTAATTCGACGACTCATTTCCTTTCAACATGTGATTATTACTACCTAATTAGCTCCGAGAAAGAATGCTGAATTACAATGATGATTCTAGTAGTTGAATTCCTATGCAAAATTTGTGATTACGAGGTACCGATATTACGTCCCTTTAGCAAATTGGGAATATTAGATCACGATCATGAGTTGATGGTGACTTGGTGTTGGTAATGACATTGGAATGATTCAGGAATATTGAGGTGTGACTGAGATGTCTGACTGTAATACTGTATGCTATTCGAGTAACTTGTGATCATATTTAGCATAAGATGAAGTTGTGCCTGTTTCAGATTGAGAACACTTGTTAAAACACGACTTCGGGATACAGTGTCTGAATGATATTATTCCATTCAGCTAGCAAGTAGACGCATGAAGTGCTGAACGCCTCCTGTTTTCTTCTAACCGTGTTGGTTTTGTTTGTGCTTCTGTGAACAGGAAGCCAGAAAAGTTGAGTGGTGTCTATTGGTGCAGCAGCTTGGCAAGAGAACGGTGTCTCCTCTGGGATTTGTAGTTGCTCATTCCTAGTATTTTCAAATAAGGTGTATCGGTTGTGACAAATATGCTGATGGAGTGTGTTTCCTTTTGCTAGTAGTACTAAGAGCTCTATCTGTTCACAACCGCAACAACTTTATGTTCTATATTGCTCAGAAACTAAATGCTGATCTTTATCAATCTCTGTTTAACTGTCCTGTCCATAATACTGCTTTATATCGAAAATAATAAGGCTGCAAAATTTAATCAAAGTTGTTTTTCCTGCAATTCGTTCTCAGCGCATCCTAAGTGATCATTGGTTATGAGGCTTGAACTGTTGATGTTGTAAACTTGTAATTAGTAATTACTACCAATTCAGTCAGTGATCTTGATTTCAATAAAGGTAGGCAAAGTGGATGGTGGTTCTGTGCTGGAGTGGGTAATTCTTGCATGGTGTTGTAAATGCATGTACTTTTTCATCCATTCTTTTAGTGCCATGTGCTCACTTTATCTTGCTACATTGTGCTGCATCCATAGCAAATATTCTATAAACATCAGTATTTCATATGTAGATGATGATGCCATGACTTCCGGAGTAGTAATTCATTTTCTTATGTTGAGGATAGTGGTTCTTTTTTCTGTTGTAGGCATTGGTGAATGGTGAAGTTAGCTCTTGGTATAAGACCAAAAGAGGACACTGGAAAATTAATATGAGCATTGAGTTTCAGGATAGTGCATTTGACAGTATGAATAGTTTTCCTAGCATGATCTCAGTGCTCTCATATCATATTTACAGTTTTTATTTATAGACCCATTTTGCTAAGATAATAACCTTAAACCGAGTAAACTAAAAACAGGTCAACATTGTTCAATCATACAAATAACAAATGTAAACATTCCATGAAACATCAGTCTCAATTACTTGAAATAATTCAACAACAGAGCTCCTCAAGAGTTCTTTAGGAGTTTAGGGAAAACAAAGCACCGCAACACAAGGCAAATACAGTACTAAAAGACATTCCTGGAGGGACTTGTCTATGAAGTTACATCAGAGTAGCAGAACAAACAGTAACACAAGCATTATTAACCATATTACACATTAATAATCAACACAAGTTATCCCCCAGGACATTATTTCTCTCAGAAGGAATAGCCCATCTCTGAGCCTCTATGAGTAGAATAGCCACTCAGTATAGTCAGTGGGTTAGTGATATCTTCTATCAGTGGGACTGTACTAAAATGCCCATTCTGCTGATCTGCTATCATCATGCCTACATCAATCAGACCGTTCTGTTCTACTATCTGCAAGCAAAAGTACATATTTAACATCAGTTTCCTATCAGGTATTTTGTTTAACATGGTAAGTAACTGCAAAGTTCCATGTCAATCGACTGCCAGTACCTTTTCTTGGAGAATTTCATTAGCAGCTTTCAACATGCCTTCCTGCATAATTAGATAAGCTGTATTTTTAGTAAGTTCCCATTTTTCTATTGGGGATCTATGGAATTAAACAAGATTGTTTGACTTGCCTTGCTCTTCAGTGCTTGGATCTCTTGGATCATCATCTGCATCTGTTAGATTAAAAGATTATATCAATCTCTGAAAGAATGTTTCTTTATGAAATCTCAAGACTTTGTGTGAATTATTACCTTTGCAGAGCGGATGTTGTACATCCATATCTCTAAGTATCTCTCAAGGGCATTCAGTTCTTCAACAGTCATGTGCTCATTTGCCCTGTTCCCATATATGTACCTGCCATGGGTTATGATTTTGTCAGTGAATAAAATCTGATGTATTCTTAGTACATCCTTTTCTCTTAGTGTGAGTTCAACAATTTCTATCCCTGTGGACACTTGTATGATCTTGTTGCATGCAAATGGTCTAGTGAGTTGTATGGAATGAACCAAGTACTAAATGAACATAGCTGGCAAGGTCTTGGGGGAGTTTGGGAAGTAAAACTTTGCTGGTGCATGAAATCAAACTTGGGCCTTTTGCTGGAAGATTGTGTTGTTTCATCTCTTTTTTTTTTTTGGAATAGAAGTATACCAAACTGTAATGCAAATATCTGAACAGTTAGTTACCTCAGGCCCTTCTGCAGTAGATTGATTTCTTGTTTCAGCACCATTGCCTCCTGTTTTGGGTCCTGGTCACATACATGCTCCAGTTTTAAATGACAGGGGAGCATGAGTTGAAATGGAGGCACTATTCTGAAGTTGCAATTACTTGCCACCTGTGAGGTGTGCAGAGGGGTGGTGTGTGTGTATTCTACTAAAGACTATACGCACATATGATGTATTCCAGAAACACTAGCAGGGTAAAAGTTGCAGACTGAGGATTCCGTTGCCAACTAGCTGTGTGTTAGCAACTGGAGTTTTCAGATTTAACCATCAGTACCAGTTGCTATTTTTCAGATTTTTAACAAGTCCTAAATGGCTATGTGCATCTAAGATGCAGTGTTAGGAGGTGGAATTGAACAAATTATATGCTTTGCATGTGAAACTAGGCATTGATTATAGACTGCTCAAAACTGAATATTGCATTGGACAAACTAACGCCTCTTCTCTTCTAGACTGTTTTAGCTTATTCATAAGTCAATTTAAGCTTAACGATTCAAATAAGTTGTCTAAAAAAAGCTTCAATAAGTTCGTTATCCTGTAATCTATGTTTGTTTTTCATACAATAAGGTGAAAAAATTGTATTACACATGAGCTTGCTTTGTTTGATCTTTAATTGATAAGACTATTATTTGAGATAATTTGCTTGGCACTAAGTGATTTGAATGTTCAAATAAGCTCAAGAAGTCTGAAAACACGATCTTTTTTCTCACCAGCAGATGTATACTCTAATAAGTAGGTTTATGATTTATTTGGATAATAAATTTTGCTTTATAGATAGCTTAATTATGTCTTATTTATTAAGAGGCCATAAGTTGTAGCTAGCTAGGAGTGATGCAAGCTTTTCTCTTTGGAGTGGAGGCTTGCAAACTAAACGAGAAAAGCAATTGAAACAGGAGGAGTACATGCAGTTACCATCCTCTGGTCGCCGCAGCCATCCGCAGCCGGCAGCTCGCCGCTTGCAGTCTTGTACCTCTCGATCAGCTCATCCATGGTTCTGATAAAAAGAAAGAAAGAAATCAACCTCAGCTCCATGACTTGCTTGTGAGAGCTAGCTCAAAGACTTTTAGTTTAGTTTGCTGCTGCTAGTTAATTCGGCGGAGAGAAGAAAGCAGAAGAAGGGTGTAGCGGGCTGTACCCAGTGGTGGCGAGGTCGTAGAGCTTGCCGTGGGCGGAGAAGATGATGATGCCGATGTCGGCGTCGCAGAGGACGGAGAGTTCCTTGGCCTTCTTGAGCAGCCCGGCCCGGCGCTTGCAGAAGGTGACCTGCCGGTGGACCGGGTTCTCGACGCGCCGGAGCTGCACCTTGCCTCTCGCCATGGGCGCCGCGCCGGCGATCACTTGGTCGCTCGGTCTCTCCTTCCTTCCTTGCTCCCTCGCTCCTAGCTAGCTAGCTCGAGCTCCTCCCTGCTGGTTAAACCGGTCGTCGTCTTGGATCTTCGTCCGGCGGCCGGCACACAACCTCCCACTAGTTTGGACTAGCTTCGAGGTTGCTCCGGTTTCTCCCTACACCGTACCGCACCACCCGGCCTCCTTCCTCCTCTGCTCCTCTCTTTCTCAACTACAAGATGCCTTTTATACAGGGACACACACTGGCCATCAGTGGCCACACTCTCTCTCTCTCAACTCACTGTCTCTCTCACCCTCTCTCTTCAGGTCCAGGGAAATGGAAATGGAGAGAATATTAATTAGTTTCTTGCAATTGGTCGGGCGATGCAAGCATTTATGTCTCTCTCTCTCTCTCTCTCTCTGCTAGCTTTTACACTTGGCGGTAGATGAGAACGAAGCAGCTAGTGTAAGCGTGATGTTCTTGCAGCCAATGCACGGTCATGCTCGTGCTCGTGCTCATGCATGCATGCTGCGCGCTTTCCTAGCAAAAATCATCGATCGCGTCCATCTATCCATTGGACGGGACGTGTGGATGGATGGGATGGGAACAGCTAGCTTAGCTAGCTGCTTTCAAGTCAAGATGCATATGAGCACACGTACACATTCAGTTGGAGTTGGGATCAATGTTTTCAGATGACTGCAACTGCTGATGGTCCCCTACATGCGTGCGTGCGTGCGTTCAAGGATTCAGAAACCATCATTTGGTGCAGTCGTCGCGGTTTGAAGTTGTCCTGTCTTTTAGGAGAGAAAGGAGTCTTATTTTATAAGAGGTGAAGTTTGGTTCAGGAGTTAATAGAAGTGGAGTTAATAGAAGTGAGTGGTTTCATTTTTTTTTGAAATTAGATAGAATGAAACGGCTCATAAAAAAATATTTCTCGTAGATTCGGAACCATTTATTCCAAAAAAACGACCGAACTGAGTGGCTCCTACAGCCACGACTTCGCCCAACGCCTGTGACTTTGGAACGCTCCTCCCTCCGCCCTCCCTTCTTCCTCCTCTGCCGATGGCTAGACTGCCACCGTCTCCTGTGTGCGCCAATGCGATACTCGGAGGTCGTGCCCGAGCCCGACAACCTATGTGTTGGTCCGAGTCCGACATCCGCCATCTCCTCTCGCCTGCGTTGTGCGCCTGTGTGCACCACCTGTGAGATCTGGAGGCCGTGCCCGACAACTCCGTTCTGGAGCAAATATGGAGGTTGTCTACCGGAACAATTATGGACCTATGTGTGTTGAATTATGGACCTATGTGTGTGTGGAACTATGTGTGTTGAACATTATTATTGAGCTACGTGTGTTCAACTATGAAATTATGTGTGTTCAATTACGAATCATTTTATTTTACTTGTAAATGTTATCATTGTTGTATAATTATTTCATATGTGTCATGGTTATTCACTAATCATTATATTTTGTATTTGATTTTCACTCTTCAACTAAACAAGGGATAGAACTGCTTCGTTCTATCAAATTTCAGAACCAAACAAAAAATTGTGTGGCTCTGTTCTTGTTTCCAAACGCGGAGCGGAACCATTCAATTCTTAGAATCTAGAACGAGATCATTCCATTCTATCAGATTCTTGAACCAAACGCCACCTTAGGTATCGAGTTAGGTTTAGTAATGTCCAACAACTTGATGGTGAGCTGCTAAAAAAGAAGGGTATAAATGTCATGAGTTAGGGTTTTGGGCCTAGGCCGATCATCCCATGTGAACAGTACTCGTCAGGTAGTGTAGCAGGTTAGTTTAGGAGTTATATTAGGTTTAGGGGGAGTCCTATTTTCTTAAGAGCAATTTTTTTTGTATTATAAATATGGTGCTAAGCCAAAGAAATAAAGTGGAGAGAAGAATTAATCGAGAAAGAATTAGATTAGATTAAATTAGGCCAGGTTAGAACCCTACTGCGGAAATTGCCTCGCCAACGAAGCTAGGGGCCAATTTGGCCACGCGTTCCAAAGAGACACGTGACACGGTCTGCTAGCAGCCCAATCATGGAGTCCACAGAGATTGAGATTTTGAATATGTGATTGGCTGATTAATTTGATGGTAGCTAGCCACAGTTTAAAATTCAGGTTTGTGCTAGCTATATATGTGGTAATATCTGGCAGGTACATGAAGTATTCCTTATGGAAGAAATCACCTAAATATTATAATAGATAGATAGATAGATAGATAGAAACCATTGGACCTAATGTGCTGTTGAATCTCAGGCCTTGAGCAAACACCAAACAGGCAGTGAAACAAAGGAGAAATTGGTATTTTAGTTTTGATTAGTTTTTGTTTTGTTTGTGGCTAATGGCTACCAATTCCTCCTCCATTTTGCTTTACGACCATGCCTGCCTCAGCTCGTTAGAAAGATAGCTAGCTTTGCTAGCTTAATTAAACTATGATGCTCATTTGATGTCATGTCAATGACCCCTCAGCTCCTCTCCCTTTTGTTGGACAGAGCATCTTTGTTCTTTACCCAACAATTTGCAATGCCAAATGATTCTCTTCCATTTTTAATACCTCACCTCACCTCACCTCACCTCTCACAAGGTTAATTTTCATCTCTACCACCCTCTCAAATTCTGCTTTTGGCCCACTGGAAATGGCACAAGTACTCACTGAATAACTACAGCAATGCATGCATGACAAGGCATTGCCTTGCTTGTCCATGAAAACGATGTTTCCTCGTCCAAAATTACAACCTGACATGATCACATAAACTAGGTTTTATATCTTTCTGAAAGTATTCTTCATGGTTACCTGAACCTGGTCTTAAGATGTGGGTGATGAGCTTAAGAATAACCCCATTGTTTCTGAGATGAACCACAAGTACAGTTTGTGACACATAGATTAAAAGGTCTTTATCCATGTCATAGTTAAATTCTGAATCACTACTCTTGTGCCAATTTGTTTTCTTGAAAATATTTTTAATTGACAAGATGTGTGTAGCTAGAGAGAGTTACATACCCAGAGTGGGGGAGATGAATTGTGCAAAGATCAGGAGTTCCCAGATGTCACTCCTGATTCATTGCAGAAATGGTGGTGCCTTGAGAGGCTGCCACCTGGTGGACTAGGAGATGAGCAGACATGTCCTTGTGGGATGCTTCATAGTAGATGCTAGTGGTTTTTGGCATAAAGCATGAACAGATTCCAATTGGCTTTTGCTTAATGAAAGGCAAAGGCAAAGCAGAGTGAGTGAGTGAGTGAGTGCTCACTGGACATTCTCAAAAGAAAGATTGCTGCCATATCTTCCTTGCATGTTTGGCCTATGACACTTGAAACCTTTTAGATGCTAGCTCAATCCTTTCAGTGTTCTCTATCCATCACTCCATCAGCATGCACGTTCCTTCTGCAGTTAAAGATCTATCTATGGCCCTACCTAGCCCCAATGGATATGTTATATTGTGCTAGATCATGTCCAGGTTCCTTTGGCAGTATTCGGTAACGAGAGTCGAGAGTTTTGATAACTTACCAGTTACCACGCTAAGAAGTGACTTTGTTTTTTTGTTATCTTAGCCCATATAAATAGTCACATGCCATTGTCACGGGTGGCAACGACGGTCATCTTGATAGTGACAAATCATCAATTTTTTTCATTTAAGGGTAACTGTTGTTGTAAGGTAAAAGTCGAATATCCGTACTTGTTAAAAGCTCAATCTAGATTATCTTTCTCCAAATACATAAGCAACTACAACAACAAGATTGTTTGAAGGCATATATTTTGGATGATATTGATAAAGCACATTTTGTGACAAATACGCAACACCAATATTTATAGTTGTAAAGCCTCCCTGAAAGAAGGTTTGCATCCTAACAAATTAGGGAATATAATGTTAGCTCTCCAGAAGTAAGCCCCTCTTCACACAAACACAAAAGTTAGTCTTATCATACAAGAAGTACATCAGAGAATCAAGAGTGAAGTCCAGTCAATCATATCAGGTAACATATTCAGATAAAATCAGGCTGCAAACCTATTCATTATATCTTCAAAGCAGAGCTCATGGCTTCATGGCTACAGATTGATGTCATATGATTTTCCAGAACATACTGAATTTATGTCAAGCTTACATTGCATTGTGCCACTGGCAGATATTTTCCATATCATGCCATCATCCTTCAATAGCAGTTCTTATTAATCTTGAGATCCTCTGTATGATGTATGTTTGCAGGAGGACTAAGGTAGAGGATGGATGAATCACAGGGACAGTGAGCTATACCTACTCTAATAATCCCCCCATATAGATCAATAAAAGAATTGCCAATATGAATATGATAGTGGCATGATTCCATACAAGCACTCGTTGATGCCTGCCATAGTACACTGAATTTTCTTCCATCTTTGCTATGCCTGATCGACTCGACGTACAACAGTGCAAGACGTGACGGCGAGTACGGGCGATTGATTGGCCAGGCCTGAATTCAATTGGCTCTGAAAGAGAGGGCCTTTTTTTCTTTCTTTCTTTCTAGGATGCAAAGGCACAGGCTGCAAACCATTCAGGACCACTGCCTTCGGCTCTGAATCTTGGAACACCAAAAGCAGCCAATGCAGGGCTTGTTAAGTTGCAGGGCCAGTTAGTACAAAGCAAAGAAATGCCTGCCTATGAATGCAGAATTGGATATGATCTGATCTGATCCCTAAATGATTAATAATACTATTGTACACGGATTGTTTGGCTTTTCGAATTAGGTCCTTTTGACACAGTTCTAGATTCAAGATTTTTTAAAGCTAGCCTAACCAGTTTTAAGAAGCCTTCTAAACAATTTCTTGTTTTTTTTTATTTTAAACTAAAAACAAAAGTTTAAATCGATTTATTTTATTAGACAAACTCTACATATCTCCAAGCTGAAGGCCTAAAGCTGTACCAAAAAGTCCAACAAATGTGGGCATTATGATTTGCCTTGTTTTGACTGATAAAGGAGCTCAGCAGAAACTACAAAGACACGCAGTGAAAATCTGGAAGAAGATATGACGCCTCAAATTCAGTGTGATACAAAGTTTGATTCAGAAATCAGAATGGGAAGAACCACAACTCACTAATTTCCTTTTTTTTCAACTTTTAAACAGAAATGAGAACGAGATTTCTAAGTACATGTTGATCGAAATATAGGACAGAATCAGCTTTACTGTCACAAAATGCA
Source organism: Zizania palustris (assembly GCA_019279435.1). NCBI lineage: Eukaryota > Viridiplantae > Streptophyta > Magnoliopsida > Poales > Poaceae > Zizania > Zizania palustris. The sequence goes on along the minus strand of JAAALK010000082.1, from coordinate 54,565,476 downwards.
AAGACACAAACACTAGAATTCAAACTTGGACCACACCCAGTGTGTTTTGAAGCATAATAGAACAAAGGTCTCCAGAATCGAACATAAGAGCTCTTAATTTCAACACATTAACTTGGTCCAGCTACAAAATGGTAATCAGCGAACCCTCCGGGAGCCATCATCATTCGCCAATCCAAGGGATCTCTGTGCATTGGCAATTCCCTCTTCATCTGCAAGAGATTTAACAAGAAAGGGTAAAAAAATGATGATCCAGTACCCAAGATGATGGACTAGACGCAGATATACTGATTTTTCACACATTATAGGCTATAATACTATATATTGATCCACGAACAATGAACCAATGAAATTAAGACTAAGTGTTATTTGCTTAATTTTTTTCCATGAGATTTAAACAAGGACAAATAATTTATGACTTACCAACAATAACTAGTGAAGTGCATGAACATTCTCAGAAGTGTTTTCACAGAGTTCAGACATTATACAATGCTTTATTACCTCAAATACACACACACACACACACACAATGCTTTCAGCTCAGTGAATATATGAACTTGGTAGTTGGTTCCATCTTTCCCTTACTCTTGAGAAAACTTTGGAATCTCAAGCAACCAAGTTACAGCAAACAAAACAGCAAGCAGAATAAGGCCAGACAAGTAAAGCAAGGGGAGCATTAGTAGCATTCACCATACTCCTATAAAGAACAGAGCTTACCCCAGAACTGAGTGAAGATCTTGAAAAAAAAGTTCACATTACGGGAAACACTGTATGCCATCACAGGAGGAAGAGGCTTGACAAGTGTATCCACACTAAACACTCTCCGCAGAAACTGCAAAAACAGTAGCTTCTTTATCAAACAAGTCAACAAATATGCACAACATTTTACTTGTGGTAACCAAGAACTGACGTCACAAAGGAGACAGAAAAGTGGTCCTTCAAATTTTTTTGCACCTGGACCGGCCGTCCTTCAAAGTAATTGTCCTTAATAAAGGGTTCATACTTTTTATGTTCATTGATTTATTGTGGTTCAACATCTATATAAAATTCAAAATGAAAGTAATGATTAATGAACAGTTGAGCCCAAATCATGTATGAATAATTAATAAGTCAGGTAGTGTCACTTCATCTTTAAAATCATTTTGGGGAGCTTGAGGAAAAAACAGATAGATATTACATGACTGTTTTCAGGCTTTGACGCTGGGAAGATTCAAGTAACAACTAATAGAGTGATTGGGGACTATGTAATGAACACTAGAACATAAATAATAAATTTTTATGATAGCTCGTAAGTGCAACACATACCAACCATACGTGATACATGGTAGAGTATGCAGGACATGGCCTATCATTTTATACAACAGTACACATAAGTCATAACACATCGATAGCAAGATATATTAATCATACTGCTAAAGTAGACAAAATGGCAAATATAGCAAAGAGGCTATACCATGTGCTAACTAAGATCTAAGATATATCTTTTTTCAGGTAACAATATTGAGAAAATAATGTATATGTACTTCCAAGAAATTGGGAACTGTGACAAGTGGGAAAATCCAATAATCCATATCCATGCACTTACATGAAGATGGAAACGTTGAGAAGAGGGCATATACAGATTAGAGTTGACCATTATGGAGGGCTAGGGGTTATACGAATTTGCATGATATTTCTTCAGGTGGAGTATTAACCAGATTTTTGTCTATGGCCTCACAAAAGTTATGAACTGCCCCAAAATTCATAAGTCTGTGAGGCTATAGAAAAAAATCTGGTTAATCCAATAATCCTCTACTTTAATTGGTGTGGCTAGGGATGTGAAGACCACAACGAAGTGCAGTGAACCCTCGTACTTTTGGCCAATTGAGTTCATAAATTTGTTTGGCAGATTGCCTGTGCAAAAGTAAACATTTAATTGGTTTCTTCTTCTTCTTTAACATTAAGGTATTACCACTCGATTGAAAAATTGAAATCGAACCCTAAAAATGCTTTCTTTTCCATTATGTTTCGATTACAATTTCAATCCCTTGAAAGTGTACAATCCAGCGAACACCTTGCGGCATCTCACCAGCGAGTTCACCAGGAAAGAAAAGAAGAAAAAAGATCGGGGAGAGGAGGGAGGGAGGGAGGGAGAGAGAGATACCCTGCTGTTGCGCTGGAAGGAGTAGCGGAGCTCGGGATCGATCTCGTCCTCGTCGAAGTCGTCTACGGCGAGGTCGAGGTCCTGGCGCTTGCGGGGCACGTGCATGGTGGGCGTCTCCCCAGGGTTGCTGGTGACGCTGACGTTGCCCTCGCGGGCGATCCTGGCGGCCTCGTCGTCATCCGCCGCCTCGCCCGTCCGCCACGGTGCCGAGGAAAGCAGCTCCTTCCTCTTCCGCCCCATCCTCGTCGGGTGCCTCCGCCGCAGAGGAGACGAGAAGAAGATGAGGTTGCCTCCGCTGCTGCCGGGCCGGGCCAGATTCTGTAGTTTTGGGCTTTTAGTGGGCCCAATCAGGTTGTGGCAGAATAGTTTTTTTTGAAATGATACATTTTAAAAACAAAATTCAAATATAATAGCTTTTACAAATTGCAAAACTAATCTTCTACGGGGCCGATCAAGTGTCGATCTAGGCTATACGGGATGATCCAGCGAACTGTCGGCCGATGAAACATTGATCTAGCGTTGTCGACACACAGAGCATAGGAGCTGCCCAATTAGCCTAGATCGACCAATCTAGAGCATAAATCTCTAGATATGCACTTGAAATGCCGACGAGGTAGGGTTAGTTTTGCAATTTTTTAAAAGCATGAACCCGATTAAAAATTTGTTTTAGAAAATATATCATTTCAAGAAAATATTATGGCAGAATATATTTAATGAATGTTTTCTTCACTCCTAGAACCAATGATGATAATAGACACAAAACCCCCATCAATTTAGTAAGAAATTATTTACGAAATAAACTCATGACATATCCTCAAATATGTGTCTATAAATCCCATAAATTTCAAACCAAACCTATGTTCATGTTCCGACTTATTGGATGTAGCGCCCCGATTTAACAAATCGAGACATTATTGAATTTCATAAGAAAAACAATAATACAAGAGGTTCATCATGCGACAACCGTACATACGACATTGTTCATGGTACGCAGACCATATTTATTACATCATTGTTTCAATAAAACAGTAGAGTAAAATAATTAGAAAACGGCATGACGAACTTCTTCTTCAGGATTTTTCTTCTTGACTGGGTTGCTACTCCAGACCGTCTTCAAGATAAGCATCCTCTGTGGGGTCCAACGGGTATGAGTACAAAAAGTACTCAACAAGCCACCGCAAATGCAAATAATAATGCAGGAAAATAAACAAGGAAGGATAAAGGCTAACAATGCGGGATAAAGCAATTGCAGTTATGGCATTTAGTGTAATCATATTTTAATCATGCGGAAAGTAAACATGAACATCATCAACATCAACTAACTCGAGGAGTACGTTTTACCTCCTCGCACAACGGTCCTTACATGTCAATCCATTATGCACATTCATATTCAAAGTAATCTAACTGGGGGATGTCACGCAACCCGCCCTTGACCGTGGGCTCGGCTTTTCGAAAAGATTTAAGACTCTGATCAGAGATGTACTACTGTACCCACAAGGCACGCACTCATCTCAACGAGATGACCCATTTCACGGGAACTCGTGCCAAAACCTCAATATGGGATGTTCCAAGCGATAACCACCCGCTCTAGGTTTCGCCGGCGCGCCGGGCCGCATCCCGGCTAACGTCGCACCCCCTTTTGCGCCACATTGGTACAAGTCACCCGCAGGTGCAACTTGACCCATCTCCAAGTGGTGGCCTCGGTTTGGAACGACCCATACCTTAGTTAGGACTTACCCACTAGACTTGTGGTTAGTACGTAAGTGTATTGCAACGGATCCCTCAGACCGGTCCTTATAGTGCCCCGGGTGCGACTGACCAATGCCCTAGCTTGCACCCGGAACCCACCATGCATACACTCACAACCATGACTCATCACCAACAGAATTTCCAAGGATAAGAAGTAACGGGATCATATAATAGAACCATTTCACTACGACTCATTTTTATCCTATAGCGGCCGTGTCAATACATTGGACACTAGCTAATATCATAGTTCATATGGTGACAAGGAGGTTAGGCGAGATAGCATGGTTTGGGTTGCACATCAAGGTCGGGGGATCCTAAATAAATATAATGTAAGGGTTCATTTGACTAATGCATATACATAACCTATGTGTTTTAGCGATAGTTAATTCAGACATGGGTTCAATATGCTCAAAAGAATTGTTTGGTGACTTGCCTTGTTCAGCAAAGGGAGAGGGAGGGACTTCGGGGAAGTACTCCGGCTCCTCGGCGACGTCGTAGTCTTTTTAATATAAAGTAAAATAAAAGAACATGACATCTTAATCAAACAGTATAACATTACATTATAAACTCATAAGTTTAAGTTGGCTTGATTATAAATAAAATAAATTCAGATATTAGGGTTCTGAAATTTATTCCTCCATTAATTTAAAGTGAATCCAAATAAATCATTGTTTTTCATAAAAGGGTTTTTTTAAATGGGCATAACCCTACATTGAGTTTTTTAACCAATTTAATTCAAATGATTTATAGGAAACCTAGTGGTTTTAGTGTTTAACAGTAAAGGACAATTATACAATTTTTCTGGAATTTAAATATTGAAATTCACATTTAAATCCTAAGGGCATTTGAATACTTATTTAAATAAACATGAAAATGTCCAAATAAACCTACTGTTTTTATTGCCTAAACACGTAGAGAATAATTTTATGAATTTTCTAAAATTGGAATGGCAATTTTTAGAGTCCAAATGCATTAGATATGAATTTTACAAGTTTAAAAGCATTTCTGGAATTTATTTTCAAATTTTAAACCTCTCGGGTCCACGGTGAGCCAGGCCCACGGTGAACCCGCGCACTGTGCGCGTGCGCCGGGTCGATCTGGACCGTTGGATCCAGATCCAACGCGCGAGAGCGAGGCGGGAGGGTTAAGTGATAACGGACGGCCAGGATTAAAACGTGCGAAGGGGTACCACGTGGACGCACGAGATCGCCCGGTGGGTTTAAATGAAAACCAACGCGCGAGATTAAAACGTAACGCTTTGACCAGATCCGACGGTGCGGATTAGATCGCGTACGTGGGCTCACGTGCGTCGTCCGATCGCGATCGCACGGTCGGGATCAGATCCGACACGGCACGGGTACTCGACCCGTGCCGGTCGTCTTCTCCGACGACGGCGAGCGGGCCAGCGGCCACGGCGAGCGACGGCGGTCCTAGCTAATCCTAGAAATGGAAAGAGGGCACCACGGCGGTCATGACGGTACCTTAGGCGAGGCGAGGGGTCGACGGGAAGTGGTCGGCGGCGAGGGTAGACGGCGAAGCACTTCGGGCTCCTCGTCGGCGATGGGGTTCCGGCGATCTCCTTGACCGGCGGGGACGTGGCCGAGGTAGGGGACGTCTTGGCGGTCACGACGGTGGCGGAGGCGAGGGCCGGGGTGGTCCGAGGCGACGGCGAGGGGCGGCCGGAGGCGAAGCAGGGGGAAAATGCTCAAAGGCGAAGGAGGGGCGCTCTGTTCGTTCTGAGTGCGAATTGAAGCGTGGACCGAACGCGGTGGAGGGCAGGGGGGGTTAAATAGGGTCCGGCGGGGGGTTAACGGGCACCGCATGCAAGGAAAGCCGAGGAGGGCTTTAACTCGCCGGCGATGGCGCAACCGTGCGCGTGAGGGCGGTCCAGGGACTTAAACGCGCGCATTAACGTGCTTAAATGACCGGCGGGGCTCGGGGAAGTTAATGACGGGCTCGGTTTAACGGAAGGGGGAACCGGCGAGGGGATCCGAGGCGAAGTATTCGCCGGCGGGATTAGGGGGGGGGGCTGGCGCGGGGTTGAAGACGATTCTGACGACAGGGGGCCACAAGCCAGCGAGCGCGAGCGAGCGAACGGGCGACTGACGGGTGGGGTCGGGCTCGGGTGCGAGGGGAGAAAGTTGGCGCCGACAGGTGGGGCCAAGGCGTCGGGTGCGCGCGTGAGAGGAGAGGGGCTCACTGACGGGTGGGCTCCACTGGTCAGAAGGCGCGCGCGGGTGGGAGTGGGCTGGGCCGGCCGGGAGAGAGAGAAGGGAGGGGGAGACGGCCCAATACTGTTTTCCAGGGTTTTCTGATTAAAAATAATTGCAGAAATCGATTTAAAATAATAGGGCTCCCTCCAAGCTTGGTAAAAATCTATAAAAATTTCCCAAAATTATATTTTGGTCTTAGGAGCTTATACAAAAAGTTTCACCTCCTAATTTGGTCATCTACTCTATGTTGTAGTTCAAAAGGGTATAAAAGAGTATTAAAAGTATTTCTGAAATAATAATTCCAATAAATTGAATTTAATAATATTTTTATTGTGTTGAAAATTTGGGGTGTTACAAACCTATCCCCCTTACAAGAATCTCGTCCTCGAGATTGGAACGCTACTCGAATAGCTCGGGGTATTGGGCTTTCAGCTCGTCTTCTTTTTCCCAAGTGGCTTCTTCGGCGGGATGGTTGTTCCATTGGACTTTGCAGAAGCGGACGACGCGACTTCTGGTTACTCTCTCCTTGGTTTCCAAGATCTTGACGGGTCTCTCTATGTAGGTCAAGTCTTCTTGGACGTTGAGCTGCTGAAGGTCGGCTTGCTCGGTGGGCACACGGAGACACTTCTTCAGCTGCGAGACATGGAACACATCATGAACGCCTGCCAAGGATGGAGGCAGTTCAAGTTGATATGCCACTTCTCCTTGTCGACGGAGGATCTGGAAAGGTCCGACGTAGCGGGGTGCTAGTTTGCCTTTCATGTTGAACCTTTGAGTGCCACGGAGGGGAGTGACTCGGAGGTAGACATAATCGCCCTCCTCAAAGGCTAGATCTCTTCGACGGTTATCGGCGTAGCTCTTTTGTCTGGATTGGGCTGCCTTCAGTCGGTCTCTTATGATCTTAACTTTCTCTTCGGCTTCTCTCAATAAATCTGTCCCGAACAGTTGTGATTCTCCGGTTTGATCCCAGAGCAACGGCGTTCTGCACTTACGCCCATAGAGTGCTTCGAACGGGGACATTTGCAGGCTGGCTTGATAGCTGTTGTTGTAGGAGAACTCCGCATAAGGTAAGTTCTTGTCCCACATTCCGCCAAAGTCTAGAGCACAAGCTCTAAGCATATCCTCCAATATCTGGTTGACCCTTTCGGTTTGACCGTCGGTCTGTGGATGATAGGCGGTGCTAAAGTTCAGCCGGGTGCCGAGTTCCTCTTGAAGGTTCTTCCAAAACTTGGAGGTAAACTGACTCCCGCGGTCAGATACAATCTTCTTGGGAACTCCGTGGAGGCACACGATCCGGGTCATATACAACTCAGCCAACTTGGCGACGGTGTAAGTTGTCTTGACCGGAACGAAGTGGGCTACCTTGGTGAGTCGATCGACGATCACCCAGATAGAATCATGACCAGCTTGGGTCCTGGGCAGTCCCGTGATGAAGTCCATTCCTATTTCTTCCCACTTCCATTCGGGGACTTTGAGGGGTTGAAGCAGTCCGGCAGGTCTCTGATGCTCTGCCTTGACTCGCCGGCATGTGTCGCACTTGGCCACATACTCAGCTATCTCCCTCTTCATACTGACCCACCAATATTTTTCCTTCAGGTCTTGGTACATCTTTGTACTCCCGGGATGAATGGAGTATAGAGTATCGTGGGCTTCTTGAAGGATGAGAGTCTTCAATTCTGGTAGGTTGGGTACGCATACTCGGTTTCCGAACCAGACGGTACCATGTTCGTCCTCGGAGAATCCGGGGGCTTTACCCTTCCTCATGTTTTGCTGGATCTCCAGGATGTCCGGGTCTTCCTTCTGCTTCTCTCGGATCTGGTCTATTAAGACAGGTCGAGACTCTAAGGCAGCGAGGTACTCTCGGGTGGTGATCCCTAGGTTTAGCCTTTCCATCTCTTTATAAAGTAGAGGAGCCTGGTCTTGAATCATGATGGCATTGCAGTACCCTTTTCGACTAAGGGCGTCTGCCACCACATTCGCTTTGCCTGGATGATAATGGATGCCCAAGTCGTAATCCTTGATCAGTTCCAACCATCTCCTTTGCCTGAGGTTCAGGTCTGGTTGGGTGAATATGTACTTGAGACTCTTGTGGTCGGTGAAGACC